>CM066043.1:241238213-241970713 GCA_033557465.1 Ichthyophis bannanicus
TCCCCATTTTTGGTTCTAGTCTCTGTAACTACACTTTTCAGCAGTCTTTCACTTCCTGTCCCTATAATTCTATAGTTCCCAGAGAATTTCTGTTCCCTTTTTCTCTCTTCTTGAAGATAGCATTATATGTGTGGGTTTTTTTCTTCACAACACTTTTTGTCTTTTTGGCAGGAGAACTGCCCTGTCTCTCTGAGCTGCTTCAGTCTGTGTGAATCCCAAGCTTTCCCAAATCCTGGCTTTTCAAAATCTACATCTAGCTTAGCTCTTTTCTGCTTGCATTTTGACCCAGAAAAAATATGTTTCTTTCATTAGATACTCACTTGTCTTCTAGCTAGTGCAAGACTGCAGTCAAAAGTCACAAGTTAGATTGAAAAATCGTATTCTCCTGCTTACCCTTCCTGGTGAACCAGGCAATTTGGCACAAACTTGCATAAAAAATCAGAATGGATTCACCTTGAAAGCCAAGATTTATTTATTTATTTACAGTCTCTTATATACTGCACTATTCAGCATCAGCGCGGTTTACATGGAACAAAAATGCTCAGTACAGTTAACACGTATGAGTTTACAGATAACGGCAATTTTATAAGAAAAGAGAAATGGCAAAGCACCTGATCCTAGCTAGCAGCACCTCCCCCCCATCCAACCTCAGAACTTCTAAGATGATCTACTTAGAAGTTCTGAGGTGGGATGGGGGGGGGGGGTGCTGCTGCTAGCTAGGATCAGGTGCTTTGCCATTTCTCTTTTCTTATAAAATTCCTTTTTAGAACCCTTTCTCAATGAGGAATCCTAAGCACAAGGGGAAGGTACATGAGTACCTTGAGGAGTCATCCGATGCTCATTGGCTAGGTCTGAGCTTCAATGGCCAGGTCAATGGCCAAAGCTTCAAGTTAGAAATAGAAGAGTCTTACAGAAGCTAGTGTCAAGAGAAGGAAACTTGTCACGGCTCCATGAGAGAAGTTTCTTTAAGCCTTGTCTTGCAGGTAGTCACCCTGACCAAAGGGGAACCGGTGAATGGTGCTGGGTTGGAACATGATGAGTCACTGATAATAAAGGGGGCTGGAGGATCAAATAGCCTTGGAAGAATACACCGAGCAGTTACAAGAATAGAGGGACATCCTGTTGAAGTTAAGGGAGAGAAGTCTATCCAAGTGCGTGAACAATGGTGCAGCATTCAGGTGTCAGAATCTGCTGGTCCCAATGGGCCTCAGACTACAGGAAAGATAACAGTTTGGTGAATCAGCAGTATCTTTTGATAAGTTAACCATGGTTACAGAATAAGATTGAGGTTTTCAGAAAATGTGAGCCATCATAGAAATCTCCATTTGATAAGTTTCCCAAGGACTAAATATATCTCACTTATGGATATGTTTAGGAAATATCTCTTGGAAGTTCTAAAAATGTCAGAGACAGCTTCTCTGTTAATATCTAAAGCATATTATCTACTTCCACCAATAAAAAAAAAACACAGCAGGAGATACACTGAAATCCACAGAGGAAAGTCATTATTAAAACCCAACACAGCCGTGTTTCAGCATGAATTGCCTGCGTGAGGGGCCATTTAAAGATTAAGATGAGGTGTGGCTGTGTATCATCTGCAGAATTCATTACCTCACTCATTGTTTACATTTCCAGGTCATTTATGAATATGATAAAAAAGCAGAAGTCCCAGCACGGCTCCCTGAGGGACTCTACTATTCACCTTTGTCCATTGAGAAAATTGACCATTTAGACTACTTTCTATTTTCTATCTTTTAACCGGTTCCCATTCCACAGCAGTACACTGCCCCATATATCATGACTTCTTTACTTCCTCAAGAGTCTCTAAGGAAGGACCTTGTTAAAGCCTTTCTGAAAATCCAGATACACTGTATCAACCAGCTCATTTATATCTATCTGTTCATTCACACCTTCGAAAAAAGTAACAGATTTGTGAGACAAGACTTCTCTTGGCTAAATCCATGTTGACTTTATCCTATTACATTATGACTATCTATATGATCAGTAATTTTGTTCTTTATAATGGTTTCTACCATTTTGTTAGGCACCAATGTCAAGCTAACTATTCTTTAGTTTCTCAGATCACCCCTGGAACCCTTCTTAAAAACTGGTGTTATATTGGCCACTTGATGTTTAGTCATTTCTGTACAAGAGGATTCTTAGTGTAAAACATTCAAACCTAAATAAAGCGGCCTTTTTAATAAAGCACAGTAATTGCTTCAAAGGTTAAGGTGCAATACATGCAAATCCTGTACAATAAATGTAGGGAGAGTGTCCATAGGGAAGACACCACATAGGTTTGTGTTCCCTGCCAAGACAAGGAATGGGGACCCAGCAACCAAAAATGAAGGAAGGAGCAAGCAGCTGTAGATGCAAAGTTCAACACCCCCCCCTTATTGTACCACTGATCAAAAGCACCCTCAATTCAAGGCCCCACAAACTCTCCCCACTGATGAAAGCCCCACCAATCTGAACCCTCCATGCCATCCCACTTTAGAACAACCCCTGCTCCAGATAGCAACCCAAAACTTAAGACCCATCAAGAGTCATCGCCCTCAATTGTCCTCCCAACTGAATCCCAACTTCAACCCTCCCCCACTGACCCAGAAGCTTCCTGGTGGTCTTAGTGGTGAATCAGGCAGGACTGATCCCCCTTTCCTCTTCTCCCAATCTATAATCTCTCAAAATGGTTCCAGTAGCCTCTAGAAGTAGTCTTCTGTATTACAGCAAGACTACCACTAGAGGTTACCAGTTACCATTTTGAGAGCTGTTAGAGCTAGGGCAGGAGAGGAGGAACATTAGATATGCCATACTCGGTCAGACCAAGGGTTCACCAAGCCCAGTATCCTGTTTCTAACAATGGCCAGTCCAGATCACAAGCACTTGTCAGGCTCCCAGAAGGTATACAGATTCCATGCTGCTTGTCCAATGGGTAAGCAGTGGATTTCCCCAGTCCTCTTTAAAAATGGTTTATGGACTTTTCCTCCAGGAACTTGTCCAAACTTCTTTTAAATCCAACTACATCAACAGCTTTTACTACATCCTCTGGTAATGAATTCCAGAGTTTGAATATGCATTGAATGAAAAAATATTTTCTCTGATTAATCTTAAATGTGTGCCCTTTAGTCTGTCTAAATTTTGAAGGAGTAAATAACCGATCTATATTTACCCGTTCTACTCCATTAATTATTTTATAGACCTCTATCTTATCTCCACTCAGTCACTTCTTTTCCAAGTTGAAGAGCTCTAACCTTTTAAGCCTTTCCTTGTAGGCATATCCTTCCATCCATTTTACTATTTTTGTCGCTCTTCTCTGTACCTTTTCTAATTCTTCTATGTTCTTTTTAAGATATGGTGACCAGAATTGCACACAATATTCAGGGCGTGGTTGAAAAATACAGAGAGATTGAGCAATACAGAGGTATAATAATATCCTTAATTTTATTCTCCATTCCTTTCCTTATGATTCCTAGCATTCTATTTGCTTTCTTGGCTGCCATTGCACACTGGGCGGAGGGTTTCAACAAATGATTACTACTATTGACCATTTATATAATGCTACAAGGTGTATGAGCGCTGTACAGAAACATTGAAAAAGATGGTCCTTGCTTGTTAGAGCATACAATCTAGTCAAGACAGACAATATAACAGCTGAAAACAAGGACACATCTAGGGGAAGGGAAAGAGACACACATGAGATTAATCAGATCAGGATTAAAAAGCAGCTTCAAAAAGGTGAGCTTTTAGCATGGATTAGAAAAGGGGCAGAGATGAAGCCTGATGTACAGACTCAGGTAGTTTGTTCCAGGCATAAGGATCAGCAAGGTAAAAGGCTCGAAGTCTGTGGAAGAAAAGGGCATAGACAGAAGCAACCCACCAGAAGAGTGGAGTTCACAAGGGGAGGTGTAGGGATATTTGAAAGAGGAAAGGCAGTGAGAAGCAACAGAATGAGGGCACTTAAAGGTCAGTAGGAGAAGTTTAAACTGGATATGGAAACAGATGGGGAGCCAATGAAGTGACTTGAAGAGGGGTGATATGAGCACATAAAGGCTGATAGAAGATTAGCCATGCAGCAGAGTTTTGAACAGATTGAAGGGGAGAGAAATGATTCAGGAGGAGACCAGCAAGGAGGATGTTGCAATAGTCTAGATGGGAGGTAATTAAAGAGTGGATAAGTATTAGTAGTGTGTTCAGAAAGGAAGAGGCAAATTTTGCTTATGTTATAAAGAAAGAAACAGGTTTTAGCTATCAGTTGGATATGTGTGGAGAAGAAGAGGGAGGAGTCAAAGATGACCCCAAGGTTGCAGGCTGAGGAAACAGGAAGTAGAAGAGTGTTATCCAGAGAGATTGAGGAAGGGGGAGGTGGGTTTAGGAGGAAAAATAAGAAGCTTGGTTTTAGCCATGTTCAATTTCAAATGGCAGTGAGACATTCAGGCAGCAATGTCAGATAAGCAGGTAGAGACATGGGCCTAGAGTGTCGGAGAAATATCAGGTGTAGAGAGAGAGATCTGAGGGTCATCAGTGTAGAAATGGTACTGAAAGTCATGGAAGGAGATGAGTGCACCAAGGGACTGGGTATATAGAGAGAAAAGGAGTGGGCCCAGAACAGACCCTTGGAGTACACCAACTGAGAGTAGGATAGAGGTAGAGGAAGATCCATTAGAACAAACAATAAAAAAGAAATGGAAGAGAGAAGAAGAGAACCAGATTACCACAGAGTCTCTAAAACCAGTCAAGGAGAAGGTGGTGGTCTACAGTGTCAAAAGCAGCAGAAAAGTCAAGAAGATTAAATAGAGTAAAGGCCCTTGGATTTAGCCAGGAACAGGTCACTGGAGACTTTAGCCAGAGCTGTTTCAGTAGAACGTAAAGGATGAAAGCCCAGATTATAGTGGATCTAGAAGGGCTTGAGAGGAGAGAAAGTCAAGACAATGGCAGAGAACCAGACATTCAAGAAGTTTGGAAATGAAGGGGAGATGGGTAGATAATTAGAAGGACAAGTAGGGTCAAGCAAAGGTTTCTTATGGAGAAATGTGACTATAGCATTCTTGAAGGCTGCTAGGACATTTGCAGTGGAGAGCAATAGGTTTAGAATATGAGAGATGGAAGGAATGACAGTGGAGGAGATGGAGTTAAGGAGATGAGTGGAGATAGGATCAAAGGAGCAGGTGAGTTCAGAGGAAGAAAGAAAATGAGTGGTTTCTTCATTGGAAATCTTAGAAAAGGAAGAAGGAGTAGCAGAGGTTGAGGGGAAGAGCTGGTATTGAAGAGGGGGAAGAGAGGATGAAGGTCATTTTGTAGGGAAATGGAGTATAATCTTCTGGACTTTTTCATGGAAATAGTGGCCAGGGTTTGGGCAGAAAGGGAAGGATGGGTTGGAGGCGGAGGCGGAGGCACTTTAAGGAGAGAGTTGGGAATAGTAAAAAGACGGCGAGGGTCAGAGGCAAGAGAATTAATCTGAAGGACATAGTAGTGGGGTGGAGGAGTAGCCTAATGGTTAGAGCACTGGCCTGGGGACCAGGAGACCAGAGTTTGATCCCCACTAGCACTCCTTATGGCCTGGGCAAGTCACTTAACCCTCCATTGCCTTTGAAGAATCAAAGTTATCAATGTCCATGTTTAAGTTATACTGTAAACTGATTTGACTGAAATGATAAAGCGGTATAAAAAACCCCTGTTAAATAAACAATAATAAATAAATGACGACACCTAAATCCTTTTCCTGGGTGGTGGTTCCTAATGTGGAACCTTGTATCATGTAATGTAGTTTGGGTTGTTCTTCCCTAAGTGCACTTGCCCACATTAATTGTCAGCTGCCATTAGGATGCCCAGTCTCTGAATTTATCAAGGTTTTCTTGCAATTTTTTACAATATTCTTGTTTTAACAACATTAAATAATTTGGTGTCATCTGCAAATTTGAATACCTCACTCATCATTCCCATTTTTAGGTCATTTAAAAATGTTAAAAAGCAGTGGGCCCGGAGTGTGTGCTTTACCTTTTACATTTTTGTTCCTGATTGGAGTGGAGTCGTTGCTCCGTCCCAGTGAGCACTGAGGAGCACGTGAGCAGAGCGGGGGCTATAAGACCGAGCCCCCACCGCAGGACGCGCACCAGGGGCGCGTGCCCGAGGGTGCGTGCTCCGAAGGGGCGTGTCCAAAGGGGCAGGTTCCGCCCCTTTGGTGCCCCTTCGGAGCATGTAGGAGCACCCACCGTTTTGGACTCTGTAATCTGCGTTTATGGGGAAACGTAAGAAGAAACCTTCTTTATCATCTATGTCTTCTGGAAAAGCAGTTAAGGTGGTTGGTCCCATGGACAGTCATTTTAAATCCATGGCATCCTCCCCTGCTGCTAAATCACCATCGGAGTCCTCCATTTCCACTAATCTTGCATCTGTAGGAATGTCTCCTGAACCACGTAGGGTTGTGTCCCCACCCAGCAATGAGCTGTTAACACAGGGTATAGGCTCCCTTCACAGTTCTGTGGACGGAAACTTACCCGAATTCGTTAAATTGCCCGATTCCTTCTTAAAGATAAACTCTGTTGTTGCTATATTACCTCTTCCTTTTGAATTTTCCTCAACCACTGATGCTCCCAAACCTCCGAAAGATGTATCGCTTCAGGATATCTGGCAGATTGTTTCTAGAACTGAACTGTCGTTGAACTCTTCTTTGATGAAGCTTTCTAAATTTACACAAGAGACTGAGACTATGTTGGCTGATCATCAGGACAGATTAAGAATTCTTGAAAATTTTAAAGCTAAAACTGATGGTCAAATTGCATCAATTCAGGGAGTCTTGGCGTCTTCTGTCCAAGACTCCCTGTTGCTGCATTGTCATGATGAAATTTTTGAGAACGCACTTCGAATGAAGAATCTTTGTTTGTTAAATTTCCCCCGAACTCACTACCTCTCTCCGAGTATTTTGTTTACCAAATATTTGAAGGATGTATTAAAAATACCTGACCCAGATTCTATAATTCTATCTAAATTGTGTTATCTGCCTGTTGGAGTCAGAGAAAATCGGGCATTAGACTCGGAGACAGGTGGTTGTGCTAACGGGGAAATGGATCATTTAACTGTGCAGAGCTTAGATTTATCCATTTTCTTGGAGACTTCTGTTGAGGAAATTCCTACTCGTGCTACCTTGTTAGTAACTTTTTTGTTAGACAAAGATAAGGAGTTGATTTTACGTTCTTATTTTAAATCTAGGCATGAGAAATTCTTTGGGCAGACGATACAGATTTTCCCAGATGTATGTCATAGTACACAACTAAAGAGGAAAGCTTTTCTTGTACTTCGTCCCTGTGTTTTGGCTTTAGGGGCTTCTATTGTGCTGAAATATCCATGTAAATGTGTTGTAGCTCTCCAGGGTAAATCATATATTTTTTTTGACTCATCTCAGTTGGAGACCTTTTTGCAGGGATCGAATTTGAAGTAATACTTTTCTTAATTAACTTTTGTGCTCTTGCTTAGTATAAGGGGTCTGTTTAATTTTGACTACACTCTGTATCGAGTTATCCTATTTACTTGTTTATTCCACACTCCGTATTGTGGGCTAGGAGTTTTTAGTAACGTGTGATATACTTACTGTATATGATTAAGTTCTTTCTTTGTATTTCCTTGTTTTTCCTTAATAAAGAGGACTTAAATTTAAAAAAAAAGCAGTCGGCCCAGCACAGATCCCTGAGGTATTTAACTATTCACCTTTTTCTATTGAGAAAATTGGCCATTGAGCCTTACTCTGTTTTCTTTCAACCAGTTCCTAATCCACAAACATACATTGCCTCCTATCCCATAGCTTGTTAATTTAGCCAAGAGTCTCTCATGAAGGACTTTGTCAAAGTCTTTATGAAAATCAAGATATACTATATCTACCAGCTCATCTTTATCTACCCGTTTATTTACACCTTGAAAAAAATATAAAAAATTGGCGAGACAAAAACTTTCTTGGCTTAACCCATGTTGGCTTTCTGCCATTAAACTATGACTATCTACAAGTTCCGTCATTTTGTTTTTTATAATGGTTTCTACCATTTTGTCCAGTATGATGTCAGGCTCACTGGTCTGTAGTTTCCCGGATCACCCCTGGAACCCTTTTTTAAAATTGGTGTTACAATGGCCACGCTCATGTCTTCGAGTACTACAGATGCTCTTAATGATAGATCACAGATCACAGATTACTAATAGTAGTTCTACAATCTCATATTTCAGTCCTTTTAGCACCCTGGGATGTATGCCATCCAGATCAGATGATTTGCTGCTCTTTAGTTTGTCTATTAGCTATATTATATCTTCCCAGTTTATCAAGATTTGTTTCAATTCATCTGATACATTACCTATAAATATCATTTATGGCATGGTAAGTTTCCAAATCTTCTTCAGTAAAGACTGAAGGAAAAAAATTAATTCAGTCTCTCCACTATGGCCTTGTCCTCTCTGCACCTTTTATAGGAGGGGCTGCTCCTGCCTGCTTCACTGATTCTCTACTAAGACCACCAAAAATCTCCCAGAAAAGACCCAGGGGAGGGGGGCTTGGAGTGGAGGGAGGGTCCAGGTGGGGGATCCCGAGCCTTGGAGGTTCTTAAATGTTGAGCTGCAATCCAGGGTGAGTTTTGTTCTGAAGGTTGGAGTGCACAGGGGAGGTCGAATTAGAGGGGTGTTGATCAGTAGGAGTGCGAATATGCTGGGAGGTCATGGATCAGTGTAGGCTCTGATCGGGGGTTGCAAATGGGACTTTGGAAGAAGGGGCATGCCATTGCAGAGCAACTCTTTTATTTTTTTTTCTATAGACAGTGGTCATGCTACTGGGATGCTGGTAGCCCAGCTGTACTTAATGCCATCTCTTGAGGTACACTATAAGAGGACATTCATGGCAACTGACTAGCTGTCACCAGTTGACATGTCCACTCTCCAACGTGATCCTTCCCCATTCCGTGACATGCAGTTAGCATGCAAAATAGCTCACACTAGCGGTAATGTCAGCATGCTAACAGTTACCAGGGGGATGCACTAAGAGAGTTCGCTAAATCCTGCGGTAACCATTACCACAGCTTAGTAAAAGGTCCAAGAAGTTTAAACAAATTCAAAAAATGACAAGAAGAGGTAAATCAAGTCGATGTGTGTTAACCCAAAAGAATCAGAGTTTGATCGCAACACTCAATCACAAAAACATCTGAACTGGGACCAGCTTCATATTAACTAGCATCAGAGCTGAACAATAACTTGTTTATCGATTTGAGCAATACTGCTAACCTTCTGTAGAGATGGAGTAAATCTTGATATCATGAAGCACTGACAAAGTTGTCTCCCCATTAGTTGTTGGACTATGGTGCAATAACTGTCAGTTTTTAGCCAGCATTTTAAAAAATATGTATTTTCAGCCATGCACAATACCTACATAATGTGGACATCATGCTAGCATAGTGCCTCTATCTGGATAATTTCTCAGTCTGCTCTCATTGTGCGCTCTCTCCACCTCCTCCTTATATGGATAGCAAAGTTGCACATTCATCAGCCGTTAGTGAGCATAGAACTTTATTTGACTATCATCCCGTATGTTTCAAAAGATTGTAAGGCATATTTGATAATGTTGACTGGCAAATCAGGATGTTTGATTTTTCCAAACAACTCATAGTACTATGGGGCTATATTGATTACCAATTAAACATCACATGCTGTAGTAATACCCATTAGCAGAAGAATTTTATACTCTGTGATAAATTATTCTTATATTCTCTCATCCAGACAATGCAAAGGACAATAATGAGCAATTACAAGGAAAATATATAGAAGAAGTAAAGATATGTTAACATATATTATTTTATTGTTGAAACAGATGTTCTTATTCTTTACCACACAAGGCACAATAAACGATGCAAAAACTTGGTAAGTGAAAAGACAATGCTATAAATTTACCATCAACATAAAGGCAGCTGTGATTCACAGGCCGAGACAGTAAATGAAATGCTTTACCATAAATCAAAATGTAAAATAAACTGATAAAAACATATTGTTAACGATAAGAATTTTATGGAGTGATCATATTACAGTTTGATGAAGTTTGATAGTGCTGTATTCTGTTGTTGACATTTGATTTGTTTTCTAAATTAGGGCCTGTATCACTATGACTTTTCATTTTATGTCAGTCTAGAGGAGAAGCTTAGTAGATCAGGCCTTTATTCTTCATTTATTTGTTAGAGGGTTTTTTGTGTTATATTTCTGCTTAAATAAAGTTTCTTGAAGTGGCTGTCAACTGACTTTTTCACACTGCACCTATGGAAAACATCTCAGAGAATACCAATACATCTACTGGGGAAAGAGAACAAGTGGCACTGTCAAATAGAAACTATATGAACAGAATACCTCAGCTCGGTTACACATGCAGAACATAGACCATCACCAAACAAAGAACAAGGGAGCACAATTTAGAAATAGAAAGACAATAATTAAACTGGGAACCCCAAAAGCCAAATTTGCAATGTACAACAACACTGGAGAAATAAAACTATGAATTAATTTCCTCATGTACTAAACAAAACGCAAAGATGTTAACGATGCACATTGCCCAGAGATGACATATTCCAGTTAATAAATTAAAAATAAAAAAGTATTTTTCTACCTTTTGTTGTTTGTGCATTTTATTTTTCAGTTGCAATTGCTCCAATCACTTTCTTCTGGTTTCTTTGTGTCTTCTGCTAACTCTCCATTGTCTGCTCTCCCTTTGTCCTTTCTTCTCTCTTCTAGTTTTTTTTCCATTCTGTCTACATCTGCTTTAAATATACTGATCTTTCCCCTTTTGCTCTTTCCTCCATTTCTTTCTTTATTCCTTTTTCATCCAATCAAATTTTACCCCTCCATCCTCAATCCCCACTTACTCTCCCAGTACCCGGTCAATCGTAGATTTTTCTTCCCTCCCACACAAAATATTTTTTCCCCTTTCCATTCTCACTCCCCCAGCCCCATCCCCTTCTAGTCCTCCCCCAACATCAGCTCCCTTCTAGTTCCAGCCCCACCCAACATCTACTCCATTCTACTCCCATTCTCCCATCCCTCCACATCAGCCTATTGCAATCCTAGCCCCTCATCAGCCATTTCCAGTCCTATCCTAGCCCCCCATCAGCCCTTTCCAGTCCTATCCTAGCCCTCCATCGTCCCATTTCCAGTCCCAGCCCCCCATAAGCCATTTCCACTCCTAGTCCACCCCCACCCCTCTGCATACCCATGCCTGTCTTTCTGGCTTTAGAGGGAGCCGGAGAGGCTCGGCTCACCTTTGTAGAGCCGCTGAAGTGAAGAGCGCCATTTTTCTTCACTTCAGCAGCTGTGTTCTAGTATAGGCTGCTGGCATGCTGAGTGTCGGGAAACAGGAAATGCCCTTTAATCTCCGGCACACCAACAGTCTACACTAGAACACAGCTGCCGAAGTGAAGAAAAATGGTGATCCGGAGCCTCAGGCCTCTCCAGCTTCCTTTGAAACCAACCCTGCTGGGACCTGAACATCATGTGTGGGATGTTGTTTGTGCAGGGTGCCCTGAAGTACGGGGTCCTATGCGAACATTATTCTTGCAGAAGGGACCAGACTGGTTCCATGATGCATTTGGTCTCCCCACTTCTGTCCCTTAACCTCTGCCTTCATTAGCCAATTTTGCCTGTATTTTATCTTTGCTTCTCAGGGTTCTGCTCCCCTCATCATTCCCCCTCCCCTTCCTTTCCCATCTTCTTGTATCCCTCTGTTCTGTCCTATTGATTTTAAACAAATAAGTAAATGGTGTTCTCTTTCCTTTCCTTTTCTATTTGTTTTTGTTTTTATTGTACACCGCTATGATGTGATCGAATGGTGGTATATCAAATTCCAGGTAGAATATACCAAAAAAACACTAGGGATGTCTATGTCTCTGACTGATTTCAGGAACTCAGACATCCCTGATGTAGATGTTCATGTGGGTGGCGACATAGACATCCCCATTAGGGACCCCTTGGTTTGGGAACATCTATCTCAGGCAAGCTAGCATAAGGGGATGTCCAACAGCATAGCAAAGTGAAAACATGAGCTCCCCCCCCCCACTCCCTGTCAGTCTTAGCTGACATAGTGTTAAATACAAGGAATATTAGTTGAACTCCTTCTCCATACCTTCCAGATGTTTGCCCGATAAAATGGCGAACGAGCACTTTCTTGGTTCTGTAGATGGTTGCCCCATTCCCATTATGAGCCTGTTCGTGCCTGGAGCAGATTTAAGGCTAGACACGGTTCAGGACATCCAGGGGGTTTCTGAGATCAGATGGGAACATCCAGGTTCATAGGAATGCTCCACCATGCCCCTGTTCGGACTTGGACGTCCTCACACTGGAGACATACATAGAACCGGCTTTTAAAATGGCTCCAGGGACGTCTCTGATTTGAACATCTGCATACCCATTTGCAGACATCCAAATCATGAATAACAATTTTTAAAATAATACCCTTAATATGCACTAACAGATTAATACACTTTAAATCCATTTAGCATGCACTAAATATTTTAAGGCATACTTACAAACCGAATGTGCATTAATGACCGCACATCCTATAGAATAAGAATAAAGACACTTTTTCAATTTTTATTAGGTGCTTGTTACAAAATTCTCCTCGTTCTCATATTGTTTTGCTTGTCAAATGATGTTACTTTATCTCTGTGTGGTCAGTAGGGCAGACCGATTAGCACTGCCAAGTCAGCAGTTAGGTGTGGAGCCGTCAGCAGGAGACAGTGTAACAAATACTGCATTGTCTAAGTCCACAGTCACATTTGTCTGATCCAGTTATAAAGCTAACAACCATCATCACTGCTGAATCAGATTTTTTAGCCTTCTTTCTGAAATAAAAAACAAAGTTACTTGAACAGAATGTCAGTATAAGTCCTTGACCTGACTCACGGTCAGACTTAACACAGTATTCTTTAGGGAATACCAATAAGTTCCATAGTGATAAAGGTCACCCCCTAGCCATAACATATAGAAATTTAATTGTGCATAAGCAAAAAATGGTCATAAACTGCAGTCAATAATATGAGACTTAGGATAGGAAAGCTGGATGTAAAAGTTAACAAATCACTCACACATTCAAAAGTGCAAGCTAAGCATTGAATTATAAGTATATATAAAAATAAATGATGCACCTGAATATTGAAAAGATCAGGAATGTGTAAATAATTAGTACTGTTGATGCAAAAGTCCATGGTCTTGCCACTGTATAATGTATTTATGAAAGCAAACACTTAGAAGCCCTATTCTTGACCTGGATGTCCGAAAATGGACACTTAGATATACAAATCATGAAGATGCCCACCAGAGCCATTAGAAATCCAGGAAGTCTCTGGGGTGAGCATGTCCATGATGCACTGGGGAGTGGCAGAGACATGTTCAGAGTGTTCCAAAAAAGATATATGTGCGCACTCAATTTCAGAAATGGTGAACACGCCTAAACCTACCAGTGGTAACACCCATGTCTATTCTTACTCCAAGGCATAAACTGGAATCAGAAGAGTTCTCATTCTTGTTGATAAAGATCAAATGGCTCTTCCCAGTTTGACCATACTTGCAAGACGATATTCCATCCGCCAGCCATAGATGTTTGACCACCTGTAAGGTTTCTCTCCTTATTTAAGTCAGTTTTATTGTCTTCCTTTTTGGGTTCTCTATCATCCTAGGTCAACATGCATGCCACTTTTCCTACATAATCTAACACACACGCCAACCCCTCTCCCCCTCTTATATCTTATCACCAAGTTTTGTAATATTTAAACGGCCAATAAAACTAGAGAGGCTGTCGCCAAGCATTGTGCCACATATGTCCCTATGTTTTTGTGGAACGCTGCCTTCTCTTCACCAGTCTGCCAGCATCAGTCCATCCTGATTACCACATGGCTTCCTTTCATCCAAACTTCACTCTCTCTTTATCATCTCTTCACTTACTACTGCCCTTGGAGGAGTAATGGGTGGGGGGGAGGGGTTGGTTGCAATACAGAAACAATCTACTACAGCATAACACAGAACCAGAATTCATATATGGCAGGACAGAGATGACTTTCCTTAAAATGCCTTAAAAGTATATTTTGTATTTTAGAACTCGTAAGGCCTGACATTCAGCAGTGGCAGCAATCACTGCTAAAGTGACCAGCTGCCGCTGCTTAACTGTAAACCTGGATATTGAATGCTGGGACCATATCCGGGCCCCGGCATTGACTATTTGAGTTGTCAGGATTGCCAGGAAGCTAACTGGACAGTGGCAATATTCAGCCACTGTCTGGATAGCTTCTGCAGCAAAAGTTAGACCAGCCTTTACTGTGCTTGACTTTCACCTCATGTTGCTAACTGGGCAACTGCTCAATATTGCTGCTGGTTATCGAATGTGCATTATCGAGGGATGCTGCCCCCGTAACTCAATACTAACTGGTGAGTATTGGGGCATGCAGTAGTGGCACCTGGGGATATTCACTGGAACTAACCGTGTTAGTGCCACTGAATATCCTGTACAAGGGCATTAACATGGTTAGCATTTGTGTTAATCCCTTTGAATATTCCCCCTCCATAGTCTTTAGTACAATCTTTTTTAGAAGTTAACCTAAGCTAGACTCATTAATGAGTTTAATAGTCACTCAATATTACACTGTGGAACTGGACATACATATAGATATAGATGATGATAATTTTTCAAGTCTAGTAGATTCACAAGTGAAGGAACACCTTTTAAGACTCAAAATTTAATGATGGCAATGACCACTGCCTTAGCTAATATAATTCCAGAATTTCCGAGTTGACACATGGAGCTCGATTCCGAGAGGGGCACATCTGTACCGTCCAGACATCCCTGAGGAAGGCGGGGCTGTTAGGACCCAATTCTGGACTGCAGAAACAAAACATTCCCGCGGTACACAGAATAGGGCCCGTGGACAGCCTGGTGTGCCCCTGCCGCCTGCGGGGACATACTTCCCACAGACGCCCCCACCTCCCGTTATTTAAGCTCCCCTTTTCCCTGCTGCCTGACCATGGCCAGCTAGCCGGGGCCTGGATCGAGCAGCAGGGACCCCCTGCACCTGACCCCGGCCCCGGGGGGGGGGGGGGAATGCCCAGGCTCGATCACTGGGTCAGTGCTGCTTATTCCACCTTAAAGGTGGAATAAGCATCACGTTCCCTTAGGCCCAACAGGATGTACAGAACCGTGACCTGAATCGGCCTTGTATGTCCTGCTGGGCTGGCCTTCTCCCACTCCGCCCAGGCCCCGTCCCCTCCCATCGGCTCTCCCCATCCTACTGCTTAGGACGTGTGGGGCGAGCAAGAGGGGGAATAAGATCCGAATGGCTTGTGGGGCTGCACGTCAGGCCCATGGTGCATTAACAGCATGTAGTGTAATTTGGGGCTAAATACTATTTTATAAGTGCATTCAATCAGTTATAAATTAAATAGAAGTATTCTGGATGCTTATATCAAAGTGGAGTGAAGGCATAGTCTAATGATTAGAGTAACACACTGGGAGCCGGGGAAGCCAGGGTTTAAATCCTACTGCTGTTCCTTGTGGTCTTTTGAAAGTCACTTAACCTTCTATTGTTTCAGGTACACACAGGGATCCGTATACTAAAGTGCACAAAGTGGTTAACGTGCATTTTAGCATGCAGTACTTGTTAATGCGGGAACACAGTAATTGCTACTCATGGGTACGGTAGTCACCAGTTGCTAATTCTCGTGGTAACTGCACATTGTACAATTGGGTGAGGAATGGACAGGTTGGGTGTGGAAGAGTACATTGCGGTTAGCACAGGGCTATATGTCATATGATCTCAATGTTGCAATTATTGTTTGTACCTAAAATGGGTGGCATTAAGTGCATCCACCTTAATGTGAATGCTGCTGTCACACATTAGGGTACTGATGTCTCTGGTAATTGCTGGGAACATGCTGGCCATGTCCTTGACAATTCACGACTTTTGCACTTACTGTGTGTTAGTTTTTATGCAAAGCCAGTAAAAAGTGCAAAAACTTACCGCATCATAGTAAAAGGGCCCCTTAAATTATAAGCCTTCCAAGGGCAGGAAAATATCTATTAAATCTACAAATAACTTGCCTTAAACTACTAAATCCAGACTCCCTTCCCTTAAAAGCCTGAAGTTCTGGAGAGTTAGTGATTTCATTCTCTTCTCATTTGATAACATCTGCAGCAATGGTTTATAGAATATTATTGCAAAAGTTTAATGTGAATAAGTTTTCATGCAGAGAATCACTTTTCTTCCTGTAGTTCTTATTATTTTGTTTCAGCATCCACTGCTTGCTACTCAGCAAGCTAGATGGACAGATGGATAGGCGGACAGATAAACTGCCAAATAGCTATAGTCACACTTAGACAATGCACACAGTGACCCAGACATACCAATCCATGCACTTCGTCAAAGACCATAAAATGTGTTCTATCAAGCATTTGCTTGTGGCACAGATAAGATTTATCTAATAAGACTGAGCTAAAATTAAAACGAAAGATGAAATAGCACAAGTGGTGCTAATATGTGTTTTGAAGCGTAGCAATCGGCCTAGTGCAATGTCACAGCCCTGGGCTAAATTTGCAGGTGGTCGAGCGTCTCCTTTTTAAAAGGTTAACCTACAAAGAGCACACAAGCTCTACGCTATGAATATGGGCCATCACCCAGGGAGCCACACAACAATAAGAAAATAATGACATCAACCTGACCATGGTTAAGTACATAACACGCTGAAGGTTCACGGATGTGTGGCCTGGAACAATGAGGAAAAAATAAAGAAGCTTGCTTCGCTAGGCCCCAGCTGTTATTAGCCATGCTGTGAGTTGAAGAAAAGGTATGATACAGACTGCTATTTCAATTGGAGCCAGGTTAATCTCTCAATTTGTACAAAATAAGAGAGGAGGAGGTCAGTATACATTCTGCCTACTCTTTACTTGATGTTTTAATTTTGTTATTACATTTAAAACTTCTATAATTTTACAATGTTTAGAGAGATTTTTTTGTTCTCTTAACTGTGGCATCTAAAGCTTCTTCTATCGCTATTAATACTCATTCAAAAAAACAACCAATAGTAAATTTAGGTGTGTGTTTATTTATTTTTATGATTTTTAGACTGCCATATCGATTAATCATAATGGTTTACATAAAACAACTGAGTTACATCGAACAAAGTGGAAGCTACATGTGCAAAGAGTATTTTAAGGATATTCGTTGCACATGTAACTTCTACTTTATTCGAAGAGTACCTTAATATTTAAGGGCATGTGTGTCTGTCCCATTGTCAATAGTGCAATACTAACCAGCATGCGGGTATGCTTAATGCCACCCATTGAGGTGGCGTTAAGTGCACACATTTTAACAGCAATGGGCATGATTAGCACACACCCAAAACATCCATGCCAACCGTTACATGCCATCAAAGTCCACATTATACCCCTAGCCCTCCTAGCCCCTGCTCACTCACGTTCTGATGAGTTAGCATAGGATTGTTAGTGTTGGGCCCCATGCTAACCATTAGAAATGCCCCTTTAGCACACATCAAACCAAGTGCTACCGGTTAATGCACTTTAGTAAATATGTCCTTTAGAGTAATATATAGAAAGCAAAAATAAAAACTACATCATGATAACATTTGTGCAGAATAATCAGATCAGTGAATTACACATATTTATCCCAAAAAATGCAATTATGTATGCTAAATATATTTAATGGATGCTTTCTTTTCCAATTTGATTTTTAAAAAAGGGTCCAAATATGGACCTAATTTACTATACTTTCAGTCATAGACACAGAATGGGGAGACAAGCCTTAGGAGATCTGGTCCTGTGTTTCAAAACCAACTTTCTTATACTGAGTTTTAAGTAGTTAAAATAAAGACGTATAAAGAATGTGAAAACACCAAAGAGTTGATATTCAGTTTTCTTCCCCAAAAAACAGTTATCTTTTGTCCAGGCAATTCGATATCTGGTCAAAAGCTAAGCAGTTAAAAGGAGGCAGGATGAACAGTGTCCTGGGGTTAACGTTTGATCGGATAATGTCGATATTCAGCACTATCTGGTTAAAGCACCTCGTGCCCAAGGTGTGAAATCACAGTATGATTCATCTTCTAATAATTGTCAAGGCATAGAATATCAGGTCATCCCACAGGAACCATGTCATCTGATATTATGGGATGTTTTCATGAACGTATCAATTGATGATATTTCTCGATTATTAATGCGGATGAATAACACTTTTGATGGCCAACTTCCAACTGCTTTAAAGTGCACCTCAGTGCGGTCTGTTATTAAAAATACAACTGGAGATTTAAAAGATGTATGTCTTTTTTTAGATAAATTAATCGCGCCAGTAGTATTTTTGCAGTTGGAGGATTTTTTGCTATTTTGTGCTATTTCAAAATGAAAATGACATTGCAAGAATCAAAAGAAAGGTTGGTGCTTCTGTTTGTGTGCTTTTAGAGAATGCTATTTGCAAAGGGTGCCTACTATTTGGAAATAGCCCATAGTACAATGTTTCTGCATGTGCCGTTGGCAACTAATGTGCTATTTTCAAATAGCCTATGCCAATCAAATAGATTTTGCCAAGTGCGATTGACATGATAAAACAATTTTCCTATCATCAGCCACAACTAATGTTCTGCTGGCTGGTTATACTCCTGCCATTCTTGCAGGTTGTCTTCTTTTGCTAGCAGGAAGCAATTGCCACAAATGAATTAGCTGAACGCTATTAACTTTTTTATACTCCTATTTTCCTCATCAAATAGAGGTGTAAAGACACATTTTAGAAAGGTTGTGGAGGTGAAATCTGGAACGTCCAAGACAAATATTATGGGAATAGCAGCAGTGAATGTGGGCCAATGTACGTGCCTCCTAAAATTGCTCTGTCTCCATACCTCAAAGATACACAAATCCGTGCTGGGTACATGCCTATCAATAACGGGGGCACATCCATGATCCAGACCAATTTTAGAATCTTCCATGTGCCCATGATAGATAGCAATGCCATGGCTATATAGACATGCCTAGGTGGTCTTGTAGGAGGGGGCACGTCTATATGAGGAGACTCACATATGCTGGTTAGCCATTTTGCAGGTGAAAAAATAGAGCTGCACAACAGCCTCAGGGTTCAGTGTTCTTGGTGCTATTATTTAACTATCTACAACCACTTTATGAGGTAAACCAGTCATGTGAAGTGGCATTTTAGAGGGGACATCAAGGAAGAACCTGGGATGTCAAGAACACAATATCCAAAAATCTGGGGGTGTGGCAGCAGTGAAGGGAGGCACCTATAAGTGTCCTCTGAAACCTTCTGAAAGATGAACATCCCAATAGCCGGCTCTGGTGATGGGCCTGTGCAGATAGCAAGGCTGGGTACATGCACAGATGAAGGCCATTTCACAAATGTAGACGTCCCCAAATTGCATGCCTGTAGAACTGGGTACTTGGAAGTGCTGGCTGGGGTATTTCAGAAGGGGGAACAATTATGTTTTAAGACCATCACTTCTGGCTGCCATTTCAGATACTCAGATGTGTGGCTGCGGGCCAGTAATACTTTTGGAGAATGTATTTACATGCAGGTTTCTTTGATCTTGAAATATTAACTGAGGCGATGAAAGCACATTTTGCTCTTCCCCCTGAAAGGGTTGCAGCCATGAAACGAGGACCTTTTTGCACCTTATTTGTGGTCAAGAGCAGGTTTAGGCATGGACACCTCAACAACCAGGGCCTGAAATGCTTGCGCATTTCTGAAATTGCAGCACAACATGCATCTCCCTTGCAGCCCTCAGGGCACACCTCCACCACGCCACCATGTTACAGGGACATACACCTGCTTTATAAAATGTCTCCAGGAATTTCTCTATGATTTGAATGTCTGAATGCCCATTTTCCGATGTTAGATTCCAGAATAGGGCTTCTAAAATTATCTCCATAATGTGTTTCGTCACCTCCATAAAGATGACAGGACCCGATTTTCGAAAGGCGTTTACAGCCCAGTGAACTATGTAAGTACCTTAAATGAGGATAGTCAATGGCACTTAAACGATTAGTGCCATTGAATATCCCCTTCTAATTCCCCTACGTGCCATCCAGTTAGCATTGGGGAATGTTGGGGGGCATTTCAGGGTGGAGCAGAGGTGGTGACAAGTGATAACTGGGCAGCAGCAGCAGCAGCAGTGATATTGCATGCTGCCTGATTAGTGATCTGCACTGAAAAGATAGGTGAGGAAAACGCTCACCTATCTATAAGGGCACAGGAGCTAACTGGGCAGCATGCAATATTGTAGCTACCTGGTTAGCTTCGGCGGCTTCCTGTTGCCGTGGCATTGAATATCCAGGTTAGAGATCGGCAAAGAGGGCTATGCATTGATGGGGTACATACGTAGCTCTTCCAAAATGCACATAACTCATAGCAGGCCCATAATGTATGCTAACAACGATGGTTGACTGTTTCCATGCAATAGCACAATGTCTGGCAGGGTATGGTTTGTCTATAAACTATTAAAAATGGAGGTCTTGATTGTATTCCAAGAGACCTCACTCACACTATCTGCATACTTGAAGATATATAATGTGAAGCTGTCTGTTAAATCAGAAGTCCATTACATTTATTTTATTTATTTATTTAGTATACCGCTACTTCCAGCGATCAGCAGCGGTTTGATTACAGATTGGAAATTGTCAATCATGACAGGAAATTTTTGAGGTATAAACACATTGATTAGACAGGAAAGCACAGCACACAGAGAACTATTTTACAGGGAACATGGGCTATGGAGGGTTAAGTGGCTTGCCCAAGACCACAAGGAGCACCTGTGGGACTAGAAACCCCAGTCCTTCCGGCCCAAGGTTTCTGTCCTCTAGTGGGATTTGAACCCCCGACCTTCCGGCCCGAAGTACCTTGCCCCAACCACTAGGCCACTCCTCCACTCCACATAGAAACATAGACACATGATGACAAATAAAGATCATATGGTCTATCCAGTTTGCTCTTCGACACCAACTACTAAGCTTTACAGTCCTTTTTTTCATCTGTAATTGTCCCATGCTTTCTTGAAATCAGATACAGCATTGTCTCTAGTGCTTCCTCTGGGAGGCTATTCCACACATCTCTCATTCTTTCCATAAAGAAATATTTCCACAGATTAGTCCTGTCTATTCCCTTTCACCTTCTCTTATGACCCCTCATTGCAGAGCTTTCTTTCAATTGCAAGAGGCTCTCCTCCTATGAATTTATGCCACAGAGGTATTTAAATGTCACCTTACTTCCAAAGTGTACATATTGAGATATTTAAATCTGCCCCCATATGCTTTATGGCGAAGACCATTGACCATTTTAGTAGTTGCTCTCTAGTGACTCCATCCTGTTTATATTCTTTTGAAGATGTGGCTTCCAGAATTACCTATGGTATTCCAAAAGAGGTCTCATCAATCACTTATACGGAAGCACTATCACCACCTCCTTCCTACTGACCATTCCTCTTCCTATGCACCCAAGCATCCTTCTGGTTCTTGCTGCCACCTTTTATACCTGTTTGGCTACCTTAACATCATCGGAAACAATCACCCCCATGGTCCTGCTCTTTCATGTACTTCACCCCCTATACTGTATTAGATTTTTGCAGTCCAAATGTATGACCTTACATTTTTTAGTATTAAATCTCAGCTGCCAAATTAAGAACATTAGAACATAAGATATGCCATATTGGGTCAGACCAAGGTCCATCAAGCCCAGTATCCTGTTTCCAACAGTAGCCAATCTAGGTCATACGTACCTAGCAGTTTTCCCAAAAGACACAGGTTCTTTAATTCCTAACCATTTTTCAGGCGTCATTTGATCCCTCCTTATGTTATCTATACCTTGCTGGATATCTACCCTATTGAAAATTTTGGTTCTCATCTGCAAAGACGAATCTTACCCAGTAGACTTTCTGCAATATCACTTACATAAATGTTTAAAAGAATCAGACCAAGGACAGTTCCCTGTGGCACACCACTGGTAATGTCTGCAGGACTATTGAGAAAAGCTGTTCTTGCTGGGAAGGATTCTTCAATTGTAAGTATTTACCTTCTGGTGATTTCTCAGATTCGTAGTTTAAAAGAACTCTTTGGGTTTAAACTGATAAAATATCTATTTTAAAGTCACACAGGGCATCGTTATAACAAGCCAGCTTCTATTAAGTGCTTCTTTCCCTCCCACACACCTTGATTCCCACCCACCACAGGCATAATCCTAGATTTATAGGCTCTTACAGGGACAGAGGTAGTTCAATTCACTTTCATGTGTAGGTGGTTATCCTCATCAGGTATAGCTTAATTAAGGCCCTGAAATTAATCCTGACCTGAACAAAGTCCCTTAAACCAATCAGGTATGCTTATGTTTGTACAATTATCCCTAGCAATTTTAAGTAAGTAAACAACTTAAATATCTTAACAAAACCTTAAAACTAAGATGCAGACAGCAGGCCAGCAGCAAGATGGGGGCTATCCAGACTTTTGCATTGTGTCTCACATGTACGAGTTTCTCCCAGTTGGTGAGGGGTCTTACATGTGCACTAGGTGAAAAGAGCTCTTTGCTCTAAGGGAATGAGTACAATCTCTGGAGGCTAGAGTAGCAGACTTGGAGGAGCGAAGGAAGACTAAAGTATATAGATGAGACCTACAGGGACATAGTACTGATGTCCCACCTCCAGTCTGGCAGCCTTTCTGTTGCCATGGAGGAGAGAGGTCATGTGAAAGGAGAGAATCACCTTGTATATTATAGTTATGGTTAAACTTTATTTGATATACCACAATTCATGGACAAAACATTGCCGTTTACAAATCATAAAATAACAAGGTTAAAATATAATAAAATGAAATATAACATACAAAGGGTGTTATTCTGAGGCTTTCCCCTCCTGTCTAACTTCCCCACCGGTTGTGTGGGGAAGTTAGATGGGGGCGGGGAAGGGGTGGCATGGGTACGGAGAGAAGGAGGGCAGTCTGCGGTTGCCAGCCGTGGATGTACAAGGCCGATTCTAATGTCGGCCCTGTACGTCCAGGGCTGGAGAAATGGTTGGGGAAGTTATTCCACCTCTGAGGTGGAATAACTCCCCTGGTCATGGTTTTTTTAAGCGGCCTGGAGCACAAAAGGGGCTGGGGGGGGGCAGAGTTAATTCCCCACAGCCCGATCCTGGCCTTAGGAGGCCAGATCAGGTATCGGGCTGCGGGGAATTAACTCCGTTTGCAGGTGACTGGCATCATGGCTTTTAAATGGAGCCATGGTGCCATGGCATTATGATGCCATGGCACTGCATTTTTTAAATGGAGCTATAGTGCCATGGCAACATGACACCATGGCATTGCGACTACATTCAAAAGCCCTGGCTGAGTAGGCCAGCACGTACATGCCTGTTCACGATTCTGATCCCGTGGGGCTAGACGTGCCCTGCGGGATCAGAATCGCAATCTGTTTTGTATGTCCAGGTCAGCTCGGACATACAAAGGAGAGATGTATGTGCGGGACAGAATCGGGCCCATAGTAAAGTAAATATACAATTGAGAAGGAAAATTATACATCAAATAAGGAAAAGTTAGGTCCTGTCCTTCAGGTGATGCAAAATCCTTTTGCACCGAGGAGGTTTCTTCAGGGATATGAGCCCATGAGGGAAGGGTTAGGATGGCCATTATAGTTGGTGATTCAGTTGTTAGGCATGTAGATGAATTGGTGGCTGGTGGACATGAGGATCACCTAGTAACATTCCTGCTTTGTACAAAGATAGCGGACCTCATGTGCCACATAGACAAGGTATTAGATAGTGCTGGGGAGGAGCCTGCTGTCTTGGTACATATTAGTGCCATGACATAGAAAAGTGTGGGAGGGAGGTTCTGGAGGCCAAATTTAGGCTTTAAGGTAAGACGTTGAAATCCAGAACTTCCAGGATAGCATTCTGTGAAATGTTTCTAGTTCCACGCGCAGGATCCAAAAGGCAGGCAGAGCTCCAGAGTCTCAATGTGTGGATGAGACAATGGTGAAAGGAAGAGGGTTTTGGATTTGTTAGGAACTGGGCAACATTCTGGGGAAGAGAAGAGCTTTTCAGAAAGGATGGGCTCCACCTTAACCAGGTTTGAATCCTGCTGCTGACATTAAACTTTAAAAAGGAGATAGAGCAGCTTTTAAACTAGATAATAGGGGAAACCCAATGGATAGTCACAACAAAACAAATTGCACTATAGTACTGGAAGATGAGACCCACAAGTTGGAAGGCATTCAACTGGCTACTGGAGAGGAGCTGAAGAATTTTCAGAGTAACACCAGCATTTATGATGTGGTTGGATCAAAGCTCTCAGTAAATCTAACTGCTGATGTAGCATAGCATAAAATGAGTCAGAAGTTGCAAAGATGTCTTCCATGTTCAACTCAATGTTTAATGTAAGTGCAACAGGGGTTTTCCCTTGCACAAGTTTTGTTACCTGTGAACCGCGCTGATTGTAAATAGTGCAGTATAGAAAAACTATAAATAAATAAATAAACATAATGGGGCATAGAATGTACGAAGCATGAACAAAAGGAAGTTGGGGGTGGTCAAGAATGAAATGGAATGTATACAACTCAGTCTATTGGGTGTCAGCGAACTGAAATGGACTGGCATCGGGCACTTTGCATCTGATGATCACATGGTCTACTATGCTGGAAATGAAAGACAACAAATAAATGGTGTTGCTTTTATAATCAAGAAGAAACTTGCAAGAACTGCAATGAAATCCAATTCATTCAGCGAATGTTTAATTTCTATTCGTCTATGAGGCATGCCCATCAACATAAATATAATTCAAGTATATGCCCCAACAATAGCTGCAGAAGAGGAAGAAGCTGATGAGTTCTATGAACAAGTACAAGCTTAAATTGACAGAACATGCAAACAGGATATCCTGATAGTCATGGGTGACTGGAATGCAAAGGATGGCAACAAAGAAGAAGGTAAAGTGATTGGGAAAATATGGACTTGACAACAGAAATGAAGCTGGAGAAAGAGTGATAGAATTCTGAAAAACCAACAATCTATTCATCTCAAACATCTCTTTCCAGCAATACAAGTGGGGCTGACTGTATACATGGACTTCACGCAATGGACTGCACCAAATCAAATTGAACTGAATCTGTGGAAGTCAACGATGGAAAAGCTCTATAACATCAACAAAAACAAAACCTGGAGCTGACTGTGGTACAGATCACCACCTACTAGTATGCACACTCAAACTAAAGTTGAAAAAGAGCAAGACACTCATGAATGTAGCAAAATATGATGAGAATATGCCATTGCCATTTAAAGACTGCCTGCAAAATCAATTTGCTGTTTTACATACAAATGAGAGGTCCGGAAGAGTTATGGGATGACATCAAGAAGGTTGTATTGAAAGAAAGTGATAAGTCTCGCAAAAGATGAAAAAGTGAAAACGGACAAAATGGATGATTAAAAAAAACTTTAAAAATTGCCAGGACTTTATAGGTACCACAGCCCCTCTTGACTTCCAACAGCATGGGTTCAGACCCCATCATAGAATCAAAACACTATTCACTTCACTCCTAAACACCATAATTAAGGGAATCAAATGCACCAAACATGGACTCCTACTGATATTTATTTATTTATTTACATTCTCTTATATACCGCGCTATTCTGCATCAGTGTGGTTTAAATTGAACAAACTGAAATCACATTGAACAGGGCATTATAACTTGGAGATAACTATTTTACAGGGAACATGGGCTATGGAGGGTTAAGTGGCTTGCCCAAGACCACAAGGAGCACCTGTGGGACTAGAAACCCCAGTCCTTCCGGCCCAAGGTTGCTGTCCACTAGTGGGATTTGAACTGTTCCTTTACATATCAGCTGCCTTCAACTCAATAAACTATGACAAACTCCTGGGATGCCTAAAAAACCTTGGCATGAGCAACACCCCTCTGACCTGGTTCTGCTCCTACCTCATCGATTGAATTCAGCAAATAAAGTCAAGAAATGCACATCCACACCTTTCAAACTCAATCAGGAAATAGCTCAATGATCATCCCTCTCATCCCTACCCTTCAACCTCTTCATCTAACCAGTATATGAAATCTTCAAAAACCACAACATACTCTGCCACATCTATGCAGGTTATCTAATGTTCTATACCCCCATCTCTACAACCAACCCAGACTATAGCTCCGTAACAGCTTGCTTCAATGTGGTAGCTGAATGGCTTCAAAATAACACCCTCTTAATAAAAAGTCTGAAGCCTTATTCATCTTCAAGGACCCCTCTTTCACCCTTCCAGCTACAATCACAATGAATAGCATTGCCCTCCCTGTTAAAGAGAAAGTTAAATATCTTCGGATCACCCTAGATCAACATTTAAACATACAAGCCCACATAAGGAACATAACCACTACTGCTTACTACAAGATGAAGACTGAAAAACCTTCGCTCACTCTTAGATCCCAATCACTTCTGCACAGTATACCAGGCTACAATCACCCTGCAACTAGACTACTGCAATTCCAAATTTCAAAATCTACCAAAATATGCTCTTCATCCACTACAGCTTGCCCAAAACACCGCAGCATGAGCACATTACCCCAATCCTCAAGAACCTACATTGGCTCCCCTATACATATATGAATAAAATACAAAGCTATTATGCTCACCTACAAAGCCACTCATGACCAAGCTCCTGATTGTCTCTGCAACATCATCCAGAAGCCACCCAACACAAGACAGACGACAACACAACCAAAACCCACTCAATATTCCATCACTTAAGGCATCAAGTACCCAAGAAATGTGCCAGAGATCTTTCTCAATATATTTTCCCACACTCTTGAACTCAGTCCTGAGTACCATAAGAGACACCAAGGACTCCAATGACTTCTGTAAAAAAAACTGAAGACTCTTCTCTTTCGAGAATTATTTGGTCCAGAAACCTAATGCAAATGCCTCCTCCCCCCCCCCCCCCACCTCTGTAAATAGCCATATCCACAACAGTGTACATAGCCATACCACCAGTATACATAGTTCTACCCTGTCCTTAACCCCTCCTCTGACACTTTAATCACTGCTCTTTGTACAACTAAGTTTATATGGTCAACCATTCCATTTAAATCTAACTTTATTGTTTTCATTCTCTTCCATGTAAACTGCCTTGAAATACTGAAAGGCGATATAAAAGAAATGTTAAATATTTTTTGTGCCTAAAAGTGCAAAATGCTTTCTCTGTCTTGGAAAATGAGAGTGCCCAGTTAGTGGAAACCAAAGTGACCTTAAATGAGAAGGTTAACACCGAATCTACTAGAAATGCCCCAAATATGAACAAAAAAGCATAAACCAGGTAATTATTATTACTTGGAAGACTTTATCATCAGAGGAATTATCTTGGGAACATAGTCCAAGGGACAGAAGATGATCAAATGCCTCCCCGGTGCTTCAACCAGCAGGAAAGCAAACCAAATTGTTAGCAAAGTCAGTGAGAGAAAAAAAGCATTCCAAATAATTATACACTTGGGTATGAATGACCTGGCCAGAAGCATTACTGTATCTCCACAGTACAAAGAAACTTTCAGGTCTTGGGAGGGAAACTTAAATCCATTGTCAACACTATAGCATTCTCAGAAGTTCTATCCATTCATGATAAGGGGGAAGAGAGGCTGCATCACATAACCAACTTTAATTTGTGGCTCCAAACCTGGTGTAAGCAAGAAGGATTTAGATATACAGGCAACTGGGGCAATAGATGGAACAAGAGGCTATACTGTGTTGATGGACTGCATCTCTCTGTGGCAGGAAAAAGGATCCTAAGTGAAAAAGTTAGGCAATATATGGACAAGCATTTAAACTAGGGAAAGGGGATGAATGGAAAAAACAAGTTTAGGATGTCACTCACAGCAAGAACATAACAACATTGGTAATAGTCATCATATTAATCCACACATCTAAGACAAGAGAGAAGAGGAGTCTGGAACGAAATCCATACAAAATAAAAGCAAGACAACCAACAATTGCTGGAAAGCAATGAGCACAAATTCTCAAAGTCTAGCCGACAAAGTTCCTGACCTGGAAGTCCTGATGGTGCAAATGGACTTGGACATCGTGGTCACTACAGAAACATGATTTAACGAGTCACATGAATGGGATATAGCAGGTTGTTGTTAAGTGCCGTCGAGTCGGAGTCGACTCATGGCGACCCTCTGGATAGCTATCCTAAATTGTGTTCGGTCTTCAGTCAGGCGGCTTATTGTTGACAGACTGGTACCCGTAGCTGCTGTTATTGTATCGATCCATCTCATTGCTGGCCTTCCTCTTTTGCGTTGACCTTCTATCTTGCCAAGCATGATGTCTTTCTCTAATGATCTCTCTCTCCGCATGATGTGTCCAAAGTATGAAAGTCGAAGTCTTGTCATCTGAGCTTCTAAAGAAAGCTTAGGTTTGATCTCCTCTAGTACAGACTGGTTTGTTCTTCGGGCAGTCCATGGTATACACAATATTCGCCGCCAGCACCATAATTCAAAGGCATCAATTTTCTTCCTGTCTATCTTTTTCACTGTCCAGCTTTCACATCCATATGATGTTATTGAAAATACCATGGCTATAATTTATTTAGAAGAGATAGAGAAGAGAGAATAGGAGGAGGAGGAGGAGCTCTATATTTCAAAAGCAATATTAAAGCCGCTGAAATGCAGGGGAGGTGAGGAAAAGAAGCACTGTGGATTACAATACGCTAGAGGAGGTGGAATTATCATCCACACTGGTGTAGTCTATAAGTCTCCAATTCAAACTGAGGAAATAGATAGAGACTTGATTATTTCTATTGCAAAGGTAGCTGTGAAGGGAGAAGTGATCATATTGGGTGACTTGAATCTACCAAATGTCAATTGGAGTAATCCTTCTGCAAAACTGGAAGAAGTAAAAAGATTGTGGATGCCGTACAAGAAACATTGCTCACAAAACCAACCAGGAAAGGTTTGATGCTGGATTTAGTACTCACCATTGGAGACAGCATCTCGAATGTCCAGGTAGGTACCCATCTGAGCAGTAGTGATCATAATCGCACAGTGTGGTTTGAGGTAAAAGCCAAGGCAGAGTCCAATCATAGCAAATTCAAAGTCCTAGACTTCAAAAAGACTGATTTCAGTAAAATGGGAAAGTACCTGAAGGGAGAAGTTGGCAGGGTGGGAGGAGATAAGGGAAGTGGAATTGAAGTGGGTTAAACTAAGAGGCAATACAAGGGGCAATGGATATATATGTAAGGAAAATAAATAAAAACAAGAGAAAAGGGACACCTATATAGTTCACCAAAGAAGTGGCTGCACAAATAAAGGCAAAAAACATAGCTTTCAAAAAATTCAGAAGATCACAAAGAGAGGAACACAGAAAAGAATACAGGAAAAGCTAAAAGAGATAAAGGGAGAAATAAGGATAGCAAAAGCAAAGGCAGAAGAAAAGATGGCTAAAGACGTGAAGCGTGGAGAGAACTTTTTTCAGGTATATTCGGGAGAAGAGGAAGATCAGAGGTGGAATTGCAAGACTCAAAAGTGCTGAGGACAGCATTGTGGAAAGTGACATTGAAAAAGCAAAAATGCTAAACAAATACTTTTGTTCTGTATTCATGAAAGAAAATCTTGGAGAAGGACCACATATGATTGTCAAATATACAAATGAGAATGGAGTAGATACCACACCATCACAGAAGATGATGTTTTTGAACAGTTTGCAAAACTGAAAGTGGACAAGGCCAAGGGACCTGATGGGATACATCATAGGATACTGAAAGAGCTGAGAGGTTCTGGCAGGGCCTTTAAAGGATGTTTTTTTTTAATAGATCCTTGAAGACAGGAGAGATTCTACAGGACTGGAGAAGGGCTGATGTGGTACCTCTTCACAAAAAATGGTAATAGGGAAGTGGTAAGCCTTACCTCTGTGGTGGGAAATGTAATGGAAGAGCTCTTGAAAGAAAGAATAGTGGTATTTCTGGAAACCAATGAATTGCATAATCTGAGACAACATGGTTTTACCCAGGGGAAGATCATGCCAAACAAATTTGATTGACTGGGTGACTAGAGAACTGGATCAAGGGCATGTGATGGATGCAATATACCTGGATTTCAGCAAAGCCTTTGATACTTTCCCTCACAGGAGGCTTATCAATAAACTGAGAAGCCAAGGTGCTGAACTGGATCACAAATTGGTTGACTGAAAGATGACAGAAGGTGGTGGTACGTGAACTCACTCAGAAGAAAGGAATGTGCATAGTAGCATGCCTCAGGGATCAGTCCTAGGACTGATACTGTTCAATGTATTTGTGAGTGATATTGTGGAAGAACTGAATGGAAAAGTCTACCTTTTTGCAGACGACACAAAAATTTGACAACATGATGAAGAAAGATCTAAAAGCACTGGAAGAATGGTCTAATGCTTGGCAGTTAAGATTTATTTATATATTTATTTGTTTTTATATACCGCATAATTTCAAAATCAGCGTGGTTTACATAGATCATGAAACAGTAAAACCAGTTTTACATATAACAGGTATTTTACATAGACCCTAATTTTAAGGAACAGGTATTAAACAAAACAAGTGTCTAAGTAAACAATAAACAGGGACATGAACTTGGAAGTGATGGAGAGATGAACTAGGAGGGCATAGGAATTAGGGAGAGAAGGAAGAACTAATTGCTCTCTGTACAGCAGAGCCCAATGGTTACACAGGTGAGAAGTCCACTATGAAAGTCCTTATTTTATGGTATGTGGTCATAAACTAGTTGGAACAGGTGAATCTTTAAGGCCTTTCTAAAGGTTAACTGATCAGTGATGGTTCGGATTGAGGCAGGTAGGGCATAACCGGGTACGGCGGACCGGTCACCCCTCCTCCCTTACCAATCCCCCCCCCAACTCCCCGCACCCCGACATTTCTCACACAAAATACAACACACACTGTATTGGGAATTAAACTGGTCACAGCTTTATTAATCGATAACAATAACCAACAATATTTAACACAGATAACGTTAACCCCCCCCCCCCAGCAGAGCGAGCCCTCACCAGCCATGTGAGTAGCAAAGTGACGCCGCATCCGCTTCCACCAGGTCTCAACCCCGGCAACTTGCCTCGCCTCCCTCATTCCGGCTTCGCCATATTATTAGCAAAAGCCTGAGGGACTGTCCGGGTCGGGGGTACCCCACCCCCGCCCTCCAGCTTGGCTCCGGCTCCGGACCCCGGAAACCTCCGGGATCCCGCCACCGGCTCGGGCCCCCTACTAGCCCGAGCCGACCCCCCTCCCCCCCGGCAAAGCTGCGACCAGCACCCTTCCCACGCAAAACATCTTCCAAGGCCTCCTGCCAGTCGTTTAAGAGCAAATCCATCCCAACCGGGGATAGGTGTACTCCATTCATCCTATATAGGCCGGCACGATCGACATCAGCCCACTGGTGCAAAATCTGGCACCCCCCTGCTCCCCCACCCACCTGCCGATCTGGCGGTTGATCTTTGTCAAACCCCGCAACCAGCGCCGCTGATCCCTGCCAGCAGGCCTGGGAATGATGTCCGACCACAACAAATGCATGCCAGGGAACATTGACAGGATCGCTCGCAAGTCCTTCAGGACAGTCCGAATCAGCTGCCGACAAGTCCAGGACACCAGGTCGTTGCCACCCAGGTGAATCAACAAGGCCTCCGGTGTCCCTCACATCCGCTCGTGGTACCGCAGCAAAGGCAGAAGCTGAAGCCAGCGCAGCCCATGCTTGCCCAGCCATGAGACAGTCACCCCGAGCGCGTCCAATCCAATATTCGGCCCCACCGGGCGCGTTGCTTCTCGCCAACCGGCCCAGAAGACAAAAGAATGGCCGATCACCCAACAGTGACACGAAGAAGGAAAAGCCTCTGGAAAACAAAGAACACATGGTTAGCCCACCCCCCACCGCCCCTAAAGGCGCACATATCTGCGGAAGGCCCCAGACGTCCATCTACCGATCCGCCGTATGTCCCCGTCTGGTAAACCCACCGCTGCAGCACTGGTCGCCGCCCCAATGCGAAAGGAATGCGGAGCGAACAACCTAGGATCCTCCCCAAGGAGGCTCAGGATAGACGGAGGACTGCCGTAAATTGGAACCGCGTGAGCACCGACCTGTCCTTGTGAAGAAACAAATAACCCCCGCCAGGTGGCCGCTCTCGCAAATACACCTGCAGCAGCCCCACAGGGCAAGTGACGGACCCATCAACCGCTCGCAGGCGCGCCCACGCGCCCCGCCCTGATTGATCCATTTTGGATCGCGCCAAATAAAGCCCGACACCGCCCCCCGCCCACTTCACGTGGTGCATCTGCAAGCCCCCCCCACCGGCCGCACGACCCGATTCTGCAATCAATTCCCCAATGCGAAAGGCCCCGAAAAACGCCAGAGAAAACACCGCCCGGAAAAGCACACATTCATATCCGGACGAAACCACTTCAGGCAACGCCGCACACAGCCGCAGCAGCAACTCGTGCGTTATGGGCCGCCGCCCATCCCTCCACGCAGGAAGGGAGCACTCCCAGCCCTGCAGCAGCATGCGCGTCAAGAATCCCCCGCCAGCCGCCCCCCACCCAACCGCCTTCGCAAAGAAAGAGTACCCCGTTAATTTCCTTCCCACTGTGGCTCATGACAATCCTGACGCCTTAGCCACCAAAACATACTGACCCACCAAGTGATCGGGAGGCGGCCCCTGCCGCCAACCCCGCTCATCCAGGAATGCCACCACGCTGTCACACCCCCGCTGATAGGCCGTCCAGGTAGCCGCGGATACCGAAGCCTGCAGGAGCTCAATCATTTCCCTAGGCCAATCTGCCATAACTCCACAGGGACCGCCCGCCCCGTCTCTTCGGCCTCCGGCGCCAGCTTCCGGAACAGCTCCCACTTAAAACGAGAAAGAGCATCAGCGATGAAGTTAGTGTTACCCGGAATGTGTCTAGCCCGAACCACCACATTCAAGCGCAAGCAAGCCAACACAATCTGACGCATCAGGTCAGCCACCAACGGGCAGCGCGGCGTGTAGTTGTTGATCACGCTGACCACTGCCTCGTTGTCACAAAACCACACAACGCGCCAATTGCGAATCCGATCCAGCCACAGTGCCAGCACCACCAGTATCGGGAACAATTCCAGGAAGGTTATATTAGTCGTGAGGCCCGCCGCTTTCCACGAAGCGGGCCATGCTTCCGTGCACTAGGAGCCTCCGAAATACACCCCAAGCCCTAAACCGCCAGCTGCATCTGTAAACAAGCGGAGACCCCGACTGGAGACCTCTCGTTCGCGGAGCACCGTAACCCCATTGTACTCACGCAAAAACTCCCCCCAAATGGCCAGGTCGGCCCGCATGCTCCGGGACACCTGGAGCCGATGATGTGGCTTAACAACCCCCGCTGTGGCTGCGGCTAGTCGTCTCAGGAAAACGCGGCCCATGGGAATCACTCTGCAAGCAAAATTCAACAAACCTATCAAAGCCTGCATCTCCCGTAGGGTCATCCTCCAGGAACCTAGGACGTTCGCCACCAGAACACGGAGTCTAGCCACTTTCTGTGACGGCAAACGTGCCACCATCGCGACAGAATCCAACTCGATACCCAAGAACGTGAGACGTGTCGCCAGACCCTCCGTTTTCCCGGCAGCCAGTGGAACCCCCCACTCTCGCGCCATCTGCGTGAAACCGTCGAGCAAAGCTTGGCACTGCCCTGACTGTGAACCCTCAACGACCAAGAAATCATCCAAGTAGTGGACCACTTGTGCACACCCCACCCGATCAATTAAGGCCCAATGCAAGAAGGTACTAAATCGCTCAAAGTATGCACAGGAAATGGCACACCCCATCGGCATGCACCGGTCGAAGTAAAAGCTGCCCTCAAAGCAAAACCCCAGCAAAGGAAAAGCCGACGGATGCACCGGCAACAAACGGAAAGCCGATTCAATATCTCTTTCTTTGGGATGACCCCCAATGGCGACACCACAAAGCTGGCGAAGGGCGGCTCCTTGAACGGGCCCGCCACTCTTTCCAGCCTAATCTCCCGGCTAATTTATAAGAACATAAGAACATAAGATATGCCATACTGGGTCAGACCAAGGTCCATCAAGCCCAGTATTCTGTTTCCAACAGTGGCCAATCTAGGTCATACGTACCTAGCAGTTTCCCCAAGGGACACAGGTTCCACAATGCTTGTATTGGTTCAAGCATTGATATCCTGGGTCCCTTCTTAATAATGGTTTATGGACCTTTCCTCCAGGAACTTGTCCAAACCTTTTTTAAACCCAGCTACACTAACAGCCTTTACTACATCCTCCGGTAACAAATTCCAGAGTTTGATTACACGTTGAGTGAAAAAATATTTTCTTTTATTAGTCTTAAATAGTTACCCTGTAGCTTCATTGCATGTCCCCTAGTCTTTCTATATTCTGATAAGGTAAACAATCGATCTACGTTTACCCGTTCCACTCCGTTCATTAATTTATAGACTTCTATCATATCTCCCCTCAGCCGTCTCTTTTCCAGGTTAAAGAGCCCCAACCTTTTTAGCCTTTCTTCATAGGAGTAGCCTTCCATCCCCTTTACCATTTTGGTGGCTCTTCTCTGAACCTTTTCTAAAATTGCTATATCCTTTTTAAGATATGGCGACCAGAATTGCACACAATATTCAAGGTGCGGTCTCACCATGGAACGATATAGAGGCATTATAATATCTTTTGTTTTATTTTCCATTCCTTTCCTTATCATACCTAGCATTCTATTTGCTCTCTTGGCCGCCGCTGCACACTGGGCCGAGGGTTTTAACATGGTATCCACAAGGACGCCTAAATCTTTTTCTTGGGTGGTGGTTCCTAATGTGGAACCTTGCATCGTGTAACCATAGTTTGGGTTGTTCTTCCCTAGGTGCATAACCTTGCACTTCTCCACATTAAATTTCATCTGCCATTTTGATGCCCAGTCTTCCAATTTATCAAGATCCTCTTGCAATTTTCCACAATCCTCCTGGGTTTTAACAACTTTAAATAGTTTTGTGTCATCAGCAAATTTGATAACCTCACTCGTTATTCCACTTTCTAGGTCATTTATGAATATGTCAAAAAGCAGCGGACCCAGCACAGATCCCTGGGGTACACCACTATTCACCTTTCTCCATTGGGAAAATTGGCCATTTAGCCCTACCCTCTGCTTTCTATCTTTTAACCAGTTCCTGATCCACAGTAGTACACTGCCTCCTATCCCATGACTCTTTAGTTTTGCCAAAAGTCTCTCATGAGGGACCTTGTCAAAGGCTTTCTGAAAGTCCAGATACACAATATCAACCGACTCACCTTTGTCCACCTGTTTATTCACTCCTTCAAAAAAACATAACAGATTAGTAAGACAAGATCTTCCTTGTCTAAAGCCATGTTGGCTGTCTCCCATTAGGTCATGACTATCTATATGCTGAGTAATTTTATTCTTTATGATGGTTTCTACCATTTTTCCCGGTACTGATGTCAGGCTCACCGGTCTGTAGTTTCCCGGATCACCCCTCGAACCCTTTTTAAAAATTGGTGTTACATTGGCGATCCTCCAATCCTCAGGTATTAGAGATGATTTTAATGATAGTTCACAGATTACTGATAGCAGGTCTGCAATCTCAAATTTCAGTTCTTTCAACACCCTTGGATGTATACCATCCGGCCCAGGTGATTTGCTACTCTTCAGTTTATCTAATAGTTGTAGGACATCTTCCCGATGTATCGATATTTCCTTCAATTCTTCCACACCTTTAAATACCACTTCAGTCATGGGTAACATCCCTACATCGTCCTCAGTAAAGACCGAAGCAAAGAATTCATTCAGTCTCTCCGCTATCGCCTTGTCGCCTCTTAGTGCTCCTTTAACCCCTTTATCATCTAATGGACCAACTGACTCTCTCACGGGTTTTTTGCTACGAATGTACTTGAAAGGTCTTTATTTCGCGTTTTTGCTTCCGCAGCAAGCTTCTTCTCAAATTCTCTCTTTGCCTGCCTTATCAATGCCTTGCATTTGACTTGCCAGTGCTTGTGCTGTTTCCAGGTTTCATCATTTGGCTCTTTTTTCCATTTCTTGAAAGATGCTTTTTTGGCAACAACAGCCTCTCTGACCTCAGCTTTAAACCATGCTGGCAATTTTTTGGACTTCCTTCCACTTTTCTTAAAGCGTGGAATACAGCTGGTCTGGGCTTCCAAGATAGTATTTTTCAACAACACCCAAGCTTGATGTACGTCTTTAACCTTTGCAACTGCTCCTTTTAGTTTTTTCTTAACTGTTTTCCTCATTCTAGCATAGTCTCCCTTTCGAAAGTTAAAGGGTAGTACTGTGGATTTCCTTACTATCCCTCCTCCACTAATTAAATCAAAGGCGATCATGCTATGATCACTATTGCCAAGTGGCCCCAACACCCTTATCTCTTGCACTACATCTGGTGTTCCACTAAGGACTAGGTCTAATATTGCTTCCCCTCTGGTCGGTTCATGAACCAGCTGCTCCAAGAAGCAGTCATTTATTTCATCTAGGAACTTTATCTCCCTAGCATGTCCTGTTGTGACACTGACCCAGTCGATGCCGGGGTAATTGAAATCACCCATTATTATTACTGCACTGTAACTTTTGCTAGCTTCCTTGATTTCTTTGAGCATTTCATCATCCATTTGTTCATTCTGGCCAGGCGGACGATAGTACACCCCACTGCCATCGCCTTCCCCTTTTTACATGGAATTTCAATCCATAGAGATTCTACAGCAAATTTTGTTTCTTGCAAAACTTTAATCCTTTCTGACTCAATGCCCTCTCTAACATAGAGCGCAACCCCTCCACCAATTTGATCAGCTCTATCATTTCGATATAGTTTGTAACCGAGGGCGCATTGTGGGCTGCCCGAGCTGTGACCGAACCTGAAACTGGAATCTTAAACCCCTCCTGAAACCCCTCCTCCAAAATCACCCTGTCTGCCTTCCTGGGGTACCGGCGCAACCAACCCCGCAATGCATCGAGCCGTATGGGGGTCGGTGCAATCTCACGACAGCTCCTACTGTTTAGGGGGGCCATGCCGGTGCTGACCGGCCCCCTCCTAACGCATTTGAGGGCGGAATTCCCCCCGTTACAGACGGAACATGCGTGTCGGAATTTGCAATCTGAGAAAGGGCAGGAGGATTTGTTAAAGCGCCAGCATATGTCCCCCGCGCCCCCCCACCAGCCCCTTTCTGCCCTGCCGCTGGCTCACCTGCCCGAAAGGGCCACAGGGTCCCAGGCGCCGCACCCACCCCACCCTTTGCAACCCCGGCCGGCCCGCCAGCCGGCCGAGCTGCCATTTGCGTGAGCTACAAATTAATGTCCTGTGTAGCCCATGTCAGCGACCGATTCTCCTCCATCTTGTCACAGAACTTCTCGTCATAGTTGAGCCAAGCTAACCATCATGAGACTGAGACGCTTCCAAGATGGAGTCCACGTACGCCAACAACATCCCGTATTGCGCAGGAAGCGCACGGCCCCACACACTGGCCCAGCCGTAAGAATGCCCTAGTCCAATTTGTCACATTACGCGCAACTTTACGCACTCTCCCCGCTTTCTCATCCACCTTCCGTTTGCGCCAACGGTCCCCCGAACGCTTCCTGCCCTCTAACAAACGAAAAATATCTATGTAACGCCGCTCCTGAATTTTTCATCGCAATCGTCTCGGCATGCCCTTCCAGAGCTCGGAGAAAAACGCTACGGACGGCACGGCTCCCGCAGCCCCCGCCGACCCCATCCCACCCCCATCGCCGTCGCCCTTACTACCTGCAGACGAAGACGAGGATGAACCGGATCCAGACCTCCTATGCCGGTGTTGCGAATGTCGCCGCTTTTTTCTCAAGTCCCTCCCCCTCTTGCTACCCCCGGGCGCTTCCCCAGACTCACCTGCAGCAGCCGCAGCCAACTCCGAAACTGCCGCAACCTCTGGACGCCCCGACGTCGCCGGCTCCGCATGCTGCGACGCTTGCACCACCCCGTCAGGCATCTGGACCTCCTCGACACATCGTGACACATCTGCACTTGCCGGCGGACCCTCCCGGCTCGAGTTCACCGTGCTCAGCCATCCCGAAGGCGCCTGCAGAGAGAAAAAAGAAAAAGGCCCCGCGGGACCCCCCGCAGCCCAGGGCTGCTGCCACGCACCCAACCAATCCACCCTCGAGGAGCCCTGCCCCCCACTCTGCCAATGCTCCCAGCTAGGAGCGCACCCACCTCCCAGGAACCCGGGACCCCTCATGGGGCCCCTCCATCCCCACCAATCACTACCGCTCACCCCCCCAGCTGACCAAGCCTGCCCCGTCCCAAACCCCGACCCCGCCCAAGGGGCGCTGGGAGGCGCCTGTATGCCTCCAGGGCCTGCCTCTTCCCTGACCGGCAGGGCCACTGCCGGGGCAGACTCGGGCAGCACCACAGGACCACCCTCGCCGAGTGCCTGAATGCTTAGGCCCTCCCCCCTGCTGCCCTGCATGAGCATGGCACCCACCCCCGCCCTGCTGTCCCCCCTATTTCTTTTTCTGCGGCTGGGCACCCTCCCCCTCGACCCCCCAGACCCCCTGCACCACCTGCTGGCCCACCTCATGGCCCACCCCACCACCCCCTATTTCCCCGGCTGGTCTGCCTCACCGTGGTACCAGCGCCGGCCTGCTCCCCCCCCTGGACGCCCTTCCCCGCTGCCCGCCCCTTGCCCTTGGACTTATCCACCCCCCCCCCAACCTTCCTCGGCGTTTGCCTGCCCGCACCTCCCATAGCCCTATACCAAGGTGGCTGAACTCTTAGGAGTGCCCACCAACCGTATGTTCAGTACCCCCCCCACTTGCCTGCCCCCAAGCTCCCCGACCTGCCTGGCCCCCCTTCACCCCCTAACCCAGCAAAAACCCCAACTCACTAATTTAATTTATTTCCGTTTTTCTTTCTTTATTATTATTTTTTTTCTTTTTTTGTTTTGTATCGCCCCCTCCACCAGCCACCTCGAATTCGCTTGCCCGGTCACTGAAGAACGCCCCCCCACACTGAGCAAATGCCCGCACTCACCACGACGTCCTGCTCCCATGGCTCCCGTGAGGGAAAGGCCGTAGGACGCCGCCGTGCCTACCCATAACCCCTTCTCGACCCGTCAGCGCACACCCATTGGCTCCCGCGCCCTTCCCTGGGCCGCGGGAGCCAATGGCCCTCCGCCGCTGCCAGGGCCCGCCCCCGCGAACCCTCACGGCCGGCGCCCGAGAGCGCGCGCGCCCGGCCGCCCCCCCGGTTAGTGCCGGCCACGTGCACTGGGGGCTCCGCAGCCTTGCTATTCCGAAGGGTTGGTGCATATAAAGTTGGTGCATTTAATGTAAAGAAGTGCAGAATTTATGTACTTGGGATGAAGAGATCTAAATGAGTTGTATGCAACAGAGGGCAAGAGGGACCTTTGAGTGCTAGTGTCTGAGGATCTGAAGGTGGCAAACAAATGTGACAAGGAAGTAGCCAAAGCCAGATGTATGCTGGGCTGCATACAGAGAAGAATAACCAGCAGAAAGGAGGAAGTATTAATGCTCCCATACAAATCATTGGTGGGGTCTCACTTGGAGTATTGTATTCAGTGTTAGAGACTGATTCTGATGCAGGAAGGGGCCCGTCCAGACTTCCAAAAACTGGATGGGCTGGATTTGCACCTGATTCTGCACCCATAGGAGCTAGATGTTCCCTCGGGAGCAGAATCAGGGCAAAGGGCTTGGGCAGACTGGATGGGCCCCAATTCAGCCCCACTGAACATCCTGCAGCCTCCCCAAATAGCCCTCCCCATGCCCCCGCATGGTGCCATGGCGTCTCATTGCCATGGCTCCAGGATTCCATGCAGGAGCCCAGCTTCCTCGTGGCACATTGACATATTGTTCCCCACCACATGACCCCTGAAGGGGCCTGATAAGGCCAGAATCTGGCTATGGGGAACCTCCTGCTCCTCACCTGCTTTTTTGCTGCTCTCTGGTGCCGTTTGCCATAAAGTTCCCCAGACATCCTTGCATCCCCGGACATACAGGTCTATGACTGCAATCAGCCCTGTATGTTGTCATGACCCCCTGCCTGGGCCAGTGGCTCAGAGGCAAAGGGCTGCCATATTTGTCCTTAAATAAAACTATTTTTGTCTCCAGCAAGAAATCCTGGGACTTGTAGTTCTTTTTTATTAAAGACAAAGTAGTGTATGACCACTGGGGTTGTTTAAGGCAGAAACAAGAAATTTATTTTTGGGTTCTTTCCACGCATTAAATTCAACGATAACTGTCAGACGGCTGCCTGGGTGAGAATCTTCACACTCTTGGCAAGTGCATATTTCTATATGATTTGCAAGGTATTGTGGGCAATGTAGTTCATTCACACCAGACACAGCTGCTGACAATAATTTAGTTGTGCTCTTGGGTAAAGCCAATAAGATATTTATTTATGGGGTTATTTCTCCCAACACAGATATGCTTGGTAGCACATAAATTAGGTTACTTGCTTTCAGTGTTAACTTGGAAAAACAAAGTCAAAATCAGGAAAACAACAAATGAAAAGCCATAAAGCAAGAAACAAACTGTTCTTAACCTCTGATTACTTCCCACATAGATACAGAAGTGATTCTCTCCTAGCTCACAAGCAATTAGGTTAAAGCTTAATTGCTAGCAGTTACCAGCTGAAACCCCTTAGCTGGCTTGCCTTCCACTGTGTGGGTCAAATCCTGCTTCAGGAGCTTTTCTGAGTAGATTAAAGAACAAATTTGCACTTTCTTGTGATGGTTGCTGTACTTTATAACAGAAAGTTACCAACGGAGTTTAGATAGAGAGCAGTCCATATAAACAGGATCCTCATCTGCTATTATTCCCCCTTGTTCAACAAGCATGGGTTCAATATCATGGATTGGCACAGATGAATCTCTCAATGGAGCATTTTCAGGAGAATACTTGTTTCCCTGCTGTCTTTCAAGGTTATAGCTAGGGCATAGATCAGTGTTCATACCTGAGCTTCCATTGCTGCTAGAGTTCCTCTCTATATAGCCTGGCCAGTATGTAGTCCAGTTCTTATGTCCAGCCTTCCAATCCAGATCCCTGGACACTGGATCTCTCTTCACATACCTTCTGGCACAGGTCTTAGAGTCCCTTCCACGTGCAGCCGTCTCCCTCACAGGTAGCCTCTGGTGATTCCTAGCTCTGCAGCAGCATTCCTCTGGCTTTCCCCAGTCCAATGGTGTATGCTGGCCCTTGGAATACCTCCCAGTATACGTACTGCTTTGGACTCTTCTAGAACTCTCAAAGGCTTTTCTCCTCTTTCTTCCAGAGGGCTTCTTTCCCTCTCTGTCCGTCCGGTTTGGCTTCTGCTTCTGATGATCCTTCAGATGAAACTGAGGATAATTCTCTGGATATCCAAGGTGATCATGAAGATGGTCATCTGTAGAATAAACTCTACTCTTATTCTGCTTAGATGAGTGATCCTCCCTAACACAGCGCAGCTGTGCTGAATCAGGCCCTGCCCTTTGAGATGAGTGCTTAGGGATTACCTCATAGCCCTCCTGATTGAACACATGTTTCCTCACTTCAGCTCCTCTAATGGCTGTTGGAAACCTGGTGCATTCTGGGACTGGTAGTCTTTTATGGCAAAATTCTGTTTTCTCATTTCTACCAGCACTGACAGGTTGCTTGTTCAGAGACACTTCACCTTTTCTATAGCCCCTTCCTCAGCTATGATAAGCTTCCTTATCACATAACTCAGGCAAAAGGATTATTCTCCAAAACAGAAAACTTACAGGAACAAAAGTATACATGAAGTTAAAGAACTGAAATACTTCTTTAAACACGGCAGCTGTTTTCAGTACACATTTCAGCACCTGTGTTACAGCTTCTTTTCATTCAGACAGCATAGGTAAATTCTGATCATTTTCCAACAATGCTGCTTTAATTCAAATTCTGTTCTTAGCAAAGTTCTTTAACTTAAAGAAGGTTTTAGCACTTTCCTGGCTAAGGAAAAATTGCTCTTCAAAAGGTTCTTTTTACAGCCCTTTCTAGCAGCTTTCAATTTCCCTCATGCAAAAAGAACAATCCATCGGTGATTCATCATACACTGAATCTGACTCGAGTGTTAATTTGCATACCTTCCTGTTCTGCAAATTGCTTATCTCTTTCAGGATTTTCAACAATATTTTCCAACTTACTATTCTGTAGAAAGTTCAAAAGTACTTTCCAGAACTGCTCTCCCTGGTAAGCATTGGCTGTATCAGGAGCGTGGGGCTTCTTTCCCTGGAACAAAAAGCTTAACTGCTTCAGCTGTGTTCAGCACTACATCTCTGCCTTTGGCTGGGTCTTGGTTACGTTCGTTTGTAACAGCTTTCACCCCCCTTCTGGCAGCTTGGGTTTTCTGAACTGTCTCTTGCACACACTGCACTGCACTTTGTCCCAGCTCTTCAGCAACCTCCCCAGCTGTACATCGACTGGTCTCTGGCTCAAGCGTACCTTCCACCCAAGGGTTGCTTACTTTGCTGTTGGAACTGCTTCTCCCACGTGGAGTTAAACTTCCCCCATCTCCTTGCTCCTTCCCGTTGCTGCTCCTCTCTCCCTCCTTCGTCCTTCCACATGCTCTCTCTCTCTCTCTGCATTGAAGCAGGTTTAAAAAGCTGCTTCCTAGCTACCACACCCTTATCTCTGCACAGGTGGTTGTCATTAGAGTCCAAGCCTGCACTCACCTTGGGGCTTGGGCGTGGCTTAGCCTCAGCCAAGTAAGTGTTTCTTTTGCTTGGCTGTAGCTTTAGCCCTCTGAAAAGTTTGCCTGTCTCTTGTCTTAAAGACATAGTCACCACTTTCCTGTGTTTTCCTTGAGTCAGCACAGCTCTCATTGTCAAAATGTCCAGAGTCATGCCTCCCCTCCACCCACTCTCCTCCCTGTCACTATCCCCTCCTGCCCCCATACAGAGATCCCCACAGAATTGGTGTCTCAGCATGCCAGCCTATATCTCACAAAGGATATAAAAAGACTTGAAACTGTTTAGAGGAAGATAACCAAAATGATTTGGAGCCTGTGCCAGATGATGTATGAGAAAAGACTCGAAGACCTAAATATATATACTCTAGAGGAGAAGAGGAATAGCGATGATGAGATACAGACCTTTAAATACGTAAAGGATATTAATGAACAAACAAACCTTTTTCAAAGAAGGAGAAGCTGTAAAGCTAGAGGGCATACGATGAAGCTGCAAGGGGGTAAACTGAAAGGCAAATACAGGAAATACTTTTTCACTGAAAGGGTGGTGGATGCTTGGAATGCCCTGCTGATTGAGGTGGTGCGGGCAAATACAATGACAGAATTCAAAATGTCATGGGACAGACATAGTGGATCCCTTTATAGCAAGAGGATGAAACTGAAGCAAATTTAAATATTGTTTATACTTCAGTAAATAGAGGGAGGCTGACCTGCACAGAGCAGCAGGTAAAACCACTCTAGTCACCTTACTGGGCAGATTAGATAGACCATGTTGGTCTTTATCTGCTGCCATATATTATTGTAAACTGGTGCCCGGTGACTGATGGTCGGATTATAAAGTTATCTTAGAAAAATGTAAATTTATGTCACAGTGTTGGGATTTATCATAATATTAATCCAACAGTTCAGAGGGGAACACTTGGAACAAAAGAAATACCTAGATTTCCAGGGATTCTTCTTACCCCTTGCCTCTCTCTAGGCAGGAGGAGCAAGAAAACAATTGGCAAATATAAAAAAAAATTCTAAGGGGTATGTTTACAAAGCAGCGGTAGCGCCTCCATGGGATATGAGAGCCACAGCCCCATTGTATTCAGTGGAGGCCGCTACCGCTGCTTTGTAAACGTACTCCTAAGATTATGGATTAGGGCTTTTGGAGCTCTTGATGTTACAAAGTTAACAGATCCCAGGTAAGTAGTAACGTAAGGTAAGTATTTATTCACAATATGCACTGTGATAAGGAAGCTTATCAGGACCCAAGAGACAGGGATAAAGAGAAGGAATTTACCCTTATAAAAGGACCTATTTTACCAGGTCAGAGACACAAAACTCCCTTTACACCTAGAAAGCAGGTAATTCCTAGCTACAATAGGTTGCAGAATGCCCCTAGTGGAGAAAAGGAGAGGGAATGCAGGCCCAGGGTAAGGAACCCTTACGTCACTGAATTCCCCAATTACTCAGCTGCCACGAGGCAGTTTGATCTCCAACACCTGAGAGGAGAGGGGGTGGAGCAGGCACCTGAGAGGTTTAAGACTAGGTCAGTTTATTCAGAAGAGAGAGACAGGAAAGGAGAGAGAACGTGAGAGCAGTAGGAGTGCCTACTGGAAGAGGAATGGATCTGGATCAGTGAGAACAGCAGGAACCAGGAACACAAGTTGGAGAACAGGACGTGGAAGCACCGGTGAATGGTGGCCAGAGCATGAGAGAGGAGAAGCTGCTACAAGCTTTGACCCAGGTATGAGCATTAGAAGCTTGCCTAATTCTGAGCACTACAGAATTGCCAGAGACAGCCTTAGCCCTAACGGAAGGCAGTCAGCTAAGCCCTCTGAGCCAGAAATAGAGGAAGTGCCAATGCAACTGGGTGAACCAGACTTAGCTTTAGAAGAAGAAGTCTCATATGTGGATTGCTCTTTATGCCAGTCTTCCAATACAGAGGGTTTGAAAGGGAGTCAACCATAAGGAAAACCTCCAGTGTCCGGTAGCCCTAAGAGCCTATGGCTAACTTGTGAAGGTCCTGAGTTAAAGGCAAAATACTTTTTTTTTTTTACTGTGCAAGCCGAAGCTGCCTAATTAAGTTGGCGAATCAGTTGTGAGCCAGAGCAGTGCTCAGCCTGAAGCTGTATTAATGGTGAAAGTAAGGAAAGCTTTTGTTTGGCTGTTTATAAGAAAAGCTTGCATAGAGAATTGCTTGCCTGTGAAGAGTTTAACTGCCTGGTTGAAAGTTTTTCTATGTTTAAGAAGACAAACAGTGTTCTGGACTGAGAGAAAAAGAAACCTGCTTTAGGAAAAGCTGTTTTCTGTTTGTTTGATCAGCACTGCAAACCATGCCTGATAGCATGGGCTGTTAAAATATTTATGTTTATACTGGAGAACATTGCAAGCTGTTTTGTTTGGAATTCATTTATATCCTGATGTTCATTTACAAGAATCCTGGAGAAATAATCCAAAGGTGGAATTTGTGAACCTTAGCGTGTTTTTTCAGTTAATAAACTGTCATTACCTTACCAGTCAAGGCAACTACAAAGGTGTTTTTTTTTACCTGAGGTTGAATACTTTCTGACTGAACTACCTTTCCCATAAGGCATTACAAGGCAATCAGTCAGTTAAAGACCAAAAGGTGAATCTCTCTAATGACAACCACCCCCTCCATACTGCATGTAAGGGGCTATGGGCGTGACAGCACACATATATTATACATCCAGAAAGTTATAATGTAACCCAATAACAGAATTTAAAATGTATTTGATATGTGTCCAAGTGAATTTGAGCTCAAATGTAAAAATGGTTTAAAAATGTGCACACCATAAACAAAAATACTTATCACTGTCCTTTCTGGGGCCCTTTAATTTTGTGGACATTTCTTCTCCCAGGAAGAAATGTGCTTGAGGAAGTTCGCCACTGGAACTTTGTCTCAGGAGTCTTGCCTCTTTGGCACCGGAAAGTTTCGGACCCAGAATCTTCTCTACTGGAGTCAGATGTTGATTAAGAACTGGTTCCTATTTCCACCCTTACTCAAACTATCCTAACATGTCCTTTAACCTCCTCCCAAAAATTTTATCCTAAATTAAAAACTATACTTTCTATATTATCCCTTTAGTAAGGGATAACAGACTAGTCAAGAAAAAACAACTTGTCACCCTCGGTTTTCTCTCAGTTCACTGCCAGGCCACTCACTCTTTTCTCCTGTTCACACTCATCACACTTCCATTCAGCCTTTCATACACCTACCCCATCATCCTTCTCATCCCTGAGTAACTATTGCTAATTCTCCAAAACCAACATCCCAGCAATCCCCTCTTCTTCTCCAGTAAGACCGTTGTCCTATTTTAGTATTCTGACTTTGTGGTTAACCGAGGCAGGTGGACCCGGCGCTTCGGGCCCCACCCTTTCCCTCCCCCCCCCCACAGACCAATCCAATCCCCTCAACCTGACTTCGCCATACTATTAGCAAAAGTTGGCCGAGGTTTTGACCGGGTCAGGGGCACCCCGCCCCTGCCCAAACGTAGCCTGCTGCTCCGGATCCTGGAAACCTCCGGGATCCCGCACCCCCCCAAGCTGCAACACCCCATACCCCCACCGTCCAAAGACAGGGAGGGAGGGAAGGACGCCGGCACCCGGAACGCAGCCTCCGCACCAACTGGACACGTGGAGGCTGCCAGCCGGTATTCTCCCCACCACCACCCAACAATAGCCACATCGATTGGCTCCTGTACGGTCGCGACCGACGGGAGCCAATCAATTCAAATGCTGCACGCGTGCGCCCTGCCCGGGCCGCGCATAGGGTCTCCGTGCCGGGCTGCGCGCCCGGTTAAAGTCAGCCGCTGGGACCCTGCCGGCGGCCTCGCGATAACCGAGGCAGGCGGACCCGGTGCTTCGGGCCCCCCCTTCCCCCCCCCCCCCGCAGACCAATCCAACCCCCACCCAACCCCCCCCCAATAAAAGACATCACACCATAACTTCATGGAACACCACTGGTCGCAGCTTTTATTAACCATCAACAATTAAAACAAACCAACATCAAACTTTCTAGCTCCCATTAGTGGCACCCGGCTGCACCAGCCATACCTTAGCAAAGTGCCTGCCACCGCTAATGCTATAACTTGCCACCCGGCAAGTTGCCATGCCCCTCTCCCCGACTTCGCCATGCTATTAGCAAAAGTCGGCCGAGGTTTTGACCGGGTCAGAGGCACCCCGGCCCCGCCCAAACGTAGCCTGCTGCTCTGGACCCCGGAAACCTCCGGGATCCCGCCACCGGCACATAACTCTGTTCATGTGCCGCCCCCCCCGGCCCCAAGCTGTGACCAGCGCACATCACGGACAGACATATATTCCAAGGCCTCCTGCCAGTCGTTAAAGAGCAGGTCCATACCAACTGGTGACAAGTGAACCCTATCAGCCTGATAGAGCCCCGAACACCCAACATCCACCCAGTCATGCAAGATCTGATAACCCCCCCTCTCACAGACCCACACAATAACTCCATCTCTCATATATACAGTTACCTTGTTCAATGTTCCACATATGTAGATAGTTTCCCCTGTTATCCAAGTTTACTGCTCCTGTTCATTGTAATGACCTGACTCTTGTTTATTGTCGGATATTGTTTGTTCTATGTAAACCGCGCTGATCGCAAATAGTGCGGTATATAAGAGATGTAAATAAATAAATAAATAAAATAAACGACCAATCTGGCGATTGATCTTAGTCAAGCCCCGAGACCACCGACGCTGGTCCCAGCAAGCCGGCCTTGGAATGATGTCTGACCACAGTAAAATAACACCGGGAAACATCCGAAGCACCATTCCCAGATCGTCCTGCACTGCCCGGATCAGCTGCCTACAGGACCAGGACACCAGGTCATTGCCCGCCAGATGCACCATCAGGGCGGCCGCCACCGTGACGTCCTCCCGTGGCGCTGTAGCAAAGGCAGCAATTGCGACCACCCAAGTCCTCTCACGCCCAGCCATGTCACAGCCACCACCGACGGGTCCAATCCCAAATTAACTCTGATAGGCTGGGCAGCCGCAGGCCGACCTGCCCAGTGGACAAAAGAGTGGCCAGCAACCCAACAGTCACCAGGCCCGACACCCCCATCTGAAAAAGAAATAAACAGTTAAAGACCCGACCCCCCAACTCACGCTCCTACAGCCGCACATATCCCTTAAAAGCCATAGAGCGCCACCTACCTATGTCCTGAATCACCTGCCCAGGCAACCCCGCTGCCGCCGCGCTAGTGGCAGCCCCAATACGAAAGGAGTGCGGTGCAAAATGAAGCGGGTCCTCCCCCACCGCACACAAAACCAGGCTTAGTACCGCCGAAACCTGAAAACGGGTTAAAACCCGCGCGTCCGAGTGCATGAAAAAACTATCCGCTCTCCCCGGATGCACCGACAAATACTGCTGCACCGCCCAAACTGGGCAAGCCCGCGGGTTCGTGACCTCGCCCAGCAACACCCACAAACCTTTGCCCAGCGGATCTGTCTTGGATCTCGCCAAAAGGATCCGCAACCTCCCCCTTCCACCCGAACGTGACGCGCCTGCAGCCCCCCAACACCTCCCCCCGACCGGAGCCCGTGACCAATTCACCGATTTGAAACGCCCCAAAAAAGGCTAGGCAAAACACTGCCCGGAACAAAGTAGCCTCGTATGCAGACGACGCGACCTACTCTTAGGCCCCGCAAACCCTCACCAGGAGCCCATGCATGATGGACAACCGCGAGTCCCGTGGTGTAGGCTGCACATGCTCCTAACCTTGCAAAAGCCGTGGCAAAACCCCCCCAGCAGGCGAGCCCCAACCCACCACGCTCGCAAAAAAGTTAAACCCTGCCAAATGCGCATGCACCGCCGATTGAGAGAAGCCTGCGCGCTTGGCCTCCACAATGTATTGACCAATCAAGCCCGCTGGAACCCCTCCCGACTGCCACCCATGAGCTGCCAAAAAGGCGACCACCCAGTCACAGCCCCGCTGATACGCAGACCAAGTCCCCGCAGACACCGAGTTCTTCAGCAGATCTAGCATCTCTCGAGGCCAATGCTCCACAAGCTCTCTGGGACCACCGATCCGTCCTTGTCCGCTTCGGGGGCCAGAGCCCAGAACCGTTCCCACTGAAAACAAGAAAGAGCATCAGCGATCTCGTTAGTGCACCCCGGTATATGTCGCGCCTTCACCGACACATTCAACCGCAAACAGGCTAATACGACTTCCCGCATCAAGCCCGCCACCTTCAAGCACTTAGGGGAGTAGCGATTAGCCACACTGACCACCTCCTCATTATCACACCACCAGAGCACCCTTCGGTTTCGAAGCCGCTCCGGCCAGAGCTCCAAAACCACACGAATCGGAAAGAGCTCCAAAAAGGTGATGTTCTTGGTCAAGCCCACCACGTGCCAAGACTCCGGCCAATGATCCGCGCACCAGGCCCCACTGAAATAAACACCTAATCCCGCTCCCCCCGCCGCATCAGTGTACAACTGCAAGGCATCACTGGACACCTCGGACTCCATCAAAACAGAAGTCCCATTAAAGTCTTCCAAAAAATGACTCCACACCATCAAATCCGCCCTCATCGCCCCCGTTACCCTAATCCGATGGTGAGGCTTCCGCACCCCGGCCGTGGCACACGCCAGCCGATGGGAAAACACCCTCCCCATTGGAATTGCCCTACACGCAAAATTTAAAGACCCAAACAGCGCCTGCAACTCCCTCAAGGAAATCTTGTGGGCCGACAACACGTTAGCCACCGAAATCCGCAAACGAGCAACCTTGTCCTGTGGCAAACGCGCCACCATCTCCACCGAATCCAACTCCACCCCCAAAAAGGTCAACCGCATAGTCAGACCCTCTGTCTTACCGTCAGCCAACGGCACCCTGAACTCCTGCGCCAGCCGCACAAACGCGGATAACATCTCCTGGCATTCCCCCGATTGTGCCGTACCCACAAACAAAAAATTGTCCAGGTAATGCACCACCGAGGACAAGCCGGATGCCTGAACCAGCACCCACTGCAGGAAGGTGCTAAACATCTCAAAATAAGCGCAAGAGACCGAACAGCCCATCGGCATGCACTTGTCAAAATAATACCCCCCTTGAAAGCAAAAACCTAATAAAGGGAAGGAGGATGGATGGACGGGTAACAAGCGAAACGCCTATTCAATGTCAACATTCGCCATGAGGGCAGACCGACCGGCCCCCCAGCACCATCAGAGCTGCCTTATCAAAGGACGCATAGCGGACCGTACAAAACTCACGTGGGATGCGATCATTAACGGAAGCACCTATCGGACAGGACAAATTATGAATCAACCGGAACTTCCCCGGTTCCTTCTTGGGTACTATAACTAAAGGAGAAATCACCATGTCGGGAAAAGGGGGCTCCGTGAAGGGACCCGCCACTCTCCCCAACCGCAATTCCCCCAACAACTTGTCCTGGATGACCTTGGCCCAACGTTGGACTGATGGGGAGTTCCTCGCACTCAGCGCCGACACCACACCCCGCACCGGGATAACAAAACCGAACCGGAAACCAAATGACAGAATCACCGCCTCCCGCCTCCGAGGATAGTGACTCAGCCACCCCCAGAAGGGTTCCACCCGAATCGGGGAGGGGGCACGCCCACGCCACTCATTGCCCCTTAGGAGCGGGACCGGCAACGCCAGCGGCGCCTTTCTTAAAGCACTTGGTGGCGGAGTAAGGACCTCCGCACAAGGAACAGGCGTGCTGAAATTTGCAGTCGGGAAAGGGGCAAGTGGACCGGTTGAACCGCCAGCACACGTCACTGCTCCCAGCCGTGCCTGCCATCGGCGGCACCCCGACCGCCCCCACTCGAAAGGAACGCACCGCACCACCCCGCCACTACTTTTCCCCCCGCCCCCCCCCACCGGCACCCGACCTAGCCGGCATCTGAGTCAGCCACAGGTTAATGTCCTGTGTGCCCCACGAAAGTGATCTACTCTCCTCCATCTTGTCCCTGAACTTTTCATCGTAGTTCAGCCAAGCCCATCCGTCATGCATCTGAGACGCCTCCAGGACGGAATCGGCATACACTAACAACATACCATACTGCCCCGGGTCATGGTGACCCCACACGCTGGCCAACCGCAGAAAGGAACGCGTCCAGTTCACCACATTACGCGTCACCTTCTTAACCCTACCGGCCTTTTCATCCTCCTTCCTCTTCTTCCGACTCTCACCTGAACGCTTCCTCCCCTCCAGCAAGCGTAAGATATCGATGTAGCGCCGCTTCCTAATCTTGCGCCGCAGCTTACGCGGCACCCCCTCCCACAATTCCAGAAAAACCACCACTGAAATGCCCCCCCCCACACCGGGCCCCCCCCCCCCACTTTCCCTGACTTGCCAACCCGGCTCCCTTCCAGACCGTTTGGACGAACCACTCGAACAGCTAGAAGACGAGGATGATTCAGAGCTACGACGACACCGACAAGACCGCCTGCGCTTCTTATGTGAACCTCCTCCCCTTCCCCCCCTGCGACCACACCCCCACCTCGCCCACGTCCCCAAGCAACTCACCAGGCTCCCCACCAGTAGGTGCCAACGCCGCATCCATCCCAGCTGCCACCAAACTGTCCTCGCCGCAGGCCCTCGCAACATCCAGGGGACGACCCCGCGCTGACTCCGCCGCCGCTCCGTGCTGTGTCACCGCTCCCGCCACTGGACTCAACCAGCTCTCACATCCAGCAGCGCTCAAAGTCCATGTTGGCTGCGCCATAACCGGCCCCTGCGGAGACATAAAAGGAAAAACAGGGGGGGGGGGAACTGCCATCGACCAAGCCTGAGGCCAAGGACCACCCCAGTCAGCCCAAGACGGACCCTGCCCCCCACTCAACCACTGTTCCCAAGGTGAATAACCCCCCGGCATACCATAGCTACCGGTACCCAGGAGCCAACCTGCGGCCCCACCGTAGCCAGTGCCCCACTGGGCCCCATCCGGCTGCAACCCTCCCCCCGGGCCCTGTACCCCCAAAATACCCCCCGCTGCCCCCGCACCCCCCACCAGCCCTGCCTCACTTCCCACACCCCCCACATTCACGCCCCCTGCCGCTCCGGCTGCTCCCCTAAGCCCCTCACTCACCCCCAGGGTTCCACCGGGGGACGGGCCACCCCTTCCACCTCCGACGCCTCCCCCCGGCCACCGAACCCCTTTTGCCCCTTTCTGCCCCTGCACAGCACCCCCCCCCCCCGACCCCTCTGCCCCTCCCACCCCCAGGACTGGGCAACCCTCTGCCTGTCCCAGCCTCCCCATGAGACCGTGACCCCCCTGCCCCCTCACCCCCGACCCAGCAACACCTGCAGGGGCCAAACCCCTTGTTCTTGCCCGACCGTGCGGTGCAGGCATCCCTCACCAGAAACTGAAACTCCCTGGGCAGAGACCACAGCAGCAGAACTGAGCCTTGTAAGGTTTAAAAAAAATAATTTGCTTTGGCGCTGCTGTGAGCACTAACCCCGAACGGGCCACCACCACAGACCCACACCACACTCCCCAAACACAAATTCCCCACTGAAAGCAGGCCCGTTGGACTTGCCTCAGCCTGCCCACGCTGACCGCCTCCCGGATCCGCTGAGAAACTGATGTAAGCCCCGCCGATCCTCAGCCCTCAAAAATGCCGGCACCCGAAACGCAGCCTCCGCACCAACTGGACACGCAGAGGCTGCCAGCCGGTATTCTCCCCTCCCCCACCACCCAACAATAGCCACATCGATTGGCTCCCGTACGGCCGCGACCGACGCGAGCCAATCAATTCAAATGCCGCACGCACGCGCCCTGCCCGGGCCGCGCGCAGGGTCCCCGCGCCGGGCCGCGCGCCCGGTTAAAGTCGGCCGCCGGGATCCTGCCCGCGGCCTCGCGATTATCAAGAGACCTATCTCTTGAACCCCTATTAATTTGATTTATAAACCAATTTTTAATAGACAGATATGTTTCCCCATAAAATATTTAATTAATTTTTACTTATGGATGTTCAGTAATTAACTTGATGATAGGATTCCTTTTTACAGGATCTTTCCTGCATAAACCTTCACTAAGCTACATAAAATCTAACCCCCCCCCCAAAAAAAAAAAACAAGATAGGGTTCTTTCTTAAATTAGTTTAGGTCGCTTAAAGGAACTTATTTCTCAGGGGTACCTACCTGGACTCATTTACTGTACCCTATATGACTTTCCTACCAGGTCAGTCAGGGTTTATTTAAAAAAAAAATAAAATCCCTTCAAACTCATTCTTTTCCTATCCAATCTCATTCATTTTCTCATCTGAACCTCAAAATTCCTCTAAAATCACTCAGCCAGAGGCCTCCAGTATACAGCACCCATCATCCACTTTCACTCTCTCTCATCAACCTTTATGAACTGAAAAAAAATCCACATCACTGAAGTTCTAGATTGCTCTAGTCTGTGTATCTACCTCTTTTGATGTCATTGTAGAGTTCCATTTTAATATGAATAAAAAACTTATTTTCCCCACTAAATCCTCTGAAGCAATTTGCCCCTTTAATTCATAACGCAGACTTTTTTTCTTTTTCATCTGTACCCCTTATCAGGCTGAGATATAAGCCTTTTGGTTTTCCTACATCAGTTCTCTTTGACAGTTACCACTGACCTGGTTGCAACAAAGTATCCTATGTAAATTACTGCTCTTCCCACCTTGACTAGGACTTAGTTTTCATAAAATCTAATATTTTATATCCATAAAACATTTATTAGGACTCATTGACATCAAGAAGGTTGTGTTGGAAGAAAGTGAGAAGTCTCTACAAAAGGTGAAAAAGCAAAAGCGGCCAAAATGGATGACTGAAGAAACTCTGAAAATTGCCCAAAAATGCAGAGAAGCTAAAGCCAGAGGAGAGAGGCAATCGTAGAACTTACCAGAGATTTCCAATGGGCAGCAAGACAAGACAAGGAGACGTACTACAATGACGCTTGCAAGGAAATAGAAACAGAAACTATTAGAGGAAGAACAAGATCGGCTTTAATGCTACGGGAGTTAAAGAAAAAATTCCAACCTCGAACTGGAATGTTACAAGATGTTCAAGTTTCTATGTTGAATGATGCTGAGAAGATCAATAGGTAGAAAGAATATACAGAGTTTTTATATGATAAAGATCAAGTGGACCAACAGTGGTTTCAACATGTACCTTATGATCCGGAATCACTGATGATGAAAGAAGTCATTGAAGCAGCATCAAAAGCCTTATCCAAGAACAAAGCACTGGGTATTAATGACATTCCCCTAGAAGTATTACAGCAATCTGATGCGGTTGTTACCATACTTACAAGGATCTGCCAGGAAATTTGGAAGACGACAACATGGTCAACTGACTGAAAAAGATCTGTGTTTATACCAATACTAAAGAAAGTTGATCCAACTAACTGTGGAAATTATCGCACAATCGCTCTGATCCTGCATGCCAGCAAGATTCTACTGAAGATTATTCAACAGAGACTAAAACCTGGAATGAGAGCTACCTGAAGTGCAAGCAGGATTCAGGAAAGGGCGAGGAATGAGAGACGACATCGCGGATGTGAGATGGATCCTTGAAAAGACTAAAGAATACCAAAAGGATATCTATTTGTGCTTTGACAACAGCAAGGCTTTGACTGTGTAAACCATGAGAAACTCTGGGCTACATTAAGAAGAATGGGTATACCAGAACACCTTATCATTCTCTTGTACAACCTTTACATTGATCAAGAAGCAACAGTTTGAATGGAACAAGAAGAAATAGAATGGTTTAAAATCACCAAAGGTATATGACAAGGCTGCATACTTTCCCCCTACCCGTTTAATTTATATGCAGAACAAATCATCAGAGAAGCAGGATTATATGAGGACAACAAAGGTGTGAAGATTGGTGGAAGACTCATTAACAACCTTCGCTGTGCTGAGGATACCACATTACTGGCTGAAAGTGAAGACGATCTGAAACATTTGCTTCTCAAGATCAAGGAACATAGTCTTAAAATGGGCCTGCATCTTAATGTAAAGAAGACAAAGATCCTGACAACTGGCAAAATCAATAAGTTCATTGTTGATGGAGAAGAAATTGAAATAGTGGACAACTTTAACCTACTTGGATCAACTATCAATAAAGAAGCAACAAGCAGTCAAGCAATCCGACGACACGTTGCTCTTGGAAGAATGACTATGAAAGACCTAGAAAAGATTCTCAAGAGCTAAGATGTCTCTCTCCATACAAAGATTCGACTTGTTCAAGCCAAGGCATTTTCAATAGCATTGTATGGATGCAAAAATTGGAGAGTGAAAAAAGATAGGAAAAAAATTGATGCCTTTGAATTATGGTGCTAGCAACGAATACTGTGTATTCTATGGACTGCCCAAAGAACAAACCAGTCTACTAGAAGAGATCAAACCTACACTTTCTTTAGAAGTTCAGATGACAAGACTTTGACTTTCAAACTTTGGACACATCATGCGAAGAGAGAGATCATTAGAGAAAGACATCATGCTTGGCAAGGTAGAAGGTCAACGTAAAAGAGGAAGGCCAGCAAGAGATGGATCGATACAATAACTGCAGCTACCAGTGTCAGTCTGTCAACAATGAGCCATGTGGCTGAAGACCAAACACATTTTAAGACAGCTATCTAGAGGGTCGCCATGAGTTCACACCAACTCGATGGAACTTAGCAACAACAACAACAGGACACATTTATTATCAAAACTATTTATATGAGCTGTGCACATTTATTATGTACTTTTTATGGTTTCCAACAGTCAAATAAAACACTTTTCACAATGAATTGAATTTTGATAAAATCAGCATAATACCACTCCAAACTCATTTCTTCCCAGTCCCTGGGGTTTCCTCACACCTTCCAGACCATTAAACTCATGTAAAACTTTTCAAAAAATAAACTTTTCTTTCTATTTAAATGAGATCAGGTTATTTTAAAGCCAGCCCTATCAGCCACTTAGGACCCCATAAAGGTCCCCACCTACTCCATTACTGCAGGACACCCTAAACTTCTTGCCCTCCTGAGTGCCTCCCTCAAGAGAATTAACAATTTTAATTTTAATTTCTGGCTCTCCAGCCTTTAACATTTTTTAATTTGGCCCCTGGACTGTTCCACCATCACTTTGTGGTATTTTTTTCTCTCGCTTTCCAAAGCCCTCTGCTTTTAAAACTTAATTAGGCCTTTATAGCCATACTGGGTCCTCTGGCCTCTACCCTTGTACTTTGGGCCTTCCTATATGGCCCATTATACCTCCAGACCCCTCCCTTACTGACATCGGGGCTGCTTGCAGACACACTGGCTGCCTTTTCTTATTATATACCTGATTGCATTATGTTACTCTGTAATACTATATATATTGTGGCACTAAGGACTAACCTATTTTGTTCAGCAGCAACAGATATGATTCCTCTAGGGATTCTCAGTCTCTTGCAGAATGATATGATTCAATGCATCTGAAGAGATGGTTCAGAGTACATTACCTGAACTCACAGTCTGCACAGACACATCATAAACCCTGGCTTTCTGATAGGAAAACCACAAAACAGAAAGGATGAGTATGGGATGAAAAATTCCCAAAATGACACACAATAAGAATGCCTACTCAAGAGCTCTTTCTCAAAATTAATAGTTGTGGACTTTTTTAAAGTCTCTTTTATTCTATATAAATAGTGATCATGCAACCAAATTACGAAAATATCCAAAATAGGGCTTCAAAAATCAACCTGTTGGAGATGCTTCCAAGACAAGCCATCCGAGTTTTCATGGCTTATGATATTTTTGATCCCATACTGATAAGACATGAAAACTCTTTGACAGCTCGTTTTGGATGAGTCTCCAGCAGACTCATTTTTGAAGCCCTATTTTGCCTGATCTACTTGGATGAGTATTGTTTTGATTATCCATACCCTGATGCAGAATGAGTTGTAACTATTCAAAACACAATGGTTGCAGTCGGTTACTTTTTGGATATTTTCCTAATTTGGTTGCATGATCACTATTTATATAGAATAAAATGGACTTAATAAAAAAATTTTGAAAAGCTGTTTGTTAACTGCTTTTGATAAAAAAAAGTCTGTCTACTATTAATTTTGAAAAAGAGCTCTTAAGTAGGGGATCTTATTGAGTGTCGTTTCTGTCACTAAATTATACTTTTTCTCATTTATACCATAAGTGACTAGCAAATTCTAAAATATGGAAAACAAGAATGAAAGCAGAGACATGATAGTATCTTTATTCCTCTCATTTTTTCAGGAAAACTGAATTTATTTATTTATTTTATTTTATTTAAACAGATTTGTATACCACCTTATCCTACAATCAAAGTGGTCACATCACAACTGGAGGGCTACATTTAACATAGGGGTGCATGACAACATAGGGGTACTTAACAACATCTAGACAGTACAATTGGAGGGTTGCATTTATCATAGGGGTAACATTTAGTATGAGGTAATTAACATTATATTATGTTTGTTTAGGGTGAGTGTTTGGGGTGAGTGGGTATTGAGTTGATAGTATGTCATTAACGTATATGCCTATTCGGGATGAGTGAATATCGAATTATTGGCAGTAGATGTATTACTGTTTGGGTGGGGAGTGTTTTCCGTCTGCTAAGTATCAATAAAGAGAGAGGTTTTGAGGTCCTTTCTGAAGTCCATTAGGTCATATAATGCTCTCAGGCTTGTTGGGAGGAAATTCCAGAGTGTGGGCGCTAGTAAGGAGGGAGCTCTTTTTGAAGTTGTTTGTTAAGTCTTGTGGAATCCTGCAGGTGTGCCGATCAAGTTGTCTTTATTGGTTCTTCTCGGTCTGTTGCAGGAATCTTTCATTATGATTTATTGGAGTGCCTCTGCTGAGAGCTGGTGGATGATTTTAAAGATGATTAGGATTATTTTGTATTTTGCTCTAGCCATCATGGGTAGCCAGTGTAGTTGCTGTAAGACTGGGGTGATGTGCTCAGATCTTGAGTGTCTGTAATGATGCGTGCCGCAGTGTTATGCACCATTTGGAGTGGGTGTAGGGTTTGTTGAGGGAGGCCTTGATATAACGAGTTTCCGTAGTCAAGCAGAGGTGTAAGGAGTGCTTGGCATACTGTGCGGAAGTGATCCTGGCTGAGTAATGGCTTGAGTTTTCTGATGATCCTTAAGCGTTGATAGGCCTTGTTTGCAGTTTTTGTGATGTGGGATGTCAGGTTTAGTGCTCTATCCATTGTGATGCCCAGATATTTAACCTTATCTTTAACTACTATAAGCTTATCTAAAATGCTGATGGTTTGTGATGGAGTGAAGGTAGTATTTCTGGTGATGAACATAGCCTCAGTTTTATCGTAGTTGACTGTCATATTATTGGCTGTGAACCAAGTGTTCATATCTTCAAGGCATTTGGTTATAGTTGTGATGTTGAGTGCTAGTAGGTTGACTGGTGCATACACCATGATGTCTGTTGAATGAGCAGTGCCAACGGTGCCATAAAGATTTTAAAGAGCAATGGGGCCAACACCGAGCCCTGGGGCACACCGCAGGTGAGAGGAAGAAACCAGCCCACATGAAACAGAGAAAGGAGCGAGCAGAAAGGTAGGACCTAAACCAATCTAGTACAGCATCCCAGAGACCTTATTCCTGAAGACGTGAAAGCAAGAGAGTATGACCACACGTCGAAAGCTGCAGAAACATCTAGTGAGACAGCAAGGGAAACATCACCTTGATCTTGTGCTACGTGAATTTCATTGAGAAGTGCAAAAAGGATAGTCTCTGTACTGTGTCTAGTTTGGAAACCTGATTGTCGAGGGTGAAGAGCATGCGTAGAATCTAGGTGGGTCGATAGCTGTGTAAAAACAAGTTTCTCCAAAACCTTTGACAAAAAGGGTAAATTGGATATAGGGCACCAATTAGCAAGTACAGAGGGCTCCCGACTGGGTTTCTTCAATACTGTATAGGGCGGATAATGGCATCTTTCCATAAAGAGGGAAAGGTACTGGAAAAGAGACTGCAATTGCATATTGTTACCACGGATGGTAGGAGGGCAAGAGATGGTTCTAAGAACCACTTTAGGGGAATAAGATCAGAGGGGCAAATAGTCTTGTGGAATGAGATAATAACCTTTGAAAGCTCATGCAGAGTAACTGGCCGAAAGGTGGACCTTGTGTGGGAGAGAGAGGCCACAACACCAGAGAAGGAAGGCGGAGGGGAGAGAGATAGTGGCATGGGCAGAAGGGAAGAGTGGAGTGTTGCAACCTTGGCCTGGAAAATCTGTTTTAGCATGGTAGAAACTAAAAATAAAGGCAGATATTAAACCTATGTACTGTAATCTGTTGTGTATCTTTACTAAAGTGTCGTATTTTTTGCCACAATGTGTGATTTGAATCAAAATCACTGTGTTAGGTGCAACCGCATCGTGGTCATTTTCAGGGGTGTGGCCAGCATGTGCCTAGCAGTTAACACGCATGTTCTGGCCTTTGGCAATTACTGCAAATGCATTTATCGCCACCTGTTGAAGAGGAAATAAATGCACCTGTGCTAACTTCAACAATGATACATGGTGTGCTTCTTCCGGCATCCATGCTAACTGCAATTCTTATTCTTGACCCCAACCTCACCCAGACCCTGTCCCATCAGACAAGATTTTAGATAGCATTGGGGAGGAGTCTGCTGTCTTGGTACATGTTGGTACCAATGAAACAGGGGAGTGTGGGAGGGAGGTTCTGGAGACCAAATTTAGGCTTTTAGGTAGGAGGTTGAAATCCAGAACTTCCAGGGTAGCATTCTCTGAAATGCTTCCCATTCCACATGCAAGACCCAAAAGACAGGCAGAGCTCTAGAGTCTCAATGCGTGGATGAGATGATGGTGCAAGGAAGAGGGCTTTGGATTTGTTAGGAGCTGGGCAATATTCTGGGGAAAGCAGGGGCTTTTCTGAAGGGTTGGGCTCAACCTTAACTGGGATGGAACCCAGCTGCTAGCATTAACCTTTAAAAAAGAGAGAGAGCAGCTTTTAAACTAGATAATTGGGGAAAGCCGAGAGTCGCCCAAGAGCGCATGGTTTGCATCCTTGAAGGATTACTAGCAAAAGAGAAAAGTTAGGGCATCCCAATAGAGAGGTTCCAATAAAGATAAAAGTAACCTAGATGCCCTTAAATACAGAGCAGACAGAACTGAAAGATTCCAAATTACCCCGTCTACTGATAACCAGATTAATATGAATAAAATACAACCTCTAAGATGCCTGTATATAAATGTTAGAAATCTAAAAAATAAGATGGGAGTTAGAATATATAGCACTAAATGAGAGGTTAGATATGATTAGTATCTCAGAGACCTTGTGGAAGGAGGACAACCAATGGGACACTGTGATACCTGGGTACAAACTATATCTCAATGATAGAGTTGATCAAATTGGTAGAAGGGTTATGCCCTGTTAGGACATTGAGTCACACAGAATTAAAGTTTTGCAGGAAACAAAATACACTGTAGAATCTCTATGGATAAAGATTTCATATTTAAAGGGGAAGGTGATTGCAGTGGAGGTGTACTACTGACTGCCTGGCCAGAATGAACAGATGGATGATGAAATGTTAAAAGAAATCAGGGAAGCTAACAAAAATTACAGCACAGTAATAATAATGTGTGATTTCAATTACCTCGGTATTGACTGGGTCAGTGTCATGGAAGGACATCCTAGGGAGATAAAGTTTCTAGATGAAATAAAAGATTGCTTCTTGGAGCAGCTGGTTCATGAAACCTACAAGAGCTATTTTGGACCTAGTTCTTAGTGGAACACAGGATCTGGTGCAAAGATAAGAGTATTGGGGCCACTTGGCAATAGTGATCATAGCATGATCACATTTGATTTAATAAATGGAGGAAGGACAGCAAGGAAATCCATAGTACTACCTTTTAACTTTCAAAAGGGGAACTATCATAAAATGAGAAAAATATTTAAGAAAAAGCTAAAAGGAGCAGCTGCAAAGATTAAAAATGTACATCAAGCATGGGCATTGTTTAAAAATACTGTCTTGGAAGCCCAGACCAGATTTAGTCTACACTTTAAGAAAAGTGGAAGGAATGCAAAAACACTGCCATCATGGTTTAAAGATGAGGTCAGACAGGCTGTTGTAGCTAAAAAATTTTTTAAAAAAAAGCATCTTTCAGGAAATGGAAAAAGGAGCCAAATGATGAAAACGGAAAACAACATCAACACTGGCAACATAGATGCAAGGAATTGATAAGGCAGGCAAAGAGAGAATTTGAAAAAAATCTTGCTGTGGAAATAAAAATGCATAATAACTTTTTCAAATACATTCATAGCAAAAAATCTGTGAGAGAGTCAGTTGGACCACTAGATAACAGAGGGTTAAAAGGGGCACTAAGAGGGGACAAGACCATAGTGGAGAGACTGAATGAATTCTTTGCTTCAGTCTTTACTGAAGATGATGTAAGGAAGTTACCCATGTCTGAAAAGGTATTTAATGGTAATGCATCAGAAGAATTGAAAGAAATATCGATAAACCAGGAAGATGTATTACAACTATTTGATAAACTGAAGAGTAGTCAATCACCTGGACCAGATTGTACACGCCTGAGAGTGTTGAAAGAACTGAAATATGAGATTGCAGACCTATTATTAGTGATCTGTGAACTATCATTAAAATCATCTAGAGTACCCGAAGACTGGCAAATAGCCAATGTAACGAGAATTTTAAAAAAAGGTTCCAGTGGTGATCTAGGTAACTGACAGACCAGTGAGCCTGTATCAGTACCAGGCAAAATGGTAGAAGCCATTATAAAGAACACAATTATTGAACATGTAGCCATGGTTTAATGGGAGAAAGCCTACATGGATTTAAGCAAAATGGTAAAGGGGATGGAAGGATACTCCTATAAAGAGAGGCTTAAAAGATTAGGGCTCTTCAACATGGAAAAGACAGCTGAGGGGAGATATAATAGAGGTCTATGAATTAATGAATGGAGTGGAATGGATAAAAATAGATCGTTTGTTTATGCCATTGAAAAGTAGAAAGACTGGGGAGGCATGCAATGCAGCTACAATATAGCCCATTTAAGACTAATAAGAGAAAATATTTTTTCACTCATCATGTAGTCAAACTCTGGAATTTGTTACCGAAGGATATAGTAAAAGCTGTTAGTGTAGCCAGGTTTAAAAACTATTTGGAGATGTTCCTGGAAGAAATGTCCTTAGTCCATTATTAAAGAGGTCCTGGGAAATCCACTGCTTGCTTTCTTTCAAGCATTGTGGAGCCCATGTGCCTTTTTGGGAACCTGCTAGGTATGTGTGTCCTGGATTGGCCACTGTTGGATACAGGATACTGGGCTTGATAGACCTTGGTCTGACCCAGTATGGCATTTCTTATGTTCATCATGCAATGTGCAGAAACACGAGGTTCAGCACATGGTAATTGACCTACCTGCAGAGTAACAACTACCAAACTGTGCTAACTACTTTAACCACTTCTCTGACAATGAATTCCAGAGCTTAATTATGAATTGAATTAAAAGATTTGTCCTTTGATTCATTTTAAATGTGCTACTTTATTAACTTTGTGGTATGTCATCTAGTATCCAGTGGATTGCAGGATCTGAGGCAGCATGGATTCACCAGAGGCAGGTCTTGTCAGAAAAATCTGATTGATTTCTTTGACTGGGTGACCAGGGAGTTGGACCGAGCGAGAGCCCTAGATGTGGTGTATTTAGATTTCAGTAAAGCCTTTGACATCGTTCATCACAGGCGACTTATAAACTGAGCACCCTTGGGATAGACCCTAAAATTACTGCTTGGGTTAGAAATTGGCTGAGTGGGAGGCAACAAATGGTACAGGTAAATGGAGCTCACTCTGAGAAGGAGGTTACCAGTGATGTGCCCCAGGGATCTGTCCTTGGTCCGATTCTTTTTAACATCTTTGTTAGTGATATAGCGGAAGGGCTTTCAGGTAAGGTTTGCCTCTTTGCGGATGACACCAAAATCTGCAATAGAGTAGATAACATGAGGAGGGATCTAGCTAAGCTTGAGGAATGGTCTAGAATTTGGCAGCTGGGATTTAATATTAAAAAATGCAAGGTCATGCATTTGGACTGCAGCAATCCAAGGGAGCAATATAGTATAGGGGGTGAAGTACTTTTGTCCACTAAAGAAGAGCGGGACCTAGGCGTGGTTGTGTCTGATGATCTTAAAGTAGCTAAACAGGTAGAAAAGGCGACAGCAAAAGCTAGAAGGATGCTTGGGTGCATACGGAGAGGAATGGCTAGCAGAAAAAAGGAGGTGATAATGCCTCTGTATAAGTCTTTGGTGTGACCTGATTTGGAGTATAGTGTGCAATTCTGGAGACCGCACCTTCAAAAGGATGTGAACAGGATGGAGTCGGTACAGAGGGTGGCTACTAAAATGATTAGTGGTCTTCATTATAAAGCATATGAGGACAGACTGAAGGATCTTAATATGTACACCTTAGAGGAAAGGCGGGATAGAGATGATATGATTGAGATGTTTAAATACCTCAGTGGCATAAATGTTCAGGGAGAGAGCCTCTTTCAATTGAAAGCAAGTTCTGCTACTTTGGGACATGGGATGAGGGTGAAGGGAGATAGATTCAGGAGTGATATGCGGAAATATTTCTGTACAGAAAGAGTTGTGGATCCGTGGAATAGTCTCCCAGTGGAGGTGGTAGAGATGAGGACAGTAACTGAATTCAAAAAAGCATGGGACAAACACAGAGGATCTCTGAAGGAAAAAAGGGGACTGTTATAGCTGTTGATATAGAAGGACAGACTAGATAGGCCATATGGTCTTTTTCTGTCGTCATATTTCTATGTTTCTATTTCTTCTGCCTGCCGAAAAGCCCTAACCTCTTTAGTCTTTCCTCATAGAGAAGTTGATTGATCCCCTTTATCATTTTGCTCACCCTTCTATGTACATTGTTTAATTCTGTTATATCTCTCTCGAGATGCAGCAACCAGAATTTTACACAGTACTCAAGATATGGTCACAACATGGAGTAATCTAGAGATATTGAAATGCCCTCCCACTGGATGTGGTTGGGACCAAAAAGGTGATGAGATTCAAGAAGCCATGGGATAAGTATAGAGGATCCCTGTATAGGAAGAGGAGCATTCCTCCTCAAAGTAAAACCTATGACTTTCATACTTGAATAAGCATAGCACAGGTAGCTGTCTCAGAGCAATAGTTATAACCCAAAGTAAAAAGCATCGAGTGGGGGTAGCCTGCACAGAATGGCAGTTACAACCCTAAACGCTTTGCTGGGGAGGCTAGATGGGTTATGCTGGTCTTTATTTGCTGACTTTTACTATGTTACAATGTTGTTATATTTTTTTGTTTTATTTTCCCTTTCTGTTTCTGAGATTTCCTAACATTCCATTTACATTTTCAACCACTGCTACACACTGAGCAAAGGATTTCAACAGGATTTCAGAAAAGTGAAGCAAAGATAGGCTTCTTTATCTGATTGTTACAAAGTTGCAATAGAATTGGTGAATGGTTCTTGCTTCTGTTCTCTTCCCCCTCCCAAAGCATCACCACTGTGTCTTGCCCTAAATGCTGCATTGCAATGTGCTAAACACCAATATGCATGAGTGTGGATTCAGATTTAGGAGTTATTTAATTTGTTTAAAAATGTACAAAACAAAAAATGCATACTTATTATGGGGTAATTTTAGAAGTTAGATGTAGAATGGGGGCATGGCAGAGACTTGGCCTGGGCAGAGTGGCATAAGAGTGTCTGGCCCTTGTTGGTGAGGAGTCCATTCCCATACCTGCTCCAGACTATGAATTTTAAAAACACTTCCGGGGACACAGCAAAATGTGATTTCACTGCCATAGTTAATATTTCCTGACCAATGAAACCTGCAAGTAAATATTTACTCCAAAAATATTAGAGCCCTCTGCTGCATGTATGAATATCTGAAATGGCAGGCCAGGAAGTGCTACTCAGGATATAGTTGATGCCCTTCTGACATACCCCAGACGGGAAGTCCAAGTACCCAATTCTGCAGACATCCATTTCGAGGACTTCCACGTTTGTGACATGGCCTACACCCATGCACTTATCTGGCCTTGCTATATTCAAGGGGGCATCTTTAGAACCGGCTATCTTGACGTTCAGTTTTGGGGTGGAGATGAAGTTATTTTGGAAGGTATGTATACATGCCTCTCTTCGCTGCTGCCATTCCCCTATTTTTTTTATTTTTTTTTGGAGTTCTGCTCTGGACAGCCGAGATTCTTCCAAGACATCACTTCTAAAATGCCACTTCATGTTTTACCATTTATCTGCAAACAAATGCATGACCCTTAAAAGTCCTTTGTGCAGGATAAGGTTTATCTAGAACTTATTCATTACGTCAGATCTTACTAACATATGCCTTAATCCTATCTAGAACGAAAAGTTGTAAAACTGGAAAAGTTTAATATAGCTAATTTTCAATACTAAATTTTAATCTCATTTTAGAAAAATTAAGAGTTCAATGCATTCATGTAAGCACTTTCGTATTATAATTTGAAAATTAATTTTTCATTATTAGTTGGCACTTGCATCAATTAATTGCTAATGATTCTGCCATGGTAAATATTGTCTTTAAAAAATGCACCCAAACTCTCAAAAATCAGATGAAGCCGTTAGTTCTTCTCTTCATTTCAGCATATAGAACGTTTGTTCATATTCTGTACTATCTATTTCTGTGATAAAGGTAAAAGTATTCTTTTGTGCCCTCTAGCTGTTTGCACAAATGTAAGACAACTTACTACGTTATACTTTTCTTATGGCCTTATACCTTGTCTGATCTCTACCTACTTAATACATATTACATTGAGTGAAGTAAAAGACTTGTATTTTTGGTAACTATTTGGTAACTATAACTATTTTAAAACAACATGGCGACATGTCAATTCATGCACAGTGCGTTATCTTTCTAGATAGGCAGATACATAGATCTGATATACCCCTACTGGGATATGTCAGAAGGGCATCAACTATGTCCTGAGAGTAGCACTTCCTGGCTTGTCATTTCAGGGCCTCTCCTTTTATCTCTCTACACTCAGTCCCTTGGTGCATTCATCTCCTTCCACTGTCTTCAGTACCGTCTCTACGTTGATGACTCCCAGATCTACTTCTCTGCATCTAAATTCTCTTTGGGTATCCAGGACTGGATCTATTACTACTACTACTGCTAATCATTTGTATAGCACTACTAGGCGTATGCAGCATGTAAATATAGATGTAAGACACAGTCCCTGCTCATCAGATCTTACAAACCAATCAACTGGGCACTAGAGCATGGTAATATATCCATAAGTAGTGAACAAGAGAGTGAGGAGCATCAGGATCCAAAAGCGTCTTCAAAGAGGTGGGTTTTTAGCCTGGATTTGAATAGGGCTAGAGAAGGAGCCTGACACACCGACTCGGGTAGTTTTTTCCAGGCATATGGAGCAGCAAGATGGCGTGAACGAAGTCTGGAGTTGGCAGTGACAGAGAAGGTCACAGATAAAAGGGATCTGCCAGAGGAGCAGAGCTCCCGAGGAGAAGTGTAGAGTGAGATAAGAGAGGAAAGGTAGTGAAGACCCACAGAATGAATGCGCTTGTAGGTCAGTAGGAGACATTTAAACTGGATGCAGAAATGGATAGGGAGCCAGTGAAGAGACATGAGAAGAGGGGTTACATGAGCATAGTGACACTGGAGGAAGATAAACCGTGCAGCTGAGTTTTGAGCAGATTGAAGGGTGAGAGATTATTCAGAGGGAGACCAGTGAGCAGCAGGTTACAATAGTTAAGGCAGGAGGTGACTAGTGAGTGGATAATGGTCTTAGTAGTGAGAGTACAAAGGAAGGGATGAATTTTGCTGATGTCATAGAGGACCAAAGAGGCAAGTTTTAGCTATCTGTTGGATGTGCGCAGAGAAAGAGAGAGTAGAATCAAAGATGACCCCAAGATTTCAAGGTGATCTTTGCCTGCTTATCTGACATTAGTGACTGGATGTCTCACCGCCATCTGAAATTGAACATTGTATTTATTTATTTAATGTCTTTTCTATACTGCACTCTTTAGAATCAGTGCAGTTTACAGTCAACAAAATTTGTACAGTGCAGACAGAACCTGCGCTATCCTTACAATGAACAGGTGTTACAACTTGGGACTAACAAGGGTAACTATGTACAGGCTGAGTGATCCAGTCACAGGTGACCGGATTGGCTGGCAACTATTTACAGGTTGTCTAACTATATACAGGTTGTTCATTCAGATCGCAGATGTACACCTTGATCAGGGATGCTTGGCATCTATCTGAATATTAGAAGGCTATATACACATTGGCAACTATATACATGTGGGCATTTATTTGCAGTATTAGAAACTATATACACGTTCAATATACTGGGTGTACCGTTGTGCTAAAGGGTAGGGCTGCAACAGTGTGATGTGGGTGTGCTGGGGGCGGTGTCTTGGCGGTTGAGAATGGCTGTTTGTGATTTGTCGCTAGTATGGGAGTAGTGCTGAAGGAAGAGATGGTGCTTCAGTGACTTCCTAAATTGGGAGAGGTCAGTGATGGCTCGGACAGTGGGTGGGAGGGCGTTCCATCATGTGGGTGCATAGAATACAAAGGCTCTGTTGGTGCTTGCGAGCATTTCATTATTGCGTTTGGTATTATCAGCGTGTTGGTGGCGAATGACCTCCTGGTTCTGTTAGGGGGAGTGGGGTGGACGAGGTTTGTGAGGGAGGTGGAGGAGCACTTGTTGATGGCTTTGAAGGTCATCAGTAGTATTTTGAAGGAGAGTCTGCAGTGGACCGGCAGCCAATGGAGTTGTTTCAAGATTGGGGTTACATGATCCCGCCTAGAGGCTCTGTGCAATATTCTGGCGGCGGCGTTCATTGCAAGCTGAAGTGGGTTCAGCGTGTTCTTTGGGAGCCCGTGAAGGATTGAGTTGGCGTAGTCAAAGTGGGGGATTACAAGGGCCTGATAGATTGTTCGGAACTCGTGGCCAAACATGGCCAAAACTGAGGTCCTTATCTTTCCCCCTAAGCCTATCTTTCCCCTTCCTCCTTTCTCTATTTCTGGGGATAACTTTCTACTCCTCCCTGTTTCCTTGGCTCGCAACATGTTTGACTCCTCCCTCTTCTTCTCCATACACATCCAACAGATAGCTAAAACCTGTTACTACTTTTTCTGTAACATTGGCAAAATATGTCCCTTTCTGAACGCACAACTGAGACCCTCATCCATTCTCTCGTCACCTCCCATCTAGACTATTGCAAACTCCTTTTCGCTGGTCTTCATCTGAATCGTCTCTCCCCATTTCAGTTTGTTCAAAACTCAGCTGCAGGGCTGATCTTCCACCAGTGTCGCTATGCTCATGTCACCCCTCTTCTCAAGTCACCTCATTGGCTCCCTATCCATTTCCACATCCAGTTCAAGCGTCTATTACTGACCTAAAAGTGCCTTCATTCGGATCCTCCTCACTACCTTTCCTCTCCTCCCTATACCCTTCCTCGGGAACTCCGCTCTTCTGGCAGATCCCTTCTATCTGTGCACTTCTCATCCACTACCAACTCCAGACTTCAATCTTTCTGCCTTGCTGCTCCTTATGCGTGGAGCAAACTCCCTGGATCTATACGTCAGACTCCATCTGTGGCCCTGTTCAAATTCAGGCTTCTTTGAGACTGTTTTTGGATCCTGATCTCCCTAGTCTCCTGTTCACCTCCTTTGTGTCTCCTTACCATTCCACTAGATATATCCTAGCCCCCACTTATTATGTTGTCTGTCTTAGTTGGACTGTAAGCTCTTATGAGCAGGGACTGTCTCTTACATGTCTCTGTACAGTGCTGTGTATGCCTTTTAGAGCTATATATATGATAAGTAGTTGAATTAATAGTAGTAAATGAACTGAAAAAATTATGTAGATATTAGACAGATAGACATGAATGGCTGGAATAAGAGGCTTGAGGATTTTAGTCCTTCCCAAGGAAGAGACCGGCAAGCACGAGCAGCAGCACTCCGTAATGCCTGCCTTCTGAGTCTGTAGGCTAGTTCAGAAAACACTGCTTTGGGCTTTACCCAGCATACTGTCATCAACATGGGGTTGCTCTCTGGCCCAGGTGTGCTGGAAACTTGACTCTGAGCAATGCTGGCTGGCTGGCCACCATCCCCACCAGCCATCCCACTCTTAAAAGTTTTCCAGCAGTTAAGTTCAATGATTAGTTCCAACACCAAACTTAATCACTGTTGTGCCAATCTTTATTATAAGTCCTCAATGCTGCATTACACTGGCCATGTTGGTGTCCCACGCTGCATATAGCTCCTGATATCTGTTCCAACTTGCACAGTTCATTCATCCACTCTCATGTCTTAACAAAAAGGAGAGATGGTTCTAAGCACAAACCTCCCTTTAGTCCTGGCTGGAAACATAAAGGCATATTTTACAATGGGACGTCCAAGTGCAGTCTGAGACATCAAAGTCAGAACGTTGTGGGGTGGGGGAGACAGGCACATGCAAGTTCAGGCATGGCTTCAGAAACGTGTATGTCCCCTATATGGACATCTACATAGATGTCCCCAGGGTAGCACCTTAGAACATCAGTATATGTCTAATAGCATAATGGGAGCAGGGTGGCCATGGTTCAAATCCGTGTGGGCTTTGTGATCTTAGACTGGTCACTTTACTCTCCATCTTCTCTGCACCTTCTGGATGTTTAAATGTGGACATGCCTGCAGATGTCCCATGGTTCCTGAAATCAAATGGAGACCTGTAAGTCTATTGCACCAGCCCAGACACACCTCCATCACACCCCCTTGCCTACTTGGACATCCCTGCACAAGATATGTCTGTAAACATCATTTGTGGAATCACTTCAGAGGTATCTCTGAGATTTTGACATCCACATGCATGTCTTTAGATGTCCTAACCCACAACCAAACCTTTTAAAATGACTCCAGCAATGTCTACCTTGAGTCCGTACCACAGTTTCCAAGCAGCTTCAGTAAAACCCAGCCTGCTTTCGCACTGGGAGAGACAGCTTCCCCCTCCCCCCATCCCCCTCTTCACTGGTTTTTTTTTTTATCTCAGGCAGCAGAATGCAAGGCAGACAATCAGGTAAGTTCACAAATATGCAAAGTTTAACCCTCGCCCAGCAGTGCAGCAATCAACAAAGTAAATTCAATGATCACTGGGATTTATTCCCCAAAACAGTCTCTAAAGGCACATACTTATTTATTTATTTATTATTTTATTTATTTATTTTATAACTTTTATATACCGCGCTATTTGTTATCAGTGCGGTTTACATACAACAAGGGTGCACAGTCAGAAGTCTGTTCTGTGCTTACATTGTAACAGGAGTTTAAACTTGGAACATACATTGTAACAGGAGCATAAACTTGGAGCAACAGGGGAACTAAAAACATATGTACAAAATATAATTAGATTTGGATTGTATATACAGGAGGTCTAAGGCGGGTTCAAGATACTTGTGACAGGGTGTGGTTTGTAGTTTAGTTATTAGTTATTAGTTTATTTATTTAGTTATTAGTTTATTTATCAAGTAGGGTAGTGCGGGGGTGTCGGCATGCAGTGGTTGTGAAGGTAGTGTTCGTGAGTGTATGGATAAGTAGATCTTGATTTGAGGTGCAATATATACAGGTTGAGTTATCTACATTGGGCTATATACATTTTATTGAGAGTAATAGGATATTTTTATGTTGTGGATGTCATGTCTTGTGTAATTCATTTTGTGGGGTGGTTAGGGTGGTTGGTGGTCTTCATTGAATTGTAAATGAATAGGGTGGTTTTAAGTAGCTTCCGGAATTCTTTTATATCTGTTGTTGATTTTAGATTATCTGGGAGGACATTCCAGATAGCAGGGGCAGCAAGAGAGAAGGCTCGCATGGATGTGGATTTGTTTGTTCTTGTGAACAGAGTAGGTGTTGGTATGTTGTTTTTGGTGCTGTTTCTGTCAGGTCTTTTGCTTGTTTTGGTTCCAACAAGTTCCTAGTATTCCTTCTGAGATGTTTTTAATTTTGAAGGAATAGTTCATATGCTCATTACCTTGGGGAATATTTCAATGCAGCTTATACCAGGTCCAGCTTCTCTCCATTCAGTCAGCTGCTCTCTCCACTCTTGGGTTCCTTTCCATGCTGGCCATGGGGATATGAACTTGGAGTTATCTGCTCTTGGAAACTCCACACAGCTCCATCATCTCCCAGGTGTTCTCCCCTAATTGAATCACCTGGGGCTTTAACTGTGGCAGCGACCTTCCTATCCCTATCCTGAGGGATTCTGGGACTTGTAGTGAGCTGCTTTGTGAACCTAACCCTACCACAATACTTGGAAACTCTCCGGACTTACTACCTGTTCTGATCTTATCCCCACCCATCTCCTTAACTCCATCTCCTCCTCTGTCATCCCTTCCATCTCACATAGTCTCAGCCTATCACTCTCCACTGCAACTTTCCCTGCAGCCTTCAAGCATGCTGTGATCACACCTCTCCTCAAGAAACCTTCACTTCACCGTACTTGTCGTTCTAATTATCGACCCATCTCCCTTCATCCCTTCATTTCCAAAATTCTTGAATGTGCAGTTCTCTGCCATTGCCTTGATTTTAACTCCTCTCAAGCCCTCCTTGATCCATTTCAATCTGGCTTTCATCCCTTACACTCTACTGAAAAGACCCTTGCTAAAGTCTCCAGTGACTTGTTCCTAGGTAAATCCAAAAACATAAGAACATAAGATATACCATACTGGGTCAGACCAAGGTCTATCAAGCCCAGTATCCTGTTTCCAACAGTGGCCAATCTAGGTCAAACGTACGTAGCAGTTTCCCCAAAAGACGCAGGTTCCACAGTGCTTGTACTGGGTCAAGCATTGATATCCTGGGTACCTTCTTAATAATGGTTTATGGACCTTTCCTCCAGGAACTTGTCCAAACCTTTTTTAAACCCAGCTACACTAACAGCCTTTACTACATCCTCCGGTAACAAATTCCAGAGTTTGATTACACATTGAGTGAAAAAATATTTTCTTTTATTAGTCTTAAATGCTTTACCCTGTAGCTTCATTGCATGTCCCCTAGTCTTTCTATATTCTGGTAATGTAAACAATCGATCTATGTTTACCCATTCCACTCCATTCATTAATTTATAGAGTTCTATCATATCTCCCCTCAGCCGTCTCTTTTCCATGTTAAAGAGCCCTAACCTTTTTAGCCTTTCTTCATAGGAGTATCCTTCTATCCCCTTTACCATTTTGGTGGCTCTTCTCTGAACCTTTTCTAATAACACTATATCCATTTTAAAATATGGTGACCAGAATTGCACACAATATTGAAGGTGCGGTCTCACCTTTACTTAGTCCTCATTTTATTGACCTTTCTACTGCTTTGTCACTGTTGACCACCACCTTCCCCTTCACACATTGTCCTCACTTGGTTTTAGGGGCTCTATACTGTCCTCTTCTTATCTCTCCCATCCCTCCTTCAGTGTCTGTTCTGGTGGTTCCTCCTCTAATGCTATCCCTTTTTCAGTTGATGTACCCCAAAGGTCTGTTCTAGACCCTTTCCTTTTCTCTCTCTCAATACTGAGTCCCTTGGTGCTCTCCTCTCCTCCCATTGTTTTCAATATCATTTTTTATGATGATGACTCTCAGATCTTTGTAGCTACACCTGATAGTTCTCTTACATTCCCAGCTTGTATATCTGTCTGCCTATCTGACATAGCTGCCTGGATGTCTCACAGCCGTTTGAAGTTGAACATAGCCAAAACTGAACTTCTCATTTTTCCCCCTAAACTCCCTTCCCCCCTTCCACCCTTCTCTATTTCTGTTGATAGCACTCTTTGCTTCCTGTTCCTGCAACCTTGGAGTCCTCTTTGACTCCACCCTCTCCTTCTCCACACATATCCAACAGATAGCAAAAACCTATATCTTTCTCTAAAACATTAACAAAATTCACCCTTTCCTTTCTGAACATACTACTAAAACTTCTCGCCCAGACTATTGCAACCTCTTCCTTGCTGGTCTCTCTCTGAGTCATCATTCTCCCCTTCAGTCTGTTCAAAACTCTGCTATGTGGCTAATCTTCTGCCAGCCCCAATATACTCATATAAGAACATAAGAACATAAGATATGCCATACTGGGTCAGACCAAGGTCCATCAAACCCAGTATCCTGTTTCCAACAGTGGCCAATCTAGGTCATACGTACCTAGCAGTTTCCTCCAAAGACACAGGTTCCGCAGTGCTTGTACTGGGTCAAGCATTGATATCCTGGGTCCCTTCTTAATAATGGTTTATGGACCTTTCCTCCAGGAACTTGTCCAAACCTTTTTTAAACCCAGCTACACTAACAGCCTTTACTACATCCTCAGGTAACAAATTCCAGAGTTTGAATTCACGTTGAGTGAAAAAATATTTTCTTTTATTAGTCTTAAATAGTTTACCCTGTAGCTTCATTGCATGTCCCCTAGTCTTTCTATATTCTGATAACGTAAACAATCGATCTACGTTTACCCGTTCCACTCCATTCATTAATTTATAGACTTCTATCATATCTCCCCTCAGCCGTCTCTTTTCCAGGTTAAAGAGCCCTAAACTTTTTAGCCTTTCCTCATAGGAGTATCCTTCCATCCCCTTTACCATTTTGGTGGCTCTTCTCTGAACCTTTTCTAATAACGCTATATTCTTTTTAAGATACGGTGACCAGAATTGCACACAATATTCAAGGTGCGGTCTCACCATGGAACAGTATAGAGGCATTAGAATATCTTTTGTTTTATTTTCCATTCCTTTCCTTATGATACCTAGCATTCTATTTGCTCTCTTGGCCGCCGCTGCACACTGGGCCGAGGGTTTTAACATGTTATCCACAATGACGCCTAAATCTTTTTCCTGGGTGGTGGTTCCTAATCTGGAACCTTGCATCGTGTAACCAAAGTTTGGGTTGTTCTTCCCTAGGTGCATAACTTTGCACTTGTCCACATTAAATTTCATCTGCCATTTTCAGGCCCAGTCTTTCAATTTATCAAGATCCTCTTGCAATTTTCCACAATCCTCTTGGGTTTTAACAACTTTAAATAGTTTTGTGTCATCTGCAAATTTGATAACCTCACTCGTTATTCCACTTTCCAGGTCATTTATGAATATGTCAAAAAGCAGCGGACCAAGCAAAGATCCCTGGGGTACACGACTATTCACCTTTCTCCATTGGGAAAATTGGCCATTCAGCCCAACCCTCTGCTTTCTATCTTTTAACCAGTTCCTGATCCACAGTAGTACACTGCCTCCTATCTCATGACTCTTTAGTTTTGCCAAAAGTCTCTGATGAGGGACCTTGTCAAAGGCTTTCTGAAAGTCCAGATACACTATATCAACCGACTCACCTTTGTCCACCTGTTTGTTCACACTTTCAAAAAAACATACCAGATTAGTAAGACAAGATCTTCCTTGTCTAAAGCCATGTTGGCTGTCTCCCATTAGGCCATAACTATCTACATGCTGAGTAATTTTATTCTTTATGATGGTTTCTACCATTTTTCCCGGTACTGACGTGAGGCTCACCGGTCTGTAGTTTCCAGGATCACCCCTGGAACCCTTTTTAAAAATTGGTGTTACATTGGCGATCCTCCAATCTTCAGGTATTAGAGATGATTTTAATGATAGTTCACAGATTACTAATAGCAGGTCTGCAATCTCATATTTCAGTTCTTTCAACACCCTTGGATGTATACCATCCGGCCCAGGTGATTTGCTGCTCTTCAGTTTATCTAACAGTTGTAATACATCTTCCCGATGTATCGATATTTCCTTCAATTCTTCTGCACCTTTAAATACCACTTCAGTCTTGAGTAACATCCCTACATCTTCCTCAGTAAAGACCGAAGCAAAGAATTCATTCAGTCTCTCCGCTATTGCCTTGTCGCCTCTTAGTGCCCCTTTAACTCCTCTATCATCTAATGGTCCAACCGACTCTCTCACAGGTTTTTTGCTACGAATGTACTTGAAAAAACTCTTTATTTTGCGTTTTTGCTTCCGCAGCAAGTTTCTTCTCAAATTCTTCCTTTGCCTTCTTTATCAATGCCTTGCATTTGACCTGCCAGTGCTTGTGCTGCTTCCAGGTTTCGTCGTTTGTCTCTTTTTTCCATTTCCTGAAATATACTTTTTTGGCAACAACAGCCTCTCTGACCTCACCTTTAAACCATGCTTGCAGTTTTTTGGACTTCCTTCCACTTTTCTTAAAGCGTGGAATACAGCTGGTCTGGGATTCCAAGATAGTATTTTTCAAGAACACCCAAGCTTGATGTAAGTCTTTAACCTTTGCAACTGCTCCTTTTAGTTTTTTCCTATTTTCCTCATTTTATCATAGTCTCCCTTTCAAAAGTTAAAAGAGGTAGTACTGTGGATTTCCGTACTATCCCTCCTCCACTAATTAAATCAAAGGCGATCATGCTATGATCACTATTGCCAAGTGGCCCCAACACCCTTATCTCTTGCACTAGATCTGGTGTTCCACTAAGGACTAGGTCTAATATGGCTTCCCCTCTGGTCGGTTCATGAACCAGCTGCTCCAAGAAGCAGTCATTTATGTCATCTAGGAACTTTATCTCCCTACCATGTCCTGACACTGACCCAGTCGATAACAGGGTAATTGAAATCACCCATTATTATTACTGCGCTGTAACTTTTGTTAGCTTCCTTGATTTCTTTCAGCATTTCATCATCCAATTGTTCATTCTGGCCAGGCGGTCAATAGTACACCCCCACTGCCATCACCTTCTCCTTTATACATGGAATTTCAATCCATAGAGATTCTACAGCAAATTTTGTTTGCTGCAAAACTTTAATCCTTTCTGACTCAATGCCCTCTCTAACATAGAGCGCAACCCCTCCACTAATTTGATCAGCTCTATCATTACGATATAATTTGTACCCAGGTATCACAGTGTCCCACTGGTTGTCCTCCTTCCACCATGTCTCTGATATTCCAATCATATCTAACCTCTCATTTAGTGCTATATATTCTAAATCTCCCATCTTATTTTTTAGACTTCTAGCATTTGCATACAAGCATTTTAGAGACTGTATTTTATTCATATTAATTTGGCTATTGGTAGACATGGGTGATTTGGGATCTTTAAACTCTGTCTGCTCTGTACTCGAGGGCATTTGGGCTACTTTACTCTTTTTTTGGAACCTCTCTGCTTTTGGTAGTATCCTTCAAGGATATATTCTTCCGAACCATCTGCTCTTGGGCGACTGTCGGCTTTCCCCTATTATCTAGTTTAAAAGCTGCTCTATCTCCTTTTTAAAGGTTAATGCCAGCAGCCTGGTTCCATCCCGGCTAAGGTAAAGCCCATCCCTTCGGAAAAGCCCCTCCTTTCCCCAGAATGTACCCCAGTTCCTAATAAATCCAAACCTCTCATCTCTGCACCATTGTCTCATCCACGCATTGAGACTCCGGAGCTCTGCCTGCCTTTTGGGTCCTGCACGTGGAACGGGAAGCATTTCGGAGAACGCTACCCTGGAAGTTCTGGATTTCAACTTCCTACCTAAAAGCCTAAATTTAGCCTCCAGAACCTCCCTACCACATTTTCCTATGTCATTGGTACCGCCATGTACCAAGACAGAAGACTCCTCCCCAGTACTATCTAAGAAGGTCCGCTACCTTCGCACCATGCAGGCATGTTACCAGGTGATCCTCACGTCCACCAGCCACCCAGCTATATACATGCCTAATGATCGAATCACCAAATATAATGGCTGTCCTAACCCTTCTCTCATGGGCACATGGCCCTGGAGAAACTTCCTCGGTGTGAGAGGGTTTTACATCACCTGGAGGACAGGTCCTAGTTACAGGATCACTTCCTGCCACACCAGGGTGATGCTCTCCTGTCACGTGACCTCTCTCCTCCATGGCAACAGGGATGCTGCCAGACTGGAGGTGGGACTTCAGGACTATATCCCTGTAGGTCTCGTCTATGTACCTCTCTGTCTTTCTTATGTTTTCCAAGTCTGCTACTCTAGCCTTTAGAGAACCAATTCGTTCCCTGAGAGCAAAGAGCTCCTTGCACCTAGTACACACGTAAGACCTCTCACCAACGGGGAGAAAATCATACATGTGACACTCAATGCAAAAGACTGGAAAGCACCCATCTCGCTGCTGGACTGCTGTCTGCATCTTAGTTTTAAGTTTTTGTTTAGATCTTTAAGTTCTTTACTTACTAAGGGTTGCTATGGATATTTATACCAATAAAACTGTACCTAATACGTTTAAAATATACCTTGTTCACCTGAAGCTTAATTAATCTCAGGTCCTTAGTGTATGACTGATTTGGATAACGAGCTTCACCTGAGAGCACCTCCTATCTTTTAAGATGTGTAAGTACCTATAAAGCTACGATTATCCCAGGGGTGGTTGGATGTGGGGAGGGAGGGAGGGAGGGAAATAATACTTATTAAAAGAGGGCTGCTACACAGTACCCTGTTCTGTGCTGCTGAGGTAAGCTATATTCTTATTTGATTTAAATTATAGCTCTTTGCTGCTGTTAGACTCTAACTTATTATGAAATTTAAACTACAAGCTCTCTGCTGGGTTCTAAATTTAACCAGAAAGCTCTCTTCTTTGTTTTAAATTTAAACTAAAAGTACTTTGATGATGCTAGTCCTGAGTGACTATTAAATTTAAACTACAGCTTTCTGCTGGGTTTCAAATTTAACCAGAAAGCTCTCTTCTGTGTTTTATTTTTTATTTATTTTTTTTTTTATTTACTCTTTATCATTTTACATATAAAAGGAATAAATAAAAAGAAAAGAAACATTAACAGTATACAAGCATACACTCAGTATCATACAGTACGAGACTCCATTAATAATAATATCAATTGGAGTCATCTAAGGAACACAAGTAGGAAATTACCAATAAGTACTATGCTATACATCACATTAATCATAATAGCAATTGAAACTCATCTAGGAGGCGCTATTAGCAAATAACAATAAGCCCACTAGCCACCCAGCAATCCCCAAGGAATCCCAAAGGTATAAAGAAATAAATTAAGAAACCACCAAAGACTTCCCCTTCACAAAATCTAATAAATGCTCAACTTCCCCAAATACATACCGCTTCCCTTGATACAAAACATGACAAGAACATGGAAACTTCAAAATAAATTTAGCTCCCAGAGCCACCACCCTTGGACGGACCACCAAAAAGGCTTTCCGTCTCAATTGAGTGGCCCTGGAGACATCAGGAAACAATTGGATAGGTTGACCACAAAATTTCTCATATTTTTTCTTAAAGTAGGCCCTAAAAATTTTTTGCTTATCCAATTCTGAAACCAAAAGAGACCAGGAGGGTCGCTCTAGTAGGAATCTCATCCTGAGATAATTCTAAAAAAACAGATAGATCCATCTCAGGAGGAGATTCTCCACCACCCTGTTTTCCCTCAACCTTATCATTAACTCTACTCGGATCCCTAATAGGCAAATAGTATAAATTCGAAATCAGTATAGAATCAACATCAGTTAGAAGCAAAACATCTTTTAAATACTTTTTTAACAAAATAAGTGGATCCAAATAGTGAGTGCAAGGAAAATTTAAGAAGTGCAGGGTCTTAACACGCAAAAGATTTTCCAAATTTTCGTCTTGACGACGTACAGAGGTAACATCTTTCACTAACGTATTCAAAACCGCTTGGGTAGAGGAATCTTGTGCTTCACATACTAGAACTCTATTCTCTAAATTAACCAATTTGACCTCTTGATTGGACAGTTTATTAACCGTTTCTTTAGAAAAAGTAGAGAGTTTTTTCAAAGAGTTATCAAAAACCAACTCCAATCGAGATAACTTAGTCCAAACATCCTTAAGGGAAACCTCATCCAGGGGAGCCGGCATCTCAAAAGGGTTCTGTGTTTTAAATTTAAACTAAAAGTACTTTGCTGATACTAGGCCCTGAGTGACTATTAAATTAAAACTACAAGCTCTCTGCTGGGTATGAAATGTAACCAGAAAGTTCTCTTCTGTGTTTTAAATTTAAACTTAAACTGCTGCTACTAGGCCCTGACTGATTTAACAAAAAATAGTGGGTTCACAGATTAAATAGCTTTAATAGAAAGAATTCCCTTCAGAAAATTCCCAGAGGTATATACTCACAATTGCAGCTCTCTCTCCAGAAGTAACAGTCCCCTGTTCTAGTCCTTCAAGACTGAGGATCACAGAGCTCTGGTGGAGCTATTTATGCCTGTGCTGCTGAGGTAAGCTGTGACCAACTTCCTGGATGATTAACAGTCCTTGCTTGGATAGAAGGAGTCTTTCGAAATGGCCTTTTGAACTGCCAACTGCCACCCCTCTTCTCAAATCACTTCATTGGCTTCCCTTCCATTTGTGTATCCAATGCAAACTTTTCCATCTGACAATAAGAGCATTCATTCAATTGCTCCTCACTACCTTTCCTCTCTTCTCTCTCCCTACACCCCTCTTTCTCCCTACACCCCTCTTTGTGAACTCCGCTCTTCCTCTGGCTTGCTTCTTTCTATGCCCTTCTCTTCAACAGCCAATTCCAGACTTTGATCCTTTGACCTTGCTGCTCCTTATGCCTGGAACAAACTACCTTTATCTTTATGTCAGGTTTCAACTCTCCCTCTTTTCAAATCCATGCAAAAGGCCATTAGGCCATTTTTTATCTTAATCCTTTGTTCTCCTTCTGTCTCAATAGCCTTCCCTACTATACCCTTGTTTTCATCTACTATACACTCTGTCTTGATAGATTGTAAACTCTGATGAGCATGGACCTTCTTTTATATGTGTTTGTACAGCCTTGCATATGCCTTATAGTGCTATATAAATTATTAATAGTAGTAGCAGAGGGTGAAAGGAGGAAACGAGCAGTGAGTGAGTGAGAAAAGAATCGTCTATATAAGAAAGTGAGAAAGAGCTCAAGAGTTGGTAGGGTGAGGGGACGACTGAGAGTGTGAGTGAGTCAGGGGGCACAGTAAAGAGAGACTAAGATTTATGGGCCTGATATTCAAAGGCTTTTACATGGTTGCAGACTTGCAATTTGTGTAAATGCCACTAAGCGGGATATTGGTTAGTGCCTCTGCCAGTACATGCCCTGAGGCTAACCGGTTAGCATCGGGGGTATTCTAGGGGTGGCACCAATAAATAACCGATCCGCGACAATATTCAGCCACTGCCCAGTTATCCCTTGTTGACAAAAGTTACACACAAAAAAGGCTGTCCTAACTTCTGCTGCCGAACCTAACTGGGCAGTGACTGAATATCGCCACTTCCCAGTTAGCTTCCTGCTTTGGCGTCTGACCTGGATATTCAATGCCAGTGGCCGAATATGGCCCCGACATTGAATATCCAGGTTTAGTGTTCAGCGGTGATGGCTAGCCACTGTAAAAGTGGTAGCCGCCGCCGCCGCCGCTGTATGTTGGGCTCTATGTGCATATCTGTATGTATGCATGCATGGATGTGTATAAGAGCAGGGAGGGGAGATTAAGAATGGGGGAGAGTTAGCCTGAGAGTGTATATGGAGGGTTGAATCTAACGTTCTCAGATATGTCACCTGGAGATGCTTAGATTTTGTACAAATCACTAGATCACCTGGAAAACAACAGAACGCTCTGAGTGAGGTATAGCTAAATTGACTGTCCCAGTTGGAAGAAAGAGAAAGTCTGACTTCAGCCACACGGCCCAAGTCAGTGCAGTGGATAGCATCCAGCGAAGGCAGCTGAACTGACAAGAGGGTTACAGGTGATGGGAGAGTGATGGGGTAGGAAACAATGGAGAAGGGAGAGTGTGCTGGAGCTAGGGTGTTGAAGTCACTGCATTCAGGTATGGGAAGGGGAGCATCAAAGTATGTATATGTGTGTGACAAGGAAAGGAGAAACTGCATTGGGAGTGGCCCCCAGCTAATCTAAAATAGGCGTGCAGGCAAAAAAATGGGTTTATTTTAGTTTATTGTGTTTTTTGTGTGTGTTTTTTTATTTTTTTTACAAAAAAATTCATTTTAGGGCAATTTTGTTAATAGTGCACACCATTGCTTAGTAGCACATAGTATCAATAGGTGCGCCATTCTTCAAATCTTAAATAGTACGCCTGTCGATAAAGAATGTTCACTATCAAGCGATATTGTGTGCTGCTGGGCAATAGTGCTTGCTATTAACACATGCGAAAAACTCAGACTTTTTTTTTGCTTTCATTTTCTTCAGAAAACGATATGAAATGTCTTGGGAAATGTTAGAATTTCCCATATCATTTCAAATAAATGCCCATTCCTGTAATCTATACAAAGAAGATATAAATGGGCACGTGTACTATATGGGGCTAATTTTATAAGGATCTGTCTATATTTACCTGTGACAAATTTATTTTACTAATACCGTATTTCCTGGACTATGACACATTTTTTTACATCGGGAAGTGATGGCATGACCTATACAACAGAGCAACCTATCTAATAAATTTACGCAGTGGACCACACCCCTCAAACCACATATAAATACTTGCACCTACTTCCGGTGGTGACGCAGAGACGATTGGCCGCAGCTTAGTTAAACTGAGGACAAACCACCCCCCCAAAACATTGAGCAATTACCTCCAAGGTGCTAAGTTACCATAGCAAGTCATATCGACTGAGACATCATACCTCATGCACCTCTATGTATGTTATTTACTGCATCTTATGCCCCTGTGGTCTGGCCTATATCAGGAAGACTATTTGAATGTTTAAAGTACGAATGAATGAGCACAGAAGTAAATTAAAATGTCAACGTCGAGAAGCGCCGATTGTTGATCATTGTCTTCAGATGCGACATAAGTTTGATGATCTACGATGTTTTTGCATCGACTCTGTTGCTGTACCCCGGTCAGGCAAAACTAAAGAGGGTACTCTTTTATGGAATGAGCAACGCTGGATTCATATATTAGATACGGTGATCCCGTCGGGTCTTAATGCACGGGTAGAATGGGAGGTTTGCTTGTAATGTGCTGTCCAATGAAAACGAATGAAGTATATCATCTATTACATAAATATCCTAACCCGCATGCGCGGCGTTTAGTATCGGTTGGTGGATTTTGCTCGTGTTTTTCATCTCGTGGATGGGTGTTCTGGCTATGCGAATGCTTTTTTCTGTGAATTATCTAAGTGGCCTCTGGTGATACATTTACTTTCTAGTTTTAATACAGAGTTTTTCACCCATTTTTTGATGTTAAAATACTGGCAAAGGTGATGGCAGAGAGGATGGCTCCCTGGCTGGGGGGGTTAATTCACAGAGACCAAACAGGGTTTATAAGGGGAGACAGGCATCGGATAATATTAAGCGCACGTTGGAGGTGGAGGTGGTGTGGGCAGCTCAGCAGGGAACAGAGGAAATGATGCTCCTGTCTATCGATGCCGAAAAGGCCTTCGAAAGGGTGCATTGGAAGTTCCTTCAGGCAGTCAGGGAAGATGAGCTTCGGACCCAATTTCCAAGGGTTAGTGAAAGGTTTATATCGGGATCCCAGAGCACAGGTGAAAGTAAATAGGCGGTACTCGAATGGCTTTACCATAGAAAAAGGAACGAGGCAGGGGTGTCTGATGTCCCCTTTGTTGTTTGCTTTAGTAATAGAATCACTATCTCAGAAGGTGCGTGGCAATGAGCTGATTTCGGGACTGGATGGGGGGGGGGGGGGCAGAAACATATTATTTCTTTATTTGTGGATGACATACTTTTGTACTTACGGCATCCACAGAAGTCAGTTCCGGAGGTAATTGAGGAGATGAGTAGGAATGGGAAGGTGTTGGAGTTCAAAATGAACCTGGACAAAGACGGAGGCCTTAAACTTAATGATTTTGCTGAGGATAGTGGAGGAGTTGCAGAGGAAGTTCCCAGTTAGATGGAAAACTAAGACAATCAAATATCTCGGAGTTTGGATTCCCAATAAATATGAGAAGGTTTATAGGGCCAATTACCACAACCTGTTAGTGCAGCTGGGGACAGACCTAGAAAGGATGGATGGGATATGAAATTTCATGGCTAGGGAGAATAGCGGCGGTGAAGATGAAAATTACGATAAAAAAATGGAAATAAATTCCACCACCTACACATGGCACACAAGTATTCTGTAAAACATTATAAAGAACCACCTGTAAATACCTTATGTAAATAGTTCAGACAGTCTTCCACACCTGTCATCATTTGTAAAAAATTAGAAAGTTTATCTACTCTATGTATTGTATACATTGTTCCATGTAAAAAAGTTAGAAAGTTTTTCTGTTCAATGTAACGTATACAGTAGTATACATAAGTTGTTCAATTGTTCCATGTAAACCGCCCCTGATCTCTGGAAGGGGCGGTATAGAATAAATAAATAAATAAATAAATAAATAAATAAATAAATCTTGCCGAGACTTCTGTATATATTTCAGGCCCTGGCAGTCCCAGTTCCTGAAGGGACATTGCGGGCCTCGCAGAGAAAAGTCTTTTGGTATATCTGGAAGCGGAAGCCACCCCGGGTGGCAAGGGCAGTTATGCATGCTGCCATGGGGGAAGGAGGATTGGGGGTGCTCAACATAAAGAATACTATTGGGCAACGCAACCTAGGCATCTGTTTGAATGGAGGCAGAAGGGAGAGGGTAAACGGTATGTAGCATTGGAGAGAAGTTAACTCCAGGGAGAGAGGATAGAGGCCTGGTTGCGGATGAGGGCTAGGGAAAGACACACACTCGGGTGGGGCACCCCCAGCATGAGGCATGTGGTGCATCTATGGGATCAGGTGCGAGCAAGGGAAAATGGGGGGAGCAAGGTCTGTTTTTGCTCATGGTACCACTACGGGGGTGGTGGCCTTTTCAATCTGGGTGGAAAGGTGGAGTTTATGAGAGGTGGAGGCAGAAGGGTCTGTGGTGTTATTACCAGTTAGTGGAGGAGGGTGAGTTGGTATCGTTTAATGACTTAAAAGAGGAGTATGGTCTAGTAGAGAGAGACTGGTTTCAGTATAATCAGGTATGTCACTTTCTTAGGACATGGGAAGGGAAACAGGCCCTCAAGTGGGAGTTAAGAGAAATGGAAGTTATATGGCTTGGGAAACGCAGTTGTAGGGGACTGAGCACCACAATTTATGAAGGCGTTATGCAGAGAGGGGGGAATAGGGAAAAGTTTAAATATATGAAAGATTGGGAGGACGATTGGGGAAGGATGTTCTTAGCCTCTGAATGAGTGCAGATAGTGAAACAAACATGACAATTACCCTGGTCTAGTCAGATTAGGGAAAATAGCTATAAAATTCAGATGAGATCATATTATATGCCCGTAAGAGTGAGCAAGATGTTCCCGGGAGCTTCCTCGAGCTGCTGGTGGAAGTGCGGAGAGGAAGGGACCTTTTGGCATGTGTGGTGGACATGCCCCCAGATCCATATGTTTTGGAGGGAGGTACAGGGATGGATAGAAGGGCTGGTAGGGGTGAGAGTTGATCTCGATCCTGGAATCTACCTGCTTTTGTGATGGGGGGATTCTGGCGTGTTTATGCGCGGCTCACTGTGAGATCACAGCAGCGTGGAAGCAGGTGGAGGCACCAGGTATAGGGAAGTGTGAAGACAGATTACAGCGTATTGTGGTGATGGAATGCCTGATGGCATTGCGATGCCAAAAGGTGGATAGGTTCGAAGAAGAGTGGGATGGACTGATGCCTGCCCTGGGGGGAGAGAGGGAGGGTAGTGGTGGGGGGTGAATACAAGGGGGATGGGAAGGGGTGAAGGGGGGAGGTTCAGTTAGAGTAGGGGTTAAGAAGGGGGATATTACATTATAGAAAAGGGGATTGGTGAGCATAAGGTACCTAAGGATGGGGAGAGGAATGGGGGGAAGGGGTTGGGAAGGAGTGTTACTAAGGGATGGGCCTAGTGGGGCTAACGGGGAACATTATGACACCCTAAGGGGGACTTAAGGAAAAGGTAACTGTAGGGGCTAGCATACATGAATAAAGAGGCAACTGCACTAAAATAATTGACGCAAATTGTGACATGGAATAGCTTAAATGGTTTATTATAGAAATACAGTAGGATACTGACTTGATGTTTAATTTAGGAATATTATGTAATGAAGTACTGGGAAAGGGTTGTTATACAGATAGCATGGAACTTTGCTTCTTACTGTATAGAAGTATGCTGGATTTTCATTTGTGTATAGGGAAATGTAAAGGAAAAGTTGTTGATAAAAACCTAAAATACAAAAAAAGAAATACTCGCACTTGTGCAGTGGATGGTCTTTCTCCCTGGGCCCTCCGCTCTATGTCCAACACTTGCAAGCAAGCCCTCTGATGAGCAGACTGGTATGCCCTTGGACTATACTCGCAAATAGCATACCAGGTGAATTTCAGTTACAACAAAAATTTTCTTTTTAACACCACAGAAAATGTTTACACCGAAGGCATGGAACTCGTACACCACAGAATTCAAATTGCAGAAGAACATGGTAACAGAGCCACCAAGTGAAATTTTGGGTTAACTGAGAAATTAGTTAGACTGAAGGAAGATGCAGAGAAAACTAACCTTGAAACACAGCAAGAAGGCAAATCGTGGCTGCAAAGCATGGTTGCCTGACGAAGCATGTCTGCTTCAGTTCGTCATAGAGCAGAGGGCCCAGGGCCATGGACTGTCCACTGTGCAGGTGCGATTCAAAGCAGTTCATATCACCAGGGAAATGAATGTCAAGGGATTCAAGGCTGGTCATTTGCAGTGCTACCAATTTATGATATGAAATAAATTAAGCATTAGACAAAGAACAACTATGTGTCAGCAGCTCCCTGCCGATTTAGTAAATAAAGTACGTAAACAAAGAAATCAACACATACACAGTGACATTAAACTTCATAATCAATATGGACGAAGTTCCCTTAACCTTCAACATCCCATTAGAGAGAACGATCAGTCAAAAGGGGGTTAGAACAATAAATATTAGAACCACTGGACACGAAAAGACGCACTTTCAGTGGTGCTGGCCTGCTGTGCAAGTGGAAGAAGCTGCCACCTATGATTATATTCAAAAGGAAGACAATGCCACGTGACACTCTACCAACCAACATTGTTGATGTGAATGAGAAAGGATGGACGGATGACAGCATGATGTTGAAATGGCTGCAGCACTGCTTTAGTAAGCGTCCGGACGGATTTTTCAAGAGAGCATGAGAGCCAATTTCACTGAAGACAAAGAAAATAAAATCTCTGAACACTGTCCTGGTTATTATACCTGGTGGCATGACAAAAATGCTTCAACCACTTGACATTTCTGTCAACAGAAGATTCAAAACTATGTTGCATCACCTATGAGAAAACTGGATGTGCCACAGAGAACAGTTTCATGGCTACTGGCTGTATGTGGCAAGCCACTTTTGCAGAATTCCCCAGATGGGTTGTGAGTGATAAAATAATAAAATCGGGTTTTGTGAAGACTGAGATACTAAACAGCCCCAGTAATTGTAACGATGAAGACTAAGAAGACGGCAGTAATGAACATGAACTGGCACCTGAAATTGCAGAACTATTTCACAGTGACACCGAAGATTAGGACTTCAACGTCTTTCCCAAAAGTGATGCAGAACAAATCTGATGTGGAATGTGCTGCTATGTTATGCACTTTATTCAAGAGTGTTATTGTAAAGTGAAAGTGAAACAGAATAAATAGGATTAAAAAAAAACAGCAGCGTTTCTTGCACTTTATTTTTAGTACCAGCAGCTTATACTATGATTTTAGCAGTAAAATCCCCAATTTTGGCCTTTGTGACTTATACACTGGAGCAACTTATAATCTGGGAAATATGGTAGGTGCTAGCTGGCAGCACATGTTTTGGCATGCTATCGGCCTGCTACATGGTGCACTTAGCATTTTAGTGGTGTCAGTGGAGATATTCATCACTGGACTTTGCATTTGACCCCTGATGAAGGCTGATAAAGCCAAAACTTGGCCGAGTCAGGTACTACAAAAAGTCATTCAGTTCCAGCCCATGGTCTACCTCCACATTTTGTGTGTGGCCTAGGCAGACACATGCTTAAATGACACAGTTGCTGTTTTGAAAGTACATAGGTCTGTCTGATGACTCAGACTTTCACCGTGGGTGTGACAGGAGCAGAGTTTGGGAAGGAATACGTGTATAAATTATATGATCTATACAGTACTGTGAGTATGTTTCTTTCAAATGTAGGCAGGGGCATCTACACTAGCCTGATTATACCTTAAATTCATGTGTATTTAAAGCCTTTTGTGCTAGTATTTTATAGCATCAAATGTGTGCCTAGAATCCAAATATATGCATAAAAATGTACATTAACTAGGTGGGAGTGTTAATAAACGTATCCTCTATGAGGCAAATTATATTCTGGCCGTCCAGCCCCTGTGCAGCCCCTCAGAATCTGGGCGTACAGCGGTAGCACCTGATTCTGATCCTGCCCATAGGATCAGAATCTGGTCTACCGGCCTGGATGTGCAGGCCGGGTCCCGATTATGATGGGCCGCATGCCCAGCAGATCCTCAGCTAACTCATCCAGGCTCTGTAATGGAGCCACGGTGCCATGGTGTCTCATTCCCATGGCTCTGCGGCTCCATTATAGAGCAACGATCCCCAGCCACCGATCCAAATTGCTCTCTAGCCATAGTCCGACCTCTGATCTGGCCATGGCCAGGGTCAGGCTGTGGGGTACCTCTGCATTTTGTCCTGGCCCGGTGCTGCGGTCCCCTGGCATCCAGGGGAACATATACCATCTTCGAAGTGGAATAAGTCCCCTGTCTATGTGGTCAACCCCAGACATACAGGGCCAACCTCAGATTCGACCCTGTATGTCTGGGGTCATAGCCCGCCAATGCCCCGCCCTCACTCCTCCTCCAGATGCCCCCTCCTGCCCCATCTAAGGCTCCCCGTACAACAGCACTGTTCGTATGGGGTAGCCTTTACACCGGGAGCAGCAGGGAGCTAAATAGCGGGGTTGTACGTCCAGGCAGGATGTAACTCCCCACTATTCGTGGCACAGATAGACCCCCTATGTGTGCACCGGTGCATTTTATGAAATATGTGAATGCATCGCAGCCCCACTTTTGTTATTCCCAGACTATGTCCATGGGAGGCCTGTACACAGAATGCCTAAAAATGGGCAGTCTTTCGGAGTGCCTGCTCCTTACATACACACACACTCTCATGGAATTTTATCTAAGCCCCCCTCCGCCTATAAAACATGCTTTACCCATGAAAGAGGCTTTATAAAATCAGCCCCATCATGGAACACATTTCTGTAAGTTTAGTCGGGACTTACACTTTTAAAATAAGGATCCCCGTGCCCGATATTCAAAGGCATCTACATGGTTTGCAGAATTGCAAACCGTATAAATCCCGCTAAACGGGATATTCAGCGACGCTGACATGGTTAGTGTCGCTGAATATTCCCGGGAACCATTGCTACACACCCCAATGCTAATTAGTTAGCATCGGAGTGTTCGGAGGTATTCCAGCGGTGGAAGCCGGGGATATCTGGTCAGCGGCGATATTCAGCCAGACTGGTTATCCCATGGCGGCGAAAGTTAGGCACAGCAGAGGCTGCCCTAACTTTCACTGCCGAAGCTCAATATTGCCACTGCCCAGTTAGCTTCAGTGGCAAACCCGTATAGTCAATGCCGATGGCCAGATATGACACCAACATTGAATATCTGGAATTAGTGCTCAGCAGCGATGGCTAGCTGCGTAATCAATTTAGCTGCCGTCACTGATCAGGCCCCCAGTGCATAAGTTGTTCATGTGTACTTGGAGGTTCATAAATTGCATCAACTTAATTTTCAAGAGTGGGAGGTGGTACATGCTATGAATTTACATGCATAACCTGTTTCCAGAAATTTTGCTTGTAAACATAATGCCACTTACAAATAGATTTTTAAATTTCACTTTACAGTAGGTAAAGGTATGTGTATATATTTAGCCATATAAAGTGAGGCAGGGCAAAATGCCCAAAAGAAACACCAGAGACATTTAAGTTTAGGCCCATTTTTAGCAATTTGGACATCCGCTAAATGGATAGCCACATGGGTAACCTCATAGAAATCCCAACTACAAACACTTAGGGCAGGGGGATCTATCCTTTGATGGATGCATGTCCCATGCAAGCTATTATGCATGTGAGGATGTGCACCAATGTGTGAAACCAAAAACGTGTCCTTTTTCCTGCAGTTTTTTTTGTTATCATGGAAAGTATAGGTGTCTGGATGGCAGAACGAGAGCTTTGTTGACGTTAATTCATGCTCTGGATCAGACATAGACATGGACGGTTCTGCTAGTGGGTGGGAGCATGCCATTTCTGAAATCATGCACACATGTCCAGTATCCCTGGAACGCCCCCATTCACATCCTTGTGCTGGGAATGTCTATAGAGCTGACTTCTAAAGTGGCTCTGGGGATATCTCTGTGATATGGATGTCTGCCTGCTAGTTTTCAGATGTGCACAGCATGATTTTTTTTTTTATTGGTGATGTCATTACTGACTCCTGGTGACCCAGCATCCCCTGAGTTTTCGTGGCAAGGTATGATCAGAAGTAGATTGTCAGGCCTTTTCTTCCAAGGCAATGGAGGGTAAAGTGACTTGCCCAAGAAGTGCCAAGTGATCTTGTGGGTAGTTGGCTATTCCTCTTACCACGAGGCTGCTACTCCACTCCTAAAACATTAATAGGGCTTCTAAAATAACTCCCATAACAAGCAACCTGATAGTCAAATCGAGTTTGAGTACCTTCTGTTTTAAAATTTGGTTGTTTAGTGCACATTTAAAATTATGCGTGTAACTTTGCAGTTGGGCATGCTATTAAAAATTGCTCCTCTGTCCATAATAGTTTCATGCTTTAACTACATACATACACCTTGTGCAGGTATCAGCTTGTTGTTGGTCACTGGAAGACAATACGCTACACATCACTGGCACAAACTGTCGCAATGCTGACAGTTGTGCTATCTAATATTTCAACTGCAGCAACACATTACCGCAGCTGATAATGCTTGACAAGAATTCATTAATATCACAAATGCAGGCCTTTTTCTGTTTCTCCACTATTTGTTCTTGTAGGGAACATATGCAAAAAAGAGCAGCTAATGTTTGTCTATGTTTTAAATCGGTAAAGAAACCATGGTACAATCAGTCATATTTAAACTCTGTCCTGGTTGTTTCTCCCTTTGTCTTGCAGCTTTTGTTTTCATTGTAATACTTTCTGTCACTTGCATGGACAAAATATGTTTTAAGGCTTTCTTCTGAAAGAGCTCTGTTACCTTTTTCTGCCTAGCTCAGCTAGTATTTAGGTGGCTAGCTTTAGGAGTGAAGTGTCCTTTGAGGTCATGAATATTGACTATTTATGTCGAAATGTCACCATGAAAAGAAAGGGCTGCATCTCAGAGGAAGAGGCCAGCATGAAAATTTCAAGCACAAAGAATGCACCAGCAAAGCAGATGAAAGTTAGAGGTGTTCCATCAGGAACAGCCTACGTGCGTGGGGATTTGAAGTCGATAGATGGCAGGTAAAACGTCATCCTTCTATCTGCTACAACCCAATGCAACTGTGTGCTTCAAACTAAAAAGGACCAATTGGTTGCAGCTCATACAACCACTTCAAATGAATTCTACTTCATTAAATTGTTCTGTCTAAATAAATAGAAGCTTGATTTTCATTCTAGATATCCTTTAAGCTTTCTTAGATAGAACCGTAATGGGTCGATATTCAGCCTGTGGCTGTCAGCTTTTTGTAAATGTTGGCCACTGTGGGCAAAAGTGAAACTGGATATTCAGTGTAAGTGCCCAGCTAGCATCTGCACTGAATGCGCCATATCTGTAGTGACCACTGCTGATTTTCTGGGTAGCGGTAAAATAGTATCATAGTTATCGATAGCAGGTAAAGACCAGTATAGTCCATTTAGTCTGCCCAGTTGTAGAGTGTAGCTGCTGCTCAGTGCAGGTTACCCCTCTATGCCTTTGTTTAGGGTTGCACTTACTGTTCCCTACAGGTTATGCCTTTCTATTGTTGAAGCCATTTAACTTTCCTTTGATTCCAGCCTCTTGCCATATAAGCAGGGGTGGCGGAAGGTCTTTTTCTTTGGGGGTGCCCAAGAACCGCCCCAAACCATGCCCCATGGGCAGAGACCCTTCCTGTTCTGCCTGCCATGATCTGATCTCCCGTGGGCAGACAGGAAGGGTCTTGGCCGTGATTGTGTCTTTTCTTCTCTCTGCGGGGGATGGGATTCCTGCGAGCAGACTGCTGCCTGCCATCCACGATCATTGCAAAAACCCTTCCTGCCTGCCCCGATCCTTGCAGGCAGAAGAAGAATAAAAGCTGTGATCGTGGCAAAGGCACTTCCTGTCTGCCTGCAGGGATCCGATCTCCCGCAAACAGATAGGAAGGGGCTTTGCTTCTTCTGCACATGGCAGATGAGACCCCCATGAGCAACTTGTCTTCCATGCCATGATTTTTGATGGGGCCAGGTCCCTGTGGCCCACCCCTTTCTCTGTGTCTGTCCAATGCCTTTTTGAATTCCATCACTGTTGTTTCCCCACCACCTCTAGCAGGAGGGCATTCTAGACATCCACCATCCTTTCCGTGAAAAAGTAATTCCTGATGTTGCTTTTGTGTTTACCCCTTTGCAGCTTCATTTCATGTCCTCTAGTTCTAAGCTTCCCAATATTTGAAAAAGGTTTGCTCATTAATACCCACTGGGTATTTAAACATCTATATCATATCCTCCCGTCCCTCCTCTTCTCTAGGGTGTACATATTTAGGTCTTCAAGTCTCTTCTCATATGTCTTCTGGCACAGGCCCCATATCATTTTAATTACCTTCCTCTGAATCATTTTTTAATATCCTTTGTGATGTACAGTCTCCAAAACTGAACACAATACTCCGTGAGGCCTCACCAACATAGAAAGGGCATTAATACTGCCTTCTTTCTGCTGTTTATTCTTCTCCATAGGCAGTCTAACATCCTTCTGGATTTGGCCACCACCTTGTCACAGTGCTATGCCAGCATGAGATCCTCAGACACTATCACCCTGAAGTCCTCCTGGTCCATACACATCAGTCTCTCACCCCTTATTGCATACAATTCCTTTGTATTTCTGCATCTCAAGTGCATCAGTCTGCATGCCTTTGGGAGTGGAGGAGTGGCCTAGTGGTTAGGGCAGTAGCCTAGAGCCAGAAAGACCAGGGTTCAAATCCCACTGGCACTCCTTGTGACCTTAGTCAAGCCACTTAACCATCCATTGCCTCAGGTACAAATTTAGATTGTGAGCCCTTTGGGGACAGGGAAATGCCTATTTTACCTGACTGTAACACACCTTTTGGAAAGGTGTGAGCTAAATACTACCACTAAATCTTAACTGCCAGGCATTAGACTGGCAGTTAGACATTAGATAAGGCAGGCATTGTCTACTCCCTCTGAGGTATCCCCTCTATTGCAAATCTTCATGTTATTTGCAAAAAGACAAACGTCACCTTTTCACTCTCCAGCAATATCACCCACAAAGACCTTGAACAGTAATTGACCAAGGACCGATCCCCAAGACAATCCACTGTTCACCTTTTTTTCTTCTGAGTGAATTCCATTTAACACTATCCTCTATCATCTGTCAATCAACCAATTCCTGATCCAGTTCACCACCTTGGGATCCATCCCCAGGATGTACAGTTTATTCATAAACCTCCTCTGAGGAACAGTATCAAAGGCTTTGCTGAAATCTAAGAAGACTACCAGCGATGATACCATGCTGCTATCCTTTTTGTGTGATGCACTTAAGTGTGGATATAAGATAAGACAGATTAACTGATATTGCATACATTAATAAGATTGTCCTACACTTGATAAGGCAGACTTTAGCACATAAAGGGACATGTTGACTAAGCTAGGAGAACGGTTAGCATATGCTATTTGTAACTAAATCCCATTGAACAGCATGGGAACTAGTTACAAATAACATGTGTTAATCATTAGCCCAGCTTACTTAGCATGTCCCTAAGAAGGAGGTGCAGTATAAAATTCACCAGCAATGGTTGGTGAACTGTTCTGTATTTCTTAAGGGAAAGAATAAAGTTTTCTCATTAAGTCTTCCTTTGTACCTTCACGTGGAGACCTTATTGTAAAAAATCTATACCAAATATCAACAAGGTGACACTGCAATTAAAGTATAGTAGAAAACAAAAGGAAGACTATATAGTAGCCACATACTACCCAAGATATAAAGGTGCCCAACCCCTAACGTTTGCACTAAGGTTAGAAATGGTAGTAGCGATAGCACTGCAGAAGAAGATAACACCCCTGCCACAGATAAAGACCATGATGAACTACTTCATGGGCTTACTATAGCAGAAGATAAACCACTACAATTGGCTATAATTAAGTGGACTCCTGTAGACAAAGAGGTGATAATGTATTGCTGCCTGTATGAATGATAACAACATCTTAAATGAACTGAGGGCTCCTGTGCCCAAAAAAAATATAAATAGAAAGAGAAGGAAGAGATATAGATGGGAGCACCAGAAGAAAGGTACCAGAATTGCAAGAGAACCTTGATACATTGGAAGACTGGGCATCCAAATGGCAGATGAAATTTAATGTGGACAAGTGCAAAATTATGCACCTAGGAAAGAACAACCCAAACTATGGTTACACGATGAAAGGTTCCACATTAGGAACCACTACCCAGGAAAAAGGTTTTAGGTGTCATCATGGATAACGTTTAAACCCTCTGCCCAGTGTGCAGCAGCGGCCAAGAGAGCAAATAGAATGCAATGTATCATAAGGAAAGGAATGGAAAATAAAACAAAGGATATTATAATGCCTCTGTATCGTTCCATGGTGCGACCGCACCTTGAATATTGTGTTCAATTCTAGTCGCTGTATCTTAAAAAGGATATAGCATTATTAGAAAAGGTTCAGAGAAGAGCCACCAAAATGGTAAAGGGGATGGAAGAATACCCCTATGAAGAAAGGCTAAAAAGGTTAGGACTCTTCAACCTGAAAAAAAGAGGATTTAGGGGAGATATGATGGAAGTCTATAAATTAATGAATGGAGTCAAACGGGTAAACGTAGATCGATTGTTTATGCCATCAAAATATATAAAGACTTGGGGGCATGCAATGAGGCTACAGGGTAACCTATTTAAGACTAATAAGAGAAAATCTTTTTTCACTCAACGTGTGACCAACCTCTGGAATTCGTTACCAGAGGATGTAGTAAAAGCTGTTAGTGTAGCCGGGTTTAAAAAAGATTTGGTCAAGTTCCAGGAGGAAAGGTCCATAAACCATTATTAAAAGGGACCCGGGATATCACTGCTTGACCCAATACAAGCATTGAGGAACCTGTGTCTTTTGGTACTTGTTCCCTAGATTGGCCACTTTTGGAAACAGAATACTGGGCTTGATGGACCTTGGTCTGACCCAGTATGGCATTTCTTATGTTTTTAAGGTATACACAGAAAAGGAATGAGCAGTCACAGAAAGGAATAACAGAAGGAAAGATGGTGCAAAAAAAAGAAAGGAGGAGTATAGAAAAGACCACAGAAGAAAGGCTGGTGCACATGGAGAAGTAGGGGATCTGGAAAGAAGCACACGAAGAACTGACGTAGTGAGAGAAAGGAGGGATCTGGAAAGAAACACCACAAAGGAGGTTGTTGAGGAAGGAAAAAAAAGGAGGCTTGGAACAGTGTACAAGACAGAAGACTGAGGTGGAAGTGAAGCTAGAAGATCTGGAAGTACAGGAGAGCAAGATGAACAATGGAGAAGCCAAAAAATCCACTGACGAGGAAGGAGAAAGACCCAAATGAGGTTTCACCAAAGACTAATACTGAGGCATTATCACTTCCTCCTTTGACCTTTCCATTTCCTATGTACCTTAGCCTCCTTCTGGCTTTCACCATTGCCTTTTCTATCTGTTTAGTAACCTTAAGATAATCAGAAACAATCCTAGGTCCTGCTCTTCTTTCAAGGACAGAAATACTTCACCCCTATACTGTACCACTCCCTTGGATTTTGGCAGCCCAAATGCATGACCGTGCATTTTTTTTTTTTTTGCATTAAAACTCACCTGCCAAATTCTTGACCATTCTTCAGGCTTCGCTAGATCCTGCCTCATATGTTCTACAAATTTTTCAAAAATTGTTTGCTTCAGAAATTAAATGTGCTATTTCTTGATGGATTTGATACACTGAATTCAAATATGATAGTGAAATTGGTCAATTAGCTCCTGTTTCTATGAAATGTTGAAGAATGTACATTTTACCACTATGTATGGTGAAAATCTAGCCTAAATCCTTAGATGTAAATCAAAATCTTATTAAAAATGATCAAAATCTTATTACAAATGAAACTTTGCACAATAACAAGCATGTTTTTATAAAATAAAGTTCATAAACGTACTTAGAAGAAACAGAGGAGTAATTATGTCTGCAATTTAACTTTCATTAAGAACATTTGTAAGTACATTCTAGCAATTTTTGTTCTCATTCAGTGGCTTCATCGCTGTACCTGATCTGTTTCTTGTACTGAAGGAATGGAATATCCCTTGTCACTGTCCAGCAGAGTCTGCAAGCACTGATAGACTCCATTTACCCTGATACCTCTTTTCCATGGCTGCAATGTCTTGGTGAAATCGTTCTCCATGTTCTTCAATTACTACTCTGCAATTTTGTGGGAAAAAATCTAGATGAGAGAGTAGAAAATGAATCTTTAAGGACATGTTTCAACCAAGGTTTTTGTATGCCTTGAGAAGATCTTGAACGATCTCTTGGTAATTATTTGCTTTGTTGTTTCCAAGAAAATTTTTTGTCACTGATTCATATGCTATCCATGCAGCCTTTTCCTTTCCACCCAATAAACAAAGAAATTCATCATCTTGAAGTGCACGAATCTGAGGGCCAACAAAAACTCCTTCCTTAAGTTTGGAATCACTCAGTCTAGAAAATTTACCACTAAGATACATGAAAGCAGGTTTAGTTTTATCCATCGCCTTGACAAAGTTTTTCATTAGTCCCAATTTGATGTGCAAGGAAGGCATCAAACATTTTTGCTTCCAGGATTTAGTGACTGACGGAGTGGCCAGTCCCTTTTGATGAAATTACAATCTCTAGCACGACTATCCCATTCACACAGGAAGCAGCAGTACTTGGTGTATCCAACCTGAAGACCAAGCAAGAGGGCGACCACTTTGAAGTCACCACAGATTGACCATAGATGTTGATCATAGTTTATACATTTCAAAAGTTGTTTCATATTGTCATAAGTCTCTTTCATAAAAGCTGCATAGCCAATAGGAATTGATGGTAGCAAGTTGCCATTATGCAGTAATACAGCTTTAAGACTTGCTTTGAATGAATCAATGAAGAGCCTCCAATCATCTGCATTGTAACTGATATTGAGAGCTGCCATTAAACCTTTTACGTTGTTACATGCATCAAGATCACCTTTTTTGAAAAAGAATGACGCCAAGTCTTTCTGATGGTCCTGGAAAAAAGAAATTCGAATGTCACCAGCCAGAAGATTCCACTGCTGTAGTATGGAACCCAAAAGCTCAGCTTTATTCTTTGGGAGATCCAAATCCCTGACAAGGTTGTTCAAGTCACCTTGCATTATGAGGTGTGGCTCATTAGCAGTGGCCAGAAGAAACTCTGGGTCACGTGAGATTGATGGTTCATGACTACAAACTTCTTCCTCTTCCTCACTTGATTCTAATGATAATAATTCTGACATTTTGGGAATCGGCAACCCTTCTCCATGAGGCACTGGATGTATTGCAGATGGAATGTTTGGATATTGCACGGTCCACTTACTATTTCTGGATATGCCTTTCTGAATTGGAGGAACCATGCAGAAGTAGCAATTGCTGACGTGATCCATGGGCTCTCTCCAGATCATTGGAACTGCAAAAGGCATTCATTGCCTTTTCCCATTCATCCATTGCCTGAAATTTGCAGCATATGTGTGGCGCCCAGCTCTTATCCTGGTCTCCTATTCTGCAGCCAAAATATAAGTTGTAGGCTTGCTTTTTTTAAAAATTATTTATTTATATATTTTTAAATACACCAGCAAGAAAAGATTTACACAATCTTGCAAGAAAAAGGAGTAATACATACAGAAAAGTTAAAGAAGATACACTGAAGGAAACACATCCAGTAACTCCCATATAGCCCACATGTGCGGAAGGGGGGGGGGAAGAAATAAAAAATAAACAAGGGCAGGAATACCTGGTCTATACAAAAGACTACTCTTAAGAAGTCATCAACAAGAATAAAGTATGGCCATGAGAGACCCCAAACCTACAACAAATAAGCAGAGATTATACATTATTCTAGCACATCATTTGTGGATATCCTGGCATCAATAAAGGTAGCAAGATCTAAAGGATTAGTGAAGGGGGGCGGAGTCAGCCGCGGTTGAAGATGGCCGCATAGATCGGAGCTCCCTCTCAACATTAAAGAATCCGGAGCTCTTGCCGTCAACGGGTCCCCTTGCACGCGTGAGTCAGGGTGCAGTAGGGACGACAAAGAAATGGCCACGTTAAAACCAGCCAAACTGGATTTCCAGCAGCCAACGGGGCAATCCAATAAGCGAGCCAAGCAGGAGCTCCTCTCCCCGCAGAAAATGGCGCCCGACAAAGCTACCTCTGAGGGGCTTCGGGAGATATTGCAAGAGTTACGATCAGTAAAGGACATCGTCACCACTAACTCCGGGACGCTAACGCAGGTGAAGGAGGAATTACATGCGGTGAAAGAGCAATTGGGAGACCTGACCAGACGCATAGGCAGTGTCGAGGCCGAGGTAGACCGGCAATCCTCGGTTCTTGCTCAGATGGGCCCACTGATCAAGAGGGTTGCTGCTCTAGAAGTGCACGTGGAGGACCAATCAAATAGAGCCCGGAGAAGTAACATTCAAATCCTCGGGATCCCCGAGGGCCGGGAGGGGACGGATCCGATTGCTTACCTTGAGAAAATAATCCCGGAAATCTTGGGAATTACCTTTGAGCGACCACTAGAGTTGGAGCGGGCGCACCGAGTTCCGTCGCATCCGTCCACCCACACTCCGAGGCCTCGGCCTTTTGTAGTGAAAGCGCTCCGGTACCAACACGTGCTACAAATTATGCAAGCAGCCAAAAGACGACAAAATGTGCAAGTAGACGGGCAGAAGATCGCCTTTTTCCCGGATCTTAATAAACAGACGGCCCAGCGACGGAAGGAACTCTTGGCCTGTAGGCCAATGCTACAACAGGTGGAGGCACGCTTCGGCCTATTCTACCCAGCAATCATGAGGGTCACCCTAGACAACAACACCCGCACCTTCACGGATGCTCCTGCGCTGCGAGCCTTTCTGCAGGAGCGCATCCGGATGGACGTGGGATCCTGAGAGGAGCCAGCGATGCCGGAGCACCGGTGCCATAATATGACGGGAGTTGGCTGGGACATTGAAAGAGATGGTGTCTTGCTTCCCAGTCTCTATTACTCCGGTTTGTTCAGTGTGGATGTATGCTAGATATAATACTTATTATTTAGTCAGTGTTTAGCCCATTACGAATAATGTAATTACTAGGAGCATGTAATACCAGACATAGAGATTCAGGTGGCCTAGGTTGATACCTAAGAATGTGAAATAATGTCTATAATGCTGTCTTTATTCCTTTTTATTTCTTTAATGTTGGGAGGGGGGGGGGGTTGGGCCTAGTAGGGCGGTCGGGGCCTCGCTACGCAAGTTATGTTAGTTTGTGGCACAATGCAGCCAGATAACAAGACCGCAGAACTATGTAATCTTCGTAATTTGATCCGGGGGCGAATGACCGTGAATGCCATAAGAGTACATCCCAGTAAATCTCAGCATGGCTAGTCGTCAAGTACGGGTGCTATCCCTAAATGTTAAGGGCATCTCAAACCCTCTCAAGAGGAAGAAAATCCTGACTTATTGCAAACATCAGAATGCAGATATTGTCTACCTGCAGGAGACTCACTTGTCCCTCTCTGAGTCCGGCAAGGTGGCAGACCGGATATACCGGAATGTCCTCTCAGCGCCAGCCCTTAAGAAGAAGGGGGGAGTCATTATACTTGTTAAGAAATCCCTCCCGCTAGAAATTAAAGAGACCAAAACGGACCAAGCTGGGCGCTGGGCCAGGGTGGCAGCACAGCTATATGGAGACTCATACACTTTCATGGCGATATATGGTCCCAATACGGATGATCCGCAGTTCTTTACCCAGGTTATGCAGGAGCTTCTAGGTACAGGTTCTTCGCAAATTATATTAGGGGGCGATTTCAATCTTATCCCCGACCCTCTGCTGGATAGAACACCATATAAACCGCAACACAAGCCTAAGGCGTCGCAAGAGCTGCGGAATATGCAAGATCTGCTCGGACTTCTCGACCCCTGGAGACTCTTCTTTCCCAGCGGCAAAGAATACACTTTTTATTCGTTGCCTCACAATACACAAACCCGCATTGACTACTTCCTTACATCCAAGACACTGTTACCTAAAGTGGTGGGCACAGGACTGCTTCCATGTACGGTCTCGGACCATTCTGCGGTCAGGCTAGACCTCAATATAGGCCCTGAAAGGAAGTCGCAGGGGCGGTTTCACTTTGACAAGGCCTGGTTAGCAGACGAAGACTTCCGTACTACTATGAAGAAAGCGATTATAGAGTATTTTGCAGTAAATCAGTTTGGGGATACCTCGACGTGGGCTTGGTGGGAGGCCTTTAAAGCCGTTGCCCGTGGACACATGACAGCCTACAAGATTCGCAAACATAAAGACGAGGTAAAGAGAAGAACAGATTTGGAGGTAGAAATCCAAGCTGGTGAAAGACTTCTGGCCCGTCGGGCAGATCCAACGGTTCTCCTGCGACTGCAGCGGCTCCGGATCCAGTATAACGCCCTCCTACAAGCGGGTGTCATTGACTCTCTTAAACTGCAACAAGGGAGATGTTACCATGATAGCAACCGGGCAAGCTCCTTGCTTGCAAACACATTAAAAACAAAGCGTGCGGTGACTCGGATCGCAGGTCTGAAAGACGCTGCAGGCGTTCTGCAAGTGTCGGACAGCGAGATCCTTGCGATCTGTGAGGCCTTCTACTCCAAGCTCTACCAGTCCGAAGTCACATGTGATGAATCTGCATTTCTAACTTTTGTCTCTACGCTCACGGGACCCCAGCTCACGCAACAGCAGCAGCAACTACTTGCTGTACCGATTACTTGCAAAGAGGCGCGAGCCGCTCTCAAGCAGCTAGCCAAAGGCAAAGCTAGTGGCCCGGACGGCTTGCCAGTGGAATTCTATGGGGCGTTCTCCGAGCTACTACTCCCAGAATTACTACTCTACTATGACGGCGTGCGAGAGGAGTGCCCAGAGGTCGGTGGCCTTGCAGCAGCGACGATAGTGATACACCCCAAGCCGGGGAGAGACCCGAAAAATGTGGGAAACTACAGACCTATCTCCCTCCTGAATGCTGATTACAAAATTTACGCCAAGATTCTTGCTAATCGACTTTCCAAAGTCCTGGAGGCACTCATTCACCCAGATCAATGTGGGTTTATGCCAGGGCGATCCACGGTGGATAATGGGCGGCTTTTAGCTCATGTTCTCCGGAAAGCACGAGAGATAGACCAGCCCACAGTGGGCCTCGCATTGGACGCTGAAAAGGCATTTGACAGGGTTGAACTTTCTTACCTCTTCCAAACCATGCGCTGGATGGGTGTCCCCAATAGCTTCCTGCAGAACGTGCAACTGCTATATACCAGACCGGTAGCTCGGGTAGCAGCGAACGGTACCACTTCTCAAGAATTCCAACTCACGCGAGGTACCAGGCAAGGTTGTCCTCTGTCCCCTATGCTGTTTAATCTAGCCCTGGAGCCCCTGCTTCTTAAAATTCGGCAGATGCCTAATATAAAGGGCATGCCGCTGGAAGGCTATCATTGTAAAGTCTCCGCATATGCAGATGATTTGTTACTGTTCCTTGATGTTAATTCAGTGGACGTTACCCTGCGCATTATTGAAGAATATGCCAGTATCTCAGGATATAAGCTCAATATAGACAAGACAATCAGTATTCCACTTACTACTACAGTCACGGAAGTTATGTTACAACGGTATTCCTTTCAAGTTGAAAAGTCCACTTTCAAATATTTGGGGATCCCCTATGGTATTACCCTGGCGGATACGACCTCTTGTGTTATGGCCCGCTGTAGCGACATCCTGCAAGAATGTCTTCAGAAGTGGTCACCTTTAAATTTGTCCTGGTGGGGCCGCCTGGAAACTATTAAAATGGTTGTTGTCCCAAAACTTACCTATATACTCAGTATGATTCCAGTGCTCTTTGATAAGAAATTTTACCGGGAGATAGAGAAGAAGCTGCTAGTCTTCTTATGGGAGAAGAAAACACCACGGATAGCAGCTTGGAAACTGAAGCTTCCTAAGAAGAAGGGTGGGGTCCAGTTTCCAGACTTTTATTGGTACCACGTTGCAGCTGTCTTAAGACTGGGCTCCTGGTGGGCGGAAGAACCAGACGACCCTAGAGCTCCCGTTTGGCTTCAAGTGGAGGCTGCGATGAGTGACCCTCTCCCACTTCGACACCGTATTGGGGCAGCAGTAAGTTCTACCCAGAGGGGTGATGGGATCCTGCAAGCTACACAGCAAGCCTTTAACTTGCTGATCCCGCTTTTGGAAGACGAGCAGAGCTACACAGATGTCACCCCACTCTGGTTTAATCAACGGTTTAAAATTGGAGGAACCAGCTTTGCCTGGGCCACATGGATCAAGCAGGGGGTCTATTCTCTGGGACACTTACTCAGTGGACAAAGGTATAAAACCTTTGCCGAATTACAACTGGAATATCAGCTCCCATACAAATGCTTCTTTCAATGGGGTCAGCTGCGACATTGCTTAAGTAAAGCTGGTGTGTCACCTTTACACATGGTCACAGGACGGCCATCCTATCAGAGGATGTTAGAATTTCGAATGGGCACTAGGCAGATCTCAAAATATGTGGAGCTCATAAGAGCAGCGGACGGTCGCAGTCCCAGAGGTGCTCAGATAATATGGGAAACTGAAGCAGGCCCCCTGTCGACACCAGATAGGTGGTCTCTCTTCTGGGGATCCCAAGTGAGGATTTCGAGATCTGCCTCACTTACACAGATGTTATATTTTCTAGCGCACCGTGCCTATTTAACCCCTGTCAAGGTCTCCAAATGGCAAACGCAGGTAGATGATTGCTGTTGGTCCTGTTCTTCTGAAATGGGTACCTTTGCGCACATGCTTTATTATTGTCCTCAGCTGTCGGACTACTGGCAAGGGGTCTGGGAGCATGTGCAGGGGGTATGCGGAGTCACCACCCCCTTGACCTTCCAAATCGTCATCTATAAATCGCTAGCTGAGGTGCCGAACCTCCAAAAGGAGCAATTTGCACTGTTTGATTTAATGCTGAGTCTGGCATTGAAAGCCATCATGAGTCACTGGAAATCATTCAGTACAGTGAGTGTGGTATACTGGTGGAATCTGGTTTGTTACCATCGGTCCTGTGAGATGGCTTACGTCCAACAGAACCCTGTATTCAGAAACTTACTGAAAAAGTGGGACACCCTAGCGTGACGTAACGTCAGCTGGCAGAAGGTCATTGCATAGGAGAAGCGGCATTCACGGTCTTTCCCCTTCCCCTTTCCCCTGTGGTCTCCGTACTTCGTGTGAGTCGAGTATTATTGCAGTACCTGTCTGTATTAGCCTCATGTTCACTGAAGTTTGGTTTTGTCAATGTAATGTTTTAGTTCTGTTTTGTTCTGAAAAATGATAAATAAAGTTTTCAAAAAAAAAAAATAAAGGATTAGTGAAAAAATATCTAGTAGATTTATATATAAGCAGGCATCTACATGGAAAGCGTAAAAATAAAGACCCTCCAAGTTGCAACACTCCAACTTTCAATAACAAAAATTGTTTCTGCTGCTTCTGAGCTTCCCTTGTAAGATCGGGAAACATAGAGATAGATAACCCAAGGAAAGTCTCCATCTACTTCTTGAAAAACATCTTCAGGAGCCATTCCTTGTCTGAGACCAAGGCACATTGACCTATCAGTGTAGCTGGTATACAAACTCCTCCACCAGTATCCTCAAGGAGATTTGAGACATTCAGGACATCAAAATCCACATTAGACACATCAGGTGGAACCACCGGATCCTTTTTTCCACGAGGAAGATAATAGAAACATAGAAACATAGAAACATGATGACAGAAAAAGACCACAAGGCCCATCTAGTCTGTCCTTCCATAACAACTACAACAGTTAGTCAGTGGCAGAAATAAATCTACAGGGACCTTCAAAATTTCTTGTAAGTATTTTTTAAACATATCAAGTGCTGTTACCCCCTGGGTTTGTGGAAAATGTAGGACCCGCAGATTTGCAGCCCTAGCAGCATTTTCCAGTACTTCTAATTTATATCAAAGAATCCCATTGTCTTTAGACAAAGTAAAAGTCAAATCTGAAAGTCATTAACTGTGTTCCATGATCAGTTACTGACATTTTCAAAAAGTCACATACAGACACAACTGTCTCAATCTTACCGATATTCTCCTGAATGTGCTGTTCATTTGCTTGAATCCGCACAAAGGCCAAAGACTGGGACTGGATGGCTCCAGAAAGAGTAGCAATGGCTTCCCAAATTGATTCCAGCGTGAAGACCTTAGGCTTGGGTAGAAGAAAAATCGAAGCAGGCAACGGAGAAGAAGCAACTTGTGGAAGACATACTTCTTCTGATAATGGTAAATCTAGAATTTCCACCATTGCTGACACACCGGATGCCTCCCTGGTTCCATCAGGGGTCAGCAAGACCGCACCGTCTTCCAGCTCCCCTTGAGCGACTTCCTCAGCCCCCAACTCAGGGGGTATCAGCATCGATGCGGTAGAGGCAGGACTTGCTGCAGCAGGGCGTTTCAGCTGTGTCCTTTGCGGGAGGGGGGGGGAGAGAGATGTCTCAATATCCGACGGCGGTGCTAAGGACTCCTCACCCAATGCCACCAAGCCAGCTCGAACCTCCCTTCTTTGGTCCGGGGTAAGTGAAACAAATCGATCCATTGGGCCGATGGAAGGTAGCTGGGGCACCGAGGGAAGAGCCCTCAACTTCCCCTTTCGTTTAGGCATTCGTTCAGCAAAAACTCTCAGCGGCCATCTTAGAAACTCCCCTCAGTTGTAGGCTTTCTTAACCGCCACAGTCATATTCCGTTTTTATGATGTAAAAGTCACTTCATCACAAATATAGCATAAATTATCTGCATTATTAACACAAGTACGATACATCGCCGAATACGCTGTGATTGGCCTATTGGCATAAAATAATGCAAAATAATTAAGCTGTGATTGGCCTATTGGCATAAAATAATGCAAAATAATTAATTTTTAATTTTTCTGTTACTAATACACCTTAAGATTTATACTGTCAAGTGATGCAAATTTAAATACTGATTGCATCATCTGGTTTTGGACAGATATTTCTATTGGTTGCAAGTAGAGATTACACAATCTCACACAAATGTTGCATAATACACAGTTAATGGCCCCTAATGACTAATTAATAGCGTATATCTTAGCAACTAGACCTAATCAGCCATTTTCATTATGATTTCAGTGTTCAGCAGCCTTAAATTAGTTTAGAACAGCTGCTTTCGTGTCCGAAGCATTTTGGCTGTTGAACAGCCAATAATTATCTACACCTTCCTGGGTGTCTTCTCTTGCAGATTTTGGTATCGGTCACAAAAAAGCAAGCCGTGCTCAAATAGCCCTTTTGCAATATCACTTACAAAAATGTTAAAGAGAATTTAGAAAAGGCAAACATCAAACCTGAAGTAACAACAAAAGAGCTGGAAAGCAGTTTAAAAAGAACCCCAAAATGGAAGAGTCCTGACCCAGATGGAGTGACCAACGTTTGGCTCAAATATTAATTAATTAATTTATTTATTTAAAGTCTCTTCTATACCGCACTATTCAGCATCAGCGCGGTTTACATTGAACAAAGAATTTACACATTTCCGATGGTACTTTGTGTTTACATTTGAACAGGAAGAAATAACTTGGATAACAGGGGTAACTATTTTCTTTTTGAAGTATGAAGATGGCCATTTCATCATTCCAAACCTCCAGCGAGGAATATTTCAGGGAGAATCCCTGTTGTCATTTCTGTTTTGTATGACACTTAATCCACTGAGTCATCAACTCTTTGGAATATGGATTTAGCCTTAATCCAAAGGACGGTAACAACTCAGAGGTAACTTTATACTTACTATTTGCAAATGTTCTGAGACTGTACAGTCCCAGTGACAAACAATTAGCGGAACAATTGCATAGTGATACACTTCTCAGATAATGTCAAGATGACTTTTGGCCTTGAGAAATGTGTTAAGGCAATCTTTCTTACAGAAAAATTGAGCAAAACTGAAAAGATCTCCCTGACTGAGAACTGTGACTGTGACAGGAAGGCATATACAAATACCTGGGAGTACAGGAAGGAGTAAAAATGAAGCAAACATTACTTAGAGAAAATATCAGTAAAGAATATTACAGGAGATTCCTAATCATTATTGAAAAGTTATGGAATAAGAAATGGTCTAGACATACTGTACTATTCATAATGGAAACTTGGTTCTCGGACACTGATTATGTTCTACTAAACCAACTATGTCCTCTATGCACACAATATTTAGATCAAACAGAACCACCAGCAGAGGCAGAGGACTGTGTATAATTGCTAAAGAGAACTTGAAATTCAGCATCTCTAGCTCCAGTTCCACTAAAGAAATTAACACCTTATACATAACAAATAGACACATCGCTCTTTACTTATCATACCAAGCCCCTCACAGGAATACCACAGACCTCATCACCTTACTCGAAGTTGCATGCTCCCCACCAGACAAGCACTAATCTCTGGTAATTCTAGGAGACCTTAACCTGACAAATTCCCCCACGTCATAGTCAGGGGCCTTCATGGAAGCCATGAACACTCTCGGATACTTGCAAGTCATCACTGAACCAGCTCACAAGAAGGGAAATGTATTGGACCTAGTATTCATGCCTTCAGAACTTCTCTCCAATCCCCAACAATCTCCACATGCAATTCTTTCTGTCCCCTGGTCAGACCATGCCGCCATTCTTTTCCCTATCCATACCACACCCCAGCAAGTTACACAGAAAGAGACACTGCACACAACCCGGAGGTTCCGAGAATTCAACTGTGAATGATTCATTGAGGTAGTCATCCCAGAACTGGACCTCATCAAATCAGCAAATTTAGACCTCAACAAAATGACAACAATCCTGAACAATGCTCTATTCACAGCAGCACTTATACCCCCAGGAAAAAAGCATCAACACATTGCAACAGTCCCCCGTGGTTTTCCACATTCCTACAGTCTGTCAACAATGAGCCGCCTGACTCAAGACCGAACACAATTTAGGATAGCTATCCAGAGGGTCGCCATGAGTCGACTCCTACTCGACGGCACTTAACAACAATAACAACAACAGAAACAGAAAAGCAGCTTATGCTACCTCAAAAGAAAATGGAGAAACTCGAGAGACCCTCTTTTCCAAAATACCTACATTGAACAACTCAATACTTACAACAGAGAAATGCTAATAGAAAGTGGGAATACTATACTAACCTTGTCAACTCAGCAATAAACAAACTTTGTTAGTGATATAGCGGAAGGGCTTTCAGGTAAGGTTTGCCTCTTTGCGGATGATACCAAAATCTGCAATAGACACCCAGGAAGGGGTAGATAACATGAGGAGGGATCTAGCTAAGCTTGAAGAATGGTCTAGAATTTCGCAGCGGGGATTTAATGTTAAAAAAATGTAAGGTCATGCATTTGGGCTGCAGCAATCCAAGGGAGCAATATAGTATGGGGTGAAGTACTTTTGTCCACTAAAGAAGAGCGGGACCTAGGCGTGGTTGTGTCTGATGATCTTAAAGTAACTAAACAGGTAGAAAAGTCGACGGCAAAAGCTAGAAGGATGCTTGGGTGCATACGGAGAGGAATGGCTAGCAGAAAAAAGGAGGTGATAATGCCTCTGTATAAGTCTTTGGTGCGACCTGATTTGGAGTATAGTGTGCAATTCTGGAGACCGCACCTTCAAAAGGATGTGAACAGGATGGAGTCGGTGCAGAGGGTGGCTACTAAAATGATTAGTGGTCTTCATTATAAAGCATATGAGGACAGACTGAAGGATCTTAATATGTACACCTTAGAGGAAAGGCGGGATAGAGCTGATATGATTGAGATGTTTAAATACCTCCATGGCATAAATGTTCAGGGAGAGAGCCTCTTTCAATTGAAAGCAAGTTCTGCTACGAGGGGACATGGGATGAGGGTGAAGGGAGATAGATTCAGGAGTGATATGTGGAAATATTTCTTTACAGAAAGAGTAGTGGATCCGTGGAATAGTCTCCCAGTGGAGGTGGTAGAGATGAGGACAGTAACTGAATTCAAAAAAGCTTGGGACAAACACAGAGGATCTCTAAAGGTAAAAAGGGGACTGTTGTAGTTATGGAAGGACAGACTAGATAGGCCATGTGGTCTTTTTCTGTCGTCATGTTTCTATGTTTCAAAAGAACTGTTCTCAATAGTAAAGATGCTCACAAGAGAACCCAACAATGACAACACACAGGAAAAGAGATCCTCCCAAAAGATTACCTCCTACATACTATCTAAACTGCTACAATCATCCCCAATAGTTCAAACCCCAAAGACATCCAGCCCTGAAATCAACTCCCAGAAGAACTGGTCTCAATTTGAGTTTCCATCTATTAAAAACATAGAGGACACAATGCAAAGCCTCAACAAAACAAAACCTCTGCTCTGGACCCAATGCCCTGTCACCTGGGGAAAGCTGATGAGATCACACTTGAGCTTGTACCTCAAGACCATAATTCATGCTTCACTGTCTCTAGGTCTTATGCCCACATCAAGATCATTTGGACAAGTATGTACCTCTTGATTCCCACCAACATCACTTCAGACAATTCCATGGGGTGGAAACACATTACCACCCTCCTAAACACCCTCATAACCTGCTTGCAAAGTACCTAGAGTGGATTCATCTTAATCTTCCTGGACATTTCTGCCACTTTCAACTCCATCCCGCACCATCAACTGCTACAACGACTCTTTGAGAGCGGCCTTCATGATACCTCTCTCAACTGGTTGTGCTCTTACCTAGACTCCCAGAAGCAGCAAGTATGAATTGGCATGAAGACTTCAAACCAATTCTCACAGAATACATGTATACCCCAAGGATAAAAACCTATCAGCCCTTCTCTTCAATATATACATCCAACCATTATGTCAGATTGTCAAGGCACATAATATCCTGTATTGATGCTATGCAGATGACATAATGTTCTTCACACCCATTAACCTCCTCTCTCCAGAACTTGACATCTTGCATAAATATTTCATTGACATGAAAGGATGACTTAGTAGACACAACCTCCTCATCAATGAAGAGAGGAATGAAGTGCTCTACATAATCACCATCCCAACCTTTATCCTACCATAAACAATAGAATTTGGCAATGTAAAAATCAAGGTCAACCCTGAGACAAAATACTTGAGCATAACAATAGATCAGCAACTAATCTTCCAACCTCACATAAAAAGAATAACCACCTCAGTCTACTACAAACTAAGAATCCTGAAGCACCTTCTCCCACTACTGTCCCCGGACCTCTTCCGAACCGTGTGCCAGTTAATGATTACACCTGTACTAGATTATTGTAATATCTTCCAGGATCTGCCTAAACAAACTCTCCACCTAATACAAATGGCCCAAAATACTGAAGCCTGAATAATTACTGGTGCTTCATATCAATCACATATCACCCTCATAGTGATACAGCTGCACTGGCTTCCCATCTCAGCAGATACAAAATTCTGATCAAAATATTCAAAATACTGCACAATGAATCTGCCACATGCCTCCAATCCCTAATCTCAAGTACAAATGATGAGAGACTATGGAGAAATTCTACCCTCAACCTGCTTGTAATACCACAGAAAAAGACAAAAAATACGCAAGCTACCTGCAATAGGATATTCATACTATTTGCCCTATCATTATGGAATAAACTACCATCAATATTAAGAGCTCTCTCAGACCTGTCAGATTTTAAGAAGAAATTAAAAGCTCATCTCTTCAAAGAAGAATATAACACATTCTCAGACACAGAGGCTCACCCACCATAAATCCGTAACGCAACAACCCCACAATTCAACTCAATAAACACAAACAATGTAAAAGGACTCAATAAGATAAGCATAAAAGCACTGTAAATAGTTTCTCCAGGACCAAGCAGGAAGTCAGTCCTCACATATGGGTGCCCTCGTGCGGAGCATTTCCCCAGCTTTCAAAGAAAGCCTTTGGGAATTGCAGCGCGCATGCATGGTCCCCTTCCCGCCCAAGGGTGCCATCTTGCTCAGTCTTCTTTTTTCCGCGGAGCCCGACGGACATAGTTCGTTTTTCCCCGAGGAAAAAGTTGATTTCCCTATTTTTTCTCTTTTTTCTTCGGTTCGACGCCGGATCCTTTTCCCGCCTTGGCCCGATATGCCGGTATCAAGTCCACTCTCTCTTTTTCGGTTTTTGTCCTTTGTGACTAGCGTTCGCGCCATTTTTTCTTTTTTCACTGGCAGCCCGGTCTTTTGACCTCGCAGGAGCCCTTTTTCCCCCCGATGGCTACCAGCGGGTTTAAAAAGTGTGATCGGTGTAAGAAACTTATGTCTCTTACCGACACACATGACTGCTGCCTCCGCTGCCTCGGACCCGATCATGACCCAATGATCTGTGGTCCATGTGGAAAAATGTCTTCGAAGGTGTTGAGGAGTCAGCAGCACCAGAAGGATAGGATCTTCTCTGACTCCGCGTCCAGACGGGCCCGGACCTCGTCAGAGGCCTCGACGTCTCGGGACTCCGGCCCCGAGCAGCGTTGGGGTTCCTCTGAGCGGGGGTCTCCTTCGGGGGAACATCGCAGGAAGAAGAAACCCACGAGGGCGGCGTCGGTGGACGCTCCTGGTTCCTCGAGGTCCAGGTCGCATAGCCCCGATAGCTGTCCCGGGTCTTCGGAGTCGGAGAGGCCTGCCAAGCATCCTCGTATCGAGATGGAGTCTCCTGGACACGTGAGTGCTGTAGTCCTCGTGGACTCTCCCCCAGGGGAGCCGACGTCGGGCCCAATGCCATCCGGGCCCGAGTCGGGGGCTGCTGGGTCTCCTGAGCTCGGACTCAAGTTGACGGCCTTGGAGAGCAGCCTCGCTGCTTTCATGGAACAGCAGCGGGCATTGATCGCCGGTCTCACCGGTGCATCTGCCCCGACCACTGGGACCTCGATGTCCAAGTCGACCCCGGAGGCTGAGCCGATCCTCGAGTCCATGCGGGCTCGAGTCGATCCTCGGCCACGGTCTCCCTCAGCCTCCCGTTCGGGACCAAGGTCATCGATGCTGTTACCCTCGGCGTCGGGGCGGATGGCATCGGTGCCCGCCCGACCGGAGCCGCTCGATTCCTCCTCCGAGGAGTCGGGCTGGGAGACGGAGGACGAAGAGTCACCCGACACTTATCGGACTCGGTGTGCCCCATCGGACTTGCCGGAGTCCGAACCTCGGAGACGATCTCCACCGGAGGATACCCGGTTCTCGGACTTCGTGCGGGATATGGCCAAGGCCTTGGCCTTCCCCGCGGATCCCGAGGAGGAGCCTTGAGCCGAGGAGCTCGAGGCCCTCCAGTATGACTCTCCCCCGAAGGAGGCTTTTACTGTACCGGTTCCTCCGATGCTGGAGCGGCTGCTCTTCCGCATGTGGGAGACCCCGGCCTCGACACCGGTGTTAAGCAAGCGGGTTGATTCCATCTATCGAGTCCGCAAGAGCCCCGGGGTCCAGAAGGCACAATTACCGCACCACTCCATGGTTGTGGAATCGGCCATGCATCGACTGAAAAGTCAGAAGATGCACTCCTCGGTGCCTCCCGGCCTGGAGGCCCGGAACCTGGATGCCCTCGGTAAGAAGTGCTTCCAGGGCTCTATGCTTGCTTGCCGTGTCCAGACTTACCAGCTCTACATGGGCATGTATCTCCGAGACCTGGCAAAGGAAATTGCCGGGTTCTCTGGTGGCTCTCCGAGGAACCTTTGCAGCGGTTCCAAGCCTTGTCCACTGGTATTCAAGAGTGCTCGAAGTTTATCTCTCGAGCAGCCTATGATGGCTTTGAGGCTTTGGCCCGAGTAGCCGGGGCCGGCATCGGTGCCCGCCAACAGGCTTGGCTACAGTCATCCGACCTCGAGCCATGGGTGCAGGACAAGTTGATCGATGTCCCCTGCCGAGGTGAAAACCTCTTTGGCAAGCCCATGGCTGAAAAGGCTGCAGAACTCGAGACCGAGACTCTGACCAGGACTAGGCTGTCTAGAAAAACCTCTGCCCCTTCTCAGAAGAAGAAGGGCTCGGGAAAAAAGACTTTTTACCCGAGGAAGTCATCTGCCTATAAACAATACCCTCATTATCAGGCCTTTGCAGCTCCCCAACAGGGTCAGCAGGCCAAGGGGCAGGGCCATGGGCCTCGTAGGCAGAAGGCCCCCAAGCCACCAACACCGGCCCCTGCTCAGCAGGGTGGGGGTTTTTGACTCAGAAGGCATAGCCTCTTCTCCTCAGCTGGCTCACATCAGCACAGGAGGCCGGCTGGCCCACTTTGCCCACAGGTGGTCAGCCGTCACATCAGATACCTGGGTGCTCCATATAGTCCAAAAGGGCTATCTTCTCCATTTTCACCAGGTACCTCCCTCCTATTTTCCAGGGGAGCCTCCAAGACTCCCTCTGCACAGGGACCTACTCCTTCAGGAGTTAGCAAGTCTGCTAAAGGAACAGGCTGTGGAACCGGTGCCCCACCACCTGAGAGGTCACGGCTTTTATTCCAGGTACTTTCTAGTACCAAAAAGAACAGGAGGCCTCAGACCCATCCTAGACTTGCGCAACCTCAACAAGTTCCTGGAGAGGGAAAAGTTCAAGATGCTTACCCTTAGAATCCTGCTGCCCTACCTCCAGCAGGGAGATTGGCTATGCTCCTTAGATCTAAAGGATGCTTACACTCACATCCTTATACATCCAGTATCTCAGATTTGTCGTGGGGGGAAACCACTACCAGTACAGAGTACTTCCCTTTGGCCTAACCTCCGCTCCCAGGGTATTCACCAAGTGCCTGGCGGTGGTGGCGGTCTACCTGAGGCTTCAAGGTCTTTTTGTGTTTTCATACCTGGACGATTGGCTCATAAGGGGCCAGTCTTCCCAGGAGGCCAATCAAGCCACCCTTCGCACTGTGGCTCTGCTTCAGCACTTGGGGTTTGTCATAAACTTCGCAAAGTCCACTTTGCTCCCATCCCAGAACTAAGAATTCATAGGAGCAAGGCTGGACACTCTTCAGGCGAAGGCTTTTCTGCCTATGGACAGAGCCCACAGGTTGATGGATCTAGCCAGGCAATTTCACAGCAATTCCCTAGTCTCCGCCAGGCAATTCCTGAGACTTCTCGGCCATATGGCTTCCACGGTTCATGTCACCCCCAATGCCCACCTGCACATGCGGCCTGCTCAGTGGAGCCTTCGAACTCAGTGGCATAAGGCCACAGGGAGCCTTGCAGACTTGGTGAGAGTGTCCACCCTGCTCGTCTCCTCTCTACAGTGGTGGCTTCATCTTCCGAATCTGGTACTCGGAGTGGATTTTCAATCCCCTCCGCATTCTCGAGTGCTGACGACAGATGCTTCTCTTCTAGGTTGGGGAGCACATTGCCAAGGGGCATGTACTCAGGATCTCTGGACTCCTTGGGAGGCTGCTCAGCAGATAAACTTCCTGGAGCTACGGGCAATATGCCTAGCTCTGAGTGCCTTCTCCCACCTCACGTCTCACCAGTCTGTACTGGTCCAGATGGACAATCAAGTTGCCATGTTCTACGTGAACAAACAGGGAGGCCCAGGCTCCTTCCTTCTCTGTCAGGAGGCACAACGACTGTGCTCTTGGGCTGTCAATCACGGAATCCTTCTCAAGGCTGTCTACCTCCCCGGTCAAAAAAATTACCTGGTGGACAGACTGAGCAGGATCCTGCAACCACACGAATGGAGATTGAATCCATTGGTGGTTCAGCAGATCTTATTTATTTATTTTATTTATTTATTTAACAGTCTTTTCTATACCGCCCCTTCCAGAGATCAGGGGCGGTTTACATTGAACATTAAACAGAACAATTGTATACTTCTGTATACATTTACAGGGAACATTATGCTTTAACTATGTACAGGTGTACTTACAGGGAACATATTTTGAACAAATTTTGAACAACATTTTGAACATATTTTGAACATTAACTATAACAGAGCTTTTCAAACTATTTACAAGTTATATACATGGAGCGCATCTTAGTTAGATACAGTTACAGTGGTGAAAATAATCAACTGTTTGAGTGGTTCATTAGCGGGGTTAGTGGGGTTAGTGAATTTTCCTGTGTTAGTCATTTGTTCTGTCTTGGGTACAGTGTATGTGTTTCTGTGATTGTATTGGCGAAGTTCTTTGTTGGTAGGGGATTTCAAAGTGTTTTGTAAAGAGGTAGGTTTTTAATTCTTTTTTGAATTGGTGAAGGTCTTTTATCATGCGGAGTGTTAATGGTGTTTCATTCCAGAGGGTGGGGGCAGCGAAGGAGAATGCCCTGTCACTTGTTGTCGCTTTAGTTTTTCTAAAATTTGTTTTTATGTTGAGGGAGTGGGTTGCGTTCTGTCTGCGTGATCTAGTATCTGATGGAGGGTGTATTAGGGTGGATAGTTGTGTTGGGGAGATGTTGTTGACGATTTTGAAAGTAGTTAGGAGGATTTTATATTTTATTCGGCTGTTTATAGGGAGCCAGTGTAAGTCTAGGAGAATTGGGGTCACGTGGTCTGTTAGATTAGCTTTAGTGACCATCTTGGCGCATATGTTTTGGGCTCTTTGGAGATAGTATATGCTTTTTAATGGAAGTCCATTTAGGAGACTATTACAATAGTCGAAGTGGGGGGTTATGAGTGTATTAACTACAGATCTAAAGTCATCGGTGTTGAGTAGGGGTCTTTCTCAGGTGGGGCCTCCCCATCATGGATCTCTTCGCCAGCCCTCTGAACCGGCAACTCCCGAGATTCTGTTCCAGACAACTGCATCCTCTCAGAGTAGCAGCGGATGCCTTTCTGATTCTGTGGTCCCAAGGCCTACTATATGCGTTTCCTCCCATGCCACTAGTGTCTCGAACACTGTTCAAGGTCCTCAAGGACAGGGCCTCAATGATTCTGATAGCCCCCAGGTGGCCGAGGCAGCCATGGTTCCCACTCCTGTTGCAACTGGCGGTGGACACTCCCCTGCCTCTGGGAATTCAACACAATCTCCTGTCTCAGGACCAGGGGTCTCTCTTGCACCCCAACCTCCAGTCCCTTCATCTGATGGCCTGGCTGCTGAAAGGGTAGTCCTGGCTCCCCTACTCCTGCCTAGAGAGGTGGAAGACGTAGTCTTAGCCTCCAGGCGGCAATCCACCAGGAAATCCTACGCTCTTAAGTGGCGTAGATTCTCCGCATGGTGTGCTCAGCACAGCGAGAATCCCTTCTCGTGCTTGGTAGCAGTAGTATTGCAATATTTGCTTTACCTCTCCAATCTAGGCCTTAAGTCCAACTCTGTCAGGGTTCACCTCGGTGCTCTCTCAGCACACCACTTGCCAGTGGACGGCAGGCCTCTTTTGAACCACCCTTTGGTGGCTCGTTTTCTCAGAGGCCTCCTCCTGCTTAAGCCTCCTTTGCGTCCACCAGCCCCTGAGTGGGATCTGAATGTGGTCTTACAGCGGATTACTTGTCCACCATTTGAACCTATGGCTACCTGCCCTCTCTGTTTTCTCTCCTGGAAAACCTTGTTTTTGGTAGCTCTTACCTCTGCTAGGCGAGTGAGTGAACTGCAGGCACTAGTGTCTGATCCCCCTTACACTAGGTTGTACAGGAATAGGGTAGTCTTACGGACTCACCCTAAGTTTCTTCCTAAGGTTGTCTCCCCTTTTCACCTCAATCAGGAGGTGGTTCTTCCGACCTTCTTTCCCAGGCCGCATGCCAACCGGGCTGAGATGGTCCTGCATACCCTGGACTGTATGAGGGCGTTATCCTTCTACCTTGACCGTACGCGGGAGCATCGCAGGGCTGTTCAGCTCTTCGTTTCTTTTGACCCCAATAAGTTAGGGTTACCTGTCTCCAAGCGTACTTTGTCCATATGGGTCGCTGACTATATCGCCTGGGCTTATGGGGCAGCCGGCCTCTCATTGGAGGATCGAGTCACGGCTCATCATGTCAGGGCGAAGGCTGCATCAGTGGCTCATCTCCGCTCTGTTCCATTGGCAGACATCTGCCGGGCTGCTACTTGGTCTTCAAGCCAGACTTTTGTGGCCTATTACTGCCTTGAGAGGGAGTCCCGCAGGGACAGTGCTTTCGGACAGGCAGTACTCCATAATCTCTTTGGGGTTTAGGCAACTCCTACCCTCCGGCCCTGGTGTTGGGCTACCAGTCGGGGGCGTTCTCAGAGAAGATTCCTTCCTTATGTACTGACGAGCTAGAGGGAGCTCATTTTTTCCGCTTGAGGTCTCCGGTAGCCTTAAGCTGGGGAGTCCCATATGTGAGGACTGACTTTCTGCTTGGTCCTGGAGAAAGAGTAGTTACTGACCTGGTGTACTGACCTGACCAGGTGTTCTCCAGGAGCAGCAGGAATCAGGAGTCCTCCCTCCTCCCCTTGGAGTTGCAGTCATATGATTTATTTTGCTAATTTTTTTGCTGTCTTTTAGCTATGTCATCAGACTGAACAAGATGGCACCCTTGGGCGGGAAGGGGACCGCGCATGCGCGCTGCAATTCCCAAAGGCTTTCTTTGAAAGCTGGGGAAATGCTCCGCAAGAGGGCTCCGTCGGCACCGACGTCACCCATATGTGAGGACTGATTCCTGCTGCTCCTGGAGAACACCTGTTACAGGCGAGTAACTACTCTTTTTAGTTGATGATTCCAAATATTATAGAGTTACTGTTATACTGTTTCAGCTCTCTGTAAAACATTGCACCTTATGGTCGTGTTAACCTGTTGTTAAACTGTAAAACGCTTTGAATTGTAGAAAGGTGGTTTAAAACTAAGTTTAAATAAATAAAGCCATTAATCAGCTGGCAATTCCTGTTCTCTCAAACAGCTTTTGGATTGTAGATTGGCCTCTTAAAGAGATAATTTATAAGAACATTGCAACACTAGAGCCGGTGGAGTACTGGACCTCAAAGAAATCAATTATGTATGCAGAGCTACTGTCATAGGGCTCTAGATCCACTTAACAGTCTTATCAGATCCAAATATGCAAAATTTGCTGAAATATGAAATTAAACATCTAGAATCTGTCTCCATCATTAAACTTGCACAAGCTTTCCATGAATAGATGTAATGAATGGCAATCCATCAGGGAAGGAAACAATAGAATTTGCAAAAGAAGAGAAAAACAAACAAACAGAACAACAACATGGCAAAACAAGTTGCAAATACACAAATACAGTGGGAAATGCAAAGTGTTACTCCAGGAACCATTTGCCATTCAATGATTGAATGGAGTAGAGGAGTAGCCTAATGGCTACAGCTCTGGCATGGGAACCAAGAGATCTACGTTCAATTCCCCCTAGCACTCCTTGTGGCTTTGGGCAAGCCACTTAATCCTCCATTACTTCAGAAGAATCCAAGTTATCAATGTTCTTGTTTAATGTACATTATCAAATTTAAGTTAGAATGTAAACTGCTGTGATTAAAATGATAGTGATATAAAAGCCCTGTTACGTAAGTAAGGAGAACTGAAATGACAGATGAATAGTCATAGCCCAGGACAGTTGATTATGGATGATATGGTTTACAGCAAAAGGGAAAAAACTGGCAAGACAGTTATATGTAGATTCTGTAAGAAAGAATGTGAGTTACTCATCTCATAGCTGTGAAGTTTTGATGGCAGAAAATTTCTGTAAAGAAAGGCACAACAAAGTAGCACATCTCATTCATTGGCCACGCTGTAAATGCCACAACACCACAGTAATGCCCGAGGCCGCGGGCCGGGTCCCGCGGCCGACAGTAACCTGGGCCCGGGCCCGGCCGCGGCCTCCAACGTGCCGGGTAAAAGGGGGGGTGCATCGGGGGGGGAGGGGGCGGTGCGAGGCAGTTGAAATCGCTCCGGCGCGCCGTCGGAGCGATTTCATTGGCCCGCATGACATGGGGTGGGCGGTGCAGTTCGCGAGGAGCCGCGTGGCCGTCTCCTTCTGGCCGCGGCTCCTCGCGTACCGGTCGCGTTGTTCCTGTGCTCGGTGAGTGGGGTTCGTGGAGGGGGGTCCATTGGCTCCCGGGGGCGGTGGGGGAGGTTGTATTTGGGCGGGGGGGGGGTCGGCAGCCGGTCGGGGCATCGGGGGGTAGTCAAAAAAAAAAAAAAAACTACATTCTAAACATACCGGGCAATAACTCAGCAGGAGTAGAGAACCCCTGTAGCCAGTGACCTGCTTCCTGGTTGCGGCAGCGGGTTCTTTACCCCTGCGCTGGGCTGCTGCTCACCGGTTGGGGGAAGGCCGGAGCATGGCTGGGAAAAGCAAATCAAAAGTGGCTCCGGGGGGAAGGGTTGGGGGGGGGCTCGAGGGGGTCCCGAGGGGTTGGGGCAGCCCCAGGGGCCAGAGTAGGCCGTGGGGGGGGGGGGGGGGCGGGGAGTAGGGGGGAGGACCAGTAAGCGGAAGGTTGGGGTGGGGATGCGTGGGCTCTCCCGGCCCCTGCCGCGGTGTGGGGGGGGCCGGAGGAGGTGGTGGGCCCCCTAGAAGGGGTTGTGGGGCCTGGGGCGCGGGAGGCGGAGGGGGCGTCGAGGGGGCGTCGAGGGGGCGTGCTGGGGTAGGTGGCGTTGAGGAGGGGAGCGTCGCTCGGGGGTCGGTGGGGGACGGGGCGGAGTGTTCGGGTGCGGTGGGGCATGGGTGGGTTCCGGTTCCTCCAGGAGCCTATGGGCCCGCCCCGGGGGGGGTGGGGGCGGGCCGGAATGCGTAGTGACGGGTGGCAGGCTTGGTCCCTGGTACCTGGGATGGCAATGGGTGGGAGCCCTTGGGGGGGGGGCTGGGGTGGGGAGCATTGGGGGGCCGGTTTTCAAAGTGTTGGGGGACAACTCCCCTGGGGGCTTCAGGCTGGGCAGTCGGGGGGTTGGGGTCCTCGGGGGGGGTGCAGGGAGGGGGTGTGGGCTGGGGGGCGGGGTCTTATGGGATGGCTTCGCGGGGGGTTGGTTTGCCTCCGTCCCCGTGTGTTGGCTCTCCTCTCCCTTTGCAGGTTTCGGGGAGTGCGCCCTTGACAGCAGGCGGAGTTGGTGGTGGAGCGACAGTGATGTCGGTGGGTGGGGGCCAGTCCGGCCCGCCCATGATGGAGCAGACGGAGTCCACCTCGGGTGTGCAGGTGGCGGCGGAGCCGGCGGCGGCAGGTGAGTGCTCCGGGACGATGGCTGGGGGAGTTGGGGAGGCAGTACCGTCGGGGGAGGGTGCACCGCCAGCTAGTAAAGCCAAGGCAAAGCGGAAGCACCGACGGCGTCGGCGGAGGAGCGCGTCGTCTTCATCTACATCGTCGGGGTCTTCGGACACTTCCTCAGCGGACTCCGCCGGCGGGCCGCGGGTTGGTGAGGGGGCGGGATCGGCGGTGGTGCGTTGCGCGGAACTGTGGGAGAGTGTTCCGCGTAAGTTGAGGCGGCGGATTGTGAAGCGGCGTTATTTGGATATTTTCCGGCTATTGGAAGGGAGGAAACGCTCGGGGGAGAGTCGCAAGAAGCGCAAGGAGGACGAGAAGGCGGGGAGGGTACGGAAGGTTTCGCGGAACACGTTAAATTGGACTCGGGCTTTTTTGCGTTTGGCGAGCGTATGTGGGCATGAGGACCCGAGTCGTTATGGTGAGATGTTGGCTTATGCCGACGCGATCTTGGCGGCTTCCCAGGCCCACGAGGGGTGGGCCTGGCTCAATTACGACGAGGAGTTTCCGCGATAGGATGGAGGAGAACCGGCACTTGTCATGGGGCATGAAGGATATTAACCTTTGGCTCACGCAAATGTCGGCAAAGAGGAGTGGAACGGGGGGGGGTGCAGGTCCGGCTAGGGCGGCGGGCGCGGCAGCTTCGGTGGGATCGCGGTCCTTTCGGCCAGCGGGCCCGGGGCCCGAGGCGAGTAAAGTTGGGGCGGGCGGTCCCGGCGGAGATTTGTGTTGGCGCTTTAACAAAACGTCCTGCCCTTTCCCGGACTGCAAGTTTCGGCACGCTTGCTCCCTGTGCGGAGCCGGTCACTCGTCGGCCGTTAAGTGCAGCCGTCGAGCGGTGCAAGGGGCGGCGGCGGCAAGTAAATGACGGGTTGGAAGGGGGTCTGGCGCCTACCCCTATTAGGATAAGGGCGTTGCTGCCGTGGCTGGAGCTCTACGCGGCTACCAGGCATGGCCCGGCGGGGACGATGTTGTGGGCGGGGTTTTCTGAGGGCTTTCGTATCCCTTTTCAAGGGGCTGTCCGGGATTTGGAATCGGGGAATGCTCGCTCGGTGATGCGGCTGGCGGATGTGGCCCGCGCGAAGATTGCGGCGGAGTGCGCTCTGGGCAGAGTCGCTGGGCCGTTCCTTCGGCCGCCCTTTTCGCCGTTTATTGTTTCACCGCTTGGCGTCATCCCGAAGAAGGAGCCCGGGCGTTATCGGCTGATACATAATCTTTCTTGTCCCCTCGGGGCCTCGGTGAATGACCATATCCCGCAGGAGCTGTGCTCAGTGCGCTATGCGTCCTTCGACGAGGCTTTGGAGCGTGTGCGCCAATGTGGAAAAGGGGCTTTGCTTGCGAAGGTGGACATTGAGTCTGCCTTTCGTCTCTTGCCGGTGCACCGTCCGCCTTCCCTTTGCTCGGCTTTCGTTTTGACGATGCTTATTATTATGACAAGTGTATGCCCATGGGTTGTGCGATCTCGTGTGCGTACTTTGAGGCCTTCAGCTCTTTCCTGCAATGGGTGTTGATGCGGAGGTCCGGTCTTAGGTCTATAGTGCACTACCTCGATGATTTTTTGTTCGTCGGGCCGGCCCAGTCTGCAGTGTGTGCATCCTTGTTAGAGCTTTTCCTGGGTATGGCGGCGGAGTTTGGTATCCCTTTGGCGGAGGGTAAGACAGTGGGGCCGGTGACTTGTATTTCCTTTTTGGGGATTGAGATCGACTCTGTTGAGTTCGTGGTCCGGTTACCGAGGGATAAAGTCGAGCGGCTGCGGCTCTTGGTAGCTGAGGTGGGCTCCACTACGAAGGTGACGTTGACGGAGCTTCAGAGGTTAGTCGGCCACCTCAACTTTGCCTGTCGGGTCGTCGCAATGGGAAGGCCGTTTGCGCGGCGGTTGTCTTTGGCGATGGCCGGGGTGCGCTGTGGGGCACCATCGCATTCGGGTGACTGCGGGGATGCGAGCTGATTTGCGCGTGTGGGATGCTTTTTTGGCGAATTATAATGGCTGCTCGGTGTTGCAGTCTGAGGAATTGTCCAACAGGGATTTGGACTTGTTTTCAGATGCTGCGGGGGGTTCGGGTATGGGATTGTTCTGCCAGGGCTCGTGGTGTGCAGCGCCGTGGCCGGCGGCTTGGTCCGCGAGTGGGCTGACGCGCAATGTGACGTTCCTGGAGTTGTTCCCGATTGTGGTGGCCTTCTGGGTATGGCCAGAGAGGCTACGGGACAAGCGGGTGGTCTTCTGGTGTGACAACGCTGCGGTGGTGCAAGTCATTAATCGTCATTCGCCAAAGTGTCCAAGGGTGGCGGCGTTGATGCTTGTGTTTGTGCTGGCCTGTCTTCGTCTCAATGTCACGGTTCGGGCGCGCCATGTGCCAGGTGCTCTGAACGTTATTGCTGACGCTTTGTCTCGTTTCCAGTGGGAGCGGTTTCGGGAGTTGGCCCCGGGGGCGGACGAGACCGCGGCGGTGGTGCCGGAGCACCTTTGGCGAATTGGGACGCCGGAATGATCTCATTGTTGCGGTCTTCCCTGGCTCCAGGTACGTGGAAGGCTTATCAGCGGGGGTATGGGCGGGTCCGTGAGTTTCTCTGGGGGAGGGGCTGGAGGGGGGTAGCGTTGGGGACATCTTGGCGGGTTCTTTCATAGCGTGGGCGAAAGAGGGTGGTTGGTCCCGGGCGGCAGCTCGGGCGGCTTTGGCCGGCTTCTCCTTTTTTAGCAGGGCGGCGGGCTGGGGCAGTCCGAGCGCCTCGTATGTGGTGAAGCGGCTATTAGCCGGGTGGGCGCGAGCGCAGCCCTCCTGCCCGGATTGGCGTCGCCCCGTGTCGCACGCCTTGCTGCTGCGTATTTGGGGCGTTCTGCCCGAGGTGGCGGCTACTCCGTATGAGGCAGTCCTTTTTCGGGCGTTGTTTGTCACAGCCTTCTTCGGGGCCTTCCGAGTTAGCGAGCTGGTCCCTCCGTCGGGCGGACGAGGGGGGCGGGGGGGTTTGCTGGTGCAGCAGGTGGACATACAGGAGGCGCGCGTACGGATTTTCCTGGCCCACTCGAAGACCGACCCATTGGGGCAGGGTCGGTGGGTGCTGCTGCGGGCCATTCCGGGTCTGGGATCTTGTCCGGTGCAGAACTTGGCGGTTGTACCGGCGGCAGCGGCCGGATCGGGCCGGGTGTTTCTTCTTCTGCCATGCTGATGGGCAGCTGTTACCCAATTCCAATTCACGGCAGTCTTCCGCTTGGCGTTGCGGCGGCTGGGCGTGGATGAGCGCGGTTATGCATCTCACTCCTTCCGGATAGGTGCGGCAACGAGCGCAGCCGCCGCTGGCCTGGGAAGTGAGGTGATCCAGCGGATCGGGCGATGGCGCTCCAGGGCCTACGAGGGCTACGTGCGTCCGGAACAGTTGTAAGCTGTGGTGGTGGACGGGGGGTGGGCGTGGGGGGGGGTTCTAATGCTGTTTTTTCTCTTTCAGGTCTACTGCTGAACGTGCCGACAGTGCCTGCTGCCCGGAGCGCGCCGGGTGTTTGGTGGCTTCTGGGGCATTCATTCGTCTACTGGGCGGAACGCAGAGCCTCAACTCGTCCGCTGGGTACACACCTGGGCTTGGTGTCCTGCAATTTCCGGCTGGAGTGGCTCGGCGAGCGGGGCATGCGATGGTGGCAGCTACTTCCAGTGGTTCGAGAGCACGCGGAGCGGCGGCAGAGGCCGGTGGGACTCCTGATACATCTTGGAGGGAATGATCTTTCCTGTTGGACTTGTCGGCAACTCATCCGCGCAGTGCAACGTGATCTGCGTGCGCTGCAGGAGCAGTGGCCTGACGTTGCAATCGTCTGGTCGGACATCATCCCTCGGCCAGCCTGCTTGCCTCAACGACGCTGGTCGAGAGGGTTGGCCAAAGTGAACAGGCAGATTGGCCGTTGGTTGCAACAGGCCGGTGGATGGCAGGTCCGGCACCCCTGGGCGGACCCCCAGTGCGCAGGACTGTACCGTACCGACGGGGTACACTTGTCCCCGGTCGGTCAGGACTTATTGCTTAATGATTGGCAGGAAGCGCTGGAAATGATTGGTCGCAGCTTTATGGTGGGGGCGGTGCGAGGATAGTGCCTACCTCGCACCGGTGGCGGGGTACAGAGCCAGCGCTCGCAGGAGCGGCGCGGGCTTGACCTGGTTTACAAGCAGTGGGGGCGAAGTGCTCCCCGGGGTGGGGCGAGACAGCCCGGTTGGGGGTCTCGGCCCGGTAGCGGGGGGGTGGGAGCCGGCCTTTGCTACTAGGATGGCGAGGCAGGCGGCGGGGTTTGGGGGGAGGAGGATGCTCCGCCTTGCTATTAAGAGGGGGGGGGGGGGGGCATCCGCCGGTAATGGGGGGCGGGGTTGGGTTTTGTTCAATTGTTATCTTAGGCCCGTGTTGGGCCGGTTGTACAAGTTGTAAATAAAGCTGCGACCAAAAGTTTGTACCAAATATTACTGAGTTGGTGAAGTTATTGGGGGGGGGGGGGAACAGGCTGGGAGTGTGTCCAATCGGGGAATGGAGGCGAGGAGGGCTTCCGGGTTACCAGTGTTAATGCCCGAGGCCGCGGGCCGGGTCCCGCGGCCGACAGTAACCTGGGCCCGGGCCCGGCCGCGGCCTCCAACGTGCCGGGTAAAAGGGGGGGTGCATCGGGGGGGGGAGGGGGCGGTGCGAGGCAGTTGAAATCGCTCCGGCGCGCCGTCGGAGCGATTTCATTGGCCCGCATGACATGGGGTGGGCGGTGCAGTTCGCGAGGAGCCGCGTGGCCGTCTCCTTCTGGCCGCGGCTCCTCGCGTACCGGTCGCGTCCCCGCCCCGCCGCCCATGGTTGTGGTTTGTCGGGATGTTGCAGCTGGTGGGGGTGGCGGGGTACAGAGCCAGCGCTCGCAGGAGCGGCGCGGGCTTGACCTGGTTTACAAGCAGTGGGGGCGAAGTGCTCCCCGGGGTGGGGCGAGACAGCCCGGTTGGGGGTCTCGGCCCGGTAGCGGGGGGGTGGGAGCCGGCCTTTGCTACTAGGATGGCGAGGCAGGCGGCGGGGTTTGGGGGGGAGGAGGATGCTCCGCCTTGCTACTAAGATGGCGGGTGGGGGGGCATCCTCCGGTAAAGGGGTGCGGGGTTGGGTTTTGTTCAATTGTTATCTTAGGCCCGTGTTGGGCCGGTTGTACAAGTTGTAAATAAAGCTGCGACCAAAAGTTTGTACCAAATATTACTGAGTTGGTGAAGTTATTGGGGGGGGGGGGGGGAACAGGATGGGAGTGTGTCCAATCGGGGAATGGAGGCGAGGAGGGCTTCCGGGTTACCAGTGTTACTGAAAAACACTGGGATCATGACTCCAAGAGAATTATGGAGAATAAAGAGGTTATCACCTGGGATATTCTCATTTCAACCGATAAAAAGTTAGATGCAAGCACTGTTCCCTCTAAGCTGTGTGCGTGTGCGCGCGCACACGCCTCGCCAAGCAAGCGCACATACTTTACAACAGAGCGCACAAAAATTATGGTTCTGATTCTGATAGAAAACAACACAGACGACTTAAAATTTAAAAGCTGTGATTGTAATTACTAGAAATTTTCCACTTCATTTAGTAATCATCTATTTTCATTTAATTTGATTAAAATCAATGTGGTGTACATACTGTATTCTGACATGTAGTCAAATTTTAAAGTATATAACTCCGAGTGTCGTTATGTGGCGCACAAAAATTTAACCTTCCTTCAAAAGCTGCACAGCTGATATTTTATGCACACACAGCCTACAGAAAATTAGAGGGAACATTGGATGCAAGTAAGTCAGGCATAGTAGTAAAGAAGAAAAATAGCATCCATTCCAATGGATTATTCTGTGAATGGCATTGAGAGGAAGAAGATCCTCAAGCGCCAAGAAATGAAGTTCAAGGCCAAAAAAATGTGGCAGAAAGATACTGAGATATTTCCCATCGCGTTTGGAGCCATAAGCTTGATTAAGAGGAATTTCCAAATTCGCCTTAATAAATTGCCTAAACATGGTATATCTTATGAACTCCAGAGAGAGGTTCTCTTTGGCACAATGCAAGTACTTTGTTGAGCGTTAACAGGAAATTTGAGAGACTGAGATTTGTATTCCACATTTCCTGATATAAGAGTGAGGTTCACTACTGTCATTGTATTCACAAAATTAACCATTTGGAGAAATTGTTCCTGAGATTAATTTGAGCCTTTATTCTTCATGAAGATGTATACCAGAAGCATTACAACTCTAGTTCTGGAAGGCTGCAAATGGATATGGTAGTTGGGTAATCAATCTATCCAAATGAACTTGTTTTTTTAAAGCAAATGCATTCAAATCTAATTCTTTTTCACTGTATGTTTGATTACAATCAAATTTATTAGATTTTTGTAGGCATTTGACAACTTAGCTTTTTGAGCAGCCTTTTATGATTACACAGGTACACTACCAAAAAACTGCCTCCAGTTTTGCAACTGATTCCTATAGATTTTGGGGTGCTGAATCCAGGAAAAATAGCCAAAATGTTCCATCACGTCACGTTTTCTTGCAAAATTAGATTTCTTACCCATATAAGGAATGTTCACATAATTTCTTTTTAGCCGACTGCAGTTTATTTTCTTGGCCCAAAATAGAGGTTGTAATGGTTAACTAACTAGAAACACTCCCTCATGATATTTTAGAGTGTTTTGTATTCATTTTATACATTAACAGGACAATTGGGAGGCGGGGGGCTAAATCCAGTACTCGCGCTGGCGCATGTTCTTTCCTGTTCGCCTCGCCTCGTTCCGCTCGCTCAAACACGGTGGTTGCGACATGAACGTTCCTGTCAAATTTCAGTTTCTTGCAAGTTCATTATTACCTTTTGTTTGCTCAGTCGTAATCCAGCTTTATTCCGAAGTGGTTCACTACAGTTGTAGTTTGCAGTGCTGTGTATTTGTGATGGCTCACAGAGCCAGAGGTTGCGTCAACTCTCCGGACAGTTTTTGTTTTATTTGTGGGGAATATACCGTGAAAAAGCGGCAGAGGAACATTTCTGCATTTATTAAAAAAGCATATTTTGCCTATTTCGGTTTGAAGTTAGGCGATCAAGACAAATCGTGGGCTCCTCACAAAGTGTGCAAGACATGTGAGGAAGATCTACGCTTATGGATGAAAGGTAAAAAACAAGCATTTCATTTCAGAATACCTATGATGTGGCGTGAACAAAGAGACCACAGCAGTGACTGCTATTTTTGCTCTTGCATTGTGAAGGGATACAACTTAAAAAATAAGAACGTAATAAGTTACCCCAACCTTCCCTCAGCAATTAGGCCTATGCCTCATAGCAACGAAGTACCTGTGCCTGAACCACCAAAATCTTTGGATCATATTTGTGTGGACGGTTCTGATCATGATGAGACTCATCAGATGGCTTTTCCCGATGAGTCCAGTACTTCCGAGTTTGAAACTGAACCAGATCTGAAACCTGAACTTTTCTCTCAAGCTGAATTGAATGATTTAGTCCGGGATTTAGGACTCCCAAAAGATGCTGCCCAACTGCTAGGTTCTCGGCTTAAACAGAAAAATCTATTGTCACCAGGAACAATTTTTTATTGGTACCGCAACCGCGAGACACAATTTTTGAAGTATTTCAGCAAAGAGGAAGATTTGGTATTTTGCAACGATATATACGGAGTGATGGAAAAGTTTAAACTCAAGTATGATCCTGCTGAATGGCGGCTGTTCATTGATTCGTCAAAAGACAGCATAAAAGGTGTTCTTTTTTTCATAATGGCAACACATTTGCTTCAGTTCCTATTGCTCACTCTGTTATTCTCCAAGAAAAATATGAGAATTTGGCCCTGATTCTTCAGAAGATTCGTTATGATGAGCATAAGTGGATGATTTGTGGAGACTTTAAAATTCTATCCATGCTATTAAGGCAGCAATCCGGTTTCACCAAATATCCCTGCTTCCTTTGCTTGTGGGATAGCCGGGCCCGCGACCTACACTGGGGGAAAAAAGACTGGCCAATTCGGGAGTATTTGAGACCCGGTGAGAAAAATGTTCTTCATGAGAGCTTGGTACCTCGTGATAAAATTCTATTACCACCTCTCCACGTTAAGTTGGGTCTCATTAAGCAATTCATCAAGTCCCTTCCAAAAGATGGTGAGTGCTTTCGGTACCTTTGCTCAAAGTTCCCCCGACTTTCTGAAGCAAAGCTAAAGGAAGGAGTGTTTGTTGGCCCTGATATAAGGAAACTCATTTCAGATGGAGCATTCGCTGAAACGATGTCTGAGAAGGAAAAAGAAGCCTGGGATTCCTTCAAGGATGTTGTTCTCAAATTCTTGGGGAACAGGCGGGATGAGAACTATAAGGATATTGTTGCCAGGATGCTCAATGCCTTCAAAGAACAAGGCTGTAACATGAGCCTGAAAGTCCATTTCTTGCACTCCCATGTGAACTACTTTCCCGAAAACCTGGGGGCGTACAGTGAAGAACAAGGTGAAAGGTTTCACCAGGACATCAAGGACGCAGAGAGAAGGTACCAAGGAAGATGGAACACCACTATGATGGCTGATTTCTGCTGGTTGCTGCTGCGGGAAACCCCAGATGAAAAATACGCCAAGCAGCGCACCAAGAGAAGCATTCGGGGGAAGAAGAAACGGGCCCACCAGGAGATTGATTGACCCAAGAATGACTTTAAAATCTAAACTGTGTTGACAAATATCGTGTTTTTACTAAACTTTGAAATAAAAATTTGCTAGTTATTACCACAGTGTCGGATCTCATTTATTAGAATTTTATTTTCACACCATCGGGTGTTTGTCTTCATGTATTGCAATGGTGCGGTTTGCGTTTTCTATTCTTACATACATACCTGTACAACATTTTTTGCACATTTCTTTGCTTTGCTTTGTGTCTAACCTCGCTCTTATATGCTCAATGTTTGTGCACATGTATGTGGCTGTTTTAAGTGCAGACAATTTTGCTACCATCCCAGTGTGTTTTGTTGACATTATTCTTATGTGCTGCCTTGTTACAATTTTCTTTATTCTTATTTGAATAACTATTAAACAATTAGTATAAAGAATTCATCCAAGAAACTTTTATCTTGATCGCACTCAATCTGAAACGTTCACCTCAAACTGCTAACCCAATGTAGCAAAAAATCTGTACGTGATGGAGCAAATTGGTTACCAGATTTGGATTCAGCGCACCAAAAAACGTAAAAATCAATCGAAACATTAGAGGCAGTTTAAAAAAAAATTTTTTTAGTGTACCTGTGTTATGCTCTAGCAATGAGGAGGGTTCAAAAAGCTCATTGGAAGAAACTAATGTTTAAGCTATTTTTCAATTTTTCATTGTTCTTTTTTTATTTTATAGTGTTAAATTTACAAATTATATAATAGAATTACATCTTGGAGGGAAAAGAGAGAGAAATCATATTAGAAATAAAAAAATAGGTATACCATAAGACATATACATTCACATTATTGTTCTTTAAATATTATTTTTAGTCTTAATTATGTTTTGCATTCTCTTTATGCTATTTATCTTTATTGTAAATGGTTATAAGATAATAGTGGTGCAATTATTTTGATTCTAAATTGTCATGAGATGTTAAATTATGTGATAGCATATAAAGTTTGCAAATAACAAATATTCTTGATTATTTATTTCTGATCAGCCTGAAAGCCAGATCCAGCTGCAGCCCTTGAGGACAGAAGTAGATTTCTCTGCTTTTCTTAATCTGCATGTCTTTCTCATAACATATTTGCCTTGACCAATGTTCCCTTTAAGGCATGCAGGAATCAATCCACTGTCCACATTCTTATCAGTGGGGGTAGTACAATAATCGTGTGGTTTCAATTGCATATGGTAGGCAGGCTTTATGGAACTCTTAGGGGACGTGCCTGTCCCATGTGTTACAAACCATGAGATTACTGCACACTGTCCTTACAATAACAATGCAAAAGGTAGACTTCTGTGCACCTTAGAGAGAATATTGCCCTTGGCATACTGCTTAAACTATGAAAAGGAAGATGGGTAAAGCAATTTAAACAGCTTTCTAAAGTAAATGTATTATTTTGCCGTAAGACAATAGAAAAAAATATTCAAGAAAGTAATCACAACTTTCCAAGCGATGTAATTGTCATACCTGCACAAATCCTGGTTTTCATGAAATCATCGTATCGTTATGAACCCATAATTGCTATAGATTAAAAGCTTTCCTCTTTTTATGTTAGCCCTTTTTCCATTTTTCTGCTGGGAAGTCATTACTCTTTGAAATAGTTTTTGCCTTATCTACAAACCTTTGCACTCACACAATGTACTTCTCTAGTCACATAAATCATAGAGACTGGTGGGCTGCTATTGGAAACAGAGAGATCGCAAACAAAGCATTTTTAGAGATTTAAAGCGACGGCGAACAGCTAAACGATCAAACAAAATCTTTTGCTATCATTCCACAAATTAATAATAGCGTGTACCTGTATTTTCATGACTTTACAACTTCATTTAAATACAATAACTAGAAAAGAAAAGCTACATATTTTGTATGGAGGACATAAGAATATCAAATGTATACCTACACGTTTGACTGTTTGACCTATTTACTAAGCTGTGGTAGGTGTTGGAATCTCTCGTGGTTAGTATGGACTCATGCTAAGAATTAACACAATGCCTTCACAATTAATGTGATATGTTCCTGCATTAAACAGCTAGGGGGTAATTTTAAAAGAAGCACATACTTTTCTAAAAAAAAAAAAAAAAACCACTGATAGTGCCTAAGACTTTATTCATGAGTTGGACATCTGGCACATAGATGTCAAAAATCATGGACACATCAAGCTGGGTACATAGATTTTCCCGACATGAAAATGTCCAGATAGCATGAAGGCGTGGTGGAGATATGCCCTGGGCAGAGCAAAGGAGTTGCATGTTCTGGTGCAATTTCCGAATGTCACAAGCATGTCAAACCCTGGTTGGTGAGGCTTCTATGCCTATACCTGCTTCTGACCATGAATAGAATGGAATAAAATGTGTTTCATTGCTATAACACTTTCAGGGGGAAGAGCAAAATGGACTTAAATTGTAGTGGTTAACATTTCCTGGACAATGAAACCTGCCCATGAATACTAATATATTATGGGCCCATCTAAAATAGCAGAGCAGGACTTGCTAGCTTCATAACATAGATGGGGATATACAACAATCTGCCTGGCCAGAATGAATAGACAGATGATGAAATACTAACAGAAATTAGGAAAGCTAACAAAGTTTACAATACAGTAATTGGAGATTTCAATTACACCAGTATCGACTGAGTCAATGTCGCCAGGTAAAGTTTCTAGATGAATAAATGACTGCTTCATGGAGCAGCTGGTTCAGAAACTGACATGAAGGGAAGCTATTTTAGACCTAGTCCTTAGCAGAACTCAGAATCTAGTGTGAGAGGTAACAGTGTTGGGGCGTTTGGCAATAGCGATCGCAACATAATCTCATTTGATTTAATAAATGGAGGGAGGATAGTAAGGAAATCCATTGTGCCGGCATTTAATTTTCAAAAAGGAGACTATGATAAAATGAGGAAATGGTTAAAAAAACTAAAAGGAGCAATTTCGAAGACTGAGTTTACATCAGACCTGAGTGTTATTTAAAAATACTATCTTGGAAACCCAGACCAGATGTATTTCACGCTTTAAGAATGGTACAAGGAAGGTCAAATGGCAGCCAGTATGCTTTAAAAGTGAGATCAAAGAGGCTGTTATAGCCATGGAAGAATTCTTCAGAAAATGGAAAAAGGAGTCAAATGGTAAAAACAGGAAACAGCATACAGTAAGTACTGGCAAGTTAAATGCAAGGCATTGATAAGGGAGGCAAAGATAGAATTTGAAAATAATCTTGCTGTGGAAGCAAAAGTGCATAATAAATCTTTTTCAAGTACTTTTGTAGCAAAATACCCTGTGAAAGAGCCAGTTGGACCATTAGAAGATAGAGGGGTAAAAGGAGCACTAAGAGAGGACAAGGCCATAGTGGAGAGACTGAATGAATTCTTTGCTTCCGGTCTATACTGAATAGGTAGGAAAGTTACCCATACCAAAAATCATATTTAAAGATGATGTATCAGGAGAATTGAAACAAATCTTGACAAACTGAGAAGATGTAATACAGCTATTTGATAAAATGAAGAGTAGGAAATCACTTGGACAGGATGGTATATATCCCAGGGTGTTGAAAGAACTCGAACATAAAATTTCAGACCTACTATTAGAAATGTGTAAACTATCATTAAAATCATCTATAGGATCTGAAGATTGGAGAATGGCCAACGTAATGGCACTTTTTAAAAATGGTTCCAGAGGTGATCCATGAAATTACAGACAAGTGAACCTGATGATGTTGTAGTGCAAAATGGTAGAAACCATTATAAAGAACAAAATTACTGAACATATAGAGAGTCATGATTTAATGGGATAAACCCAACATGGATTTAGTCAAGAAAAGTCTTAACTCACTAATCTGTTATATTTTTTTGAAGGTAAAAGGTGATTCGGTTGATATAGTGTATCTGGGTTTTCAGAAAGTCTTTGACAAGGTCCCTCATGAGAGACTCTTGGTGAAATTAAAAAGTTATAGGATAGAAGGTAGTGTATTATTGTGGATCAGGAACTGGTTAAAAGATAGAAAACAGAGAATATGGCTAAATGGCCAGTTTTCTTAGTAGAGAAAGGTGAATAGCGGAGTACCCCAGGGATCTGTGCCGGACCCGCTGCTTTTTAACATATTCCTGAAAGACCTGGAAATGGAATCAAGCTGTTAGTGCTGTTGAATATCTCCGGTTTGGGCCTCTAAGTGCTCCAATGCTAGCTGGCTAGTGTCAAGACATTCCAGGGATGGATTGAAGGCAGCACCTGGGAATAACTGGTTGGCAGCAATATTCAGCCGCTGGCTGGTTATCCTAGTTCAGTTAAAGTTAGGCACTTGAAAGGTTCACCTAGCTTTAGTCGCTTTAATTAACTGACAGTGGGCTGAATATTGCCACTAGCTGGTTAGCTAAAGCGCTATCGAGCCACCCCAGATATTTAATGCTGGTAGCCGGATATGGACTGACATTGATTATTTGAGTTCAAGGTTCAGTAGTGATGGCTTTTTATTTATTTTTATTTATTTAATGCTTTTATATACCGTGCTTTTTAAAATCAGTGCGGTTTACAGATAGCATATTGTGCAGAGCAGGAAGCGCCTGCTTCGCACTTACATTTAACAGGAAATACAACTTGGGTTAATAACCATGGGGAGGTAAATACAGGCTATATACAGTATTGGCAGGAAGTCGCTGTGTGGCTATGGTTACATGGTTATTCTTGCAGCTATGTACAGGGGTGTAAATTGGGTCGTAAGGTTGTATTGGGTAGGGATGTGTTGTTGGCCTGGACATAGTGCAGGAGAAAAAGGGTGGTGCTTTAGTGCTTTTCTGAATTGTGCGAGGTCAGTGATCGTGCGGATGGACACTGGGAACTCGTTCCAGCAGGTAGGTGCATAGAACATGAACGCTCTGTTTTTTGTTGCCTGAGTGCATTTTGTTACTTCACTGGGGATTATCATAAAGAATAAAATTACTCAGCATGTAGATAGTCACAACCTAATGGGAGACAGCCAACATGGCTTTAGACAAGGAAGATCTTGTCTTACTAATCTGTTATGTTTTTTTGAAGGAGTGAATAATCAGGTGGACAAAGGTGAGCCGGTTGATATTGTGTATCTGGACTTTCAGAAAGCCTTTGACAAGGTCCCACATCAGAGACATTTGGCAAAACTAAAGAGTCATGGGATAGGAGGCAGTGTACTATTGTGGATCAGGAACTGGTTAAAAGATAGAAAGCAGAGGGTAGGACTAAATGGCCAATTTTCCCAATGGAGAAAGGTGAATAGTGGTGTACCCCAGGGATCTGTGCTGGGTCTGCTGCTTTTTGACATAATCATAAATGACCTGGAAAGTGGAATAACGAGTGAGGTTATCAAATTTGCAGATGACGCAAAACTATTTCAAGTTGTTAAAACCCAAGAGGATTGTGAAAAATTGCAAGAGGATCTTGATAAATTGGAAGACTGCACATCAAAATGGCAGATGAAATTTAATGTGGACAAGTGCAAGGTTATGCACCTAGGGAAGAACAACCCAAACTATGGTTACACGATGCAAGGATCCACATTAGGAACCACCACCCAGGAAAAAGATTTAGGCGTCATTGTGGATACCATGTTAAAACCCTCAGCCCAGTGTGCAGCGGCGGCCAAGAGAGCAAATAGAATGCTAGGTATGATAAGGAAAGGAATGGAAAATAAAACAAAAGATATTATAATGCCTCTATATCGTTCCATGGTGAGACCGCACCTTGAATATTGTGTGCAATTCTGGTCGCCGTATCTTAAAAAGGATATAGCGATTTTAGAAAAGGTACAGAGAAGAGCCACCAAAATGGTAAAGGGGATGGAAGGATACTCCTATGAAGAAAGGCTAAAAAGGTTAGGGCTCTTTAACCTGGAAAGGAGACGGCTGAGGGGAGATATGATAGAAGTCTATAAATTAATGAACGGAGTGGAACGGGTAAACGTAGATCGATTGTTTACCTTATCAGAATATAGAAAGACTAGGGACATGCAATAAAGCTGCAGGGTAAACTATTTAAGACTAATAAAAGAAAATATTTTTTCACTCAACGTGTAATCAAACTCTGGAATTTGTTACCGGAGGATGTAGTAAAGGCTGTTAGTGTAGCTGGGTTTAAAAAAGGTTTGGACAAGTTCCTGGAGGAAAGGTCCATAAACCATTATTAAGAAGTGACCGAAGATATCAATGCTTGACCCAGTACAAGCATTGTGGAACTTGTGTCTCTTGGGGATACTGCTAGGTACATATGACCTAGATTGGCCACTGTTGGAAACAGAATACTGGGCTTGATGGACCATGGTCTGACCCAGTATGGCATATCTTATGTTCTTATGTTCTTATTAGTGTATTGATGGCGAAGGACCTTCTTGCTCTGGATGAGGGAGTGGGGTGGATAAGGTTTGTCAAGGAGCTGGAGGTTTTTTTGTTAATGGCTTTGAAAGTTAAGAGAGCAACTTTGTATATGAGTCAGCAGTAGATTGTTAGCCAGTGGAGGTCCTTTAGGATTGGGGTGACGTGCTCTCTTCTAGAGGCCCCATGTAGGAATCGGGCAGCGGCGTTCATAGCTAACTGTAGGGGGTTAAGTGTGTTCTTAGGGAGCCCATGAAGGATCAGATTGGCGTAGTCAAAGTGGGGGGTTACTATCACCTGGAATACTGTCCGGAAGTCGTCTGGTTGCAGTAAGGGTCGGAGATGTTGAATTGTCCTCATCTTATGGTAGACTTTCTTGACAGTGTTGCTTATGTGGGCTTTGAGGTTGAGGTGCTGGTCAAGTGTGACTCCTAGGTAGCGGATGGTGGGGCGGCTCGGGAGCTCGGCATCTTTTGTCTTTAATATTGCCGGAGGGATGAAGGTTTGATTTCTCGTGACGAATAGCACTTCTGTCTTGCTGAAATTTATTTTGAGACTTTGTGAGTTAAGCCAGTCATTAATGGCATCAAAGCATTTTACCAGTGAGGAGAAGTCTGGTTGATCAACGGTGAAGGGGGTGAAGAGAAGTATGTCATCTGCATAAATCAGGCAGGAGATGTTGAAGGAGCAGATGATGGCACATATGGGCTGCATATATATATTGAATAATAGGGCAGATAGAGAAGAACCCTGGGGAACTCCATGTTTTTGTTGGAAAGACTTGGAGGTCATAGAGCCTGTGTGTACCTGCTGCCATCTATCTGTTAGGTATGATTTGCACCAGCTCCAGGCTGAGCCCTGGATTGCTTTTTCCTGGAGACGTGTCAGGAGCTGCTCATGGTTGACAGAGTCGAAGGCCGTGGAGATGTCCAAGAAAATCAGGGCATATCCTTGTCTGTTATTAATCCCTGTGATTAATGTGTTAAAAAGAGTGGCAAGAAGAGTTTTGATTCCATGTGATTCCCTGAAGCCATGTTGGCATGGATCAAGGGGGGCGGTGGAGTCGATGTGTTCTTGGTATTGCCGTTGAGCTATCTTCTCAATAATCTTGGCTAGAAGTGGGATGCTTGAGATTGGTCGATAGGACTCTACCTTCTGGGGGTCCAGTTTATTGTTCTTCAGAAGGGGTCGGATCGACGTCTGCTTGAGACATGCTGGGAACATTCCTGTGGAGAAGGATCGCTCCATGATCTTGGCTAGCATCGGACTGAGTTCTTTGCGCAGAGATCTTATCCAGTGAGCTGGACATGGGTCATTTGGGGCAGTGGTGGCGTTGATGGTTGCGATGATGATCTCAATGCCTCTGGCTGATGGTGTTGTAAGTGAGTTGAGCGGAAGTGGTTGATTTGTGTTATGTCCGGGAGTGGGTTTCTTGGCTATGCTGATGTTGCTGGCTTTGGCTAGTATGTAGTCTGCATATTCCTGTGAGTGTATCATAGTAGTCTGTGTGGGCGAAGGTTCTTTCATCATGGACTTCACTAGGTTGAAGAGGTCATGCGGTTTGTTTAGTGAGCGGAGTAGGAGTTTGGAGCGGTGTTCTTTTATTTTCACTGAGATGGAGTTTCTGTGTGAGTTAAGCTGGGTGATGTAGGCCGCTTGGTCGGCTGGGGACCGGGATCACCACCATCTTCTTTCCAGTTTCCTAAGGAGAAGTAGTGAAGAACGTAGCTCTGTGGAGTACCACTTTGCTGATTTCTTACCTCTATGTGACTTGCATGGCTTGATGCTTTATCAGTGTTAGCTGCCATTGCTGAATAGCCCCCCTATATATTTGTGCTAAAATGCTGTAACACATTTTTCAAAATTTTTATGAAAATGGTTGTGCAAAAGAAACTGAAAAAAAATAATAAAAATTGGGGGAAAAGGCTAAAAATCTGAGAAAGGAACCAAAACCTTCCCTATGCACATCATGAAAACTAGGATATTTTGTAAGTTGTTGTTAAGTATCATCAAATCTGTGTCGACTCATGGAAACCCCATGGATAGTATTCCTAAATTGTATTTGGTCTTCAGTCAGGTGGCTCATTGTTGAAAGACTGGTACCCGTAGCTGCTATTATTGTACCGATCCATCTCATTGCTGGCCTTCATCTTTTGTGTTGACCACCTATCTTGCCAAGCATGATGTCTTTCTCTAATGGTCTCTCTCTTCGCATGATGTGTCCAAAGTATGAAAGTCAGTCTTGTCCTTTGAGCTTCTAAAGAAAGCTGTTTTGATCTCCTCTAGTACTGACTGGTTTGTTCTTCAGGCAGTCCATGGTATACACAGTATTTGTCACCAGTACCATAATTCAAAGGCATCAATTTTCTTCCTATCTTTTTCACTGTCCAGCTTTTCCATCCATATGATGTTATTGAAAATACCATGGATTGAATGAGTCAATTCTTTGTAAGGAGAGAGACATCTCTGCTCTTGAGAATCTTGTCTAGGTCTTTCATAGCCATTCTGCCAAGAGCAATGTGTCATCTGATTTCTTGACTGCTTGTTGCTTCTTTATTGATAGTTGATCCAAATAGGTTAAAGTTGTCCACAATTTCAATTTCTTCTCCTTCAATGATGAGCTTCTTGATTTTGCCAGTTGTCATGATCTTTGTCAATTGGATCACCTTTCTTTAGTATTGGTATAAACATAGATCTTTTCCAGTCAGTTGGCCATGATGTTGTCTTCCAAATTTCTTGGCACAGCCTTGTAAGTATGGTAACAGCTGCATTAGATTGCTGTAATACTTCAATGGGAATGTCATCAATGCCTGATGCTTTGTTCTTTAAGGCTTTCAATGCTGCTTCAAATTCTTCTTTCATCACCAATGGTTCCGGATCATAAGGCAGAGGTTGAAACGGCTGTTGGTCCACTTGATTTTTATCATTTAAAAATTCTTTATATGCTTTCCACCTTTTCTTGATCTTCTCAGCATCATTCAGCATAGAAACTTGACCATCTGGTAACATTCCTATTCGAGGCTGGAATTTTTTCTTTAACTCTCTTAGCTTTAAGAAAGATGATCTTGTTCCTCCTCTAATAGTTTCTGCTTCTATTTCCTTGCATGTGTCATTTTATTAGTTTTCCTTGTCCTGTCTTGCTACATGTTGGAAATCTCTGAGTTCTGCGATTGTCTTTCTTTCTCCTCTGGCTTTAGCTTCTCTGCGTTTCTGGGCAATTTTCAGAGTTTCTTCTGTCATCCATTTTGGGCATTTTTGCTTTTTGTCCTTTTTTAGAGACTTCTCGCTTTCTTCAAATACAACCTTGATGTCATTCCATAACTCTTCTGGAGCTCTGTCATTTGTATATAAAGCAGCAAATCAATTTTGCAGGCAGTCTTTAAATTTCAGTGGTATATTCTCAAGGTCATATTTTACTACATTCATGAGTGGCTTGCTCTTTTTCCATTTTAACTTGAGGTTGTATACTAATAGCTGGTGATCTGTACCACAGTCAGCTCCAGGTTTTGTTTTTGTTGATGTTACAGAGCTTTTCCATTGTTGACTTCCACAGATGTAGTCCATTTGATTTTTGTACAATCCATTGGGTGAGGTCCATGTGTACAGTTGCCGCTTGTGTTGCTGGAAGAAGTTGTTTGAGATGAATAGGCCATTGGTCTTGCAAATTCTGTCTTTCTCCAGCTTCATTTCTGTTGCCAAGTCCATATTTTCCAACAACTTTGCCGCCGCCTTTGTTGCCAACGTTTGAGTTCCAGTCACCCATGACTATCAGGATATCCTGTTTGCATATTTTGTCAATTTCAGCTTGTACTTGTTCATAGAACTCATCAATTTCATCCTCTTCTGCAGCTGTTGTTGGGGCATATACTTGAATTATAGTTGCGTTGATAGGCATTCTTCGTAGATGAATAGAGATTAAGCGTTCACTGACTGCATTGTATTTCATTACAGTTCTTGAAAGTTTTTTCTTTATTATAAATACAACACCGTTTCTTCTTTCTTTCATTTCAAGCATAGTAGACCATGTGATCATCTGATGCCCGATGCTAATCCATTTCAGTTCGCTGACACCCAACAGATCAAGTTGTACACGTCCCATTTCATTTTTGACCACCTTCAACTTCCCTTGGTTCATGCTTCGTATGTTCCATGTCGCAATATGTAAGACATCTTCACAGCTTTTGACTTTCATTTCATGTGCAGCTACATCAGCAGTCAGACGTCCTGAGGGCTTTGACCCAACCACAACATAAATGCTGGCTTTACTCTGAAAAGACTTCAGATCCTCCCCAGTAGCTAGTTGAGTGCCTTCCAACCTGGGGGTCTCATCTTCCAGCACTATAGTGCAATTTGTTTTATTGTGACTATCCATTGGATTTTCATGGCAAGAAACAGAAGTAGATTGCCAGGCCTTTTCTCCATGCAGTTTAAGTTTAGTGTTGGTGCCGTTTTCACAGAAATGTGATCTTCCACTGCCAACACTGTCCCATTCTGCTGCTGCCAAGATGGGTGGTTTGTCTTGGTCTGGCACCTCAGCTGAGACCTGTCCATCTTGGGAGACCCCGCCAGTAGTTAAACTACCGATAGCTTAGCCCTCGGCATCACTGATGCACACAAACCCTCACAGTACGGCAAGCTGCAAACCAAGTGAGCATTTTGTAAGTTAACCACTCAATTCAAATAATCTATTCCCTTGAATGATATTGAACTGTCTATCTTTTAAACTTCAGAGGCACCCTCAAGTTGTGCAGTGCTTTATACTGAACAAACATTGCTTAATTTTGGTAATCTTTCAGATTACTAAAAGAATCCTTTTTCAAAATTATAAACTGTCTTGATATGACTCGTGTAGGCAGCATATCAAATTCAGTAAACTAAACGAAAATGTATTAAATAATCTTTTCTTTTCTTTTTTATAAGTAAGGCTGTCATTTCTTTTTATCTGGTTTCTACAAGCCACAGGTATCAACCAGGAAATTTCAGCTGCTATTTAGAGGCATTTAGATTCATTGTTTAGACTTCATAAAAGGGTCCATGTCAGTCTACTTTCATATTACTGAAGCTAAATCTATCATGGTCATTGCCTAGTGTCCTCTTGAGGTCAGATTGTTTTCCATTATTGACAATGCATTTGTGTTGCTTTGTATTTATGGTATACTACTCAATTAAATGATTTATACAAATAAAAGATAAAATCTCAAGTGTCAGTTCTGTGTTGTGCTTGAACTCTGACCTGTGACATTCACCTAACTCGAACTAACAAGCTTTGTTCTCTCTGTCCATATGAAGAGTGATAAGGTACTACTTCATTATTAAGAACAGTTTCATTTTTAACACCTACTGCTTCTCACTTGCATTAAGTCAGATTGAGACATCTTGGGCCATAATGACATTTTAGAGTAGTCAAAGACAAAAAAGGAAGTCATTACATCTGCAATACATCTATAAAGGCAATGCCATTAAAAAAAGGATTCAAAATGAACCCATGTCAACTTGTTACAGCCCAAAAGGTAATTCTGCTACTGTACTATGTCTGGAATAGGGCATGGTACAAAATCATATTATTAATGACACCAAATAACTTGCCATGGTCAAAGGTGCCTCTCTCTAGAAGAGTCCAGGTGTTGCTAAATTCATTAACATGTCACTTGGAAGAGACATGATGTCATATCTGTTCTCTGCAGGGATGAAACCTAGAGTCTCCTTGCTCCTGTCAGTGTACTGTCATCTTAATTTCGTCTCTTTTGCACCTTATTGCCATGTGAAGAGTTGGAAAGTATCACTGGAGCTGCCTTTTTAGAAAGAGCTATGAATATTTGACATGTATCTTTTATTTTAACTGCTTGTTTGCTTAAGCACTGATTTTATTCAATGAGGGCTTTCAGTGAATCATTAGTTTGAAGGAATTTATCCTGCCTCTGTGACATTTTAAGGTTCATGCAATATAAACTACATGTGGATATAATTTTAATCAAAGGAAAATTAGCAGCCCAGTTACTTTCAAGAACATTAAAATGTTTAATTTAGACATCACTTGGTTGAATGACTGCACTTTGAGTGAGCTCCGTACAGTTGTTTTCTACATTCCCTCATAAGAAGAGCTGGTGAAATCCTTGTTCCCCAAAAGCGACTTACCTGGCTCTAAGAAGCAGCAAAGTCTGTAAAAAGCTGGAGCTGAAAGCCCATATACAATGCAGAAGTTGGTGACCGAGGGAAAGGTACACATGTATATGATGGGGGGCAGCGGCACGGCATTCGGAGATGTAGGGGTCCCACGCAGAGAGTGAGCGGAAATCTCTATCACAGATTATTACAAAAAAAAAAAAAGACATGCGATGGTGGCTGGTCGAGATCCAGAAGATATTGCATTTTTAAGAGCAGACATAAAAGCTGCTGTAGCTAATTAATGGAGAAAAACGGAAGAATTTGTTTCCTGACTGGAAGAGGTTGAGGATCAGGATGAGCAGTAGGGAAGGCATTACAGGAGCTCCAAAGTCGTGACCTGCTTGCAGGGGACTGTGACTAATCTACTGGAGGAGACCTACATTATAGGTCCACAAGGTGAATATAACAAAGAACATAAGAACTTCCATACTGGGTCAGATCAAAGGGCCATCAAGCTCAGTGTCCTGTTTCCAGCAGTGGCCAGTCCAGATCACATGTACCTGTCAGGTTCCCAGAAGTAGCCAGTTCCATGCTACTTATTCCCAGGGATTAGCAGAGGTATTCTCTTGGACTGTCTTAATAACAGTTTATGGACTTTTCCTCCAGGAATTTGTCCAAACTTCTTTTTAAATCCAGCTACAGTACCTGTTTTTTTTTCAACACATCCACCAACAATGAGTTCCAAAGATTAATTTTTCATTGAGAGAAAAAAATATTTTCTCCTATCTGCTTTGTATTTTCATGGTATGTCCCCTAGTCCTTGCACTTTTTGAAAGAGTAAGCAATCAATTCATATCTAGCTGTCCCACTCCACTCAAGATTTTATAGGTGCAACATTAGGATGTGGGGTGTCCCTGAGGAAGAAGGGAGACCACTGTGCAGAAAATTTATGAGGCAGTGCTATCTCATGGAGTAGCAGGGCCAGCCCAAAGGTTTCTGCCACTCCTGGCAGAAGCCAGTGCCACCACACCCCACCCCCATCCATCTTATCTTGCAGCAGTGGGGGGGGGGTTGCATGACTCCATTGCTTTCCAACTGCCACCACTCCACCACCACTACAACATGAGAAGACGGATTCGGGGGGGGGGGGGGGGGCTGGCAGAAGTGGTGGCAGCACAACTCCATTTTGAAAGCAGCATGTATGTGTGCCACTGCTTTCAAAATGGAGTCATGCCACCCACCAGGGTCAGCCACCCTAGAACTATGGGCCGTAAGCATGATAAAGAGCTTAAAGACATTGCAGCATGCATCTACCATTACTTAGGTAAAGAGGCTATCACGAGGAAGGCTAGACAACGGGGGGTGTTGCGTGGAAAGAAACATTCAATTGGAATATGTAATGACTTATTTTTGATCATGCTGCAAAGAAGTTAAGGAATGAAGGAAGTGACTGATATCCTGCAGAGTGATTAAATCAAATATAAATGGCTATTCCATTTTGGAATTTTTTACCATCTGTGGCAAGTACAGGAAGGCAAAAACTGAGAAGACTTCGGCAGCTCCTGAATGCAACAGAAATGAAAATCTCCCAAAGCTGAATGACATGAAGGGATAGACTAGGAACAGCTAACCAGAATGGTCGCAATCGCAAAGGGTCTCAGAGGGCAGCAAAAGGCTGAAGAGACCTTCAACTGGACATGGAAAAGAAGTTTTGATTGGAAATCACCACAAGGAACAAGACAGATGCAAGGATTTTGGAGATAGACAATTAGAGGTAGGAGAGTGAGAGGGCATGTATAGATTGTGGATGGGGAAGAACACTCAGCGTGGAACAAGGATTCAGGGAGGAACAGAATGCTTATTGTAATGCTGGGCTTGGGAGGATTGTTAATCGAGGGGGTCTGAGGAAGGAGTGAATGAGTAAGGTGGAGGCTTAGGTGCAGATGTTCTCCAAGTGGCTCACACCTCTTAAGATGGGCCAGAGGTGGGTGCTGGCCATGAAAGGTGATGGGGAGATGCAGGTAGGGGGAAAGAAGAAGAGAGGGGAGGAGGAGGACGGCATACCATCTGGGTCACTGGAGGGACAAATTGGGGATTGGGTGTATGTTTGTAAATGCGTGGATCAGTGTTAGGAAAATAGTACAAGTGATGTTAGGATTAGGTTTTGTAAAGGATGAATTGGTGTTGGGGGAAGAGGAATTTCAATGTGCTTATGAAATCTGGTAGGAACAGATCTGATGGATCATAAGGTTTGAGTGCAGGGTGGAGTTATGGTGATTACTTGATTCCCTAAATTTAATAGATATTTAGAGAGTGCAGCATCCCACTCATAAGATATACACTCATGTAGATATGGTTTTGTTAATGGAAATTCCCTGCCAAGAGTAGAGGAGTCTCACATTGGGAATATTATATTTTCAGACTATACACAGGCTAGGTAAGGCCCAAGTAGGGTTGTAGGAAATGGAAATTGAATGAATCCCTGTTAAGGGGCAAAAGGATTCAAGAAGATAAGATGCAGGTAGTATGTGATTACTTATATCTGAATGATAATGGGTAATTGGGAAAGAAATGACATGGGACACACTGAAAGCATGATTGATAATCGGGAGCAGCGGCCATCGTGGAGGGAGTGAGCGGGAGCTCCTCCTCATCTCCCCTGCCTGCCACACCAACGGCTTTAAATTTGCCGCTTCGGAGGGGCGCCCGCGCCTGAGGGCCCTTTGGCATGGCCCTTAGGCGTTGGTCCGTGGCGTCCGTTGCTGTGGGTGGCATTGATGACATGATGTGGACTGGGGTGACAAGCTGCTATTTTGTGGTAACTTGCTGTTCCATGTTCCTCTTCTTCTCCTATCTGTTTGACTGTCTCTGTCCTCTTCTCTGTCCTATCATATAATTGGCGTTCTTTTCCTTTTTCCTCTTTCCTCAAATGATATAGTATTGTAAACCTCTCTAATTCCTCTGGCCTGAGCGGTATATCAAATTCAAAATAAACATAAACATAAACATAATGGATGATTCTAGGTGCAAGAAAAAGTGGGTTCTTGACTTACTGAGGTTACGAGGGAAACTGATATGTTGGCGATGGAGCATAAGCATGTTCCACTGAGAGGACAAGAGGAGTTACATAAGAACATAAGAAATGCTTACTGGGTCAGACCAAGGTCCATCAACCCCAGTATCCTGTTTCCAACAGTGGAGAATCCAGGTCAAAGTACTTGGCGGGTTCCACAATGCTTGTATCAGTGCTGTGGTCTATAAGTCAGTTTGAAATAAATAAACAAACACTCTACTGGCTTCTCATACGGGTCACAGCCAGCCAGTCTGAAAGGCCGGTGCTGCCCAAGACACAGATAAGACTAAGCTTTCTATCTCTGCTGGTTTTTTTTATTGCAAATATAGAATATTAGCTGTGGGTTAAACCTTAGGTATTTGGAAAATTGCTAATTGCTGGTCCTACATTACGTTTGGGGATAGTCCAACGGCTTGATTTCCTTGTGTAGCCTTAACAGTTTTTTGAGTGTGTCCTCAGTCCAGGCATAAGCCTACTGGGGCAGGGACACTTGTAAGAGAACAAAACAAACCACAGGAGAAGAGGGTATCCGCAACAGCAAGCACAAGCAAAAGCGGACCACCAAAGACCAGAATTACAAGACTAAACACTCATGTCCTTTGCTTATTAAACATGAGTGTTTAGTCCTGTAATTCTATGCTTTCGTTTGACATACAATTTTTTCATTGCTCAATGATACGGCCACGTCAAGCTATGTCAGGGCTTTAGATGTTACTCTACAATTTTTATTTTTAATCATTTTATATGCCTGTGTTGTGATGTGATTTTTTTAAGCTGATGTTATTTATTCTCCATAAAACACATTTATGGTTTTATTTTACACAGATTAAGGAGAGGTTTCTCCCTTTTCATACGTGTTGTTGCTCTCCTGTTGTGGTAATGTATTATCCTTTTTGTTACATGGTTCCTCACACCTCAATGTTTTGTGGTTTTTAAACTTCTATGTAATTTTAGAGAAACTTTTTTATTTTATTTTTGTATGTGATTGTTTTATGTATTGTCTATGAGGTATTTTATGACTGTACAGTTTATGATTATACATTTTAATATGTTTGCTTTTGTTGTAGACCCCTGAAGAAGGCATCGGGCCAAAACCTTTTAGTTGGGTCCTCCAATAAAAAAGAAATTTTATACATCCATACCTGTGTGTGGGCCTGGTCTTTGGTGGTCCGCTTTTGCTTACAGTTGTAAGAGAAATCAGCAACTTGGAATAGACATGCTTACATTGCAAGGGACCAACAGAGGCCTTTGCACAGGGGGAAGACAGAACTATAAAGGTATATTTTGGGTAATTCTGATTCATTGTCTGCTTGAAAGGCATCTTCCAGGGAGGGGGTTACTTTAGATCATCAGGCACCTGGCTTCTCATACCCGTCACAGCCAGCCAGTCTGAAAGGCCGGAGCTGCCCAAGACACAGATAAGACTAAGTTTTCTAGCTCTGCTGGTTTTTTTTTAATTGAAAATATAGAATATTAGCTGTGGGTTAAACCTTAGGTATTTGGAAAATTGCTAATTGCTGGTCCTACATTATGTTTGGGGATAGTCAAACTGCTTGATTTCCTTGTGTAGCCTTAACAGTTTTTTGAGTGTGCCCTCAGTTCAGGCATAAGCCTACTGGGGCAGGGCTACTTGTGTTCCCGCCCACCCTACCCCTCACCCCACTAACCCCTGGGGCTGCATTGCCTATATAGTGGCCAAAAGCTTGGGATATGCCCACATTCTCTCAACCAGCATGTCTTGTATTCAGTGCAATACCTGCGGTACTTTCATTCCAAGAAGAATCATTTGGAGCCTAAGAGCATGTCCTATGTGCCGAAGGTCATCAGCCATGCATAACGAATTGACTGTACTAAGAGAAGACCTAGCTGCCATGCATAAAGAATTGTCTCTACTGAGGGAAGAACTGGCTGCAATGAAGCGCACCTCTTCTAGGATACAAACTGAACAAAGTCCACCACTGCTCCCACAAAGAGTCAAACACACCAGGAACAAATGGATCACAGTGGGTTCGGGTAGATTGCGATCTGTGACACAGAGGCATCCTATACACCAAGAGATATCCCTGCATAATGCACTCTCTGCCTTGGTTAATAAGGATGCCCAATCCAAAGAAACTGAACGGCCCTTAGAGGAGTCAGTCAATGCCCAATCTCCTGCTAAAGCACCAAATATGAAGAAAAACTCACCAAACAGAAAACTACTACTACTTGGAGATTCCATCATCAGAGACACCAACTTGGGAACACAGTTCAAAGGAGAGAAGATAGTCAAATGCCTCTCAGGCTCCTCAGCCGGCAAGAATACAAACCAAATTATTGATGTACTTAGCGAGGAAAGCAAACACTCCAAACTTGATGATGTCATCCACTTGGGTACAAATGACCTGGCTAGAAATAGTACCTCTACAGTCCAAAAGGACTTCCAATCTCTGGGAGAAAAACTCAAGCCCATTGTTAACACTGTAACATTCTCAGAAGTTCTACCTGTTCTAGGTAAGGGGGCAAAAAGGCTAAATCGCATTAACAGCTTTAATACATGGCTCCAGACCTGGTGCAAACGAGAAGGATTCAGATTTATTGGCGACTGGGAAAACACATGGACCAACAAGAGACTATACTGTGCTGACGGACTACACCTCTCTGTCGCAGGGAAAAGAAAACTATGTGAAAAATTCAGGCAGTATGTCGATTTGCATTTAAACTAGAAGAAGGGGGCGACGGACGGGGAAGGTCAAGTTCTGGACGTCACCCTCTACAAAAGCAGAATAACAGAAACAGCCACACTTTTAAAGAACACATCAAAAGCAACTGGGAAGAACTGGGTAGAACAAAATCAATGCAAAATACACACAAGACACTTAAATGCTGGAAAGCAATGAGCACAAATGCTCGTAGCTTAGCCAACAAAATTCCAGACCTGGAAGCCCTAATGGTGGAAAAGGACTTGGACATTGTGGCCATTACAGAAACATGGTTTAATGAATCGCATGATTGGGATATAGCCATACCTGGCTATAATCTATTCAGAAGAGACAGAGAAAATGGAAAAGGGGGAGGAGCAGTAGCCTTGTATGTCAAAACCAATATTAAAGCTACTGAAATGCAGGGTGCATGGGGAAAAGAAGAAGTGTTCTGGATAGTGTTGGAAAGAGGAGATGGCACTGTCATCCATACTGCTGTAATCTACAGACCTCCGACTCAAATTGAAGAGAGAGATAACAAATTGATTATAGATATTGCCAAGATAGCAACAAAGGGGGAAGCGATCATATTGGGTGACTTTAATCTACCCGATGTGGATTGCATTACTTCTTCTGCAAATCTGGAAAGAAGCAAAAAAAATTGTGGACGCTATCCAAGATGTGTTACTTAGACAAATGGTGATGGAACCAACTAGGGAAAGCTCAACACTGGATTTGGTGCTCAACAACAGTGATAGTGTGTCGAATGTCTGAGTGAGTGCCCCTGTGAGCAACAGTGATCATCACACGGTGTGGTTTGAGATAAAAACCAAGAAATTAAAATAAAAAACGAAGTAAGATATCTAGGAGTTATTCTAGATAAACATCTTACATTGGATACCCATATTAGAAATACAACAAAGAAAATCTATTTCAAGCTTAAAATGCTTAAACAACTAAGACCCCTGGTATACATACAAGATTTTATCAGCAAAATCCAAGCCACCATAACCCCCCACTTTGACTTTGCTAATCTAATTTTATTAGGTACTACAAAACAAAACATTAAAAGAATTCAACTTGCGCAGAATGCAGCAGCTTGGATAATAACGAAAGTACACTCACATCAACATATAACACCAATACTAGCATCCCTTCACTGGCTGCCAATACAAAGTAGGATAGTATACAAAACATTAATAACTGCATTTAAAACTCTAAATGATATGGCCCCAATCACCCTAAGTAACTTAATCAGTAAAGAACATTCAAAATCTACTCAAAGAAAAGGACAAGTAAATAAACTAAAAACTCCCAAAGACTTCATAAAAGCAAATAAACTTACAAACAACAGAGCTTTTTCACATGCAGCTCCAACAATCTGGAACTCCCTCCCAGATAATCTAAGAATGTTAACCGAGATCATTGAATTTCGCAAAAAATTGAAAATCCATCTTTTTACTAAGCATTACAACAATACAGATCATCCCTCAATAGATTTAGATAAAGGCTAACCAGTTTTTTGTCTATTATGTCCCAATGACCTAAACATATAGATCTATATAGCTGAAACTGTACTTTGCACAATGCTTAAGTCCTACATAATGTGTATCTGTATATAATGTATATAGTTTGCACTGTTCCGTGCTGTTCAATTTTAACATTTGTTGTTTACTTATACTATTGCCTTTGGTTATATGTTAAATGTAAAACAAACTCTGCTTTGTTGATTGTTGTTTATTGTGAACCGCAACTGATCTATGGAAGATGCGGTATATAAGTGATTGTTAAATAAATAAATAAAATAAATAAAAGCCAAGGTGCAGTCCAATCATAGCAAGCTCAAAGTCCTAAACTTCAAAAACACTGACTTCAACAAAATGGCCAAGTACCTAAAGGAGGAGCTGACAGGGTGGAAGGGGATAAGGGAAGTGGAATTGCAATGGGTTAAACTAAGAGGCAATAAAAGGGGCAACAGATAAATATGTAAGAAAAGTAAATAAAAACAAGAGGAGAAGGAAACCTACTTGGTTTTCCAAAGAAGTGGCTGCTCAAATAAGGGCAAAAAACACAGCTTTTGCAAAATTCAAAAGCTTGCAAACAGAAGAACACAGAAATAATTACAGGACCAAACTAAAGGAGACAAAAAGAGAAATAAGGATAGCAAAATCAAAGGCAGAGGAAAAGATGGCTAAAGATGTTAAGTGCGGCGACAAAACTTTCTTCAGGTATATTTGGGAAAGGAAGAAGATCAGAAGTAGAATTGCAGAGCTCAGAAGTGCTGGGAACGGACTCGTGGAAAATCGCATTGATAAAGCGAAATTACTAAACAAATACTTCTGCTCTGTTTTTACTAAAGAAAATCCTGGAGAAGGACCACCTGTGACTCCCAAATATAAAAATGGGAATGAGGTAAATACTACACCATTCGGAGAGGATGAGGTGTTAGAACAACTTGCAAAACTGAAAGTGGACAAGGCCATGGGACCAGATGGGATACATCCCAGGATACTGAAAGAGCTCAGAGAGGTTCTTGCAGGGCCATTAAAGGATGTTTTCAACAGATCCTTGGAAACAGGAGAGGTTCCTCAGGACTGGAGAATGGCTGACGTCGTACCTCTACACAAAAGTGGTGACAGGGAAGAAGTGTCAAACTATAGGCCCGTGAGCCTTACCTCAGTGGCGGGAAAGGTAATGGAGACGCTCCTGAAAGAGCGAATAGTGAACTCAAAATCAGAGGGTTACAGGATCCGAGGCAACATGGTTTTACAGAGGGACGATCTTGCCAGACAAATCTGATTGAGTTCTTTGACTGGGTGACCAGAGAACTGTATCAAGGACACGCGATGGATGTCATCTACCTGGATTTCAGCAAAGCCTTTGATACTATCCCTCATAGGAGGCTTATCAATAAACTCAGTAGTTTGGGGATGGGTCCCAAGCACTGTTCCCTCTAATTTTCTGTAGGCTGTGTGCGCATGAAATATCAGCTGTGCAGCTTTTGAAGGAAGGTTTATAAAAGGCTCCTTCCCGCAAAGCCTGAAATTCACATCAATCCGACCACTGTTAAAAAACTGCAAACTCGACCCATCTAAAGTTGAGTCATTCAGACCCATATCAAGCATCCCACTGCTGGCAAAAATTACAGAGAAGGTAGTTCAACTACAAATTCAACAGCACATCGACACTGAAGCTCCACTGGACCATTCACAACATGGATTCAGAGAAGCACATGGGATAGAAACCATCCTTACTACATTATTCAACAACCTAGTCATGGGAATTGATGATCTACACCAAGGATTCATCCTTATTTTTATGGACATTGCGGCCGCATTTGATTCTGTGAACCACAAGACACTACTAATCCGCCTCAAAGACAAAGGTATACAAGGTATGGCTTTAGCATGGTGCAGGTCATATTTGAGCGACAGGTCACAACAAGTCAGGGTAGGATCCACTACATCCGATCCATTCATACTCAAACAAGGAGTCCCCCAAGGTTCATCCCTTTCATCCCTCATGTTTAATATATATATGCAACCCATCTGCGATTTAATCTGCCCTTTCAATATTCAGTGTTTAGCATATGCAGATGACATCCTGATGTACTCATCTTTCAAGCTTGACCAACTGGACTTCTCAACAATCACAAAATGCTTCAATGCTGTCTCTGAATGGCTCCTCTCCCAAAAACCTGCGCATTAATCACAGCAAGACCGATGTCCTTTTTGTCACCCGCAATCAGAATTTCATACCACCGCCATCCTTGTGAGTCAATAACTACGACCTCACAATCAAACCTACCATCCGGTACTTGGGCATCATTCTCGACCAAAAGCTGGACATGGCACTGCATATCAAAAACATTACTAAATCTATCTCCCACAAGATACGGTCATTACGCCACCTTCGATCATTACTGGATCCCTCCGATTTCCGCTCAATCTTCCAAGCTCTGGTAACCCCCCACCTTGACTTTGCTAACATTATCCTCCTTGGGCTCCCACAAGCAACATTGAACCCGCTTAAGTTAGCCATGAACTCTGCAGCTCGAATACTGACCGGAACATCTAGATCGGAGCACATAACTCCAGTACTAATGAGCCTACACTGGCTGCCTCTACACGCCAGAATCTTATACAAAGCCCTCGTTCTAACCTTCAAGGCCTCAAGAAATCAGCCCCCCACCCCGCTTACCAAGCTCATCCAGCCCATTCCACCAAACAGAAACAGACGTTCGTCATGTATGAACAAACTAGAAGTGCCTAAAACAATCACGAAATGCTCAAAGACAACAGCCAATAGAGCCTTCTCTCTATTTGCACCAGGAGCATGGAACGCCCTCCCCCCGGAAATCCGTTCCATTACCAATATCATTTCATTCAGAAAGGCTATTAAACAACATCTGTTCTTAAAATACTATTCCAATCTCATCCCCCCAGCCAATCCCAAAATAATACACATCTTCACCAAAACCCACGCTTAACACAACCCCAACTAGAAAATTCGATAGCCTGACACTCCTCCTGTTACCTGTCCATTCCCCATACCACATCCCCAAAACATGCCATCCGTATGATGTTGTAATCTTCTTCTTTACATAACACTGTACATAGTTTTCCCCCATGTTATCCAAGTTTGTATCCCTTGTTCATTGTAAAACCAATGTAAATTGTTACATTGTTGTATGTTTTTGTTCCAATGTAAACCGCACTGATTTTAATAGCGCGGTATATAAGAAACGCAAATAAATAAATAAATAAAATAAATAAGGTTACATTTTTGTGCGCCACATAACGACACTCAGCGTTATATACTTTAAAATTTGACTACACATCAGAATACAGTATGTACACCACATTGATTGTACTAGAAAATATTGTAGAACTTGTGAAAACCGTAAATACACAACAACTTTAAAATTTTTAGACATCTGTGTTGTTTTCTATCAGAATCAGAACCATAATTTTTGTGCGCTCTGTTGTAAAGTATGTGCGCTCGCTTGGCAAGGTGTGTGTGCGCGCACACGCACACAGCTTAGAGGGAACAGTGGTCCCAAGGTGGTGAACTGGATCAGAAATTGGTTGACTGACAGATGACAGAAGGTGATGGTAAATGGAGCTCACTCGGATGAAAGGAAGGTGATTAGCGGGGTGCCGCAGGGTTCGGTCCCGGGCATGTGATATTCCATTCCCTTTATCATGTTGGTCACCCTTCTCTGTAGCTTTTCTAATCCTGTCGTATCTTTGTTTTACAATGAATATGTATATAAAATCTTTGTGAGAATATTGGCAGCTAAGCTGGTCAGAGGTGTTACCTAATCTAGTGCAGAGTGATCAAGCGGGTTTTGTGTTGGGGAGGGAAGAAAAGGACATTAAGGGGTATGTTTACTAAACGGCGCACAAGTGCGCGGAGCACAATAGCGTGTGCTAAGGTACCTTAGCGAACGCTAATGATGCGTTTTTGTGCCCCGCACACGTGCGCGCCGCACTAACGGGCCCGCTCATGTGCACGGCGCGCAAATGAGCGATAGAGGCGTGGAAAGGCTCCTGGAGGGCGGAGAAAGGCTCCCCAGGGGCTGAGAGATGGGGTCAATGGGTGGAGAGTGGGAGGGGAGAGGCTCCCCGCACAGGAGCGGGGCTGAAATTCGAGTAAAAAAATACCACGCGTGAAAACCTCGCGGTAGAGCTGATTTAAAGGGAAGAGAAACCATTTCTGTCAGCAATGTACAGCAAAACCAGGGAAACCTACAAAACGTGAGCAGTGTGATACATGTGCACGGAACAAAAAGGCAAATAAACATTAAAAATGACCCCAACAAAATATAATAAAATTATAATCTAGCTGGGCAATAGTGATAGCAATGGGAAACATCAAAAAACACTCCCAAGAAAGCCCCAAAAAATAAATATGAATTTTAGAAGGATCTACGCTCCGTCCCCATACAAGGTGAATGATCCCACAGTGAAATAGCACTGATCAGGGTTTCCCTCTCCATTGGACAGGTTACCTCTGGCATGCACATTTCCACAACAGCAGGGCGGGCAGGTCGGAATGGGCAATTGGACAGATGCTGGGAAAGGGGATACAGAGGGCTGCAGGAGGCACATGCTGTGGTGCAGCTGGGTCACAGTGCGGACTAGGCAGATGCCTAGATGGCACTTAGGAATTCTGAAACTGAACAGCAGCCAGACAGCAACTGATGAGGGCCCAACATGGGCACGAGAGTGTTTATCACAGTGTCACAGGGGATAGTACCCAGCAGGTATCCCCAAGGGCACGGAACATTGGCAGGCGGTGATTGGGATACATGGGGACAGATATGCAGGCACCCCTACCCCAGAACCTGCACCATAGGCAGCTGTCTACCCGCACACAGGATGGCCTGAGACTGCGTACCACCAGCAGAAGGGCATGTCAGCATGGTGGCACAGGGGTACTGGAGGTGGAGGGGGGCAGTGGCAGCTGCCCAGAGCAGACCATGGCCTAGCCCTGTGTAGGTGGGTGCAATGCACTGCAACAGACAGGCCCTGCCGGACAAACAGTCATGGTATCATCAGGGAATGCACTGTCTCTGTGGCAACACGGTGGTGCAGTGCACACAACCAGTGTGTTTGGAGACAGAAGGTCACAGGTTCAAAGCCCAGCTGGGGCTCCTGCCAACCCAGTCCCCTTATTTTACCCATGAAGAAAACATGGTAGTAAAGACTGAACCATTATTGCTGAGAACATAAGCATGGGTCAAAAACCTCTATTTTACCCTACACAGCACAAACACCATAGAAATGTGCATTACCTATGGCAGAATCCCCCAAATGCAGTCCTGGAGGGCCACAAATCCATCAGGGTTTATGCTGTCTCCAATCTAAGGATGGAGCGGTACTGATGGTGGAGGTGGCAGCGGCTGGTGCCCACAGCAGACCATGGCCTAGCCCTGTCCAGGTGGTTGCCGTGCACTGCAACAAACAGGCCCTGTCGGATGTACAGTCATGGACTCCCCAGGGAATGCATCATATCTGTGGCAACACAGTGGTGCAGTGCACACAGACAGTGTGTGCAAGAACAGAAGGTCACAGGTTCAAAGCCCAGCTGGGGCTCCTGCCAATCCAGTCCACATATTTTTCCCACAACTAAACCGTGATAGTAAGGAAAAACCTTTATTGCTGAGAACATACGCATGGTTCATACGCCTATATTTTACCCCACCGAGCACAGACACCATAAACAGGCACATTACCTAGAGCAGAGTCTCCCAAATGCAGTCCTGGAGGGCCCCACACCATTCTGGTTCCATGCTGCCTCTAATAGAGATGCCTGTGCTGCATATCTATGCACCACCCCCATGTTATGCAGATGTAGCTCATGCATATTCATGAGGGACAGCATGAAAACCCGAACAGTGTTTGCCACACCAGGACTGGAGTTGGGAACCTCTGCCGTAAAGCAGCAGCCAACAGGGCCAGACACACCCACACCCACACCCACAGGCCCCATTGGCCAATGCCTCCTGGAGAGGCAGGACATTGGGCCCTGCGTGCATCTCCCAATACTAGCACTTGCATACATTAGCAATGCCACTCTACACCTGGGTATACGATACACAGCTATCAAACGTTTGCTATGAGTACTGGCAGATAGAAATTCCTACGTTAAGCACAGTTTGCTGATTGAGCTCCATCATAACACTCTTTCTGATGTCTATGGTGTGTGCTTCAGGTCTGGTCTCTGACAGTGTTTACCACCCTGGGGAGTGACCCCCAACAGTATTGCGTACCATATCCATGCCTGTACTGTGCCCAGGACTGGTGTGGTGGGCAGGGCTGCTAAACTCCTCTATAGTTTCTCTTTTTGTCGGAGCTAAGCCGTGGGAGGGATATGATGTTTAACTTATCCCCCAACCAGACTGTTAGCTACTTTTTATCTTTTTTGGTCCTGTATTGTGCAGACCTTGCCTTATAGGTAAAAATTCTTCTTATGACTTCCGGTCTGGGCAATGAGCTGATCGGACGACTCGCGATCAGCTCCGGGCAACCGCCCTCACATTCCGGCTACAAATCGGCATAAAAATCCTCTGGACCCTACCTGCAGTGAAACTCCCCTGACGGGGACCCGATCCTCTGCCACTGAAGCACTTCGCGGCCACCCCCGCAGAACTTGGAGCGGTTTATCCTGCGAACCAAGAGAGTGCAGGGGCCGAGCGGGCACTTCCTCCACCGCTGGAATCAGCTTGCTCTTTGTGGGAGGCCTCGGATCAGTGACCGCCCTTAATAAAACGGAGAAGTGTGCCGGCCCTTACCCAAGTAAGTGAGGACGGGATCGGGCGCTTCTGCCACTGTCGGCTGTGCTCTGCATACACGTGGAGGTGTAGTCTTGGCGGGGAAAGACCAGCGGCCCTCTACCAAGACCCCGGCAGTCAATCATTGTTGCTAGGAAGCAGGCCGCAACGTGCCTGGACATTTCCCCTACTACCAACAGAAGCGCGGCATCCACGCGGGGTCGAACACCTGAGAGCAGAGAATCCGGTGGAGGTACTGTGTATCACGCCCGTGCAACCCCATCCTCCTTCCTGCTGCCGCGGTTGGCTCCCCCTGCGGGGTATTGATTCCCCAACGCAGCAGGGGTTTGTGAATCCTCCTGCCTGTTTGGGGGTGAGGGGCTGCTGACGGAGATAGGAGGGCTTGGGGACCCTATCCAACGAGACAACAGCGCTCTTCACGGTTGCTGAGGGGCCTGAGGGGCGGCGGAGATCTGCGGCCTTTTTGCCTGACTCCAGAGATCACCAGTGAACAAAAGGCAGCAGCTGCATTGAGCTTGGCTCTCTCTTCTACTGGCCCACATATCACTCTGCTTCTGGGGTGTGGAGGCTTAACACTGCTCTCTGAATGGCATCTAAAGCTCCGCGTAAAGAGAGGCCTCGAATGACGGAGGGAAAAGCGGCGGAAGGCTCCCCCTCTAGCCCGAAGCCGGGCAGTCCACCCGACTTAGTGGCCGAGGTCAGCGCCGCAGTGGTGAAGGCGCTTAGCACCCGCTTCCAGGACCTGGGGGAGCAGATTCAAACGCTGGGACAGCGCTTCACGGCGGTGGAGGAGCGCCTAGAGCAAGTTGAGACAAGGGTGTCCGATGTCGAGGACACGCAACAATCAGTAGTGGCCAAAGTAGCTGCCCTAGAGACTTTGGTGAAACAACAAGAAGACAAGCTGGATGAACTGGAGAACCGAGGTCGGCGAAAAAACCTGCGATTCGTCGGCATCCCTGAGAGTGTCGCAGACAGTGCCCTATCTGCATATTTACAATCTTGGATTGAGAACCTCCTGCCACACCTGAGAGAAGGATCTCTCAAAATAGAGCGGATACATCGACTAGGCCAGAGAAGAGAACAGGCCAGGAAACCACGTGCCGTAATAGCACGCTTCCTCGACTACAGACAGAAAGAGGAGGTGTTGAAAGCAGCAAGGGGCCGGCGGAGACATCAGCAGGATGCCGAACCGATCTTGGTATTCCAGGACTATTCGGTGATCGTCAGCCAACAGCGAAGGGCTTTTTCAGGGATTTGCACCCAGCTGTTTAACTGTGGCATTCGTTTCTCACTCCTCTACCCGGCCCGGCTGCGGATCGATCATCAAGGCCACACGCGCATATTAGCGTCCCTGGAAGAGGCAACTACCTTCCTGGACTCCCTGCCTGCTCAATTGGCCTCCTAACTGCTGGACAACTGACTAGGGGTGGGGTATATCGCCCCAGGTGTGGTGTGGGGACCTGGGGCCCCGGGGGTTGAACAGTTACTGATGGACTTCTAACAGTCTACACTGACATGGAAGAACTTTCGGCTTTTGCTTTTCATGTGGTGTGCTAAGCTGACCTAAAGGGCCTCATTGAATTGGTAACAGTTATTCTGCTAAGGGAGACAGTGTATCATTGTTATTTTGTTACAATTGCTATTGTGTTATAATAGCTGCTGTTCTGCTGGCTCCCTGACTATCTTCTCCCTGCCTTGTCTCTCCCCCTGAATTTGTGTTTGTTCCTCTCCCTTTCCTCCCTCTTTTTATCCCCTGACAGGTGGGACTTTGACGTGATGCTAAAGGGGTAGGCGGTGATTACGTTGGGGGGTCACTGGGGTTAAGGAGGCACGGGCTTCAGGACCAGCTTTGTTACTACCATCTTAACAATTTATATCCCAGGCTTGACGCCTAGCCTCCCATCCTTTTGCCACCGCGGCCTGGCAGGGGGTAGGACTGAGGAATGACCACGCCAATGGCTGGTGAGCTCAAAAGCGTGTGTGGCTGAGTGACCGTGTACAGTGCAGGTTTTGGGCCACTCTCCCTCAGGAGTAGCTGGGGTATGAGAGTGATCAGGAGCTGATGCTGGGGGGAGAGAGAGGGCTGGCCTCGACAAGACAGCTGTACATGCATTTGATGAGAGGGGAGGGCGGAGGAGATGAGAGATACTTCGGGTGGTTGTGGGTGGAGACAAGGTATGAGGGGACGGGTGGAGGGCGCTAGAGCCAACTGTGGGGGACACATCACAGCGGTTCGCAAGAGAGACTCTGTGTTTACTGTTCCTTCCTTTAAATTCGTAGCTAGGGAGGGGGGAACATCGGAGGGGCGAGCCCGTCTGCCATAGGAAGTAGTCCCGGCTATGGCGGGATGGGAGAGCTTGGAGAAGAGAGGGAAGGGGGGGGGAGGGGAGGAGAGGGATAGGAGGGGGGAGGGGGAGGGTGGGGCAGGGGGAGGGGAGGGGGTTTACTCCATTGACTGTTAGTGGATGGGACAATTGCCTACCAATAGACGAGGAGGGGTGCCAGGCTGGGGGTGTCCCTCTGAAATACTTAGATGTGACTCTGTGGTGGCACCTTGGCACTGCCCTGGCGCTTTAAAAATAATCACTTGGAATGTCTGTGGGCTGGGTAACCCTATCAAGCGGCATAAAGTATTGCAAGCATTGGCTCGGCATAAGTGTGACATTGCTCTTCTTCAAGAAACCCACCAGACGGCTGTTGAACATAGCAAACTCTGTCGAAACTGGGTGGGTCAGGTGTGGGGATCCCCCGCCCAGGGGCATAAGGGAGGTGTAGCGATTCTAATTCATAAACGCATACGATTTGTGGAGGAGACGGTCCTTACTGATGATATTGGTAGATCCCTGTTGTTATATGGCCAATTAGATGGAAAACCGGTGATTCTGGGAAATCTCTATGGCCCCAACGTGGCCGACCCGGGTTTTTACAATGGTTTGGCGTCGAGGGTGGAACAGCTTCCGGAGTGCCCGGTGATTTTGGGAGGGGACTTCAATGGAGTCCTGGATGTAGACCTAGATACCTCTCGGAGAGGTGGTGGACGGGAGAGGGTAGTGCCCTCCCAGATATTGTTGCGGTTCTGTCGAAGACTAGGTATAATTGACCCTTGGCGGGTACTACACCCCTCCGAAAAGGACTATACCCATCAATCTCGAGCACACGGTACTAGTGCCCGTATTGATTACGTAATGATCTCGGGGACGTTGTTTACGCACACTGAGGATGCACAGATTGGTCCCTCCAAAATCTCTGACCATGCGATGTTGTGGCTTGACCTACACTGGGGGCGAGACACGAATCAGACACGCCTGTGGAGATTTCCCCTAGAGCTTTATTCGGATGAGCAATTTCGCCATTTTTTACGTCAGCGATGGGGGGAATTTCTTGGCAATCACCAAGTCCATTCAGACGACCCCGAATTAGTCTGGGAAACGGCAAAGGTGGTTCTTCGCGGGGACATCATAGGATACGCCGCGAGGAGACGCCGGCTGATGACGGAACGTATTGTACTACTTGAGCGTCGAGTTACTACTCTACGGCGGAGATGTGCTCATACGCCAACGCTGCCTAATAAGAAATTGTTATGGGAAACCCAGACTGAGCTTAACGAGCTTTTACATCAACGCGCAAAGAAATCGGTTCTGTTTTATCGGTTTCGATTGCACTGCTATGGGGACAAACCGGGCAAGTTGCTGGCACGATGTCTGCGGGCCCGACGGAGTCCTGCTCACGTAGCGGCACTGACAGAGGGCCAGGGACGTGTGCATAAAGAAAGCAAAGAAATCGCAGAGATATTTCGTACCTTCTTCCAAAACTTATATAGAGCCACAGCTGGGTCCCCTGAGGAGCTGCAGGACTACTTCAGGGACTTGGAGTTGCCTCAGCTCACTTCAGCCCAGCGGGAGGTTTTGGATTTACCTATTTCCATCCAGGAAATACAATCCCAATAACTTCGGCCCAGTGTTACAGAACACCAGGGCCAGACGGATTCGGAGCCGAAGTTTACAAGATCTTAGGGGATGGGGTGAGTCCTTTACTACGAGAGGTCTTTATCACTAGAACAGAGCAAAAGGCGTTCCGCTGGGGGCATAATCACGCATATATCACCCTGATCCCGAAGCCGGGTAAAGACCCGCTCCAGGCAGCTTCATACAGACCTATCTCCCTACTGAACTTCGATCTTAAACTCTTGGCGAAAGTTCTTGCTGACCGCCTGGCAGGGGTGTTAGACTACTTAATCCATGATGCACAAGTGGGCTTTGTGAAAGGCCGCCACGCCGTACGCAATCTTAGGAAGATTCTGGCCTCCTTGGAGTGGGTGCATGCTCACCATATCCCGTCGTTATTGATCAGCTTCGATGCAGAGAAGGCCTTTGATAGAGTGGACTGGCACTATCTTTGGAGTCTGCTACCGCGCTATGGCATAGGGGAAGAATTTTGTAAGATGGTGCAAGGTTTGTATGTTTCGCCAACAGCCGGCATATTGTGCAATGGCCTCATCTCAGATGACTTCCCGTTGGGAAGAGGTACGAGGCAGGGCTGTCCTTTGTCGCCTTTACTTTTTGTTCTTTCTTTGGACCCGTTGATTCGCTCCATCGTGGACTCGGGGAGGATACAGGGAGTGCGGCTACGGTCGCAAACTTTCCTGATCTCGGCCTTTGCCGATGACCTGCTAGTCCATCTGACGACTCCGACCACCTCTTTACCAATGCTGTTAGACGAGTTTCAACGGTTTGGAGCAATTGCCGGCTTACGAATCAACAAAGATAAGTCTGAAGTGGTAGATGTGTTGGGGCACCTCCGCAGTTCCTGGAGGGGACCTTTTCCTTTACGGTGGGCAGATAAAGAATTCCTCTATTTGGGCATAATACTGACTGGAAATCCCCAGGATTTATACCGGCGTAACCTAGACCGGATACTGAGACATCTGGCAGCACAGCTGGGTGCATGGGGGCCTCCCGTTGTCTCTGGCAGGGCGGATAGCGGCAGTACAGATGATAGTTTTACCTAGAATATTGTATTGGCTGCAGACTCTTCCTGTCTGGTTACTTCGACGAGACCTGAGTAGAATGGAGGCTTTGCTCAAGCGGTTTATTTGGCGGGGGCAGTGGGCGCGGATCCCGTGGGACCGACTCCTTGGAAAATGGCGAGAGGGAGGTATGGGCTTACCCGATTTGAAGACCTACGCATTGGCCTGCCAGGCTAGACACCTGGGAGATTGGCTGGGGGGGACGGAAGTGTATACACCTAGGTCTTTAGAGGAGTGCTTGGTGGCACCGGCGTCTCTCCTGGGGGCTTTGCACGGCACACATAAGGTCTACATAGACTCCAACCGACGGAGTCCACTAGTGGACTCGGCCCGACGTACATGGCAACAACTTAATAAATATTGGCAGGAATCGTGGAAGGTGTCCTGTTGGTTGCCATTGCAGGGCAACGCCCAATTTACTCCAGGGACCGAGACGGCGGTGTTCCGGGACTGGGTGACACGTGGCATCCGGATGGTGGGGCATTTAGTGGACCAAACAGGCAGCTGTAAATCCTTTCGAATGCTTAGTCGAGAATATGACCTCCCCGATACGCATTGTTTTGCCTATATCCAAATTTCCCACTATGTGGCAGCACTGCCGCGTGAGGCGCTGCAGGCTGAGCGCTCAGCCCGTATTTTGGAATTCTTTCAGCTGGGAGAGGAACGTACGCCGTCAATTTCCAGTTTGAAACGTAGTTTGGAGCGATACCGTCCCCTCCCTGATTACAGTGGGGTCGAACGCGCTTGGGCGACCGAACTGGGAGAAGATGTACAACCGGGATTGGTACTGACGGCATTGAAACGGATCGGACGACTGGTACAAGGAATGCGTTGGCGTGAGATCCAATTTAAATGCGTGACTAGGGCTCATTTCTCGCCGCGACGAGCACTGCGCAGTCGTCTGGACACTGACGGCGCCTGCCCACGCTGTTCGGAGCCTTTGGCGACTCTTCTACATATGTGGTGGGGCTGTCGGGGAATACGGGCATACTGGGCACGGATATGCCACTTTCTATGCACACTCCTTCGGCGAAGGCTCCGTTGGACGGGTTTATTTGTAACGCTGGATCATTTGCCGACTCCTGGCCCCGTTAAGGTTGGTGAGAGTTTGCTTGTGCGTAAGGCCTGTCTGGTGGGTAAAGGGCCAATTCTTCGATTGTGGAGAGAACGCCAACTGCCCACTTTTAGTGAATGGCGGAATAACTTTCATCAATTAATGTTAACGGAGCGGTGGATGGCGAGGGGCAGTGCCAAGCGTTGGACAGTCTTTCTGTCAATTTGGGAACCTTATATTCAGCAGTTGGGACCCCTCAGCCGTAATGCAGCCCTCCAGGGGGGGAGCTGACTGAAGGTGGACTTGAGGAGCGGATAGGGGGCAGCTGCCTTATTGTTTTAGGTGATTTTTGAAGTAAGAAGTTGGCAATGGAGTGAGGGTGGGAGGGTGGGTGAGGGGAGAGGGGTGGGAGAAGGGGGGTAGGGCTATAATATAAAATGACCACCTATTGTATTATTTTGCTGTTGGCTCCCGGGGGGGAGAAGAGCAAACCTCCCCCGCGGTGCCGCCTGTTGATATGTTGTTCGATTCAATGGTGGACTTAAGAAGATTTTTTTTTTTTTTTTAACTTTATTTATTACTTAACTGAAGTGTCGTAAGAATTCCAAACCGTTCCGTTGCTCAAACAATTTCCAAGAGCATGACGCGCGCGTTTCGAGCCATCAGGCTCTGTATCAAATGCTGTCAGTCAATTCTTATTCAGGCAACGAAGTATCCAAAGACGCCGTCAATGCGGCGAAGGTACAAAATCTGTTCAATGAGTGCGGAAGAATGTGTTTCACGTATTTAAACAGGAGCCGTCCAATGAGAACACCCCATTAATTAGGGGACTCCCTGCTCTGATTGGGCTAGTGTGAAAAAAGTAAAAATGACGTCAATAAGAATTGACTGACAGCATTTGATACAGAGCCTGATGGCTCGAAACGCGCGCGTCATGCTCTTGGAAATTGTTTGAGCAACGGAACGGTTTGGAATTCTTACGACACTTCAGTTAAGTAATAAGAAGAATTTTTACCTATAAGGCAAGGTCTGCACAATACAGGACCAAAAAAGATAAAAAGTAGCTAACAGTCTGGTTGGGGGATAAGTTAAACATCATATCCCTCCCACGGCTTAGCTCCGACAAAAAGAAAAAGTATTTGAATGGTATTATTGCAGTGAAATTTTCGGTTAGTTTGATTCTATATTGTTTTCACTGGGGGTTGGTGAATTGTTAAACTCCTCTATAGTAGCACAATGCTGGCATAGGTGTGGGAGTGTGTCTATACAGTGTGTGGTGGCTGCAAACACCTTCCACAGCCCACACTGCCAGCACTGTTGCCAGTATTGGCCTGCCAATGTGCATAATGAGGAGCAAGGTACCATGGGTATAGCCCAGACAGGGTGGCCTGGCCAGGATGCATCTGCACAGGGCATAGGGCACTGGCTGGGCTATTTTAGTGCCCGGCCACCACCTACACAGACAGGGTGACCTCAGTATGTCCTGCTGGGAGATCACTCTCACCCTGACTGTGCAGTGACGACAGCATGGCTAGGCACCCCCATAGTGCTATATAGTATTTTGCTCATGTGATATTTATGGGTTTCCTTTTGGGGCCCAGTCACTGATTTATCTGCTTGTTGTGTATGCTGACATCCCAGTTCTGGGTGCACGCATTTCCACCAGGAACATGCACTATGGACTAGCTAGCAGACTGTTTACAGCTGGTATGTGTCTTGATGGTGTTCCTTGCAGGGTGCAGTGTCTGAAGGCTTGCTGCAGGAGAATATCAGATAGTGGTGGGGTGCAGCTTAGCATATCCAGGCCTAATGTCTGTCTGCTATTGCGTTATGGATGTGTACAGAGCTGCATTGACTGCCCTGTAGGGTGTCTGTTCCCCAGCAGGACTGGGGTTGATGGTCCCCTCTACTGCCACCATTGCAGGGAGGTAGAATGTGGATCTGTTGATGGGAGACCCTGTTTACCACCCTCAGCCCTGGAGGAGGAGGGTGGTGGTACATAATCCTCCTAGGGGTCCATAGGGGCAACACCTGACTGAGACAGACAGATATATCCAAGGTGTTTCTGCAGAAACTACCTATCTCACACTTTAACACTGCTTTGGACCTCCAGCATGGCCTATTTCTGCCATGGAAGGTGCTGTGGACCTGGTGCTGTGCGCCTCACCGCACCCTCAGTGTGAGCACAGTACCCGCACAATGTGACAGTGTGTAGCTACTCTGTACCAGTAAAACACACGGTCAGTACCCCTACCAGGCCGAGGTGCTGTGGGGGTGGACATGGTCAGTTCCCCCTACCAGGCCGAGGTGCTGTGGGGGTGCATACCCCATCTTGTGTTTATCTGTGGACAGCTGATTTGCATGTGCAGTGCATGATGGGTACGTGTGTGCTAACCCTATCCTTGTGACCACAGCAGACTGTCTGTGTGGTGACGTGCACTCCCTCTGCAGCCAGCCAGGGGCTTGCTAGCAGCTATAGAGCTGTAGCCCAATGGTTACTTCACTGCCTGTGGAGCCAGGGGTCGTGGGTTCAAACCCACAGTGGGGTTATTTGAAAGGGCTGTCCAAATCATCATTTAGTTTTAATGTACATTATTGCTGCCAGCAAAAACACCCTCAGCGTACTGTACCCATAAGGTGCCTCAGAGGGCGCTTTATAGAGCGCCCTATAGGGCACCTTATGGTTACGGTCCATATAAGGTGCACTATACGATATCCTGTGGAGCAACTTATAGGGTGCCCTATAGGGGACATTTTAGGGTGCCGTGGCAGACAGTGCACTTTATAATGTGCCCTATGGAGTGCCTTATAGGGTGCCTTATGCGGCACCTTCAATTACGGCACGTGAGGGCGTGTTTGATGGCAGCAATTAGGAAAATACCAATAAAGTGCTGCAGGAAACAATACGTACATTGCAAAGCTGATGCCTCAGCCAGCCTTACGTATTAGGCACACTGGGGAGCAAACTCATGACCCCTGTATCAGCAGTCAGTGCCTTAACCATTGTGCTCCACTGCTGCTCCTCCTTGCATGTCAGCGCACCTACTTATGATTTTCATTCCTTAAACTGCACAGTGCTGCCATCAAAAACAGTGCTGTGACCTTGCGGTAACTCATACGGCACCCTCAAAAGCGCCCTATAAGCAACATTCTAGGGTGCCTTGGCGGACAGTGCACTTTAAAATGTGCCTTATGGGGCGCCTTATGTTAACACGCTTTGAGAGTGCGTTTGCTAGTAGAGATAATTAAAGTAAAAATAAAATGCCTCCTAAAGCAATCTTCCCCATAATAGGTAATGCCTCAGCCAGCCTTCTTCATTGGGCACAGTGGGGGATTGAACCCATGATCCCTGCACCATTGGTCAGTGTCTTAACCAATGTACTGTGGCTCTGTTCCTGTGCTTGTGCATCAGCGCGCCGCCTTATGCCGCCCAATATTAAAATGCCTCCTAAAACAATATTAACCCTAGCAGGTAATGCCTCACCCAGCCTTGTTCATTGGGCACTGTGGGTGATTGAACCCCTGATCCCCTGCACCATTGGTCAGTGTCTTAACCATTGTACTGTGGCTCTGTTCCTGTGCTTGCACATCAGCGCGCCACTTATGCTTCCCGCGCAGCTTTCTCATGCGCTAATGTGCGGGGCGCACTTGAGCGCCGCACACATTAGCGCATGATTAATCCCGGTTTTGCTTTTTTCAGCCTGAAACGCCCACTCCTTATATGGCATCCGCACACTAGCGCGGCCCGCACATTACTGGGGTTTTAGTAAACATACCCCTAAGAGAATTGTGCAGCAGGTGTTGCTCTTCGTCAACGCTGAAAAGGCATTAGGATGCATTGGGTCTTTGTCAGACGTTCTTATGAGACTGAAGCTGGGTGAAAACTACCCAAATGATGACAAAATTTAATGTAAATAAGTACAAAGTTATGCATGTAGGGAAGAACAATTCAAACTATAGTTATATGATGCAAGGTTCCACATTAGGAGTCACCACCCAGGAAAATGATTTAGGCATCATCATGGATAATACATTTAAAACCTTTGTGCAGTGTGTAGCAGCAACCTAGTAAGCAAATAGAAAGCTAAGAATTACTGTATAAGGAAAGTAATGGTGAATAAAATTAAGAATATCATAATGCCTCTATATTGCTCCATGGTGTGACTACACCTTAAATATTGTGCGCATTTCCAGTCACCACACTGTAGAAAAAAGATATAGCAGTATTAGAAAAGCTACAGAGAAGGGAGACCAAAATGATAACGGGAATGCAACAATACCCTATGAGGAAAAACTAAAGAGGTTAGGGTTCTTCAGCTTGCAGAAGAGACAGCTGATAGCTGGTTATTGGATTATGAAGCTGTATACTAGCCTTGGGGCTACTATTAGAGTGCATAGGGGCTACTCAGATCCCTTGACTTTGGGTAGAGGCACCAGACAGTAGTGCCTTCTGTCTCCTTTGTTTATTGCACTGACAATAGATCCCGGGCACTATTGCCTGTGCAAACAGGGGACATTATGGATATAAAGATGGGAAGCATGATCATTAAATAGCTTTGTTCATGGTATTGTCCTTGCCAGTGATTATGGATGAATTTCAAAGATATGAGTGAGTTGCCAGAATTAAAATAAATGGAGGCATTATATATTAATATGGAGGATAGTCTGGAACTGCAGCTGAGAAGCCATTTCTCCTTCAGGTGAGAAGAGAGTTCATCGGAAGGGCACTAATGAGCCCGACCCTAATGGCTGATTATTTCCCCAGCTTCCCTGACCCCCGGACCCTGTTTGGCATTTACCAGTTTCCTAGGGCACCGATGATGCCAGAGTAGCATGGAGTGAGCTAATAGCACTGCCAGGAGAGTCAGTCCGCCTGTGCCAATCAGCAGTGACTCCTGCTCCGGCGATCAGCAAGTTTGTGTGCGGCAGCTGGGCGTATTGAGGAGGCTGGCCATGTGGTTGGCACCAGCGCGGCTCGTGGTTTCTCCACTCCAGATACTGCCCGGGAAGATTGAGATGTCTGAGAGCAGAGGAGGAGAACCCAAGACTGCGACTCTACAAGGGAGTGTGTCCTCAGCCTGGACGAGTCCAGGAAGCTTTTATTTAGCCTCAGTGAGTATGCTTAAGGAGAGCTTGGGGTGTATGTGCTTGCAGTGCATCAAGTGTAAATTATTAGGTCAGAATCCTGTTTCCAACAGTGGTCAATCCAGGTCACAAGTACTTAGCAGGTTCCCAAAAACCACACACAGGTTTCTCAGTGCTTGTTTTGGAGCAAGCAGTGGATTTCCTAGGTCCTCTTTGATAATGGTTTATGGACCTTTCCTCCAGGAACTTGTCCAAAACGTTTTTTGACACCAGCTATACTAACAGCTTTTACTACATCCTCTGGAAATGAAATCCAAAGTTTGATTATGAGTTGAATGAAGAAATATTTCTCTTATTAGTCTTAAATAAATATAAAATGATGGCATGTCCCCTGGTCTGTTTACACCATCAAAAAATAGAAAATAGATCCACGTTTACCTGTTCCACTCCATTCATTAATTTATAGACCTCTATCATATCTCCCCTCAGCCGTCTCTTTTCCAGTTTGAAGAGCCCTAACCCTTTAAGCCTCTCCTCATAGGGGCATCCTTCCATCCCCTTTGCTATTTTGGTGGCTCTTCTCTGTACCTTTTCTAATTCTGCTATATCCTTTTTAAGATATGGTGACCAGAATTGCACACAATATTCAAGGTGCAGTAGCACCATGAAACGATACAGAGGCATTATAATAATCTTTGTTTTATTCTCCATTCCTTTGATTTGAGAGTGATTCCTAGCTTTCTATTTGTCTTCTTGGCCGCTGCTGCACACTGTGCGGAAGGTTTTAATGTGTTATCCATGATGACGTCTAAATCTTTTTTTCCTGGGTGGTGGTTCCTAATGTGGAACCTTGCATCGTGTAACCATAGTTTAGGTTGTTCTTTCCTAGGTGCATAACTTTGCATTTGTCCACCTTAAATTTCATCTGCCATTTGATCATTCACTCTACCAATTTATCAAGATCCTCTTGTGATTTTTCACAATCCTTTTGGATTTTAACAACTTTGAAACATTTTGTGTCATCTGCAAATCTGATTACCTCACTCATTATTCCCACTTCTAGATCATTTATAAATATGTATATTAAAAAGCAGCAGACCCAGCACAGATCCCTGGGGTACTCCACTATTCACCTTTCTCCATTGGGAAAATTAGCCATTTAGCTCTACCCTCTGCTTTCTATCTTTTAACTAGTTCCTGATCCACAATAGTACACTGCCTCCTATCCTGTGACTTTTTAATTTCACCAAGAGTCAAAGGCTATCTGAAATTTCCAGATACACTACATCGAGAGGCTCACCTTTGTCTGCCTGTTTGTTCACATCTTCAAAAAAATATAACAGATTAATAAGACAAGACCGTCCTTGGCTAAAGCCATTTTTGGCTTTCTCCCATTAAACTATGATCTACATGTTCAGTAATTTTGTTCTTTATAATAGTTTCTACCATTTTGCCCGGTACTGACATCAGGCTCACTGGAACCCTTTTTAAAAATTGGCGTTACATTGGCCATTCTCCAATCTTCTGGTACTACAGATGATTTTAATGATAGTTTTATAGATAACTAATAGTAGGTCTGAAATCTGTTATTTCAGTTCTTTCAGCACCCTTGGATGTATACCAACCAGTCCAGGTGATTTGCTACTCTTTAGTTTATCAAATAGTTGTAATTCATCTTCCCGTTTATCTGTATTTTCTGATGCATCACCTTTAAATACCATTTCAGTCACGGTTAAGGAATGCTTGCAGGAGATAAAGCATTCCCATAGAGATTGCCCCCTCCACTGCCAGTGGCCTTCCCTGCCAGTAAGAACTGACAATGACTCTGTACTCCCCCCCCCCCTCTCCAATCCCCACCCCGGCCATGCTGCCTTGATGGATTAAGTACTGTTGCTCTGCGTTCTTGGACTCTTAGTTCTGCCACTGTCTGCAATAGTGGGCTGTATGGTTTGACCTGATGAGTTGTGTGGACCCCTGATGGCTTTAGTGTTTGGACTTGTATGGACCCTGGTCTCTTGAATATTACCCACTGGAGCAACATTGCTGAGCGATTTATGGCTGAGAAACTCTTATGCTACCCACTTCGCTAGACAGTCTGCATCTTTGTCTCTCGATATGTTTTCTACAAGTACTGATTCTGCCATGTTGGGGGCCACCACAGAGAGACGTTTAGACCTGTCCACTGCCCTGGTTATGAAAGCAAATCTAGCAGAAATTCTACAGGAGCGGCAGCTCTTGCATTGTGGACTTTGGTAAGGCTGTAAGTGATATCAAGGTGGAGATTAAAGCCTTAGATGACCAGGTCTCTCAGAATGAGATATAGGTGAGCAGATTGATACTACTGCCATCTTCCAGTCCAAACTCTGCGGGTTGGATACACTCACCAAAGAGCCTTGGAAGTGCCATGATGATATGGAGAACTGACAGTGGAGAAACAGCTTGCACATCTTGGGCATCCCTGAAGCAGTGGGGGGCTAGGAAGAGGAGCGGTTGTTGGTAAAACAATTATTCCCTCATTGGACCCAGTGCTCAGGACCCAGTCTGCCTGGAGAGAGCTCACTGGGGGTTACAGCCATGCTCTGGGTATGACCATACCCCACATCCACCAGTTGTATACTTCCAATACTTTGAGGCCAAGATGCTGCTCTTACGCAGGGGACTATCATTTCATGGCCATGATATACGGATCATCCAGGACGTGTTGCAATATACCCTAGAGCAGCAGAAAAGCTTTAAACCCCTTACACAGATCTTGCAAGAAAGGGATATATGCTACCATTGGGGTTTTCTCATGGCTTTCCATCTTTCTGGATTCCTCTTCCCCCACTCTTATTCTCAGGGATTTTAATATTCATGTTGATAACCCCTTTGATCCTTATGCTTCAAAGCTCCTTTTCCTTACCTCCTCATTCAACCTCCAGCTTTGCTCTACTGCCCCCACTCACCAGCATGGCCACTGCCTTGACCTTGCATTTTTCTCTAATTGCTTACCATCAAACTTCTGTACCTCAGTTCTTCCCTTATCCAACCAACACCTGCTAATCTTCACTTTTTATCACCCACTGCCTCAAACTTGTCCTGTCTCCTTCTCCTTTAGAAATTTTCATGCTATTGATCCTTTGGTTCTCTCCTCCACTGTTTCATCATCTCTTTCCTCCACTATGTCATCTGAATCTGTTGATGAGGCAGTAGCTTCCTATAATGCTGCACTCTCCTCTGCTCTGGATGCTCTTGCTCTGCCCATGTCACATCCTATGAAGCATACTATACCCCAGCCCTGGCTTTCATCCACTACCTGTTATCTACATTCCTGTGCCCGTTCACCTGAGCATGCTTGGTTCAAATCCTATTCCCTTGCAGACTTTCTACACTTCAAATTCTTGCTTATCTCTTTCCATTCTGTCATAGCACTCACCAAACAAGACTATTATGTCCATCTGACTAACTTTCTTGCCTCTGACCCTCACCATCTCCTTACTACTCTCAACTCTTTCCTCAAGGTGCCTCTGCCCCCTACCCCTCTCTGTCTTTCTGCCCAAACCCTGGCTATTTCCATGACAAAATCCACAAGATCACCCTCCAATTTCCCACAAAGTCAGCTACCTCCCCCCTCCTCCCTCTTCACTCCCAACTTTCCTTCTCTACCTCTGCTACCCTTTCTTCCTTTTCTATGATCTCTGAGGAGGGAACTACACACCTTCTTTCCTCCTCCAAATTCACTTCCTGCTCCTCTGATCCTATTCCTACCCATCTCCTAAGCCCCATCTCCTTCACTGTTGTCCCTTCCATCTCTCATATTCTCAACCTATCGCTCTCCACTGCAACTGTCCCTACAGGCTTCAAGCATGCTATAGTTATACCTCTCCTCAAGAAACCCTCACTTGATCCTACCTGTCCTTCTAACTATTTATTTATTTTATTTATTTACATTCTCTTATATACCGCGCTATTCTGCATCAGTGCGGTTTACATTGAACAAACTGAAATTACATTGAACAGGGCATTATAACTTGGAGATAACTATTTTACAGGGAACATGGGCTATGGAGGGTTAAGTGGCTTGCCCAAGACCACAAGGAGCACCTGTGGGACTAGAAACCCCTATAAACTATTGACCCATCTCCCTCCTCCCCTTCGTTTCTAAACTACTTGAATGAGCAGTTCACTGCCATTGCCTTGACTTTCTCTTCTCTCAAGCCCTTTTGGATCCTTTACAATCTGGTTTTCGTCCTTTACATTCCACTGAAACAGCTCTTGCCAAAGTCTCCAGTGATTTGTTCCTAGAAATATCCAAGGGCCTTTACTCTGTCCTCATCCTTCTTGACCTCTCTGCTGCTTTTGACACTCTTGACCGCAACCTTCTCTTTGGTACCCTGTCCTCGCTTGGTTTTAAAGGCTCTGTACTATCCTGGTACTCCTCTTATTTCTCCCATCGCTCTTTCAGTGTTTGTTCTGGTGGATCCTCTTCTGCTGCTATCCCAAGGATGTATCTTGGGTCCACTTCTTTTCTCTCTCTATACCCAGTTCCTTGGTGCACTCATCTCTTCCCATGGCTTCCCAGTACCATCTTTATGCTGATGACTCGCAGATCTACCTCTCTACCCCTGAAATCTCTCTGACAATCCAGACTCTGATCTCTGCCTGCCTTTCTGACTTTGCTGCTTGGATGTTGCACCACCACTTGAAATTGAACATGGCCAAAACTGAGCTGCTTATTTTCCCCCCTAAAACCTCCTCTCCTCTTCCTCCTTTTTCTCTGTGGATAACTCTCTACTACTCCCTTTTTTCCTCAGCTTGTAACCTTGGGGTCATCTTTGACTCCTCCCCCTCCTTCTCTACACACATCCATCTGATAGCTAAGACTTGCATTTCTTTCTCTGTCACATCAACAAAATCCATCCATTCCTTTTTGAACACACTACTAAGACACATATCCACTCCTTAATCACCTCCTATCTTGACTATTGTAACCTACTTGTTGCTGGTCTCCCGCTGAATTATTTCTCTCCCCTTCAATCTGTTCAACACTCTGCTGCACGGCTAATCTTTCCCCAGCCTCATCATGCTCATATTACTCTCTTCTCAAGTAACTTCATTGGTTCCCTATCCATTTCCACATCCATTTCAAACTTCTCCTGCTGATCTATAAGTGCATTCACTCTGCAGCTCCTCACTACCTTTCCTCTCTTATACCTCCCTACACCCCTCCCTGGAAATTCCACATTTCTTACAAATTGCTTCTATCTGTGCTCTTCTCTTCTATTGCTAACTCCAGACTTCACTCCTTTCACCTTTCTGTTCCTTATCCCTGGAACAAACTACCGAGTCTATGCTCAGGTGCCTTTTCTGACCCTTTTCAAATCCAGGCTGAAAACTCACCTCTTCGCTGCCACTTTCAGATCTTGACTCAATTGATCTCCTTTGTGTTTTCCTAGCATTCCCCCTAGATGTTTCCCTGTCTACACCTACTGTGTTGTCTATCTTGACTAGATTGTAAGTTCTGATGAGCAAGGACTGTCTCTTACATGTCTGTGCAGCACTGCATATGTCTTGTAGTGCTATACAGATGCTCAGTATTATTATTATTAGTGGTTTTCCTTTTTCTCTCATCTTTGAAGTAGACAATGTCCAACACAAAATTACAGGTCTGAAAGCATGTTTAGAGATGGGAGAGTCCCTGCGAGGCAGGGATCTGAGCAAAACGGTGGATGAGAAAGGGGGTAATGAATATAGAGCCTCGACCCTCAAAAGAATAAAGGTCCCGGGCTCATGCCGCCAATTGTATGATCCAGTGGGGGATGATGGGGCAAGGACATGGATACTTCCAGACCCCCTTGATCTCCCTTAATGTGTTTGGGCCTGAACTCCTAGTATTGTGGTGGACATTGCTGTTGGGGGACAGTGTCCCCTGGAGTTTTTTCTGTTTAAAGAATGTTGATGTTTGGGTCAGGATGACTGTTCTGTTACGGCGAGGGCAGGGGAGCAAGAGAGTCCAAGAGGGGGGGAAGGAGCATTTTGTATGCAAATGCTAGAAGTCTAAAAAATAAGATGGGAGAGTTAGAATATATAGCACTAAATAAGAGGTTAAATATGATTGGAATATCAGAGACATGGTGGAAGGAGGACAACCAGTGGGACACTGTTATTCCTGGGTATAAACTATATCGTAATGATAGAGCTGATCAAATTGGTGGAGGGGTTGCGCTCTGGGTTAGAGAGGGCATTTATTCAGAAAGGATTAAAGTTTTGCAGGAAACAAAATTTGCGGTAGAATCTCTATGGATTGAAATTCCATGTAAAAAGGGGAAGGCGATGGCAGTGGGGGTGTACTATTGAACGCCTGGCCAGAATGAACAAATGGATGATGAAATGCTCAAAGAAATCAAGGAAGCTAACAAAAGTTACAGCGCAGTAATAATAATGGGTGATTTCATTTACCCCAGTATCGACTGGGTCAGTGTCACAGCAGGACATGCTAGGGAGATAAAGTTCCTAGATGAAATAAATGACTGCTTCTTGGAGCAGCTGGTTCATGAACCGACCAGTGGGGAAGCCATATTAGACCTAGTCCTTAGTGGAACACCAGATCTAGTGCAAGAGATAAGGGTGTTGGGGCCACTTGGCAATAGTGATCATAGCATGATCATGTATGATTTAATTAGTGGAGGAGGGATATTAAGGAAATCCACAGTACTGCCTTTTAACTTTCGAAAGGGAGACTATGATAAAATGAGGAAAATAGTTAAGAAAAAACTAAAAGGAGCCATTGCAAAGGTTAAAGACTTACATCAAGCTTGGGTGTTGTTGAAAAATACTATCTTAGAAGCCCAAACCAGCTGTATTCCACGCTTTAAGAAAAGTGTAAGGAAGTCCAAAAAACTGCCAGCATGGTTTAAAGGTGAGGTCAGAGAGGCTGTTGTTGCCAAAAAAGCATCTTTCAGGAAATGGAAAAAAGAGCCAAACAACGGAACCTGGAAACAGCACAAAAACTGGCAAGTCAAATGCAAGGCATTGATAAGGCAGGCAAAGAGAGAATTTGAGAAGAAGCTTGCTGCGGAAGTAAAAACACAAAATAAAGACTTTTTAAAGTACATTCATAGCAAAAAAACTGTGAGAGAGTCAGTTGGTCCATTAGATGATAGAGGGGTTAAAGGGGCACTAAGAGGCGACAAGGCGATAGGGGAGAGACTGAAAGAATTCTTTGCTTCGGTCTTTACTGAGGAAGATGATGGGATGTTACCCATGACTGAAGTGGTATTTAAAGGTGTGGAGGAATTGAAGGAAATGGCGATACATCAGGAATATGTATTACAACTATTAGATAAACTGAAGAGTATCAAATCACCTAGGCCGGATGGTATACATCCAAGGGTGTTGAAAGAACTGAAATATCAGATGGCAGACCTGCTATTAGTAATCTGTGAACTTTCATTAAAATCATCTGTAATACCTGAAGATTGAAGGATCACCAATGTAACGCCAATTTTTAAAAAGGGTTCCAGGGGTGATCCGGGAAACTACAGAACGGTGAGCCTGACGTCAGTACCGGGAAAAATGGTAGAAACCATCATAAAGAACAAAATTACTCAGCATGTAGATAGTCATGGCCTAATGGGAGACAGCCAACATGGCTTTAGACAAGGAAGATCTTGTCTTACTAATCTGTTCTGTTTTTTTGAAGGTGTGAATAAACAGGTGGACAAAGGTGAGTCGGTTTATATAGTGTATCTGGACTTTCAGAAAGCCTTTGACAAGGTCCCTCATCAGAGACTTTTGGCAAAACTAGAGTCATGGGATAGGAGGCAGTGTACTATTTTGGATCAGGAACTGGTTAAAAGACAGAAAGCAGAGGGTAGGGCTAAATGGCCAATTTTCCCAATGGAGAAAGGTGAATAGTGGTATACCCCAGGGATCTGTGCTGGGTCCGCTGCTTTTTGACATATTCATAATTGACCTGGAAAAGGGAATAACGAGTGAGGTTATCAAATTTGCAGATGACACAAAATTATTTAAAGTTGTTAAAATCCAAGAGGATTGTGGAAAATTGCAGGAGGATCTTGATAAATTGGAAGACTGGGCATCAAAATGGCAGATGAAATTTAATGTGGACAAGTGCAAAGTTATGCACCTAGGGAAGAACAACCCAAACTATGGTTACACGATGCAAGGTTCCACATTAGGAACCATCACCCAGGAAAAAGATTTAGGCGTCATTGTGGATACCATGTTAAAACCCTCGGCCCAGTGTGCAGCAGCGGCCAAGAGAGCAAATAGAATGTTAGGTATCATAAGGAAAGGAATGGAAAATAAAACAAGAGATATTATAATGCCTCTATATCATTCCATGGTGATACCGCACCTTGAATATTGTGTGCAATTCTGGTCGCCATATCTTAAAAAGGATATAGCGTTATTAGAAATGGTTCCGAGAAGAGCCACCAAAATGGTAAAGTGGATGGAAAGATACTCCTATGAAGAGAAGCTAAAAAGGTTAGGGCTCTTCAACCTGGAAAAGACGGCTGAGGCGAGATATGATAGAAGTCTATAAATTAATGAATGGAGTGGAAGAGGTAAACATATATCGATTGTGTATGTTATCAGAATATAAAAAGACTAGGGGACATGCAATGAAGGTACAGGTAACCTATTTAAGACAAATAAGAGAAAATATTTTTTCACTCAATGTGTAATCAAACTCTGGAATTTGTTAGCAGAGGATCTAGTAAAAGCTGTTAGAGTAGCTGGGTTTAAAAAAGGTTTGGACAAGTTCCTGGAGGAAAGGTCCATAAACCATTATTAAAAGGGACCCAGGATATCACTGCTTGACCCAATACAAACACTGAGGAACCTGTGTCTTTTGGGAGACTGCTAGGTACTTATGACCTAGATTGGCCACTGTTGGAAACAGGATACTTGACTTGATGGACCTTGGTCTGACCCAGTATGACATATCTTATGTTTTTATGTTCTCTGATCAAGCACCATTGAGCCTGGAACTCCTGGATGGAGTGAGGGACTCCCCACTGCCAACCTGGGCTATGTGGAGGGACTTGTTGAAAAACTCAGGCTTTCTTCGGGATCTCACAGTGTGATGGCAGGAATACCTGAAGTTTAATGATGTGGATGGTATTTCAGTCTCCTCCCTGTGGTAAAGCAGGCAAGGTGGTACAGAGAGGGCAGACTAAGTTGCCCAACTACAGGGCAAAATTAGGGAACAAAAGAGACAACACAAGTTAGGGGAAAGTGTGTTCATGTGGAGGCTTTTGGAGCTTTAAAGTGGGGAATTCCAGACAGCCAGCTTATGAGTACTCCTAGATTGCAGCAATGTTTGTGGATTTTTATAGAGATCTCCATACCTCCACACTACTGACAAGGGGATACTAAGATTTAACAATAGTTGGTGGAAGCTCAGTTGCTGGTGCTCACATCAGAGGTGAGGGGGTCCTTGTAGCATCCAATTTCTCTGACAGAGGTGTTGAGGGCAGTGCGTGACCTTAAGTCTGCTAAAGCAGTGGGACCAGAAGGCCTGCCAGCTGAAGTTTATGAATATATGCAGGCCACATTTGCACCCTTCCTGGCCAAGGTCTTTAATGAGATTCTGGAACACCAGGCCTTGTCTTCCTCCTTCTCTCAGGCAGTTATCACGGTCATCCCAAAGGAAGGGTGAGCTCATCTACTATGTATTAATTATAGACCAATATCCCTCCTCAATATCGACTATAAGATTTTTGCTAAAGTATTATGTGCCTGGCTCAATACATATATGCACTCTTTGATCCATACAGATCAGACTTCATAAAGGATCGTTTTGGGTTGAAAATGTGCGCCAGTTGATAGATATCCTCCATTCACTGCAGAATCCGGAGGCACCCCATATTATATCCTTGGATGCTTAAAAGGCCTTAAATAAAGTAGAATGACTGTATCTATTGCCTATGTTGCACCATTTTGGCTTTGTACCCACATTTTGTTGGGTACCAGCCATGTATGCAAGACCAGAGGCCTCCGTACTTGTTAATGGATTTAAATCCCCCTCATTCCAGCTTGGGCAGGGGAACTAGACAAGGCTGTCCACTCTCGCCACTTCTGTTTGTGTTGGCTATTGAGCCCTTAGCAGCACATATCGGTGGGGGGGGGGGGGGGGGGGTGTGAGTGAGCTGGGGGTTATTGTGGGACCCACCAAATATGAGACATCCTTGTACGCTGATAATACCCTGATTTATATGTGAGATCCAGCTGCTTCCCTGCTCAGTGTTGTTGATATTATCAACTGTTATTTTCGCGTATCATGATTCTTGGCAAACTGGCAGAAGTCGGCACTAATGCTGCACCCGTACAGAGGACAGATTGGCAGGGGTTGGAAAATCAGAGTTTGCGGTGGTAGTCCAGTTTAAATATCGGGGGTAATCATAGCCAACAACTTGTTGCACCTGTATAATCTTAATTTTTGGAAGCTACAAGTAAACATCTGGGGAGAACTGCAATCTTGGAAAGACTGTGCAGTTACCTGACTGGGGAGAATTAATGAATTTAGGATGTTAATACTGCCCAAAATTGTTAATGAAACTCCAGATTCATATCCATAGAAGCTTTTTTAAGAGTCTTCGAGGAGAATTCACTAAGTTTATATAGCTGGGGCGAAGACCTTGGGTGGGTTGGGTCGCACTCACTACACCCAAGGAACAAGGGGGCCTGGGGAACCCCAATATATCAGTGTACTATTGGTGCGCGTGTCTGAGGGCAGCTTGGTGTTGCTATAATAGGGGAGAGGCAGACTGGGTGTGCTTAGAGGAGTGATGGATGTCCTCTGCCCTCCCCCCCCCCCCGACTGCTCTGCTTTTTCTAGAGGAATCAACTGATACATGAAGGATACTGCCTCACCCCTTTCTCAGGCCTCTCTGGACAGTGTGGAGGATGTTTTGTAAAAGCTTGTGGACTTCCCCCTGCTTTATTCCTTGCACGCCGGTTTCTGCCTTTGCTTTCATCAGGGATATGGAGAAGGAGGTGTTCGTGTTGGCCAAACTCTATGTGAATGGAGATTTTTCCCATTCAACGCCATTTAGAGCAAGTGATGGACACTCGCCTAAACCTTTTTTCAGCTATACCACTTTGGCGAACACTTGCCACAAAAAATGAGGTTCTGTGTGCACCCCTTTCTTGGTAGGGTCTACTCTTTGAGTCTGGCTTGTCCAGGCATTTGATTGCGTGGCTATACAGGGATATCACCATGGGCTTGGTGGAGAGAGCAATGTCTCTGCCATCATGTCAAATCTGGGGTATGGTGCTACCAGGCCTGGATGAAGCTCTATAGGAAGACATCTAGAGTTACACCCACTCTTGCTCAATCTCTTTTGACTTTAATGAATACCCATATATGGATTCTGTTTCGGATGTACATCACTCCACTCTTTTCCAAATGGGGGCGCTGTGATGATAATCTGTGCTGGCATCGGTGTGGAGTCCAGATAGGTTTTGAACATTTATGGTGGGACTGCCTGAAGCTGCAGGGCTTATGGACAGCAGTTGTGTACCATGTTTGGACTATTGCTGGGGTTTGCCCACCATTTGAATTGTAGGATTTCTGCTGGGGCTCCTGTCTGTGGAGGAATGGGACAAACAAGTGACTCGCTTTGTCATCTGTCTTTTATTAGCTGATGCAGAATAGCGCGGTATATAAGAGAATGTAAATAAATAAAAATAAAATTAGCTGCTTGCAGTATAATTGCACATTTTTGGAATTGGACTCATCCCCTGACAGTAACCGAATGGGTTTCAATATCTGGGAGATTTACCACATGAAGAAACTCACCTGGGAAGTGTGTGGGTGATCGAGGACCATATAGGAGAGGTGGTCCCGCTTTGTGGACTATTGAGGCGTCTGACTTAGGACTTGACTTCAAACTAGGATGGTGCATTGGGTAGCTGGGAGAGCATTTGGCTCCAGAATATTGTTTGGAACATTGCACTTGACCACAGGTCTTGTTCCATGCTTGACTTTCGATCCCCAGTGACCCAGGGCTATTAGACAGTGAATAGCAAGGGTTTGACAGTGAAAACAGAAATGGCTTCTTGGGTTAGGGCAGGGTGGAGTGGGATGGGTGGGGGGGGGGGCGCTTGTTCGGGATTCCCACCTTATATCCATCAGGACATGGTCACCTGGGCTCTCGAGAGGTTTAAGAAATCATGTGAGGAGTGGGAAGGAGGGGGATGGCTGGAGACTTGTTGCTTGATTGTGATTTGTGGAATAACTATGATGAATGCCGAGTGTGACAGGCTGTTGAAAAGCAGAGTGATTGTTGGGGCTCCCCATCTCTTGGTGTTTGCCTTTTGTTCATTTTTGGTATACTTTGTTTGGTCTTCATGCCTCTTTCATCATTAGCATATCTCTTGCATGACTGTCTCTTTTTGGCATATCTCTTGCACGCCAATAAACATAGAGCTTGGTCCAATAAACATAGAGCTCTTCAATGCAAGGTCTGTCAGAAACAAAGTTAATACCCTTGTAGATCACTTCCAACTTTACTACAATACTGACATCTACTGTATCACTGAATCTTGGCTAACTGACTCAGACCAAGTCATCCTGAACCAACTAATGCCCCTCCCCCCAACCCACATGGCATTTAACTGCCTGCACACAATAGGAGAGGAGGGGGTGTACTAATACTAGCCAACAACAAACTCAGATTGGAAGTCTAGTAACAAAGAGCACAGATCACAGTAACATAATCATATTGTACAATGGTTTAACTCATACCTTACTAACAGGCAACAACAAGTCAGAGCTGGCCTGGTCACCTTATCCATCTTCCGCTCCACACAAGGAGTACCAAAAAGGTTCATCTCTATCTGCCCTGCTCTTCAACCTCTACATAAGTCCCAACTGCAATGTCATTAAGAAATACTGCATCATATATGCTATATATGCTGATGACATCATGATTTACATTCTGATCAACTTGGATAAGCTAGACTACACTTCAATAGTTACTTGCCTCCAAGATATGACTACCTGGCTCTCTCATAGCAACCTAACCATCAACTATAATAAAATGGAATTCCTCATTACTACACACAACACCTCTTTACCCCCCCCCCCCCTCAATCAATCTACCAAATTATGCTATATCCATTAGGAAAGAAGTAAAATATCTTGGTGTCACTTTAGACTGCAATCTTAGCTTCCAATCCCACATCAGCAAGACCATCAGAAAAGTGTTCTATAAATTAGCCATAATACAAAGACTCAAACCCCTCCTGGACCGTCTACCAAGCTGTCTTAACACCCTTATTGGACTACTGTAACTCCATATATTTTGGCCTTCCCAAGCAAACTATCTGGCCTCTGCAGATGGTTCAAAATACTGTGGCTCACATCATTATAGGCTCTAACAGGTATGACCACGTCACCCCTCTTCTGATCCAACTCCACTGGCTTCCAATCATATCTCATATCCGCTTTAGAACCATACTAAATATATTTAAAATCAAATATAACTTATCTGCTGACAGTCTCAAGATCCTCATCATTCCTTATTCCAGCACCAGACCTAGGAAACAGCACAATAGATACTATAAAGATACTCTCATCATACTCCAAAACTATTCACTCTATATCAGCAAGGGCTCTTTCCCTTTATTTATTTATAAGCTTTTATACCACCACTTCCATAGGTTAGTGGCGGTTTACAATGAAACACAACCAAGTTACATTATAACATTCAAGAACTTATGTACAAATAATATGTTGAGTAACAAAGAAACTAAACATTGCATCAACTTTGTAACTTATTTACAATTAAGTGATGGTAAGATAAATAATGTCACCTAAGCAATGTGCATCTTGGCAATTGAGTAGTTCTTAGGGGATTTGAAATGTTATGATGGATTGTGATGGATATGTTGAGTAGGTGCTGGATTAAGTTGTTTGTGACTGTTGATCCAAGGTAATAAGACCATAATATTGGATGAATAGGTGAGTTTTGAGTTCTTTGCAAAAAGTTAGAAGATCTTTAATCATTCTTAAATTGTCGGGAAGGGCATTCCAGAGAGTAGGAGCGACATAGGTGAATGCCCTGGAGCTGGTAGTTTTATTGGTGATATGGATGTGTGTGGGTATGGTTAGTGTATTTTGAGAGCTGATTTTTCCAACTCTAGTGTAATTAGGTAAATGTAGAAGGGAGGATAGATAGGAGGGAGCAATTTTGTTGTATGGCTTAAATACTATCATAATATATTTGTATTTGGTGCTGGTTCTGGTTGCAATAGGAAGCCAGTGGAGGTTATATAATAAAGGGGTGATGTGATCATTGTGGTGGGTATTGAAAATTATTTGGGCCTCTAGGTTTTGAGCCATTGAAGTTGCTGGGTGTGGGGGGTTTTTTTTTTGGGGGGGGGGTCGACCTTGAAGAATACTATTACAATGATTAAAATGTGGAGTTATAAGGGCTTGCAGAACTGTGCGGAAATCATGGCTTTCCTGGAGCTGTCTGAGATGCTGAATCATTTTTAATTTAAAGTAAATGATCTTGAAGATGGATTTTATGTGTGAGATCATAGTTAAGGATTGATCAAGGATAATTCCTAAGTATCTGACTTCCTGTTTTACTTCCAGATCATTATTGTTTATGTGGATTTTGGCAGGGGGGTAGAAGTTCTGGTTACGTGTAATGTAAAGCACGTCTGTTTTTTTGAAATTAATTTTTAAGTTGTTTGAAAGGAGCCAGTCAGCTATATCTGAGAGACATGCCTGTATTTGGTAGCAGAAAGGGTTTGATGTGTCAATGGCAACTACCCTATGGAACAGCCTCCCAGATGCCCTGAGAGCCATTACAGACATTGAGGACTTTCAGAAGCAGCTAAAGACATTACAGAGATCACTTAGAGCCTGTCTGCTGACCTAGGGCATCCCACCCACTGCAAATTACGACCTTTCACCTGATGTGCATTCTGTATATAACTAATAATGTAAAGTAGCTTTAGTGAATGAATCCTGCATGCCTCCTTTCCTTTTATTGTTTGCTATGTAATTCCTCTGTTTTTGCTATGTAAACTGCTTTGATCGAAGGAGAAGGTGGTATAAAAAACCTGTTAATTAGATAAATAAATAAATAAAATTGCTGTATTTATACCTCTACATGTCCTGAAACCAGTTTTAAAAAAGATCCAGAGAAAGTTCAAAGTGTTTGTATGGGATGTGAGACCCCCCATCCCACCCCCTCACAACCATTTATCAAATTGAATAGCATATAGGTGTGTGTGGGTGCTGGGGTTAATCATACTGCTCTGTGTATGGCATTATTTTGCTTCCCAGTGGAAGGTGGGTGTCAATTTATTTATTTCATTTAAAAACACTTGTATACCACAAATGTGTCATATATTCTATGGGGTTTACATAATGTTAAAACTCACAAATACAAAATGAACAAGGAAGACCGTGGCTCCATCTCTCCCTCCTGTCCAGCCATCCCTAATGTAAAAATCAATCAGGATCTGTAAGGAGAATGCCCTGTGTAGCGGATGCTCTGGTTGTCACGTCTAGAGATCCATAGCCCCTTTATCTAGCATCTTTTGAGGGTGTGGGACCAAGCACAGAGTGGGGAGTTGGAAGGGAGGTGCGACTCCTTGTTTTCCCCTCTTAGGTACAACTGTAGTTTTCCTCAGGGGAGAGAAATGGTGGTATTTCAAAGATGGGACCAATTGAGGATATCTCAGTTTAGTAAATTCTTTCAAGAGGCAGGCTGTTGAATTTCCAGGAAATGCAAGATAAGTGGGGAATACTCTCTAGAGACTTTCTGCAAGTGACGCAGGTACACCAGTTTTTAAGAGCAGGGGCATGGTGGAATGGGCACAGCATGAACCTCCTAAGATGGAAAGATTGTGAGGGGACCTAAAGAGATCTATGGTGGCAGTTACAAATTTCATGGAGGAACATTTTAGAAAGGACATCCCAGTGCAATCTGGGACATCCAAGCCAGAATGTCTGAAAACAAAAGCAGGCACGTCCAGGTACAGACATTATTTCACAAATGTGGATATGCCCGATATGAACATCTGGCAGCATCTACATAGACATCCCCAGAACAGTAGTTCAGAAGCTGGATGTCTAGGAATAGCCTAATGGTCAGAGTAGTAGGCTAGGACCACAGAAGCCAGGGTTCAAATCCCACTGCTACTAGCATAGAGATTCTGCTGAGTACAAGTGAATACTGTCTTTGGATGTTTCAGTCAAAACAAGCACTTTACATAGACAAAGTCCAGGACATTTCTGAGATCAGGCAGCGAGTCCAGTTCCTGAGAATGCCTCAACCACACCCTTAGCTTCTACAATGGCTCTGGAGATTAAATTGCTGTGGATATGTGTTGTAGCAGCAACGTGTGATATTGTAGCTTCTTGGAAACAGAGTGAGCTATCTGTCAAGGTCCAGTGCAAGATTAGACTCTACCAGATAGGATTAATGTGTCAATTAATGGCAATCAGACCATATGTGGTGATCTGGAGATGCATTGAAAGATATGTAAAATGAATAACTTTGCTGTCCCCTTGACTTCTGATCTGTGGATAGTGAATTGATTGTGTTACATGGATATGCAGATGTAGCATGGGGACTGACAAATAGATCTAGGGGAATGGAGGGGCTAAAATGAGTAAAACATTGTACAAGTTCAGAGGTTATTTGTGTGTTAATTGATATGCTCATACATTTCAGGCTCATTTGGATATTTGTGCATTGAAAAAATGAGTACATGCAAATTGCCTGTGCACATGTATATTGATAGTGCACACGTACATTCATAAGTTTGTGCATGCTTGAGCAATTTACATGTGTAGCTGGTGCACAATCACAACAGAAACCTTAAAAAACATAGTGCATTTTCAATGGAAATGATTAAAATTTTGGTCCTGCACATTCCTAGTGACTGATGCGATAAGGTTGGGAAAATCCAAATGTTTTGTTGTGATGTTTTGGTTACAATGAAAACAAAAAGATTTTAAAAAGTTTAGTTTAAATCAGGCTTTCTAAAATTTAGCTAAGAAAATAACATTACATAATATTCAGTTTACAATACCTACATTAAACTGTTTCCAGCTGATATATAATATATACTGTAGGAATTTCACTTATGTTTAAACAAATGGTAAAGACACAAAAGGATGCGTTTATTAAAGAGTTCAACAGTTTTGCATTTAGCATGCACTGAGGTAGAAATCGATGTGTGTTATGTGCAATGGTCATGTGCTATGTGCAGTGGTCATGTGCTAGCTGTCGGGGGCACATACAACATGATCCTATCAGATACTGCACTGATTTGAACCCTAATCCATGCCAACAGCAGGCACATATAGTGCAGATGCACTTAATACCACCTATTGGGATGGCATTAAGTACACCCATATTAACCGCAACATTGACAGAGAACGCATGTTATCAACCTCCATGCTAATCATGTTGTACGTAGCCTCCGGTTGTCTCCATGACACACAGAAAGACACAAACACATGCACCCACTGACATTTGCATATACATGGATCCCCCCTCCCACCCCAACACTTCCTATGATACACACAGATGAAACCCCCAAATGCCTGATCCTGTAAGGGAAGCGCATCATTGTGTCACACTGTAAAGTGTGAACATTTCGACTTGTTTCATCATCAGTGCAGGGTACCAATGATGCCAGAACGCCCTCCTTTCCTCTTGTGAAATGCTACTAGGCTGATTTTTACCTTTATGTCCCAGACAGGCAACTAGGCACAGAGAATAGAGGGTGTAGGGGGACCTCTGGTACAACGGGTTGGTCAGTCGGAATCAGAAACACATGTGCCGCAGTGCAGGGCACGAAGCTTGTGGTTAGCATTACTGCTAGTCCACTACCAGGAGCACCACCATTGGCACTCATAGGAGGTTATGGAGTGATCTTTCCACTTTCATCCAGCCTGGCTACAATGCCAGCAAAGTCTCTGCATGTTTAACAGTTGCAGCTGTGAAGCAGTGCTCTCAAAGAAATCTCAAAGCCCAGCCAAGTTTTGTTTGTCACACTGTTGCTGCCACGGTCGACTGTCAGGACTGCCAACAGCAGCTGTGGGATTGAGTCCTGCCTCTTAGTGCTCACATTGATTTGTGTTTGCTTCGATCACATTAATTCTTTGCTATCACAGCCTCTGATGTTAAATATTTACATCTCAGTACTTCTTTTTATTCAAGCTATGCATTTGTCCCTTCACTGCAATTTTCTTGTTACAACATTTGATAATAAGGAAAAAAATTAGCATCATGTGAACAATTAATAAAGTAGTTTTGGGAAAGAGGGGGGGGGGGTGCAAGCTACCGTTAATAGTAATGAGGCTGGGGTTGCAGGGTGTGCTGAGCACCATCCCTGCACTTTAAAGGACAATAACATACCTCCTCCCAGATACCACTCCTTCTCCTAGGCAGATTTCCCACATATAACTACCCTTCCCCATGCTAGCTGGCCAAGCACTGTTCTCTTGCTTTAACCATGGGTCTTCACAGCTTAGTGAAAGGAAGCAATTTATAGGTCTTCATCTGGGACTTTTCCACCTCTACTTGCATTTCCAGCAGCAGTTAATACTACCTCATGGTGAAAATAAGTTTGTCAATATACTATTGCATTTCTTTCAGTTCAACAGTAATGTTTTTATGCTTTTCCTCTTTGCAGTGCTAAACATGCTTTGCCTTTTTCACAGATTGAAAGCTCAACTATCTAAAAATTGCATTTCATTCCATCTTACCCCTCTCCTCGCCAAAGCCAATATTTCCAGGCACTCATATATCAAACATTTCCTATGTTTGATTCTTTGTGCCTTTTACAGAATTCTTGATAAAATAAAGTAGTATGGAAACTGTGTTAATCCATTATAATGGTAGTTAAATAAAAAAGGAAAATAAGGTGATACTTTTTATTGGACTAACTTAATACATTTGTAGACTAGCTTTCGAAGGTAAAACCTTCTTCTTCAGGTCAGGAGAATATAAGCAACAGATGTTGATGCTAACATATATGCAGGAATCCATACAGTATTCCATGGACAGGAGGGGGAAGGGATGGATGGTTGATCAGAGGGTGACCAGGCTGTTATAGAGTATGTGGTAGAAAGTACATGTATTTGTTGAGTCCTATAGGTGATCAGGCTGTAACTATCTACAGTTTATAATGCTACAGGAAACCAATGTCCTTATTGAGGCCTGTGACATACTCCACCAGATTACACCCAGGACGGGTACCTCCTCCCAAGTTTCCCTCATCACGTCTAATATGCCTCTTGGCCATCTTCCAAAAAGCAACTCAAAAGGCAAAATCCCAGTGGAAATCTGAGGCACCTTGTGGCTGGCAAACATCAAGTAGGGTAGGAGAATTGTTTCAATTCTTCCTGTCCTCCTGCACAATCTTTTTTAACATCTGCTTCAGAGTTTTATTGAATTGCTTGATGAGGCCATCCGTCCGTGGGTGATCTACAGACGTTCACAACATCAGCCTTCATCAAAGCACACACTTGCTTCATTACCCTAGCTACATAGGGTGTTCTTGGTCTGTCAGGATCTTGCTGGTATTCCCATCTGAGAAAAGACTTTGCAGAGCGCATTTGTGATCGGAGTAGTCTTCATATTTCTCAGAACGATGGCCTCCGGATATCTGTTAGCGTAGTCCAGTATAACAAAAATATACTTGTTACCTCAGGTGGTTCACTCCAGGGGCCTTACCAGATCCATGGCCACTCTTTTGAATGGTGTTTCAATGATGGGCATAGACGCTACAGGGGTAGGTCTGACTCTGGTGGTGTTGTGAAGTTGGCAGGTGGGGCATGACTGGCATTTTGACTTCAGAGTTTATGAATATGGCTCCCAGTTCCTAAACTACTTAACTTACAGCTGAACTCTTGTTCCAGCCCTGCTTGGAAAGAGCTTTGTCTCTCTCTTCCACAGCTAGCTTCTTAATCCCTCTGTCTGAGTCACACTCTCCTAGCACTGAGTTCTGAGCTTGAGACTCTCTTAATGTGGACTGCTGATAATCTCTTTGGTTATCCCTTGGGTAACCTATTTAAGACTAATAAAAGAAAATATGTTTTCATTCAACGTGTAATCAAACTTTGGAATTCATTACTGGAGGATGTAGTAAAAGCTGTTAGTGGAGCTGGGTTTAAAAACGTTTTGGACAAGTTCCTGGAGGAAAGGTCCATAAACCATTATTAAAAGGGATCCGGGATATCACTGCTTGATCAAATACAAGTATTTTAGAACCTGTGTCTTTTGTGGAAACTGCTAGGTACTTATGACCTAGATTGGCTAGTGTTGGAGACAGGATACTGGGCAAGATGGACCTTGGTCTGACCCAGTATGGCATATCTTATGTTCTTATGAGAAGGACGGGTAACTTCCTATAGACCCCATCACACTCCTGTGAGACTTCTGTTAGAATCCTTTTGCAGTTACATTGTGGATGTTCTATGGTTTACTCAGGGACTACTTCTTCCAGTATCAAAAATCTGCAATGTGCCTCCATTGAAGAAGCTTGAATTGGGAGACTAGTTTTCTGGACAATCTTCCTCTTTAGCCTTACTAAATGTGGCTGATTATCAGGAACAATCAGTTTTGGATTTAGTTATACCTGCTACTTTGTTATTTTTGTATTGCAATCAGACAGAGATTTAGGAACATGTTTACTAAAGGTCAACACACGTTAAACTTAGCATGCATTGACTGCTGCCATTGCCCATTCATATAGGCCATTGCAGCTCTTAACATGCGATAACTTGACTTAACACATGTTAACCTTTAGGAAACATGCCCCTTAGTTTTGTGTAATTTCTTTAAAAATTGTAATGGATAAGTTACAAGATTAGGATATTTTCCAAGTAGTTTAAACAAAAGCAATTTCTTTTGTTAAGATGGTGCGTTTCAGAATGGGGCACTTTTCTTCTTTAAATCCTCTTGTAAATATATTGTGAAACACAATTCTTTAAAATCTGTTTGTTTTTGTTGTTTTTGCATTCTTGAGGAGTAAGAGGGCAAACAGCACTCTCAGCCTGAATTCTGGATCTGTTTGGATCTTCCTTGGCTCCAAGTGTTTGATCTGTGCTTGGAGGCTAATCCCTGCATGCTTCTCTGTATAATATTATTTCTCTGGTTATTTTTTTAATTGGATTCCTGTTTGACAACTTGTGATAACCTATGAGGGTTTTTTTTCCTTTTTATGTTTTTTTCCTTTTTATTGTCTTCTGGCTTAGTTTATATATGTTTTGTATTTTATCACTTTGTGAGCTATTGTAAAATGCTAAAAAGAAAAAAAACATTAGTACAGAAGTAATTACTGCAGGTTAACTTTTAATGTGATAGATAACACAGCACATTTAGTGCTAACTCAATAGGTTTAGTTAACTGCATTGTACTGTCTGCACTGCAGTTAAACGCACAGTCACATATTGGTCTAGCAGCTTTCACCCAAACAGGAAGGGGCGGAAGCACAAACAGCATCACAGCGCCAGAGGTGTCGGTAAGCACTGCGGTGCTGCTTAAAGCAATTGCCGCTCTTTCAGGTCTTGGAAAAAGGCAGCAGTGGGCCACTCTTGGACCGTTGGCACTCTAGGAAAATGCCTAGTTCATTGGATGGTAGCACTGGCCGAATAACTCCCTTGTTCAGCCTCATCTTCAAATAGTGCTTACCTGCACCACGGGTACTTTTAGGAATGTCTTTTCCACACATCAATTAGTTTTTTTTATGCACAAAAGATTTCTCAAATTACCTCCTATAGATATTCAGCACCCCTGACTATACGTATAGAAGTACTGAATATGCATAATAATTTAAACCCTGGTGCCAGCTCTTAGAGTATTATAGTCACTCTTGCTGCAGAAAATCTGGCCCATAGTTTTTGCCAGTGTACAGTTGGATATAATCAGCGAATACTATAAATCACTGACCCTCTACACCTTTTTTGGTCTTTTTCTGGCTCTTCCTGGCTGTTGCTCTTGAAGTGACCTAGAATGAACCAAGCAGTGCAGATTACTGGAAGAGGACAAGTGAAAGTTTCACAGCTTGAACGTAATTCAGATGATAAAAATGTATATGCACTCAAGTATTGGCATCTAATGCATGCACATATAATTAGATATATTTGCATTTACAGTGTGTAGCTCTATACTTTCAAAAAAGGGCCGACTATACAGATGCATCCTTAGCAATCTAAGTTTTAGGTCCCATGAATTTTATGCATGCTGCTCCAAAGACACTTTCTGCTTTGGACTTGATTTTGTCGTCAGTATTAATAGGGTTAAAGGTTCTGGCATGGTGGATTTATTGTCAACCTCTCTCAGTGCGTTACAGCAGGATCACTAATGGGTGACCTTGAGGTTCAACCATTCCAGACTCGGGAAGATCAAGTCTCAGCCCCCTTCTGCAAGAGCTCTGACCCCTCTATTCTCACTCTCCATGGCCTAACCTTTAACTCACTGATCTTTGACCAAATTATTAAGCAAACACCTGCTTAGGTCTGCAACGGAGGGCTCCTAACCTATAGAGCTACCATAATTTCCTGTGAATTAGTTGTAAAAACAACATACCCAAAAGAGGGAACTTGTGCACAACAGCTAGATTATATTTCTGCATTAAGTAGGATCTTGCAAAACCACAGTTAATTCATTGCATGTGTATAATGGCACAAGGCTGGAGGCATTATTACTGTATGAGAAACTAGAGATAGAAAAGTAAGATAAGCAATCACATGGCTGAGCAGGCTGCATTTTCTAGCATCGTTGCAGTGTGTTATGTTTGTACTAAAACTTTGCTTGTACAAAAAATATAACTTTTTGAAATAAATAAAATAAACAGCAGCATGCTGACAGGAGAGGAGACCAGAGAAAAAATCTTTTAAGAGAATTAGATCAGAAGACAAGGCAAAACAAGTGGCAGATGCACAAATACAGTGAGAAATGCAGTGGGTTACTTCTGAAACCATACAGTGGATCAAAATGGGACACATGAATGATTAAAGAGAAATGAACTGAAACCGAAGGATGAGAGAATGATAGTTGCAGCCCAGGACAGATTACAGATGAGATGGTTTACAGCAAATATAGAAAAAACTAGTAAAACAGATATATATAGATGCTGTAAGAAAGAGTTGGGAACTGTTACTCATCACATAACTAGCTGCAAAGTTCTGAAGGCAGAAGATTTCTATACAGAAGGCACAACAAGGTGGCACATCTCATCCACTGGAAACTATGTAAACACTTCAACATTGCTGTACTAGAAGATCACTGGGATCATAACCCTAAGAGAATTATGGATAATGAAGAAGTTATAATCACTTGGGACAGATAAGATAGATGCGAGGAGATCTGACATAGAGGTAAAAGAAAAAAAGTCCAGAAAGGCATTGATAATAGAGGTGTCAGTTCTAAGTGAGTATTCTCTGAATTGTGCGGAGAGGGAGAAAATCCTCAAATACTATTACTACTAGTACTATTAATTGTTTATATAATGCTACAAGGCATATGCTGCGCTGTGCAAACATATAAAAGAAGACCGTCCCTGCTCGTAGAGCTTACAATCTAATCAAGAGAGAAAAATACCAGAGAAACAAGGGGGTTCAAATAGGGAAGAAATGCAATCAGAAACCAAGAAAATATGGCAGAAAGATATTCACTATCATATTGGGAGCCGCAGGCATGATTTTAAGCAATTTCCAAACACATCTTGATAGGTTGCCTATACATGTTACATCCTATGGACTCCAGAAGGAAGCCCTCTTTGCATACTACTTGCATTGTGCCAAACATTAGCAGTAAATCTGAGACTGAGATCACACTCCACATACTCTGGCATAAGAGTGAGGTACATTACAGTCATTGTATATGGAAAACTAAGCTGCCCCCAAGAGAAATTCTCCATTACAAAGTGAATACTTTCCTTAAAGGTTTGCTTTGGAGGTGTAATTCTTAGATGTGTCCCTTCTTTACCAGTGTCATATCCATTCTCTTGTCTATTGGATCCTGATCCGCTTAGTCTCCTATGTGTTTTCTTACCATTCCCATAGATGTCCTTGGCTGTTGTGTTTGTCTAACTAACTAGGCTTATATACTGCTTTTCTACCAGTCAAAGTGGTGTATATTCGGGTACTGTATATATATTTTTCCATTGTCCCTGAAGGGCTCACAATCTATTTTTTTCTATGTTTCTATAGCATGGGACAAACCCAGAGGATCTCTAAAGGTAAAAAGGGGACTGTTGTAGTGGGTGATATGGAAGGACAAACTAGATGGGCCTTGTGGTCTTTTTCTGTCGTCATTTTTCTCTGTTTCTATATTTTTGTCCCTGAGGCAACGGAGGGCTAAGTGACTTGCCCAAGGCCACAAGGAGCACCTGTGGGACTAGAAACCCCAGTCCTTCCGGCCCAAGGCTGCTGTCCTTGACTTCTACATGTGTCTGTACAGCGCTGTGTACACCTTGTAGCATTATACAAATGATTAGTAATAGTAATAGTAGTATTTAGAAATGATCAGCAGATTCCTGAAAAATGTATAACATCTTCTTTTGCAGCTAGTCTGTGATTCTGTAATATCTCTTTATAACTAACATTCAAATACTAAGGCACAATGACAGCTCATTATCAGATACCATATAAGAATAATATCAAGATGGCCTGCCAAAAATAAATTTAGTTAAAAAAAATATCTTTCAGGAAAGCTGCCACAAAGAGGGTTCGGTCACCCTTCCATTTGGATGCTTTCACCCACTGTCTACTACGTGATCACTTTTAAAAAGAATCTCTATCCCATTAGGGATGACCCCACCCACCCTGAAGAATGTAGCTATGCTAAAGTTCCCCCCTCAAGCAATATCTATCCATTCACTTTGCTGGTTTTAGTTAGATGACAGAGCTTCCGTGTAATATAAGGATTTCTATCCTACACACATTGCATTGCAAGCTACGATAAAGGACACTCACTGCAACAGGCTAGAAAATAGTATGTAAGGGTTATCCGAGTTGCTTACAGATGAAAACTAGTGATGTCTGGATCCAAGGCCTGGTTCTGATTGAACTGGAGATCCACAGAATCAGAAAGAAACTGTCAGGTGAAAGGGAAATAAAGGGTACTCCATTTTTTTGTCAATAAGTACATTGAACACACTTCTTCATATCCACTTACCATAACCATACTACAACACTCTTCAAATTCTATGGCATATATGATCTGTGCCCAATAAGAATGAACTCTGGTGTAATGAATTCTCCTATCTTTAACCAAAGAAGGTTTGGACTCGTGCTGCCCTCTCCATTTTACTTCTCCCTTCATATTCCCTCTATCTTGCTACATTTTTCTTACCCCTTTTTGTTTTCTTTACCATCTCTCTGCCTTATCCTTTCTATTCCTAAATTATCTATCATCTTCCTCTCTCTCTTTAACTCCTCCTTACAATTTCTCTTTTACTGGGGCACTGCAGTTCCTCCATGAGTCGCAGCCCTACCCATTGGTCTTTTGGTGGCTCCTGACAGATAGAAACTCTTTCCCCCTCACTCCCAAACTGTCAGTAGCAGCTAGTGAATCCTTCATCTGCCAGACAGATTTCTGTACCTAGCAATACTAAGCTCAAACCAGATCAGCTCTATCTCTTGACAGATGACATTATAGACTTCTTCATTTTTCAGTGAGCTAGAGAGGATTAGTAGGATGGATCATGGATTCCACCAAACACTGGTGGCTCAGAGGACCTGCCCTCATTGCAAGCTGCCCTTCCCATCAGTGCTAAGAGATCTGAGTTCAGAACAACTCTCTCCCTTCTCCGGCTTTGCTGGGTGCTTAGGAGTCTCTCAGGACTTCTGGACCCCCGAGGGTTCTGCCTTGTGCAATCCTTATGATGACAGTGCTGCATCTAGTCCTACCTTCTAACTCTCTCTGCTTCATTTTCCTGTTAATATCATGTATGGGTTTTAACCTTATAAACAACCATCCAATTTAACAGATTGAAAATCAATATAAATCTGAATTTACTGGTCTTTCAGACCACCAGCACTACTGTCTGAAGGGATGCAGGTTTTCTTAAATCCACAGATAGGTGTGCGTCTTACTTTTTTGTGTTACTCAATTAAAGATTGATTTGAAATTAGGAAACGGGAACAAGACCAGGAATTATGGTATTGTCATAGAGAATGGTGCAAAATAAAGGAAATCAATGCACTAGAAACCAGCGCTACAGAAAATTATGTGTATCACACACTTTGCACTTGAAAAGAATATAGACTTTTGCCAGTGTGCTGTAGCAGTACACAACTCAAAATGTTTTGCCCTATAGAAATGTATGCATTCCATATACAGAAGGTGTAGCGTGCATATAGAGCACACAGTTAATGCATCCATTTACATAGATTCAGAGAAGATGCTCACTAGACACTGAGTTTCTGCACTGAAGCAAAATGTCTGGGGTCAGCTTCATAAACATGGGTGGTGCAACACAAATGGTATTGGATACTTCAGTGCTGAAAGGGTTCACAACTGCATTATAAACAGACCTCTTGATGAATGAGTTCCATTGCTACCTAATATACACAGCGGGCAGTAATTTTTAAAACAGCCATTAGCATTGCCCTCCTGGCTAAAGTTAGACTATCTATTACACACGGATTAATATACAAGTATCCATAACATGCTGGCCATTAATAAAAAAAAAAGGCTCACTTAAACAAAATGAGGGCAGTGAAGTTATATTTTTAGCAGCTATGTTCAAAATTATGAAGCTATCAAAGAAATTGCCTATTCTGTTAATACACTTATATGAATCCACAAGCATGATCTTAAAGATTCAATAGCAAGTTGGCTACAGGATAGCTGTAACCCATGACTTATGTAATAAAATGTTATTCTTCAAAATTATGCTAATTTTAGGATTTTCAGAAAGAACAGTACTTCACTCTTAACATTATACAAACTATATATTGGATAATTTTATAATAATACTTATAGTATCAACAATTCTTCAAAGGTGTGTAAACATGAGGTAGGAACAATAAATCCCTTTATGACTTCATATTAAAGCTGTTTAATGTGCAGAAGCAGAACAAAGAGATGATCGTCTGTGTATTCACTTTGCAGTTGCTTCGGAGATTGTGCAGCAGCTCCTAGTGGTTGAGAATAGAAATGCAGATTTCTGTCCGAAATTACTAGCACAATGATCAAGACAAATAATTAAAAGGTGAATTAAGCACAACTCAGGGATAGAAAGCTTGGGAAAGCAAAGAAGAAAATTGTTGTTTTAGGCATTTTTTTTTAACAGTGACATTATGCTTGCATGATATTCCAAAGACAGGCCCCGAAGAAGGGGGAACATCAGTCAAAAGCACCACCAACTAAGGCGCTTTTTCATATGCAAATTAAAAGTCCCAAAGAAGGCATTGTTTTGTAAATAGACAGATAATATTCTTGAAAAAGGTTATTGGTGATTATATAAGTTATCTCCTTCATAAAGATATTTTGACTTCACAGTTACTCTTCTCATTAAAACAGGCTTTTCATCTAGTCTCATACAGAAAGCCAAACTTGGCATTTTAATTAGAGATAATAATTATATCACTTAAAAAAAGAAACAGAAAATACTGACGCCTAAAATTGATTTACAATAACGCTGTATGAAGCTTTTGATGGGGAGACCAACTAAAAGGTGACAATGCAGAATATACAATCAAGGCAAAATTAACTACCCATAACAGCCTGGGAAAAAAATCTTAAAAATTATTAGAAAAATATTCAATAACAGGGTCAGCAAAGAGGAGCTGTTTTAATGTGTTTCATAATGATGTTGACAAATTTCACTGGATCGTTAAAAACCAATCTTACACCGAGTTTGTGTCTTTTAATTAACAGTGATACTTTTGTTCTTGAGAGCTCAGATTAAGGACATCTTCTCTACATGAAATTACCACACCACAGTCAAGGGCAGGGAAAAAAAACCGCACAGACAGACTTCCCCAACATATACACCCCAGAGAGACCAGCTGACGTTGAGAAAGCAGAGAACTGAGCCATTAAAGTATAGTTTGGGATTGACACTGACCTAGCTCTGCCATCCCGCATTGTCTCACCATCTGCACAAACGTGAACTTTGCCTCTAAACTTGGCTTCTCAATTAACATGTCCAGCTGGGGGAGAATTCCGTCATTTCCCTAATAACATTAATGCCACTGGCCTACCATATTATTATTAAAAATACATAAATAGACTGAAGGCTTTCTTTGCCTTAAGAGCCTCTGTTATTTCAGTTAATAGACAGGAGTTTAAAACGCATAATATGCATGACGCACACATGCTCGTTTTTAAAATCTTGGCCTTGATAGACGGGGCTTGGCACAGAAATGAGAATATATTTGGTGCCTGGCTCAGTGGCAGTGTGCTGCACATTGGCATAGCCAGGTATCTAAGTTCAATTCCCAACACAGATCTCCAACTCCGCAGGTCAATGGAGAGAATGAACGTCACTGTGCAATGGTAATATTGGCTAGCTGTATTTAGGACCCGTTATTGCAGAGTTCCCGCTGAAGCTTTGGTGTGTGGTATTAGAAAGAGGTCTGGCATTGCAGACTGGACTAAAATAAGTTGGGAGGGGTTGTAAAATTATGGGGAAAATCCCCAGGTAGATGGAAATGAGGACTTAAAATTATGTACTGGAGTCCAGTCCTGGTCCTGATTGAGTTGGAATTAGAAAGGAGCAGGAAATATTAATGCCATTCCTGCCTCCCGCCCTCCAAAATATAAATATATTAGGGATGTGCATTCATTAGCATACATTCAGTCATTAGAACATATTAAATAGCTTCATGCAGACTCGATTTAGCAGGCACTATCCTATGAATTAGCATGCGTAAAGTTAATATTTGCACGGTAAAAAAGTTCCAATGCATGTTAAAAACATTTTCATTAAAAATAAGCTTGAAATGTCTGAAAATTGGAGGAAAAGTTCTGAAATGACCCAGAAATGAAATGATTTTTTCTCTATAATACCTTATATAGATATTGGTATTTCTGTGTTTATTGCTCTTTTGAATGAAGAATTTGAAGTTGCGCGAGACATCTTTTTTTTCGCTTTTACATACATTTTCTGTATGTAATAACATCTTTTAATAAAGCCTTTTTTAGGCTGTTTTTGGATCCTGACCCTCCTTTATTCTCCTCTTCAGCAATCGTGCATTTCTTAAACATGTCTCTTTAAGATTTACCTTCATCCATCCCCTGTTTGTTCTGTTTGTCCGTTACGAATGGACTGCAAGTTCCATGGAGTGGGGCCTGTCTCTCGTGTACTCTGTGTGCCTAGTAGCACTATACAAATGATAAGTGAACTCTGCTCCATAAAATACAATGGAACTATTTCTGTGTGTAAAGAATGTTTGACTTGTGAAAAATGCTTTTATAAAACTGAATGTGTATTGACAAGATCATATCTGCTTATATACGAAGAGGGTTGAAAATACCCCATTCAGGCATGCAAATCACATCAAAGTCCCAAGAGTCATTTTAGAAAGCCCCAAATTTAAACATGTCTGGTGCAATCTAGTCTATGTCACATGGGGGTGTGGTGGAGGCATGACTGGGGTGTTACTGCTAGGTACATATGACCTAGATTGGCCACTGTTGGAAACAGAATACTGGGCTTGATGGACCTTGGTCTGACCCAGTATGGCATATCTTATGTTCTTATGTACTAAAAAGATTCACATATGCCCGATTTTAGAATGGTACCACACTTTCCAGCTCACTTGTACCCAAGGAGTGGAGGAGTGGCCTAGTGGTTGGGGCAAGCTACTTCAGGCCAGAAGGTCGGTGGTTCAAATCCCACTAGAGGACAGCAACCTTGGGCCGGAAGGACTGGGGTTTCTAGTCCCACAGGTGCTCCTTGTGGTCTTGGGCAAGCCACTTAACCCTCCATAGCCCATGTTCCCTCTAAAATAGTTATCTCCAAGTTATAATGCCCTATTCAATGTAATTTCAGTTTGTTCAATGTAAACCGCACTGATGCAGAACAGCGTGGTATATAAGAGAATATAAATAAAATAAAAATAAATAAATGTGGATGTCTGTATCTGCCTCCAGGTACAAGTAAGCATCAGAAAAGTGCTTGTTTTTGCAAACTTTCATTCCCCCACTACTTTTTGCTATACCAAAAAATCATGCAGCTCACCTTCAAATTTCTCCACCTCAGTTCTGCCCCTATCTGACCATCACCTGCTAAGCATCACACTTAAACACCCCCCATCCTGGTCTCGCCCGATCTCCACCATGTTTAGGAATCTTCACACTGTTGTCCCTTCAGCTCTCCCCACTGCTGTCTTATCACCTCTGAGTCCATTTATGAGGCAGTATCCTCCTGTAACACTATACTCGCTGCTGCTACTACTACTATTGAGCATTTGAATAGCGCTACGAGTCGTAGGCAGCGCTGCACGGACACATGTAAAAGATGGCCCTTGCTCATCAGAGCTTACAAATCTGGTCAAGACAGATAACACAGTAGGGGTAGACAGGGATATATCTAGGGGGAATGGTAAGGAAACACAAAGTAGACTTGGTTTGAAAAGGGCCGGAGAAGGTGCCTAATGTACAGACTCAAGTAGTTTGTTCCAGGCATAAAGAGCAACAAGGTGAAAGGAGCGCAGTCTGGAGTTAGCAATAGAAGGGCACAGATAGAAGTGATTTGTCAGAAGCATGGAGTTCCCGAGGACGGGGTGTAGGGAAAGATAAGAGAGGAAAGGTAGTGAGGAACTGCAGAATGAAAGCACTTTTAGGTCAGCAGGAGAAGTTTGAACTGGATGTGGAAATGGATAGGGAGCTAATGAAGTGACTTGAGAAGAGGGGTAATATGAGCATGATGAACCTGGCGGAAGATTAGCCATGCAATTGAAGGGGAGAAAGATGATTCAGAGGGAGATCAGCAAGGAGTAGATTACAGTAGTCTAGACGGGAGGTGACTGAAGAGTGGATAAGTGTCTTAGTAGTGTGTTCAGAAAGGAATGGGCAGATTTTGTTGATGTTATAGAGAAAGAAATGGTAGGTTTTATCTATCAGTTGGATGTGTGTGGGGCAGGAGAAAGAGGAGTCAAAGACAATCCCCAAGGTTGCAAGTTGAGGAAACATAGTAGAGAGCTCAGTTTTGGCCACGTTCATTTTCAAATGGCAATGAGACATCCCAGCAGCAATGTCAGAAGGGCAGGCAGAGATCCGGGCCTGGATTGCCGTAGAGATTTCAGGTGTAGAGAGGTAGATCTGTGAGCCATCTGCGTAAAGATTGTACTGAAAGCTATGGGAAGAGATGAGTGCACTAAGGGATTGGGTATAGAGAGAGAAAGGGAGTGGACCCAGGGAAGGGTACACCAGCTGAAAGGGAAGGGTACACCAGCTGAAAGTGGGATAGCAGCAGAGGAGAATCCACCAGAACAAACACTAAAGGAGCGATGGGAGAGATAAGAAAAGAACCAGGATAGCACAGAGCCCTCTGTTCTGGATGCACTGGCTCCTCCCATTCCATGCCCTGTGAGGCTTACAATGCCTCAACCCTATCTGACCTTGAGAAGCCACTATCTACATTCCTGTGCCCACTCAGCTGAGCGCTTTTAGCTTAAATCACATACCTTTGCTGACTACCTACATTTCAAATTCATGCTAACCTCTTTCCAGTCAGCCATAGTACTCACCAAGTAGGGGTACTATGTCCATCTGACTAACTTTCTTGCCTCTGACCCTCAGCATCTTTTTGCTACCCTCAACTCTCTCCTCAAGGTTCATCCACCCAAATCCCTCCTTCACTTTCTATCCAACCTTGGATGACTATTTTCATGACAAAGTCCAGAATTCTCCACAGGGTGACTTCCACTTCATCTTCCCCCCTCTTAAATCTCAAATCCTTCCCTCACCTTCCGTCACCCTTTCTTTCTTTTCTGAAATCACTGAGGAAGAAACTGCAAATCTTCTCTTCTCCTCCAAAATACACCTCTGATCCAATTCCCACCCATCTCTTAAGCTCTATCTCTTCTGCTGTCCTCTCTTTCATCTGTCATATCCTTAAACTATTGCTTTTCACTGCAACTGTTCCAGTGTCCTTCAGACATGTTCTGGTTACATCTCTCCTCAAATTCTTCACTAGACCCTACCTGTCCCTCCAGTTATCGGCCTATCTCTTTTCACCCTTTGCTTCAAACTACTTGAATGAGCGATTGACCGCCACTGTCTTGACTTTCTTTCCTCTCTAGTCCTTCTGGATTCACTGCAATCTGGCTTTCGTCCTTTATGTTCCACAGAAATGGCTCTTGCCAAAGTCTCCAGCAACTTATTCCTCACCAAATTCAAGAGTCTTTACTCGAACCTCATCCTGCTTGACCTTTCTGCTGCCTTTGACACAGTTGATCACCATCTTCTCCTTGATACTCTGTCCTCGGTTGGATTCAGGGGCAGTTCTGTCCTGGTTTTCTTCTTATCTCTCCCATCACACTTTTAGTGTATGTTCTGGTGGATCTTCCTCTACTGCCATTCCACTTTTAGTTGGTGCACCTCAGGGCTCTGTCTTGGGACCTCTACTTTTCTCTTTCTATGCTCAGTCCCTTGGTGCACTTATTTTCTTCCATGGTTTTCAGTACCATCTTTATGCTGATGACTCTCAAATCTAACTCTCCGCGCCTGAAAACTCTCCGGTAATACAGGCCTGGATCTCTGCCTGCTTATCTGACATTGCTGCCTGGATGTCTCACCACCATCTGAAACTGAACATGGCCAAAACTGAGCTCCTTATCTTCCCCCTCTAAACCCTTTCTGCAAACATCCAACACATAGCTAAACCTGTTCCTTCTTTCTCTATAACACTGGTAAAATTTGTCCCTTCCTTTTTACACACACTACTAAGACCCTCGTCCACTCGCTAGTCACCTCCCATCTTGACCTGTCCCTCACTAGTCTCCCTCTGAATCATCTTTCTTCCCTTTAATCTGTTCAAACTCAGCTGCATGGCTTATCTTCAGCCGGTATCGCTGTGCTCATGTAACCCCTCAAGTCATTTCTCTGGCCCCCTATCCATTTCCGCATCTAGATCAAATTTCTTTTACTTACCTGCAAGTGCATTCGTTCTGCGGCTTCTCGCTGTCTTTCTTCTCTTATCTCTAAACTCTTCCTTGGGAACTCTGCTGCTCTGACAGATCTCTTTTCTCTGTGCCCTTCTCTGCCACTGCCAACTCCAGACTTCATTCATTTCACCTTTCTGCTCTATATGCCTGGAACAAACTATCTGAATTAGTGCATTGGACTCCTTCTCTAGTCGTTTTTCAAATTGAGCTCACAATCCACCTCTGAGTCTGCTTTTGGATCCTGGTGCTCCTCATTCTCTTGTCCACTACTTATGTGTATTTTACTATACTCTAATCCCCAGTTTTACATTTTTTTTCCTTGATTAGATTGTAAGCTCTGATGAGCAGGGACTGTTTCTTGCATCTACGGTATACATACAGTGTTGCATACACCTTGTAGCACTATACAAATGATTAGTAATAGTTAGAAGGGAGGCGTGTATACATACCTTCTGAAATCACATTATCTTCACCTCAAAAAAGAAACGTCTAGGTAGCCAGGTCTGGACACAGCCCATCACACATAGAAAGGCCAGGTACATACATGAATGTAGGCCATTTCATAAATGTGAACATTCCCAAATTGGACTTCCACAGAACCAAGTTCTTGGATGTCCCAACCGGGGTATTTCAGAAGGGAGCGACTATGTCCTGAGACTAGCAGGCCCTAGCCTGCTATTTCAGATATTCAGATGTGCAGTGGCAGGCCCGTAATGAGCCCGATTCTGAAAGGGGCACATCCAGGGTGAATAATCAGTAGGTCCCCTCTGACCCCGCAGGACGTACAGGGCTGTGACCGGAATCGGCCCTGTACATCCTTCCAGCTCAGCCTGCCTCCTGCTCTGCCCAGACCCTGCACCCTCCTGCAGCTCTAGCCATTCGAGGAGGTCATGAGAGGGAATAGGAGCAGGACCTGTCTCAGAACCGGGCCCAATGTGTTTGTAGTATGTATTTGCATTCAGGTTTCTTCAGGCAGGAAATAACTGTGGTGATCACGGCGCATTGTACTTAACCCTGAAATCAATGAAACAACCACTTTTTTTTTTTTAACCTTATAGGTGGTCAGTAGCAGGTATAGGCATGGCTGCCTCACAACCAGGATCAGATATGCATAGGCCATTCTGAAATCGTACCACAATGTGCGTCTCCTTTGTTCTCCCCAGGCCTTGCCTCCCTGTTCTCAGGCTGAGGACCTGGCTTCTAGAATGATCTGGGGGCGTCTCCATGCTTTACATGTCTAAGTGCCCATTTTCTTATGTCTAATTTTTGAATAGGGTTTCTTAAATAATCCCCTTAGTATCAAACACATGGAATGGATTAGTTTAAGTCAAAAAAATGTTTGCTTCCTTGTCTCAGAAATCTGCTGAGTAAATGAGAGCTCCTTGCTTAGATAACTCCAAGATCCTTAAAGTGGATATTATGGATGTGTCAAAGAACTGTAGTAGTTTTCTCATGCTCCCACTTTGTGTCTTCTTTCCCTTTTCTTACCCTCGCACTCCATTCTTTCCGAGTATAGTCTCATTTTCCCTGTCCCCTGCCCAGGGCTGGTCCATGTACTAGACAAGCTAGGCGGTTGCCTAGGGTGGCCAGCCCACATGAGCAGCCGCACCACCTCCCCAGCTGTCACCGATTCTGTTTGGGGGAAGGCGGGCAGTGTCAGTATTTCAACATGTGGCAGCTTTTGGAAATACTGCCGCTGCCTGCCTGCCTCCCTCTCCTGAGATGGAATTGGAGGCAGCTGAAGTGATGGGGTGGCAGCTTTGGGTTGTGGAGTCAGCTGGGAGGCAGCATCAGTGGGGGAGGGAGAAGGGCAGCGAGGCCGGGGTTTCTGCCTAGGGTGGTAGAAACCCTCGCGATGGCTCTGCCTCTGACATCCCCTCTCTTGCCTGCCCATCCCCACCTGATGGTCTCACTTATCCCCCTGCCCTATCCCATGGAAGTCTCACTGTTTGTTTATCTACCACTCTATGAAGGTCTCTTTCTCCAGTCTCCCCATCCACCATGCCATGCAGATCTCTCTCTCCCTGCCTCATGTTGGTCTCATTTTTATTATGCTTTTCTACCCCAACTTTTTATGCCACCTCCCTCCCAATTCCTAGTACTTCAATTTTTACTATCCCCCATCCCCAACAGCTGTATCCTAACAGCAATGCTTCAGTACCCTTGTAGTGAGCAGAAGGAACTGGGTGTCTCTTCCTGTTCCAGTATCCCCCTTCCATCTCTCTCCCCCATACAATATATTCCTTCCTGCAAACTCCACCAATTCAGCATCCCACTTCATAAGAACATGAGAACAATCTATGCTATACTGGGCCCAACCAAAGGTCCATCAAGCCCAGTCTGCTGTTTCTAACAGTGGCCCATCGAGGTCACAAGCACCTTTCAGATTCCCAAGAAGTAAACATATTCCATGCTGCTTATCCCAGGGGCAATGTATTCCAGAATTTGATTACGCATTGAGTGAAAAAATATTTTCTCCAGTTAGTCTTAAATGTATTGCATTGTAGCTTCTAACAACCACACCCCATTCCAGGTTCATCACCCCCCTTCTAGCAACGCCTTCCTGGTACAGTATCTGCCTAGCAAAACCAATCAACCAATCACCCTCCCTCCAGGTCCAGCATGTCCCTTCACACCCTTCTGCCTGTTCAACATTTCCTCTCTAATCTCCTTCTATTCTCACCCATGCTGTTCCTGCTGCCGCCGCCACCACATTTCCCCGGGACCCGAGGCATCGGCACTGGCAATAAAACAGGAGAGAAGGAGACGTGCAGCACTTGACCTCTGAACTCCTGTGCACTATACTCTGAAAGTCCAGCTACATCCTGTTCCCATGCAAACAAGAAGGCTGCAACGGAAGGGTAGGGCACAGCTGGAATATTGGGCTGCAGCGGCCCGGTTCAGAGTGCTCCTTTTCTGTTGTATCATTGCTGCCAGTCACAGGTCCTGGAGAGATGTGACAGCAGTAAAGGCAGGGGGTGGAATCGAAAGGGAGATCGGAGGCTGCTCTTGCACTTTGTTTTAAAGGTTTATGCAGACATGCAACCCCCTTCTCAATCCCACCCCTGGTAACGCCTCTGTTCGGCTGAAGTTAGGCTTGTATAGGCCCCATGCATGTACCTTTTTGTGCATATTAGGCCTACAATTTTGTGTGTGCTCATTTGGATGCATAAAACAATACTTTTCATGCAGAAATAGCTTTTAAAATGGCTTTCCTCAGCAATGAAAAGGACTGATTTTAAAAAGCAGATATTGCTTCTATTCTTCTTAGGCAAGTGATTACAGTGCTCAGAGGTAATACTATTCATAAAAAATATATATGGCCATCCCATGCTAATGAAGAAATGCAATAACAATCCCTTCCTACTTAGTACTAAATAAAGTTAAAATGTCCTGATATTAGAATCAAAACGCAGCTTGATACAAACTGCTAGCTCACAGGTTTATAAATATAATTGGATTTAGCTCATGCCTTTCTCAGACATTCAAAGCAAGATACATTCACAGACACAGTAGGTATTTCTCTGTCTCCAGGGAGCTTACAATCTAAGTTTGCACCTAAGGCAATAGAGGGGTAAGTGGCTTGCCCAAGGAGCAGCAGTTTGATTTGAATCTTGGCTTTCCTAGCTTGTGGTCCACTGTTCTAACCATTAGGCTACTCCTTCATTTAGGTCTTATCATAAAGTTGTTTTCTGAGTTTTACTTTTGGGGGAAATTTTATAACACGGCACTTAGGAAAATTCTCAAAGAGGCTCTTCGTTTAAAGCCTAGTAGTGCAAAATTGTCTTCAACAAAATTATATCTGCTCCGAGGTAGGTGTAAGTGTGTGGGGGGGAACTGTATGAATGTACACATGCAGTTTATAAAGCAAAAGTGTACGTTGCAATTCCATCCCGCTCTGTCCTGTCTACGTCTCTGAGAACACCTACTGTATGTGCAAATCACAGAAGAGTACACATGTTCTTGTTGGGACATATACTTTTATGCATGTATTCCTCCATGCAACTTAATAAGAGCACTTTTCTACATCTAAAATATGTCTTATACAAGGTGTGTGTGGGGGGGGGGGAGGGGGTTCATATCAAGATGGCAGCTTAGTGGCAGCAAAATTCTGTTCAGCATCAGAAGACCCACCCAACAGTGCAACGTAAAAGCAAGGTCTAGGTTTTCCCTCTGGAGATCGACCGGATGTATCACCGGTTGTGTCATCTAACCTTATTCACATTTTTGTGGTGCACTGAGCTAATCTAGGTGCCTTTAAGATGTGCTTGGTTATTATAAGAGAGCAAGAGGAGGGTCTTGTCCCTTCTGCTGAGGCTATCTTGTCTCCTGAGGTGTGGATGCCACCGATAGGAAAGAGCATGCATTCAGTTTGGGGCATCTAAAAATATTAAGTGCACACAAATTGAAATCACTTTTACATATATATGCCTATTAGTGTATTTGCAAACAATTTGTGAGTGCAAAAAAATCCCAGCATGCATAAAGCCATACTATTAAAACAAAAGTGTGAAAAAAATCATGATTAAAACACCCCAAAATTGGGAAAAATTCTGGAAATTTGCAAACAAAATGAACATGTTTTTGGCTGAGTACATCCCTAATTACTGGTGCAGCTGTTAGTAGGATCTCTCAGCCTTCTATTTCTGAGAGTGATGAGCTGCATGAGGATTACACCTGTGCTAAAACCAGGATTTGTAGAGAGTCCCCATTCAAAGTAGGAGGAGGAAACATCTTTCTTGCAGTCAAGTGGATGGCAGGCACTGTTGGGCAGGAGAAGCACAATGGAGACAGTCTTTCTGCCCATTTCTAGGACTCCAGGTATGGGGAGATAACCCCATTGCATCATTCCCAAGCTGCCTCTGGGTTTCAGAACTCTCTTGATAGTCAAGTGCAAAAATTATCCATGTAGATGGAAACTTTAGTGGACAAATCATTTTCTTTGAAAACTGTGGTTACTGCCAAAGAGACATTCAGGAAGAAAACCTTAAAAAACTTGAATAAAATAGGGATGTCTGAATGAAGGACAGTTCAAATCTGAAAAATATGACCAGGCAATGTAATTTGCACTTATTAATTTTCCTACAGTTTTTCTGTGCCTGTTTATGTTCTGTTTAAAAAATGCCTTCTTGAAATGTTAAAGATGTCTGAATCATCTGTTTCCCCACTTCTCAAAATGTATTATTTACCTTAAAAGAATATCCCAGGAGCAACAATCTGGGCTGTCCCTCTATAGTCTTGATTTAACTGAGCTTTTGGAAAGATCAGAGACAGATGTGAAAGCTCATTTTACAAATGGCATCCAAATGTAATCTGGGAATCCCAAGCCAGAACATCTGAACAAAAAAAAGCAGGCAAATCCAAGTTCAGGCATTATTTCACAAACATAGACGTACCCAGTATGGACATCTGTGGGGCATCTAAATAGGCAACTCCAGAATAGTATTCAAGACTGGAGGCATCTAGCAGGTCTAGGATCAGGAAAGCGGGTGTTGGTAATCCCACTGTTGATGTCATTGTGATTGTAGAGAGTACTGAAGATGGTGGAGTGGCAAACTACACCCTCTGGATGTTTTATGGCCAAAACAAGCATAAGAACCTAAGAAATGCCATACTGGGTCAGCCCCCAAGGTCCATCAAGCCCAGTATCCAGTTTCCAACAGTGGCCAGTCCGGGCCACAAGTACCTGGCAGGTTCCGAAAGAGGCACACAGGTTCCACAATGCTTGTCCCAGGGCAAGCAGTGGATTTCCTGGGTCCTCTTTAATAATTGTTTATGGATCTTTCCTCCAGGAACTTGTCCAAACCTTTTTAAAACCCGGCTACACTAGCAGCTTTTACTACATCCTCTGTAACAAAGTCCAGAGTTTGATTATGCATTGAGTAAAAAATCATTTTCTCTTATTAGTCTTAAATGGGTTACATTGTAGCTTCATTGCATTTCCTCTAGTCTTTCTACTTTTTGATTGTGCAAAGAACCGACCTACGTTTACCTGTTCCACTCCATTCATTAATTTATAGATCTCTATCATATCCCCCCTCAGCCATCTCTTTTCCAAGTTGAAGAGCCCTAACCTTTTAAGCCTTTCCTCATAGGGGTATCCTTCCATCCCCTTTAACATTTATGTTGCTCTTCTTTGTAGCATGTCTAATTCAGCTATGTCCTTTTTAAAACATGGTGACCAGAATTGCACACAATATTCAAGGTGCGGTCGCACCATAGAACTTCTTTAGGGCACCTAAATAGACAACCCCACTTTCCCAATGGCTAGTTATGCCTGGAGCAGGTCTAAACTTGGATGGGGTCACAAACGTCTCTGATGTTTCTGAAATCGAGCAATAATGCTTAAGTACATTGCACCACTGCAGACATGCCTTGCCATGCTCTTTGCCTACTTGGCCGTCCTGCACTGGAGACATCTTCAAAAGCTGTTTGTGAAATGACTCTGAGGATGTCTCCATGATTTGGATGTCTGCAAACATGTTTTCAGACATCCAAATCGCAACTAAGACTTTTAAAATAACCTCGGTAGTGTCACCTGCTACTGTTTTGTCGCAGTTTGCATTAGATGCGGACAGAGAATGGCTACTAATAGTTTTCTTTAAGCACAAGGATGTTTTGGTTTTGAATGGTAAAGTACAAAAGGGAGCCATTTTTCTCCTATATCCTAAAGTTTTGCAAATCGGGGCATCCTTCATACATCTTATATCCGTGTAAATGATATGGTAATGTTTCTGGATTTGGGATGCTTTCAGTATTTGTTGCCAGGAAGACAGTGTTGGCATCCTTTGCTTCCTGAACTGGACACCGCTGTATCTGGTGATGTATAATAGAATCTGTGCTGAGCCACTCAACTACCTCTTTCTATTTTCCCCTTGGTTTCTGGCCAATGTATATAGTCCAAAAAGTGTAAAGGATTGCTTGAAGATACTTTATGGAACTTTTCTGTTACAGGTCCTTACTTAGATACCTTTCAGCACACTGTGATTTCATTATTTGTGAAATCACTGCAAAAATTCATATCTAACTCAAATGTTTAATCTTTCACAGAATGCTTGGCATTTGATTGTTTTTCTGTTGTGTTGTCTCTCTGACGAGGGCTTCCGAAACCTGTCCCTGTGACCCTACTGTGTTGGGCTTTTAGGATATTCACAGTGACTATGCATGACAGCTGTTTCCACATAATGAAAACCAAATATATGCAAATTAACTCCGTGCCTGTTAATTGTGGATATCCTGAAAACCAGATGTAATAGGGACACCAAAACAAGTTTGGTAATCCCTACTCCAGACCCTCCAAGAGAAACATTGTTGATATTACTACTATTACTACTGAACATTTGCATAGTGCTACAAGGTCTATGCAGCACTGCACAGACACATGTAAAAGATGGTGACTGCTCGTTGGCGCTTACAATCTAATAGAGACAGACAACACAGTAGCTGTAGACATGGGATACAGCTAGAGGAAATGGTTAGGAAACACAAAGGACATCAGATGAGTCAAGATCCGAGAGCAGCAGCGAAGAGGTGAGTTTTCAGCCTGGATTTAAAAAAGGGTCAGACAAGGCGCCTGATGTACAGATTCAGGTACTTTGTTCCAGGCATAAGGAGCAGCAAAGTGAAAGGAGCAAAGTCTGGAAATGGCAATAGAAGAGAAGGGCACAGATAGAAGCAATTTGCCAGAAGAGCGGAGTTCCCAAGGAGGGGTATAGGGAGAGATAAGAGAGGAAAAGTACTGAGGAGCTGCAGAGTGAATGCACTTATAGGTCAACAGGAGAAGTTTGATCTGGATATGGAAACAGATAGGGAGCCAATGAAGAGGCTTGAGAAGAAGGGTAATATGAGCATGATGAGGCTGGCGGAAGATTAGCCGCACAGCAGAGTGTTGAACAAATTGAAGGGGAGAGAGATGACTCAGAGGGAGACCAGCAAGGAGCAGGTTACAATAGTCTAGACAGGAGGTGACTAAGGAGCGGATAAGTGTCTTAGTAATGTGTTCAGAAAGGAATGGGTGAATTTTGTTGATGTAGAGAAAGAAATAGCAGGTTTTAGCTATCAGTTGGATCTGTGTGGAGAAGGAGAGAGAGGAGTCAAAGATGACTGCAAGGATGTGAGCTGAGGAGACAGAGAGGAGTAGAGTTATTCGCAGAGACAGAGAAAGGAGGAAGGGGAGAGGAGGGTTTAGGGGGAAAAATAAGAAGCTCAGTTTTGTCCATGTTCAATTTCAAGTGGCGGTGAGACATCCAAGTAGCAATGTTGGAAAGGCAGGCAGAGATCCATGCTTTGATTGCCGGAGAGATTTCAGGTGTAAAGAGAGAGATTTGGGAGTCATTAGCATAAAGATGGTACTGAAAGCCATGGGAAGAGATGAATGCACCAAGGGACTGGGTATAGATAAAGAAAAAGGAGTGGACCTCAGACTGATCCTTGGGGTACATCAACTCAGACGGGATAGCAGTAGAGGAAGATCCACCAGAACAAACACTGAAAGAGCGATGGTAGAGATAAGAAGAGAACCAGGATAGCACAAAGTCCTTAAAACCATGTGAGAAGAAGGTATCAAGGAGAAGATTGTTGTCAACAGTGTCAAAAGCAGAAGAAAGGTCAAGAAGGATGAGGATCGAGTTAAGGCCCTTGGATTTTGCCAGGAACAGGTCACTAGAGACTTTGGCAAGAGCTGTTTTGGTAGAATGTAAAGGACGAAAACCAGATTGTAGAGGATTCAGAAGGGCTTGAGAAGAGAGAAAGTCGAGATAACGGCAGTGAACTGCACATTCAAAATGTTTAGAAATGATGGGGAGGAGGGAGATAGGTGGATAGTGAGAAGGACAGGGAGGGTCTAGAGAGGTTTTCTTGAGGAGAGAAGTGACCACAGCATGCTTGAAGTCTGCAAGGAAATTTTTTTTTTTTAATTATTTATTTATGCATTTTTAAACAATGAACCAAGCAAAAACTTGTACAGAATAATGACACTTGCAGAAAATCAGCTTAATACAAAAAAAAAATTCAAAATATACAATAGCAAGGATCAAAAATACAGTCCTCAAAATGGGGAGGGATTAACCACAAAATTAATCATAGAATATCAACATCAAGAAAACAGATGGCAACAGAGCACCAAGGAGTAATAAACTTATGATGGAATGTGTGTTCCCGGAGTAGAAGCAACCACCAACTGAGAACTCAAAAAGGTAGAAAGATCAACAGGAGAAAAGAACACATACTTCTGAGCTTTATAGGTGACTAAACATTTGCAAGGAAAACGAAGAGTGAACAAGGCACCTAAAGTTACCACCCCAGTGGCTTGTTCAAGATGGCGACAGTGGAGAACTAACCGAAGATGCCTAAGAGAAAGAGTAAAGTTAAAGCTCCTCCCGCGGAGCCTTTACCCTCTATTGCAGGACCCATGGATCGTTTTGTTCGGTTGTCCGAGGAGCAAGTGTCGGGGATACGAGCGGGCTTGGAGGTACCTTCGGGTTCCGGTTTGGTTTCCTCCACCCTGGATATCACGCTCTCCCCAGATGGACGTTCTCCCCCGGTCCCTCCTAGACCTCCAGCAGCCCAGTCGCTGAGCGATGACGTCTCGTCTCCTGTAGGGGAGGCGGTTTCGTCGTCTGTGCGGGGCTCACTGCTGTCTGCTGCTCGAGACCGAGTGGAGGAAGTACAGGCTCCTGGTGTTCCAGAGTTGATATCTCTGCCTGGTACCGAGGGAAGTGCTCCTGCTGTGGAAGCTTTCAAGGATTCGAAGGATAAGCTAAGTCCTATTGCATCTGCACCCCCCCTAATTTCCCTTATTTTGCCTCGTCCGGCTTCGGTCACTCTGGAGAGCATTTGGGATGCAATTTCTAATCTTTCTACTATGGTTGCTACCCAATTTACTGTGTTATCTGATCAGGTAACTCTTACAGAAGACGCCCTTTCCCAAGTTTCATCTTCTTTGGCTATTATTAACACTAAGCAAGTTTCTTCAGACCAGCAGCTTGAAAGTGTAAAGGATTTATCTGATTCCTTGGTCAAGGATAATATCTTTTTGCATGCCAAGATAGTCTTTAGAAAATGCTGTTCATGCCACAAACCTTCATTTATTAAACTTCCTGATTATACCTGGGACTTCGCCGCTGGATCTTTTCAAGAAATATCTTCAAGAAATTTTATTAGTCCCTCCGGATTTGTTTCCTCCTGTGTCTAAGATTTATTATCTCCCTTTAGGGAAAAGAGAGCGGAAAGCTTCTGGGGGGGCTTTGGAAATAGATATGCTTAATGTGTCTGCCTTATTATCAACTCCTGGGGAAGAAAATTTAGCTGTGTCCACTTTATTAGTTACATTAGCCCTTTCCTCAGATAGAGAGCGGCTATTGAAATTATTCTATAAAAAGCGTTCTACTCTGTTTTATGGTAAAAAAGTTTTGGTGTTCCCTGATGTGGCCAGGGAAACGCAGAAGCGGAGGAGGGCTTTTCTTCTGCAAGGAAATTTGCAGTGGAGAGCGATAGATTGAGAATATGAGAGATGGAAGGGACAACAGTAGAGAAGATGGGGCTTAGGAGACGGGTGGGAATAGGATCAGAGGAGCAGGTAGTGAGTTTGGAGGAGGAAAGAAGGTGAATGGTTTCCTCCTCAGAGATCATAGAAAGGGAAGAAAGGATAGTAAAAGTAGGGGGGGGGGGAGTTGGGAGTGAGGAGGGGGAGTAGCTGATCTCGTGGGGAATTGGAGTGTGATCTTGTGAATTTTGTCATGGAAGTATTCAGCCAGGGTTTTGGCAGAAAGGGAGGGAGGGATCAGAGGTGGAGGCACCTTGAGGAAAGAGTTGAGCGTTGTAAAGAGACGGTGAGGGTCAGAGGCAAGAGAATTAGTCAGATGGACATAATAGTCTTGTTTGGCAAGTGCTATGGCTGACTGGAAAGAAACAGGCATGGATTTGGAGTGTAGAAAGTCTGCAAGACATGCTCAGCTGAGCAGACACAGGAATGTAGATAGCTTGTAGTGGAAGACAGCCAGGGTTGAGATAAAGTACACCTCACAGGATCTTGGCATGGGCAAAGCAAGAGCACCCAAAGCAGAGAAGAGTGCAGCATTACAGAAAGCTACTGCCACATCAACAGATTCAGATGACATACTGGAGGAAAGAGGTGATGAGACAGTGGAGGAGAGAGCCAATGGGTCAATAGCATGAAGATTTCTAAAGAGGTTGGAGGAGACAGGGCGAGGTTGAAGCGGTGAGTGATGAAGAGTGAAGCTTAGCAGGTGATGGTCCGATAAGGTGAAAAGTGAGCTTCAGAAGATTGAGGGTAGTTAATTAGAGAAGAATACAAGGTCAAGGCAGTGACCTTGCTGGTGAGTGGCGGCAATAGAGCAAAGCTGGAGGATGAATGATGAGAAAAGGGAAAGGAGCTTTAAAGTATAGGGGTCTGAGGGTTTATCAACATGAATGATAAAATCCCTGAGAATAAGGGAGGGAGAAGATGAATCCAGAAAGAAGGAAAGCCATTAGTCAAAGTCAGAGAGAAAGGTAGATGTGGACTTGTCAGGAGGTCGATAAATAACAGTTAATCAGAGAGGTAGTGGAGTAAAAAGCCGGATGGAGTGGATGTCAAAGGAAGGAAAGGAGTGATACTGAATAAGAAGGAGGGGTTGAGATTGACAGGAAGGAGAGAGTAGAAGCACAATGCCACCACCACGGCCAGTGGGACGAGGCATGTGGGAAGCCACCATGACAGAGAGCAGCGACTGAAGCTGAGTCCTCAGGGAGGAGCCGGGTCTCAGCTTCAGCAAGGAGATGGAGAACATTAGAGATAAAAAGATCATGAGTAAAGAGAAGTTTATTTGAGATGGAGTGTGCATTCCACATGAGAAAGAGAGAGAGGAGGGGGAGAAGAGAAGGATATGAATAAGATTTGAGACATTGCATAAGGATCTATTCTGGGAGTATAACAGAAGTCTGGGGGGGGGGGGGGGGCAGGATTTGGGTTGATATCTCCGGAAGAGGGAAGGAGTAGAAGTGTGTGGGGCAGAGAGGAGACAGCTAACGAGGCGAGGTTGTTTCAGAGAGAGAGGAGATGGCTGAATGAGAGGGAGAAAGTGGTGAAGCTCAAGAGCTGATGAAAGGGTAGAGGACAAGATGGTGGAGGAAGCGAGGATGGTAAAGGGGAGATAAGGGGGGGGGGGGCTTGAAGGTGTTGGTAGTAGGGGAGACAATTAGGGAGTAGGAAGAGAAAGTGATGAGGAGCCATAAAAGAGAGATGAAGAGACGCACCAAAGTCAGAGGAAGTAAAGAATAGGTGGTAGAGGTTGCAGGGGTTAAGGTACATCTGTGAGAAATTGTGGTAATAAGCACAGGACAGCTATAAGAGACTATAAGCCATGGGGGGAGGGAGGGTGGGATAATAAGGAAGAGAAGAGACACACAGAGCTGAAAAAGAGGGGCGGAGCAAGTGCTGAATGCAAACAAGTGAAAGCAGCCAGAGTCCACAGAATGTGCCCTAGTTGGTTGATACTGCTGTCAGTTTAGCTCTTTTCATTGGCACCTTATTGACTATTGCAAGATATTACAAAAAAACCCCAATCAGATTGAATATTATAGGTTTCTCTGCTGGATGCACAAGACAGAAATATGCTGAATATGGGGCTTGGCACGTCCTAGATTTTAATCCTGCTCCGTTTGCAGGCTAAGCACCTATCGTTGCATCTAACAATTGCATTCTCAAATGAAATTTCTTTAGAAAATACAAAGCTTACCTTTACTTTTCATTGAGCATATTTCTACTGCTTTCAATGAAAACACAGTATTATGTGAGTATAGCAGGTTGTCATACCTGGAGCTCAAACAGGCACACTGACCAGCTCAAATGAGAGAGAAGGGAATGGTGGCGGACCACTTCTGAAAGCATGCACATAATATAAATGTCACTTGAAATTCACATGCATTTGGGTTCTGCAAAGAAACGTAATATACAGCAGTGATATCTTTGATCACTAAAAGACCCCAGAAACAGGAAAACTGTGTCGAATACACTGTCATCAGTCCATTTTCCATTCCCAGTGTGCAAATGATTTCATGCATTCTACAACCCAAGCCCTGATGCTGGGCTTCAAAAGCAATTTCAGCTGAAAAATAAGGCGCTTTTCTTCAATTTTCAAGTCATTTGTACAAGGTTAGTGTTGTTTACCCATCTGGTACGCTGATATTTACATACCCCTTTAAAGAAAAATTGGTAGGTATGATTTATGGAGTACTGTAAGAGCACAATTTTCCATGTAGTGCACCTAATCTGAAAGGGCACCTGCAAAGGTTATTCTGGCCATACAAATACCAAGTCTTCTCTTTGGAATAAGTTAGGATATTCATTTTTCTTGGAAATGTCAGCAGCACCCTACTCCAGGGGTTAGTTTATGCAGATAAAGGAATAAGCCTTTAATCTTGAGGCAAAAATACTCCACATATATGTGAGAAAAGTCCATCGATCATTGTTAAGACCAATAATTTCATTTTATTTAAATTCCAAGCCAGGGCAATATGAACTACCAAACCATTAACAGAATAACTTTGACTCTAAGCTTAGACTAAGAGGGTCATTTTAAAAGGTTTAGCTGTGATTTGGACATCTAAAGATGTGCACGTGGCCGTCAAAATCACGGACACATCTCCGTAGCCATTCCACAAACGACATTCGCAAACATCTCCTGTGCAGGGACATCCACGTAGGCACGGGATGAGGCAGAGATGTGCCCAAGGAGGAGCAATGGACTTACACATCCCCGTTCGATCTCAGAAACGTCAGAGATGTCTGCAGGCGTGTCCACATTTATACCTTCTCTAGGCACGAGTAGGCATCTGGAAAGGGCTTGTTTTCACCATAAAACATCCAGAGAGTGTAAAGAAGATGGAGAATTAAGTAACTAGTCTGGAATCACAAAGGCCCACTCTGGAATTTGAATCCTGGCCACTCTATTATTAAGCCACTGCTCTAACCATTATGGAACAAACACAGAGGATCTCTGAAGGAAAAAAGGGCACTATTGTAGTTGATGCAAGGGCAGACTAGATAGGCCATGTGATCTTTTTCTGCCATCATGTTCCTATGTTTCTATCTTGGTTCTGAAAGGCCATCCTGGGAACGTCTATATAGACAATTGATATATGTGCATATCGGACACGTCCATGTTTCTGAAAACCTGCCTTAACTTGCATGTGCCTGCTTTTTGTTTTTTTTCAGAGATTCTAGCTTTGACGTCCCAGATTGCATTTAGACATCCCATTTTGAAATGTGCCTCTAAATCATATACAATAATAGTCAGCTTTTGTAAACAATACTTGTTCCCCAGTACCATAACCTGGGTAGCTAGCCTTATCGAAGGATAAATGTGAATCAGTTGTTTATTCCTTCAAAAGGTATACTAGGGGACATGCAATGAAGTTATAATATAGCCCATTTAAGACTAACCAGAGAAAATATGTATTTATACAATGCATAATCAAACTCTGGATTTTGTTACCAGAGGATGTAATAAAAGCAGTTAGTGTAGCTGGGTTTAAAAGAGGTGTGGACAAGTTCCTGGAGGAAAAGTCCATAATCCATTATTAAATGTAGACCATGGAAATTCCCTGCTTACCCCTGGGATAAGCAACATGGAATCTGTCTACCTTTTGGAAAGCTGACAGGTACTTCTGACCTGGATTGGCCACTGCTGGAAAGAGGATACTGGGGTAGATAGACTATTGATCTGACCCAGTATAGCAAATTTGATATTCTTATATTCTTAAAGCCCTATATAAGGAAGGCCAATGTATTTGATTGGTATGATTTCTCATTATTGACTAATACACACTTTGGGGAGTTATTTTAAAAAACATCTCCATGGGCAAATAATGGCATTTGGATATGTAGTTTGGAATACACATGTAAATGCGATTTTAGAAAGCCACTGAACTGTACCATGTCTAGATTGCAAGGTGTGGTGGTTAAGTCAAGGAGAGTGAATGCTTTGGATGGAACTACAATATCAACATGTAGTCCCCATTTTGCAAGGAGAATACATGTCAATCTAAAAAAAAACATGGAGATGTTAGAATTTACAGTTGTCCTGAGGCACAAATAAGTTCCTGTTTGAAGGGTGCTGGTAAAAAGGCTGAGCACAGTCCAACCCAATCATCCCCCCTAACATCGATCCCCCACATAGCATCCACCTATACTCCTGGCTTCTAATCCCCCCTTCTGATGACCCCCTCATCAACTACCCCAATAGTACCCCATCCCAACATCCAGCACCCCTATTAAAGCCCCCCCCCCTTGAAATTTGAATCCTTATTTGGCAGCCTAACCCCTAGTGATAGTAGCATAAAATTTACCATTAAGGGCATAGACATAATTTTGGAACCAGGGCTGCCATAAGCAGGACCAACTAGGGATCACTCCTGCTCCCACTAGACACCAGGAGCCAGGTATGGAATCATTGGGATGTGTGTGGGGGGGGGGGGGTTCTTTGGGCCAGAGGGTCTCCTTGGGCTCTCGGTTGCAGGAAGTTTTGGATACTGAGGGATTAGGTTGGGGTAATTGATGAGAGAGGGAATTAGCTGTTGTAGGGGGATCTGAGTATGGGAGTCCATTTGCTGCAGGCAGGGGGAGTTAGGGTGTGCGTGGATATCATTGGCATAGTGGTAAGTGGAATATCCTAGCCCTTGACTTATTTAGGGTTTAAGGTAATCATAGGATTCCCTGAATAGCAATTTAAGTTCAGACTCCATGCATTCTGGAACCGGTAGTTCTGGATTTCTTAATGATGATACATCAAGCCCACAAACCCTAGAGTGTGTTCAGGTAATTTAAAAACAAAGACTGCAAGAATAGGTTCTGGTTTCCAAACGACCATACTATATTATTATTGTCTTTTGCAATATCTTCTGCTAACAACCTTCCATTTAACATCCATCTTTTTGCAGTGAACAGCTGATGATATTATGTGCAAGGTCTATAAATGAAAACATTAATTTTGCAATCACTTGTTCAACTCCTGTTGGGAAACTTAGTCCGATGATAATGTCATGTACTGAATGACTCAAAAATGACTCAATTTTTTTTCTCTTGCCTAGAAATATTGTACTTTTAATGAAAGCCATGGCAGATGTCTCTGTATTGCCGTAACAAGTTGCACAAACTGGATGAAATTGTAGACAGACGATTAGTTTGTCATTGAAGCATAACCAATGCCTCTACTAAACAAGCAAGCAAGCATTCAAAGATGTTAACGTCGTTCACCGTCATTTCTATTTTATGTGGATTGAATGGCTAATCTGGGATGTTAATAAAGAAAATTAACATTCTATTCATTCTGGTACCAAACTTAAGTGTATCTATTCATTTAAAAAAATAACTTGCTGCGTTATTACGTAACTTATGAAGTGTGGTTGTTATAGAAAGCACATATCAGAAAGCAGATGACAATGGGGCAGTTTACAGACTTTATGGGTCGAAGGAAAAATGAATAAAGGAAGAAGAGTGAGACATTAAAGACAAAATGTAGGTTGTTTGCCACGTTGCCCGTTGGTTATCTTGAACAACCTGCCAACAAAATCTTTCACAGTAAAATAGAGAGAGGAATTAAACATGGAGGACAATCTAAATTAATCTGTAAAGGCACTGTTATCTCACAAGGATGATCTAGATTAAAATGCTATGATGGAAATCTTGTTTTTTATTGTCCTTTGTTGAAAATGTGGCTTATGTCAAAAGGGTCATTATACAACTGGCAAAGTGTTCTGAAAGAAGAAAATGTTTACTGCCAGTTTGGGGCTATTTTGTAAGTTAAATGATGGGCCTTTACCTCATAGTTTATTACTGTGACAGGTTTAGGCATTTCCTGATTTTACTTCAGGTCCTCAGTCTCCCACCAAATCAATAACTATTAGAAATTGGCCTTCCTTACTGTGTGACTGTACAATGCCAGACCATGGGGCTTGTTTACAAAGCCGCGGTAGCGGTTCGCGGTCGTTATCGGAGTCGCGGCCCCATTGAAATCAATGGGGTCGCGGCTCCGATAACGATCGCGAACCGCTACCGCAGCTTTGTAAACAAGCCCCCATGTGTGCTAGTTAGTAAGCGGCGGTGAAATCTCACATTTACCAGTATAAGTCACCATGGGAGTCACTAACCGGTCCTACCTCAATAATATCAGGTTAGTAAACTCCCTTGATAAAGTTACAGTTTGTGTTGAATAGAGCAAGCTGCGTTATTCCATCCGCATGATAATGAGGTGTTTTGCATGTATTTGCATGCTTTGCATCTCATTATGATGCAATGCATGTTGGGGTAACTTAACATACATTAAAGTGTAATAATGCACATTTTAAGTGACAAATGTGCATTATTCCCTTAGTGCACTTAAATAGTTATCCCCAAAGGGCTGTATTTTAAAAATATTTTTTCTTATCTGTACTATGGAAAATAATTTCCACTCAATAAGGTGCAATAATACTGTCTGAGAAATATTGTGCCCTTTAAAGATCATGTTTAGTTGCAGCTGGAAAATTCAATTTATGGGCACTTGTGGTCCTTTTACACAAAAGCAGAAGTAAGGATGTCGTTGAAAACTACAGGTTGGTTAGTCTAACCTCCATGATAAGTAAATTATTGGAAATGCTGCTCAAAGAGAAAATAGTGACGTTTCTGGAGTCCAGCAGATTACAGGATCAGCAGCAGCATGGATTCATCAGAGGCAGGTCTTGTCAGACAAGTCTGATTTCTTTGACTGGGTGACCTGGAAGTTAGACTGAGGGAGAGCCCTAGGTGTGGTGTACTTGGATTTCAGTAAAACCTTTGACGCTGTTCTGCACAGAAGATTTAAAAAACAAACAGAGCACCTTAAGGATGGACCCTAAAGTTACTGATTGGGTTAGAAATTGGTTGAGTGGGAGGCGACAAAGGGTACAGGTAAATGGAGCTCACGCTGAGGAGGAGGTTACCAGTGGTGTGCCGCAGGGATCTGTCCTTTGTCTGATTCTTTTCAACATCTTTGTTAGTGATATTGCAAAAGGGCTGTCGGATAAGGTTTGCCTCTTTGCAGATGATACCAAAACCTGTAATAGATTAGACACCCAGGAAGGAGTAGATAATACGAAGAGGGATCTAGCTAAACTTGAAGAATGGTCGAGAATTTGGCAGCTGAGGTTTAATACTAAAAATGCAGGATCATGCATTTGGGTTGCAATAATCTAAGGGAATGGTACAGTGTCCACAAAAGAAGAGTGGGACCTGGGCATGATTGTGTCTGACGATCTTAAAGTAGCTAAACAGGTAGAAAAGGCGATGGCAAAAGCTAGAAGGATGCTGGGGTGCATAGAGAGAGGAATGGCCAGCAGAAGAAAGGAGGTGATAGAGCCTCTGTATAAGTCTTTGATGTGACCTCATTTGGAGTATTGTGTGCAATTCTGGAGACTGCACCTTCAAAAGGATATAAACAGATTGGAGTCGGTGCAGAGGGTGGTATTTGTTATAAAGCATATGAGGACCCATTTATGCATAGCATCCCCAAAATGGGTACGTTCAAATTTTATGCCTCAGGTCATATTAAACCACGCATAAAACAATTCAATCACGCAATATTTTATTAGGAATAAATGTAGAATGAATGCATTACAAAAGGTTTTGTGATATGTTCACTTGCAGAACCAATAAAAACTTGAAGTAAGAGTTTAGTAAAATTTGCTAAATTTATCGTACGCTTGAAAAGCAGCGGTTTTTCAACAAGAACGCAATCAGTCATTCTCACAAGTAAGCTTGATTTTTGTTTAATATATTGTTTTTATTCAAATATATGTGTATGTAGAATTTACAGCAATTCCGTTCTGAGTACGATACATATGTCTGCCATCCCTGTTATGGGGACACTATGCATGAATGGGTAGGGCATTTGCGATGAGCTATAATATGAGCAATTAAGTGTAACAGAGCATGTGCAGTATGCAATTATTCCACAAACTGTGCTATTTGGTGTTTTTGTGTTGTCTGTTTATGATTTTTCACATTTTTCAAATTTAGAATGTCAAGGCATTACATGAAGTTATTTCAATGTTGGAGAACATAAGAACATAAGATATGCCATACTGGGTCAGACCAAGGTCCATCAAGCCCAGTATTCTGTTTCCAACAGTGGCCAATCTAGGTCGTACATACCTAGCAGTTTCCCCAAGAGACACAAGTTCCACAATGCTTGTACTGGGTCAAGCATTGATATCTTCGGTCACTTCTTAATAATGGTTTATGGACCTTCACTCCAGGAACTTGTCCAAACCTTTTTTAAACCCAGCTACACTAACAGCCTTTGCTACATCCTCCGGTAGCAAATTCCAGAGTTTGATTACACGTTGAGTGAAAAAATATTTTCTTTTATTAGTCTTAAATAGTTTACCCTGTAGCTTCATTGCATGTCCTCTAGTCTTTCTATATTCTGATAAGGTAAACAATCGATCTACGTTTACCCGTTCCACTCCGTTCATTAATTTATAGACTTCTATCATATCTCCCCTCAGCCGTCTCTTTTCCAGGTTAAAGAGCCCTAACCTTTTTAGCCTTTCTTCATAGGAGTATCTTTCCATCCCCTTTACCATTTTGGTGGCTCTTCGCTGTACCTTTTCTAAAATCGCTATATCCTTTTTAAGATACGGCGACCAGAATTGCACACAATATTCAAGGTGCGGTCTCACCATGGAACGATATAGAGGCATTATAATATCTTTTGTTTTATTTTCCATTCCTTTCCTTATCATACCTAGCATTCTATTTGCTCTCTTGGCTGCCGCTGCACACTGGGCCGAGGGTTTTAACATGGTATCCACTATGACGCCTAAATCTTTTTCCTGGGTGGTGGTTCCTAATGTGGAACCTTGCATCGTGTAACCATAGTTTGGGTTACATGATGATGAATGGATTGCAGCCGACATATACATTACTTTGCATGACTGCCTGAGCCATATGCCCATACCACTCAATGCACATGTCAGCACCTGGGGAGGGAGGGGCTGCGGTATGTGCAGCAGCTGCCACGGGCCTGTGCATGTCCACACCATGTGTGGCTGGCCCATGCCTCTGTGCATCATTCACATTGCCTGCCTGGGACATTGGTCACAGCAGTGTTCCATCATGGGCTGCTGGTATGGGGACTGCCTCTAGATCCGGGGGTTCGAGGTCCACTACACCAATATTTTTGTTGAGATATGCCAAGGGTTCAGTGTCAGCTGCCCATTGCATGATGCCTGTGCCGCACACATGGTGGCTGTCATGGGGCTGGGACATGTGCATGGTGTGTTGCATACACATGGTACCCCCAGCACATCACCATCTAGCTGCACAGGGCATGCATGTCAGCCATCAGGCACTGCGGATACGGTCCCAGGCCTGTTTCTGTCACCATGGGGAGGTAAGGCTGCTGCACAGGTGGCCCCATGCATAGCCCACCCACCCTGCCATGGGTCCCTTCACATCCCTTCTTGGGCATACCCACACATCTGGGCCACCCACTTGACTTGAGTCTGCCACATCCATGGCCTATTCTGGGCCATTCCCTTCTCCATATCCTGCCCCCTGTACATGTCACGCACCACTGTCATATGTGATGTGGCTGGCTACACAATTTTGATACATAAAGATCATTTCCACATAATACTAATTACATTTCATTTATAATACGTTTTGGAAATTTATTTGCAGTTGTTTTATATAACAGCCACTCCATCCGCCTTTTCATGCATAGCGTCCCCGAAATGGGAACGCTGAAATATTGTTTCAAAATAGCAGTCAAAATATTTGTTTTGACTAAAATTATCACTTGAGGTGTTATTAGTTTTGGTATTGACTAAGATATTATGGAGTTTCATGTGAAATCAAAAATTCATGCATTATGGGATCATAATATGTATACTTTAGAGGAAAGGTGGGATAGAGGAGATATGATAGAGATGTTCAAATACCTCCATGGCATAAATGCATAGGAGGAGAGCCTCTTTCAATTGAAAGCAAGCTCTGTTATGATGAGGTGAAAGAGGATAGACTCGGGAGTAATATGCAAAAGTATTTCTTTATAGAAAGAGTGGTGGATCCGTGGAATAATCTCCCAGTGGAGGTGGTAGAGATGAGGACAATATCTGAATTCAAAAAAGCATGGGACAAACGGTATCTCAAAAGGAAAAAAGGGGGCTATTGTAGTAGTTGATAGGAAGGGCAGACTAGATAAGCCATGTGGTCTTTTTCTGCTGTCATGTTTCTATGAATTCCATTGCAATATTGAACTGAACCAGTTGCACACTTACTGAATCAGTTTTTCAAGAGCTCTTGTGGTGGCTTATCCCAGTCAGCCACCAATGATGCCAGTTACTTGCTGGACTTCCACTCTGTTTCTTAGCCATCGAGATCATCCTCACATCATTTGTGTTCCATTTTTATTATCAAATGCCAATTCAAATACAGAGTCACTATAGTGTTTCCAAGTAAACAGTACCTTTCCAGGGAAATATACGGGAAAGTCTAAAGATGATTTTTGTATCTATTTTCATTTTTGTTAAGAGGCATCAAAAACTGGCGCATTGGACTTTAAAATTCTGTACACCTATTTTGACCCCTGCCTCAAATATTAACATGTGTATGTCAAGCTTTTACCTAGGAGCACAATGTTTGATTATAATTGTGCAAAAAATATTACTAATACTAGTGTTCATTTATTATGTCGTATCTTAAATTGGTCTTCCCACTCGAGCCATTCATAATTTCTTTAGAACTGCCTGACATTGATGTTTTGTTAACTGCCTGCTTCCAGGTCTTTTCTCAAAATATTTAATGAATCTGCAGTCAGCATTCCACCTTACCCGGTCCCTCTCAACATTGACTACCGTAGTTCTCCAAAATTATGCCATTTTTATAGGGCACAAGCCCCACCTCCTCAACAATCAAGCTCAGTGTCGCTTAACATTGACTGATCTCTTCGAGGGTCAGTCCTACAAACAAAGAAGCACATTGGATCAGAAAACAAGGTAAAGGTTTTTAATAAAAAGCAGCCAACTCAGTTTCTGCATTCAAATTTAGCGGAGACGCAGTGTTTAAATTATTAATCCAACATTGCTCAAGGCGCCATAATTCTAAATTAACATCTCCATAAAGGGAACTCCGATTCCTATGCTAATCTGGATGCGGAACATACATCAACTCTCACAGATAGATAATCTCATATACTACTGCAATTTATTCAATATATGCAATGGAACCTAATCTGTACGGGCCTGATATTGAGCGCCGCTGGTGCTGGACATTAAACATATGTGGCCCTGTCATTGAATATCCGGGGTCACTGCAGATACCGCAGCAGAGATCTTGAGCCTCTGCCCAGTTAGCTCCCATTGGTAAAGATAGGCCAACTTTTTCTGTGCCTATCTTTACTTGCGGGTTGCTAACCGGGCAGCAGTACTATATCGCCTCTACCTGCTTAGTGATGGGTTCCACCTCCGCTCCTCCCTGGAATGCCCACAACACAACCCGATGCCACATGGTTAGTGGCATGTAAATGCCCTTCAATATCGAGCTCTACAGGTTTTGTATCAGATAAAGTGATAGGACTATCACGAACAACCTGCAGGCACAACATAAAACATATACCGTACATGGTTGGAAACCTGGTGTAGCAGTTTCTACATCTGGATCATACAATGTTTTGAATTACAAAAAATATCCTTAACTTTGAGCCTTGCTGAAATGCCAATTGTGGTTGATGTTGGAATCATCCTAGTTGACTCAGAAAGTCAACGGGGCTACATGTACAATTAGTGTTATAGAAATGATAAATAGTAGTAGATTGATTTGTCTGGTGTTGACGTGCAGAATGAATGATGCTTAAAACAGTCTCTTGAGACACATCAGTATACTAAGATGCGATATCCTCCATAACCCCTTGTAAAAAACATTCATTTACGACTGGGTATGGCGAACCATGTTAGTGCCACTGAATATTTTGCAGAGTGGTATTTACATGGTTTGAAAGTCTGCAAACCATGTACAGTAAATGCCTTCAAAAATGTTCCGTGTCAGTTAGATTTGAACTCGGAAATTGAACAGGTTGTTTTTTATTAAAAACATTTTCATGTTTTCCGATCCAATATGTTTCTTTGTCTCTAGAATTAACCATGGGGGGGGGGGGGGGAGGGAGCAGGATAAGTGCCCTTTAAAGATACTGTCATTCTGTAAAGTCAGTCAATGTTGAGAGACATTGAAAGCATTTGCCGAAGGGCGGGCCTTGTCCTCTTTAAAAATGGCTTTAGTTTGGAGAGTTAGTCAACACTGAGAGGTACTAGAAATGCTGGAATGCTGATGGTCTATAAAACATCTAAAAACTTTAGAAGACGAGTAGGAATGCTGAGTCATTAAATATTTTGAAGAAAGTCCTAGAAGCAGGTAGTTGCTGAAACATCAAGGCCTGACCATTCTAAAGAGATTATGAACGGCTCTAGCAGGATAAGCAGAAAGGCATACCAAATTAACAGTAGTATCTCTGCAATATTGTTTGCAGAATTGAAATCAGGAACTATGGTCCTAAGCGACAGCAAGACATTATACGCTTGAGGTAGGTGATAAAAATTGGCATAAAAGAATTAAAAAGTCTAATAATTGGCTGTCCATACATTCATTTTTGATGCCTCTTAACAAAAATAAAAATAGAAACCAAAATAGATTTTAAATAGTTTGTGTTTCATGTATATTTCACTGAATTTGTACCATTTCTGTTATCAAGCACAAACAGAAAGTTAAGAAATGAGAAGTAGCAGGGTGAATCTCAAAAGAATAGAATTCCTCAAAGGTCACCCTTTCTTGCCCGTCAGTTGTTGACATTTAAGCATTTATTTCAGGCAGAGTTGATAATGTTTTCTGAGATAATGGGGAAGAATTTCTCTGTTGGTATGCAATTATGTGCATAATGAGATGCAAAAATGCAAATCTGGTGAACATGCCAGTCCTTTGGAGCGCTTTTTGTCAGGATTGCAAGCACCATGAGACTTTGATGGATACCGTGTCAGTGTTCATATTTAGAGCTCTGCTATCTTTTTTTTTTTTAAAGCCAACAGAACATGATATCTCTAGATGCTAATTAGAAGTAACCTTTGAAGATGAAAAATCCAAGGGTCATATTTTTTGTTTGTAAATTCTGCATATATTGTTGGCCTAATTGTGACAGTATTGGTTTATTATAGATTGGCAAATTTGTGCATGATTTCTGTTTGTCTGTGTATGAGCTACAATAACAAATTTATTAACATATGCAAATTTGCCCTACAGCTTCTTCCACAATGGGTATGACTAATTTCAAAGTTTTAAATAACACATTCGAAAGTAATATAGAGAGAGCAAAGAACATTAACAATTCCTTTAGCATGTTTCTTCTAAAATATTAAAAAAGGGAAGCCAGTCTTCGTCAAATAATGGGCTCCATCTGTAATCAGAGTTTTTACAATCCAAGAAGCATTAATAACAGGAACTGTTTAGGTTACCTAATAGCTCATAAAATTCTTATTCAGATTAATTATGTTTGGAGGTGCTGCTTGTGTAAAGCAACTGAGATATTACAAGAACATTAACATTTTAAGCAGTGACGTGCTTGTGTCCCCTAAGAGGAAGGGTGATCCAGGTAACACTTGGCTATTGACCAACCCATAGCCACGTCGGCTCTGTGCTATGGAATGTGAGCTTGTGTACATTTCCTATAGTGGGCCATTACCACTGAGGATTTGTTTGAAAAGACATAGGAAATATCAAAGATACTGTATATTGAAACGTAGGATATTGTTTCATATGAACTACAACCTGAAATTTTATGAAGATGCAGCATGACACAGAAAACTGCAAAGGTGGTCATACTAGCTGTAGAAGCCCAAGGGAACATTTACTAAGACCCTTATCCACTCTTTAATCACCTTCCGTCTAGACTATTGTAACCTTTTCCTTGCTGGTCTCCCTCTGAATCATCTCTCTACCCTTTAATCTGTTCAAAACTCAGCTGCGGGGGTAATCTTCCACCAGCATCGATATGTCATATATCCCTTCTTCTGAAGTCACTTCATTGGCTCCCTGCTCATTTCCATATCCAGTTCAAACTTCTCCTACTGACCTATAAGTGCCGTCTTTCCACTTTGCTGCTCCTTAATCCTTGAACAAATTACCCGAGTTGGTATATCAGGCTCCATTTCTGGCCCTTTCAAATCCAGGCTAAAAATGCACTCTTTGAGACTGCTTTTGGATTCTGATTCGTTTAGTCTCCAACTATGTGTTTCCTTACCATTCTCCTAGACATAGCTTGGTCCCCACTTGTTGTATTGTCGGTCTTGATGAGATTGTAAGCTTTGATGATCAGGGACTGTCTCTTACATGTCTCTGTTGAGCTTTGCATCTGCCTATAGTGTAATACAAATGATTAGTAGTAGTAGTAGTAATGAGAGTCCTTAAATTAAGCTTCTACATAATTAAACAGGGCCAGAACGGGGAACTCGGTGCTCAGTGTTAATATCTTTTTTTTTTAATTGTTTTATTCAGAATTTAAGATACATTTTAATAGAACAACTCTTGTTACAGACAACAAAGTCGACATCAGGCAACATAATCAGAGCAAAGTAGAAAAATCTCCAAATTGTCTCTGCTTGGGGGAAGCAAGGAATGCCAAATCAGGAAAATAAGTGAACAACTATAATAAATGAAGTAGGAACACAGAGGACCTAGACGTTTTATTCTATTAAATGCCATCTGTCATGATGATAAAGTCACCCTGGATGGAAATGATGGTAGAGCCCCAGTTCTTGAGCTCAAGAAAACCATCAAATGAGCTGGATCATAAAATATGTAATAGAGTGTCTGCAATTTAATCACATGTTTTCAAGGAAAATTCAACCAAAAGAGACCACCTAACTGTAACACTCCAGGGTGAAGGAGGAGAAGCTCCCTCCTGTGCCGTTGCGTGGCTAGAGCCTAGTTAGGAAAAGCCCTAAGCTTATATCCTATTTATTTATTTAACACATTTTTATACTGTTTTTCTGCCAGTCAAAATGGTTTATGAAGAGCTAGGTGCAAATAGACAACATTCAGTGCAGCAGGTAAATTACAGGTAACATTAACAAAGAGTAACTCTAGATAACACCTTAATAGTTCCCAAGATGATGACATCATGTACTAAAGCTACATCAAACAGAGCTTTTTCATTATTCGCACCCAGGAACTGGAATATACTTCCCCATGAAATCCGCGGCATCAAAAGCCTATTACAATTCCGCAAAGCTGTAAAGCATCACTTATTCACAAAATACTACCCAGAAGTGACCACAGACACTCACACAGCCAACAGGCCTCCCACCCACACCAAACACTTTAACACCTTTATCCAATCAGAAAATGGTTAGTTCCCACGATATTTCACTTTACTTCTACTGACCCATGCCACCCATGAATTCACGTACAATATCCACTCGAGTTTAAATATGGTATATAATAAAAGCACATTCATAGTATAATGTTGATTGTACATAGTTATATATAATAAAAGCATATTCATAGTATAATGTTGATTGTACATAGTTATCCCTGTTATTCCATGTTATATATTCCCTTGTTCTCTGTAAACTCGATGTTACCTGTACACATTGCAGTATATTTTGTTCATTGTACACCGCACTGATTTTAATAGCGCGGTATATAAGAGATGTTAAATAAATAAATAAATAAATAACAGAGCCAAAACATGGTTACGATAACTTGACTTATGTACATTGTGCAGTTATGGTAGTGTAACGCAAGTATATGCTGGTATTTTTTGATTCACCTGGATTGTGTAGGAATAGGAGGTCTGAGTGAGGTGATTTCCATTGCAGTATGTTGACAGATGAGGGGGGAATTCTTGAGTTGTTTTCTAGTCCTTGATCGTGGGCCTTGAAGTGAGGACTTGATTGGCAGTGTCCAGTGGTCACGACGTGATTTTCTCTGGTTATGAAAAAATGACCTCGGGACCCAATCTCTAACTGGTTCTAGGACAAAATTCACAATCAAAGTAGCAGGTTTAGCTTTCAGCATCCTCTTTTTCCAATACTTGTATAAATTCAGAGTGCAAAGTTACTTCAGGCTCAAAAGCTAGAGCTTTGTCCCCAGGCTTCTTTGCAAAACGTTCTAAATAATGCATCTTGCAAATGGTGTACAAGAAACCTCTGGGACCTTAAAAATCTCTATCAAGTATCTTTTTGAATGTACTAAATGGTGTCAGTTTTGGAAGTCTGTGAAAATGTATAACACACAAAGTCTTGAAAATTGTCCAGATTCTCAGTTTTTCTATGTAAAGCAACATTATCTTTAACCAAAACTACTTCTAGGTCAGACAGGTTTTATTTTTAATTTTCCTTTCCCTAGTCTCTGTTTTTTCTTCCAAGGACTTAATATTAGCCTCTGCTCTTTGATTGTCAAAATCAGTAGACACAATGAACTGAAACAGTGGCCAATTGAGTGGACAATGAATATTCCAGCTTTGTACTTGCTTCCTACAACATCTCTAGAGTGATTAAGGCAGGCTTAGAAATAACCAAAACACTTACTGGTAGTTCAGAGATTGCGGTCTGGAACCCAGTCCAACCTGATTAGTGGTTCCCTGCATAAACTCAGCCTGCGGTTTATGCAGGGAACCTGAGCACACATGGGAAGTGCATATACATTTGAGGTCAGTAATGGCAGCCCCATCCTCGCCAGAATCCAGCATCCTGCCTCTTTTCTTTGCGGCCTCAGCCTCTGCAGGGCTATGGCGCTCCTCTGGACTCAGGAAAATCTTGCCCTCCAGCAGCTCTCTGGCTTGCCTTTCCTTGGCAAGATCTGCAGCAGAGTCTGCCTCACGGTTTCTCCATGGACAAATCCGTACATAGGACCGCATTTGGGGGAAGAATGTCCTGAGCTGCACAGATGTCATGGACAGCTTCCTTCCTCTTCTGAGAATGTTTACCCATAGAGGTAAACAACAAGAGAAACAAACTAGGCAACAAAGACTGAGACACAGACAGACAGAGCTCCGTTCATCCACCAACATGCATTCCCCCTCAGTATTAATATCCAGCAGAAATAATGGAACCTGAAGCACCAAGCCAAAACATAGGCACCTCTTTTAGGCTCCTAAATTATATACATTTTTATCCTAACCCTGAGTTCAGGTACAAGCATCCTTCCAATATTGACCCGTGCATGCACTGAGGGTAATTTTAACCTAAATCATTAACATGCATTAACTTACAGTAATGGCCAATGCTGATAGAATGCACAGTACTTGCTTGCAAAAGCATTGCCACACTTTAGGGTATAGGCAGTCCCATAGTTTGATGCCTAATGGCACTATAGCTAACATTTGGGGATATGTGTTCTAGAGAATGCTAATGGCTAGCGCAGGGTTTACAATGTGCTAAATCTGCTGCGGTAACTTAGCATGCCCTACAAATCCCACTAGCCATGGTGCAGGTCAGGGCAGAGATTGGGCAGGTTAGGGATGAGGTGGCCAATGGCAGTTGGCACTGCCATCTTTGGCAGATGCCAATCAGCAATGTTGCAGTTTCTAGTGGGTTCACTTACTGATCTCAGTGAATGAAGATAAGTGTATTTGCATTAATCATAGCAAATGGATTAGCAAGGAGACGAAGTCAGATTGCGCTAACTGCATGGGGACATGTCAGGCTAACAGCGCATTTTTTAACACTCATGTCCTGGTGTAAATGAATGGTGATTCATGTATATAAGCTGAATTGCATTCGGTAGAGGGAATGAACCTGTTCTACATAACTAAAGGTGAAATAATAAGGACTTAAAATGCTTTGAGAGCATTTATCTAAGTAAATGTGCTAGTTCATGTAGAAATTCTTTTTGGAAGAATGCTCTTCCCCACTCAAGTAAAGTTTGCTCCCTGTTTACAATGCACAATACCTTTTATTGCAGGGACACGTGTGAATAGATGTTTGCAGCGATTTCATTTTTAAATTTCCATGCATAGTTTCTGGCATGTGTTTTGCATTTGCTGAGATGCAGGCAGGAAGTCTACAGGTACTTTTTTATACTCCCTATGGATGCAGAGAGGTGTTTTCAAAGCGAAATTTCATGGATAGTGTTTTTCTTTCAAAATAAGTTAGTACATAGAATATATTTGCAGACTTGCAAACTTCTCCAAAGAATTGAGTATTGCCCTCTCTCTCTAGTCTTTGGCACAACAATCCCCAGAATGCATTTAAGCTGTTAACTCTATTGATGTTACATAGTAACATAGTAAATGACGGCAGATAAGAACCAGTATGGTCCATCTAGTCTGCCCAGCAATATGGCAGGAGTAGGTGCACCCCTACCCATGTCTTTGCTTAGTGGTGCACCCACCAGGAGCAGGTGCACCCCTCCCCATGTCTTCACGCCTCCCCATATCTTTGTTTCTTTGTTTGTTTAGTGGTGAATCCACTGCTCCTCCCCCCATCGCTCCATGTAGGACACTCCTATTTGTTGAGAAATTAGATGGTTCAGTTTATTTTGATTTAATCTTGTTGCTGTAAAGTGATCCACTGTGTCCGTCCCAGGCCACTTTGAATTCCGTCACTGTGTTTACCCCCACCACCTCCATCGGGAGGGCATTCCAAGCATCCAACACCCTTTCAGTAAAAAAGTATTTCCTGACATTGCCTTTCAATTTACCACCTTGCAGCTTCATGTCATGCCCTCTAGTTTTACAGCTTCCCCGTCTCTGGAAAAGCTGTTGTAGATTAGTGTTTCTGCAGTCAGTCCTTCAGTATTCCCTAGCAGTCTTGTTTTCAGGATATCCACGATGAATATGCATGAGAGTGATTTGTGTGCCTGCTTCTATTGAATGCAATCCACAGTAACACATGCATATTCATTAGTCACATCCTGAAAACCAGAGTGGCTAGCGGATGCTTTAGGATCAACACAGGAGTGGAGGAATGGCCTAGTGGTTAAGGCAGCAACCTAGAGCCAGAAAGACCACAGGCACTCCTTGTGGCCTTTTGGCAAGCTACTTAATCCTCCATTGCCTCAGGTACAAACTTACAGGCCACTGCAGAAAACTAGCGCGGCCTTTAAGCACCAATAATGCCATGTTTAAGCACATTTTAAATGCAGAAAACAGACGGACATACACATAAACACGGATGGAAAAACCTGCGCCCAGTTAACGCCATGAGTATTTAAATGTATTTAAATTGTAAGAAAATGAGCTGGTATGCACAATAGTCTGGTATGCAAATCAAGGCTACGCCCAATGCAGAGACAGGCGTAGAGGATTTTGCAACCAGCCATAGCACCAATATTTTTACTTCAGGGTCTGAGCTGGCTTAAACCTCTAACATGTGCCCCTGAAAGTATTTTGATGGCACTGAGTGTTTTCCCCAATGCCTAGATCATCATCTTCTCAGAATACCAAGCACTGGGCAAAGCCCCCGATGCCATCAAAATAGTAAAATCAAATCCCTGGTGGCCCAGTGGCCCGATTCCCCCACCCAACAGTATTTTAATGGCATCAGGGATGATTGTGGCATTGGGAAAAGCCCCCAGTGCCATCAAAATACTTTTGGGGGTTGGTGCCCTGACAGAAAGTCATTCTCTGGTCTTCTTGTGGCCCCAAAACCCACCCCATTTAAAATCAAACAAACCTGGTGGTCTTGTGGCCCCAGAACCCCTTATTGGTTTCTTTCAAAGCGGGAGCACCGCCTACGCGCTCACACTTTTGCTTTGCCGTCTTGGAAAGGGGCGGCACCTGGTCCCACACAGTGTATCCTGGGATGCACTGCATGGGGCCAGGCACCACCATTTAAGTGGGATACGGGTTCTAGGACCGCTAGACCACCAGATTATTTGATTTTAATTTGAGGTTGGGGGTAGGGATACAGGGGCCACTGTATCACCGGCTAGTCACTTTCTGTTGAGGCACAGGCCCCCGACTATTTTGATGGCATCAGGGGCTTTTCTCAATGCCATGATCGTCCCCGATGCCATCAAAATACTGTCAGGGCTGATATGCAAATTAGCCACACAGTGCTCATTTCTCTTGGAGAGCATGCCAAACTAGCACCGACTTCTTGTGCGCATGTGTTTGGCTTGCTCTCCCAGTTTAAGGCTGCCATTTTGTGCCCAGTTTAATGTGTGACTCATCTGCATGTGCACTGTTACTGCAGCCTTCATTTGCATACCCTATCTTTGCTGCATCATGCGGTAAAAGGTGTGTGTTGTCATAGCGCATAAAAGTCGATTTGGCGTGTGTCTGTGAGCCCTTTGGGGACAGGGAAATGCACACGGTGCTTGAACGTAACTCACCTTGATCTCCCCCTGGAAAGGCAAGAACTAAATACTACAAATAAATAAAACTTCAGAAACACTGCTACAAATAACAAGAAGTATTTTATTTATTTAATTTTTGGCCTGGAGCTTTCTTCTGGATCCTTTAAATTTTCAACTTGACCAGAAACGAGGTCTATCAAAATCTGAGTCTTCAGCAGTTCCTACCTAGGGTTAATGCCTGATTTTAACACGGCTTGATAAAGAGACCCTCAAATTTCAGGCCCCTCCTTAGTAGCACCTAACAACTGTATAGCATTATAAAGGTGACATATAAGCCTTTGCAAAATGGGTTGAGATTATCTATCCTATTTCCTTTACGGTTGAATGCCATTCTTGAAGCACAATCCAGGAGGAGAAAGGATTGTTTTTCTCTCTTGGTGGTGACCTACTTCTCTAGAATTGATATTTTAGGGAAATTGAAAATCAAAACCAATCTTGACAATGCTACAAATGCTATTTGCAATAGTTTCTCAGAGAAATGGTTCACATCCTTCGCTTATTCTTTGCTGCTGCAAAAGTTTCAGCCATAGCTTCGTTGCTTGGAGAAGTTTGGAAGCTGAAGCAACAATAAAAAAAGTCCAGAAGGGATTTCAACCAACCACCAACCCAGACCTTGTGATGTGGTTTGCTGATAAATTTCACCTGAGGAACAGAATGATTGCAGATACATTTCAAAGGGATTTACATAGTGTAACAGTAGCTAAAATCTTCAGGGATACTTTTCAGCAGCGTTGGTCGGCATTTTTGTTTAAATGCCGGATCTGGCTTTTAAATTAAAAGATATATTCAGCACGCTTATGGGTATAGTAAGTAGTGCTTTATACACATTGTTTGCAGGCCTAAACTAAGGGATATGTCAGCTAAACTGCATTAGCTGCTACTGCGGGGCTAACGCGCAACTGCCACCTGGCGGTAGTAGCTAATCTGCAGGCACTTTTCTGCAGTACCTGTATTTCATGTGGTAGAGGCGGAGGGAGGTGGGATCAGGGCGAGGAGTAGGTGTGTTGATTTTAGGCAGCCACCGCGTGAACAGTTGTGTCATGATGGCTGCCAAAATCGATCTGATCGTGGCTGCAGATAATGCCACTTTCTACATGTGGAGTCTGACTCCCCAAGGTGCATGTCTGTGCCATGCGGATGCCCAAAATGTGGACGGGGCCAAGTTGTACCTGATTCTGCAACTGCAGGAGCTATACATTCCTGCGACTGTGGAATCGGGCAGTTAGAAAGCCCGGTGTGCACTCGATTCCCTGCAGGAGACGTCCTGGAATCTGCCCATCCCCCCCCCCCCCCCCAGCGCTCCAACTCGTGTGCCGGTGCAGTGCTGACCCACTGCATGGCACTGACACATCCTGCCAAAGACAATGAATGCCCAGACGCAGAGTGGCCCCATCACCCCACTGTCTGACCCTTGGGTGCCCCAAGGCCGGGATTAGTGTCATGATGGAGTAGGGGGGGGGGGGCGGCTGCAGGCTGCGAACACCACAGCGCCTGGCACTTATTCCGCCATCGGGGTGGAATAAGCTGGGCATCTAATTCGGTGGCAGGGAACATACAGAAGCATGACCTGAATTGCCTCTGTATGTCCCGGCACCTGGCCGCTCCCCTGCTCCACCCCAGCACTGCCCTCTCCCACCCCCACCTTCGTCCAACGCTCCCTGCACAAACGCTTTGTATGTGTGGGGACAGAATAGGCATCACGGGCTGAGTGTGGGTTGGATGTCTGAGCTGCACATCCAACCCCACTATTCACGGGACGCAATGCCCTCCATAGAGAATAGACATATTCATCTAAATACTGCAACTGCTGTTTACATTAAAATGGTGATCACAGCAGAAAACGAACTCTAAATCTTTAGCTACCATTAAATTGTGCAATTTGCTGCAAATCCCTAAAACATATAGCTACAATCATTCAGTTCCTCATAGCAATTGTGCAATAAAGCACATCACATGGTTTGGGTTGGTGCTGGGTTGAAATTCCCTCTTGACTTGTAATTTTTATAGTTTCCGTTTCCAGGCTACCCCAAACAACAAAGCTATGGTTGAAATCTTTGTAGCAGCAAAGCCTAAGCAAAGGATGTGAACTGATTCTCCGAGGAAGTCTTTGCAGCACTCGTAGCTCTAATTTTCCACAAACCATAACTTGGAAAAATATTTATGAATATACTCCTAATCTGCAAGAAACCATTTACCTGGGGTCCGTCATTTCAAACAACGTATTATTTCATGTCATTTTTATTCAAAACAGAAGACAAAGAAATATAATTTTTGGGGGGGAGGGAGGAAGTTGTTTCTGTCAGCATTCTTTAAAACCACTTTTTCATTTGCCTTGTTTGTAAATAGCATGCACTAAAACAAAATAAAAATGAAATAAAATAAACACTCATGCAATAAATGAAACAAAAAAGAAACAGAAGTAAGAAAATGAAACAAAATATTGTGCCTTCACACACCCAATAAAAAGGATGCTGGAACGCTGCTCACCTTTAACTCCAGTAAAAGCAGATGTGGATTCTATAGCATGCATACATTTAGCTGGGTTAAGTGGAAAGCATTTCTGGGTATAATTTGGAAATAGTGGGGGTATTCATGCTTTAGATGCCCAAAAAGAGGCATTGAGACATCCAAAGCACAGAGACATCTCTAGAGCCATTTTAGAAGCCGGGTCTGTGGACCTCCTCAGCGTGAGGACATCCAAGTCTGAATAGTGGTGTGGTGAAGTGGCAGGGGTGCTCCCAGAAACCTGAACATCCCCACCTGATCTCAGAAGCATCCAAAATATATGGTTCAGACCTGCTCCAGGCACCTGAAAAGTGCTTATTTTGGCTGAAAAGCATCCAGATGGTGTAGAGAAGAAAGCGCTCCACCATCCCCAGTCCTCCGCACAATTTCAGCGATAGCAGCAGTGGGATTTGAATCCTGGCTGCCATGATCCTAGCCCACTACGCTAACCTTTAGGCTAACTTAGACATCCAGATTCTGAAATACGGTTCTGGGGACATCTATGTAGACGCCTCTGCAGAAATCCATATCAGGCACGACCATGTTTGTGAAATCATGTCTGCAACTGCCGGTGCCTACTTGTTTTTCCCCAGATGATCTGGCTTAGACGTCCCAGATTGCTCTTGGACTTTTCTAAAAGGTCCCCTCAGTGTGTGTATCTTACACTTTCAATTACACGTGTGCTATTTTTCAGCCAGATTTAACCCTCATGAAGTTCAGGTGCAATATCTTCAGGCTGGTTGTACTCATGAACAATTTTCAAAAGGAAAACAAATGGACTTTCCAGAAATACAAAGGGTACATGGTCATTAATCCTTTGTGGACACTTGTGAGAACTGCCCCTTAAGCTCTCACATAGTAATTTTCAATAGCCCATATTGCTGCAAGGTATATATACACAACTTATAGTTGATTCAAAGGGAAACTACCTGGGCAGTTTTTCCACATGCTAGTTCCACAAGTGACTGTTTGTGCAGTGTATGTGCATTTGAAAATCAAATATATTGTATATGCACTTCCCATGTGCACTCAGATATTTAGCTGCTGTGAGGGGGGTGCAATTTTTAGCTGGATCAATTTACCCAGATAACAGGACCAGATTCTTAAAAGTTTGCCGTAGATGCAAAATGCATAATAAAAACTTTTTCAAGTAGATTCATAGCAAAATCCTGTGAGAGAGACAGTTGGACCATTAGATGATAGAGGGATAAAAGGGGCACTAAGGGAGGAGAAGGCCATAGCGGAGAGATTAAATGAAATCTTTGCTTTGGTCTTTACTGAAGAAGATGTAGCAAAGGAAGAATTGAAAGAAATATCAATAAACCGGGAAGATGTATTACAAGTATTTGATAAACTGAAGAGTAGTAAATCACCTGGATCAGATGGTATACATCAAAGGGTGCTTAAAGAACTGAAAGATGATATTGCAGACCTATTATTAGTAATCTGTGAACTATCATTAAAATCATCTGTAGTACCTGAAGATTGGAGAATGGCTAATGTAACATGAATTTTTTAAAAGGGTTCCAGGGGGGATCTGGGAAACTACAGACTGGTGAGCCTGACATCAGTTCCAAGCAAAATGGTAGAAACCATTATAAAGAATATAATTACTGAACATGTAGATAGTCCTGATTTAATGGGAGAAAGCCAACATGGATTTAGTCAAGGAAAGTCTTGTCTTACTACTCTATTTTATTTTTTTGAAGATGTGAATAAAAAGGTAGACCAAGGTGAGCTGGTAGATATTGTGTACCTGGATTTTCAGAAAGCCGCTGACAAGGTCCCTCATAAGAGACTCTTGACAAAATTAAAAAGTTAAGGGGATTGGAGACAATGTAGTATTGTGGCCCAGGAACTGGTTAAAAGTTAGAAAGCAGAGAGTAGGGGGGCGGAGCCCGATGTCCAGCGGGATGGTCGCATAACGCTGAGGCTCCCGAGAGGCCTACTCAGAATCCTGAATTAACACCGGACATACTTGAATTTCTGCTCTGATCTTGCCGGGGCACATTGGTGAGATGGCGGGGACCAAACCTACGCGCCTGGAATTTGGATCTCCAGCGGCTTCTCACGGCAAACGCTCCAAAACTGAACCCCCGTCCCCGCAGAAGGGGCTGGCTTTGCGCGAGGGCCCCGAAATGCAGCAGGAAATCCTCGCAGAGATTAGAGGGGTTAAGGACCTCGTGCAGTCAAACGGTGAAGCACTCCGAGCGCTGCGGGAAGATCTTGGTGTGTTACAAGGCAGGCTAGAGGGGCTCTCTTCGCGTCAGGACAAAATGGAGAGCGTATTAGACTCCCACGCGGCCCGGTTGTCCAAACTTGACAAAGTTGAACGTCAGGTGAGGGCCTTGCAGAAAGAAGTGGAAGATGGCAATAATAGAGCGCGCCGCAACAACCTACGACTCGTGGGCATACCGGAGGGAGCGGAATCGGGAGACATGAAGGAGTTTTTATATAAAATCCTCCCTTCCTTGCTCCAAATCACCTTTACCAAAGAATTGGAGATCGATCGCGCTCATCGTGTACCCACAAACATAACGCTCAACAGGAAGACCCCGCGGCCCATCATCTTTCGACTTTTGAGATATCAACATGTGGAGCAAATTCTCAGTGCCTCTCGGGCAAAGGGCCATATGGAGTTTGAGAGCCATAAGATCTCCTTCTATCCTGACTTGGCTAAACCCACGGTCGACCGCCGAAAGCGCTTTCTGGAATTCCGGCCGAGGCTTCAACAACTACAAGCACGCTATGGCCTGATGTACCCGGCCAAGCTCCAAGTCACGCTTCACAATCAGACAAGAACATTTGAGGACCCTGATCTACTAGCGGAGTTTTTGGATGCTAAAGAAGCCGACTTGATGCGTTGACTTCCAGAATATTCCTGCCAGTATTCTCATATCCGCTGTGCCTGCCATATTGGATTTGCCGCGACTCAGCAAAAGTCTGCCGAGGGCGGTTTGTTGCCTTATCTTGATGATATCTGTGACCCGACTCCATCTACCCATCGTAGCCTCGATGAGTATCAGAGACAGTGTTAATTATGGACTCTGGTGTTTTTTTTTTCTTTTTTTATGTCTCTATCTTCCTCTCTAGGGCCTCCTCCCGCAGACATATGGTCGCCATTTTCATTGGGGGTTTTGCTTCTTCTCTAAGTTACTTTGGTACATACTTTTCAATATGGGGTGTATTAGTCAGCAGACTCGGTGATTATATCATCTTTGTACAGTTTCTGATTATGTTGTATGTTTTCCAGCGCCCTTATCTAAAATGTCTATTACTGATCGATGGCACCATGTAAGATTTTATCATTGAACGTAAAAGGAATCAATAATCCGATAAAACGAAAGAAAATCCTAAGCTATCTAAGTCATGAAGCTGCGGATCTGATTTTCCTCCAAGAAACGCATTTAAATTCGAAGGAAACCCTTAAACTCAATATTAAACCTTACATGGTGGCCGCCTATTCTCCAGCCGTTTCTAAGAAATGTGGGGTTGCCATACTGGTTAGGAAATCTCTGCATGCTACTATTATTGTGACTAGCTCAGATACAGCAGGTAGATGGTCCAGAGCTCACCTCTAGATAGGTAACCTTGAAGTTACATGTATATGCCTTTATGCTCCTAATGTGGATGACCCTGCCTTTTTTGCTACCATTGCTCAGGTTGCGCAGGCCTTTGCTAATACTTCATTGATAATAGGGGGGGATTTCAATTTAGTTCTTGATCCCCTGATTGACAAACAGCCGCCTAGGACAAGTGGTCCCCCCAAGAGTCATACCACGCTTACCTCTGTGATCAAAGATCTTGCTTTAGTCGATCTATGGAGGTTACTACACCCCAATGAGCTTGACTTTACTTTCTTTTCTTCCCCTCATAAATCCCAGTCTCGTATAGATTTCTTTCTCATATCGATACTGTTAGTCCCTCAGGTGGACACTGCAAAGATTCACTCCCAACATATTTCAGATCATGCTGCTATTTCTTTTCAATTACACACTACTGCACCCCAAGGGAATTCGTGGGCCTGGTTCTTTGATAGAGCCCTATTAACTCAGCCAGAGTTCCAGTTAGAAATTCGAGCAGCCATACAGGATTACTTCCATTTTAATTTACCCCAGGATACTGCAAATTGGGCTTGGTGGGAGGGTTTCAAAGCGGCCATTCGTGCAACGATCACTAGTTATCAAATTCGCCTGCGGAAACAACGCAAACAGCAGCTACTTATACTAGACCAACAAATCAAAGCAGGCGAACGAGTTCTAACTTCCCGTACTGATCCATGCGTCTTAGTTCGCTTACAGCGTCTCCGTTTTCAATATAATGCAATCCTCTCAACTGCAGCTTCTAAGAGTATTGAGCTTCAACGAGGGACATACTACCGTGAAAGCAACCGAGCCGGTCGACTTTTAGCCAACGCCTTGAAAGGTCAAAAAGAAGCCAAACGCGTAGCGGCCCTTCGAGCCCCACAGGGAGGGGGCATACTGACCACAGACTCCGATATCGTAGAACTCTTTCGGGATTTCTATACCCGTCTCTATCAATCTGAATGTGATTTCTCATCAGAGACCTTCGAGCGATTGTTTTCTGATATTCAGCGGCCGACCCTTTCTGAAGCTGATAGGGACGCGCTAGATGAACCTTTCTCTACTTCAGAGATCCAATTTGCCCTAAAACGCACAGCCTCGGGTCGAGCCGCCGGGCCTGATGGTCTCCCGACCGAATTCTACAAAACGTTCAGTGCAGATTTAGTACCCTACTTAAAACTCTATTTTACTGCCCTTGCGGTAGATACATCCTCTTTGGGATCCTTTTCTGCAGCTAATGTGGTAGTATTTGAGAAAGAAGGCAGAGACCCGCTGCTAACCGCCAACTATCGTCCAATCTCCCTACTTAATGCCGATTATAAGATCTTCGCAACGATCTTGGCCTCCCGGCTATCTGACAGGATGGCCACCTTAATCCATCCCGACCAATGCGGTTTTATACCCGGCCGATCCACCGCTGACAATGCTCGGACCTTGTGCCATGTACTATCCAGTGCTGCCAACTTGGACCACCCATGGGTGGGTCTTTCCCTAGATGCTGAAAAAGCCTTTGATCGCCTAGAATGGCCCTTTTTATTTGCAGTTCTCCGATGGTATGGCTTTGGGGAGGGCTTCCTCCGATACCTCCAAGTCATGTACACTCAACCCGTTGCCAGTATTTGTGTAAATGCTATTAAGTCTCAGCCTTTTAATCTCCAAAGAGGCACGCGTCAAGGTTGCCCCCTATCACCAATGCTCTTTGATCTTGCTCTTGAACCCCTCGCCCTCCTTATTAGACAGTCTGCACGTATTCGTGGTGTCCCCTTCAGTCACAGAGAGATTAAACTCTCTGCATATGCAGATGACCTTATGCTCTTCGTATCCCTTGATTCGGTTCCAGCTGTCTTGGATCTGATTGATGGATACTCGCAATTATCGGGCTATAAAATAAACTGGACCAAATCCGTAGCATTCCCACTGAACCGCTGGGTACATGAGGCTGACATGCAGGCCTTTCCTTTCCTTTGGCAATCCCGCATGGTGAAATATCTTGGGGTCCATTACTGTTCTCCTTTAGAAGACACTATTAGTTTTAATGCCAAAGAGGTAGTCTCCAAAGTCCGTGAGCTCACAAATCGTTGGTCTCCCTTATCCCTTACATGGTGGGGCCGCCTAGAAACTGTGAAGATGATGATAGTCCCCAAGGTGAACTATATTTTAGAAATGCTGCCATGCTTACTCCCGCTACACACCTACAAAGATATTGAGGGCCTTCTCGTCCGCTATCTCTGGCAGGGCAAACCACCAAGGATAGCTAAGCAAAAACTACAGTCTGCGAAGGAACTAGGGGGTACCCGCTTTCCTGATTTTCTCAAATATCATCAAGCCTTCTTACTTAAACAAGGTGCCCGATGGCTAGATGCCTCGACCGACAGCAGACCAGTTTGGCTTGACATAGAAGAGGAGCTTAGTAACCCGATTCCGTTGATCCATCTCCCCGGTATGTCCCATCAAGTAGACTCCCGCCATCCCCCAATGATTGTTGATACTCTTGCGGCCTTTAATACTCTCATTCTATCACTGGGCCCAAACGTATGTCCTCAGGACGGACTCCCGCTGTGGAATAACCCCAGGATTCAAGTCCTAAATAGAACGATAGCATGGAAACCCTGGTACTCTAGGGGGATCTGGACACCCCAACAGCTCTTCTCTGCAGCTCGTTGGAAGACCTTTTCTGATTTACAAAAGGAATTTGCGTTACCAGCGAAACATTACTTTCAATTGATGCAGCTTCAACACTGCCTCAAAAGTGCTCGAATCCTGCCACCCTCTGTCTCTACTGAGGACGGGCTATTAGACCTAATTCACTCTATTAGTAGTACACATGGGGTAGCCTCTAACTTTTATAAACTATTATGTCAGGGTACAGACACTGCTACTTGTAGAGCCCAGCAAGCCTGGGAGCGCGAACTGCAAACCACTTTAACCCCTGTGCAATGGAGCGTTTTCTGGAGCAAAGTAGTGCGGGTTTCCCGATCTGCCTCAGTTACCCAAACTCTCTTCTTTTTTGCACATAGATGCTTTTATACTCCAGAAAAAATAGCCAAATGGAACACAACTGCTAGGGACCAGTGTTGGTCTTGTCATACTGCTGTGGGAACCTTCGCTCATGTTATTTATGAATGTCCTCAACTACAGGTTTACTGGGGGCGGGTCTGGGGTCGTATTCAACTTATCTTACACCTCCACGAGCCTCTTTCTTGGAAGATTGTGGGACTCCGCTCAGTGGCGGAGGTCCCCTCTCTTCCTAAGAAGGGTCGCTTTCTCCTTGATTTCATGCTGGGTATAGCTATATGTTTAATCACGAGGAATTGGAAGGATAGCTCTCGACTTACTGTCAATGAATGGTGGAACCTTGTCTGCCTATATAGTAAATATGAGCAGATATCTCGGAGAGCTATTCCCCATACCCAAACTCACTCTCGCTTGTCTAAATGGCAGATGCTTAATGATTATGTACAATCTGCTCATTGCTCCGACATGTCTGTTTAATGTACACTCATCATGTTTCAGATCACCGTTTGGTTTTGTAACACAATAATGTCAGTACACGCCCGTTTCGGGAATGATTAGTTTTCTAGAGAAGAAGCAGGGGGGAGGGGGGTGGTAGGGGTTTACTTTGGTGTATGTATCTCATTCTATGTATGTATCTGTCTTTTAGTTGTATGTCTTCCTTTCCTTTGTTGTTATAAAACGAAAATAAAGAATTAAAAAAAAAAAGAAAGCAGAGAGTAGGGATAAATGGCCTATTTTCTCACCAGAGAAAAGTTAATACCCCAGGGATCTGTGCTGGGCCTGCTGCTTTTTAACATCTTCATAAATAACCTGGAAATGGGAATAATGAGTGAGGTGATCAAATTTGTAGATGACACAAAATTGTTCAAAGTTGTTAAAACACAAGAGGATTGTAAAATATTGCAAGAGGGCCTTGATAAATTGGAAAACTGGATATTCAAATAGCAGAAGAAATTTAATGTGGAGAAGTGCAAAGTTATGCACCTAGGAATGAACAACCCAAAGTATGGTTACACAATGACCATTGGAGCAGACACATTAGCAGTCATCAATTGTGAGGCATACTCAGTCAACCATATCTTAATTGACCGTGTAATGACACAGGGTCATTTGTTTCAGCAGTTACAGTGGAGGATAATAGATCATGCACTGATTGACCTTTGGGAAGGTGATTATACACTTAAACTTCAAAGAGCTGAACAATGGTGGATCCTAAAACTAAGTGCTGTTTTTCCGGGTGGCTTGAACTTAGAACTTTATTGGTTCAGCATGCTGTATCATAACCAATCCCACAGGTGGTTTCCTGCCATTGGTCTCTTACCTGCGGTGTATTGGCAGTTCAAGATTTGAGTCATTGCTACTTCAGCAGCCATGCTCTTTAAATCAGTAGATTGTGTGCTGACATTTCAAGCGCATTATTTTTATGGAATGGGAATCCCTTTATCACCTGAGGCAGAACCAGAGGTGGCTCGAAACGTGGTGCACGTCGTATTGGGGATCTTAAGATGTTTGCTCCTGTACACTTCTTTCAGACAAGAATAGCACTGAAACATCTTGAATAAAGTGATCAAAAGGAGGCACTGCTTTGAGGGGATGGGATTCTCCTTCCGCATGAAAGCTTATCTGACAAAAACATCTTTCATTCACCTACGTTATTGATACCTTTCACTTACACACTTGGATCTCTGACATGTGTTCCTTCCCTAGGTGTAGGGCCTACTTGATTTATCTTCCTTCTGAATGGTGAGAGGTATTAATGCCCCTGTAGAAGCCAATGGTGAGCCTCACATGGAGTACTGTGTTCAGTTTTGGAGACCATGTCTCACAAATGATATGAAAAGACTTTAAACAGTTCAGAAAAAGGTGACCAAAATTATTTGAAGCTTGCACCAGAAGATGTATGAGAAGAGACTTGACCTACACTCCTCCTTGTGAACGCTGCTCTTCTTACTGGCTGTGCCCTTTTCTTCCACCGCCAACTCCAGACTTCAATCCTTTCACTCTGCTGCTCCTTATGCCTGGAACAAACTACCTGAATCTTTTACATCAGGTTTCATCCCTGCCCCTTTTCAGACCCATACTAAAGGCTCACCTCTTTGAGGCCTCTTATGGATCCTGATCCGCTTAGTCTCCTGTATGTCTCCTAATCTTCCCTAGTTGTTTCTTTGTCCTTAGCTGTTATTTTGTCTGCCTTGAGTAGATTGTAAGCTCTGATGAGCAAGGACTATCTTTACATGTATCTGTGCAGTGCTGCATATGCCTTGTAGCACTATATAAATGATTAGTACTAGTAGTAGTAGTTGCCGCTGCAGTATGCAGGGACCAAAAACACATCAACACAGTTCTACAGGGGAAGATGTGCAAGTTGGACATATGCATTTTGCTGCCAAATGACACTTTTACATGTATGCTACACAGCCAAACTACACACCTTTACATGTGTGTCCACCCATTACCAGCTGCTATGGTCCCCACATGCAACAGCTGTAGCCACCTCAGTTGCACATACAACTGCAGTTCAGAATGACACTATATGTGTTGGCCGCCACTACGCTCTTGTTGCATTGTCCACATACAGGTGACGCCATTTCATGACACATATACATGTAAATTACCACTGGATGTTCTTAAAAAAATATGTCAACTTCAAGGGGCAGAGATATGTCAAATTAAAAAGGAAAGCACACCCTCCCTTCTAAAATTAACATGGGTTCTCAGACATTCATGTCCCATTCAGCCCCTACATGGTCTTTAAAAAATGTGCAGTCACATCATTGCAACAGTTTTGTTTATAAAATTTTGCTGGCAAAACTCTGCCTTCTTGCGATGCAACCTCTTGGTGCATTAGTTTAATCTTCAAACAAAATTAGCTAAGAGAGACTAGCTGAGTTATTTGTGGCATTTGGTGATTTCATACTAGTGACTATATTGTCACAATGGAACATGTTGTTTTACAGCCACCTTCCAGCACTGCCAGTAGGTAACTGTGTGATATATAACTTGCAAGCAGTCCTGCTGTTTGTTACTGGCAATTAATTTCTCTGGTGCTTTTTTTCCATTCAGCACAAGCCTTTATGTTCTAAATCCAGCCGCACTTGTGCTGTGTAGAAAAGACTCAGACTGACAGATTATTGCAGGGTAGTTAAGCATGTAATTGCTCAAATGAGTTAAAATCCCTTCAAATATCTGTCTTTGTACCTCATCACACTACTTCGTGGACTCAAATATTTGACAATTCATGAAGATAAACTAAAGCAATCTTCATTAGCTACCAACCACCGTGACAAGCTCCTTTCAGCTCCCGGCTGGTGAAATTTGGGACTTATTATCTACTTAGAAGCTGCAGGAAAATGGGAAAATACTTCAGTGTACTCTGCAATAAAGAAAAGCAGAAGCTTCTATGGTAGTCAGCCTCTAATAAAACTTTGTACTATGCCAATGTGCGGTTCTACGTGTCAAGAAAAGGGAATAAAACAGTAGAATTTTGATACAGAATTGTAATTCTAGAAAGTGAAAGCTCTATAGGGGCAGTTTCTCCAAATGGGCAGTGTGACATCACACATGTGCTTTCAGTGTGAGAACAGAGAGGCACAGCTGGCTCTGAGAGACCACCCTAAAGTATAAGGGGCAGGGGGGGGGGGAGAACATTTATGGCAGTGTTGACATTTTATCACTCATGGCAATGGTGGGGAGGGGGACTGCACAAGCTGGCATTTTGTTTTGATGAAAGCGTTAAGCACAATGAACTCTACAAACTGGAATTATGTGGCATGTATATATTTGTAGAGAGCATTTGTAGAGAATAACCAGCAAAGCATGTTAGATGTTGAGAGTGGAAGTTATGGTTGTAGAGCACTGGAATGGACTCTGACACACACACGCTCCTAGAGAGCTTTCTTTTTTTTCAAATAGTAAAATGTATTTTCATTTTAAAATCTGAAATGTTTTCTTCCTGTGCTACTTCAATTGCAAAGTTCCGGAGCCCTTAGGAGCTTATGGGTGATTGTCTAACACGACACACATTCAGTGCAATAACAGATGAAGGTTTCTTGAAGATAAATTGCATATATTTCTTTTGGTCATTCTTCACAAAGCCCTATGCTGCACAGCAGGGCGATGAGATAAGGGTACATATATTGCAAATCCAGTATGTGTTAATCTATCTCATACATAACCTGAAAACCAGACTAGCTGTGAAATCATCAGACCCTGCTACAGAAATAAGATAATGCAGTAAAACACTAAAAAGTCACTAATCAACTTTAATGTTTTGCATTTAACTTTCTGCAGCTGAAAAACCTCTGCCATAACTTTAGGGGACATTCCCTGTAGTTAACAAAGAGAGTTGTGCTGCCATACACAGCAATGATCTCTACTGCATATTAAAGGCATTGCCTCTAACATGGAATATAGTTTGCAGTTAACGTGTTAAAGGACGACTGCCTTATCTGCAGGATGCACTCCTAACTCCTTCCTCTCTCCTAATATCAATTTCCACATTAGGTTTTAACACAGAACATAATATGCACTGTTAATGTAAAGTATGGGGAGGCATTCTGAGCCGCGAATAGCGGGGTTGGATGTGCAGGCTGGACGTCCAACCTGCACTCAGCTCCAAACCCCTATTCCGCCACTAGTGCTCCCTGCACGTATACAGTGTTTATGCCGGGAGCATTGTACATGGGCGGAGGGGTGGATCCTGGGCAGAGCAAGAGAGTGGCCAGGCATGGGAAACGTACAGAGGCTATTCAGGTCAGACCTCTTTATGTACACCGGCACCTGGATGGATGTCTGGCTTATTCCACCCCAATGGTGGAATAAGTACCAGGCACTGCGCGGTTTGAGGGTTGCTGCCCCCCCCCCATCCCATGGTGATGCCACAGGACAGCTCCTGCCACTCAATCCAGGCCTGGGGGGCCCCTATGGATGGTCAGACTGCGGTGTGCTGGGGCTGCTTTCAGAGTGGGTATACGGCATCTCCGGCTGTACATGCTAATGCCATGGCAATGGGACGCCAATGCACATTCATGTATATATGTAATTGCACCTGTAAATATTGTATCAGATTTTTGTGCAGTGTGAACCCAGTGTGAATCTTGGCATGCAATCATTCTGTATTAACTGTTGATTACCCCTCCTGATATGTATAGTCAACCGCTGCTGATCGCTGGAAGCAGCGGTATACAAATGTTCTCTAAATAAATAAATAAATAAATAAATGCCAGCCGGAGCATTGTATGTGGGGACGGACAGCCTTGGAGACATCCCCTGCATCAGAATTCAGTGCACACCGGGCCGTTTAGGTGCCCGATTCTGCAATCATGGATGCGTCAAGATCCCATGGTTGTGGAATCGGATACAACTTGGCTCCGTCCAAGTTTCAGCCATGCAGACAGCCCAGGTGTGCAACTTATGGAATCGTCCTTCACATGTTCATAATGCAAACTAAAAAAAAAACAGTTTACCTACTTTGTCGAAAGCCAACTTAAACAATGCATTTTAGTAGAATGACCCCTAAGGAACTAATACAATAGAGCCTTTGGCAAGGAGGAAAGGGAAGGAGGGGACTGGGAAAATGTACAGAATCACTATCCTCCCTCTTTAACAAATCTGGCAGTTTGTTCTTTAGGGATGGCTATGTTCTGTTGGATTTCAGCTACTGGCTGCAATTTGAGCTTTTAACCTTCTATCAAAATTAATCACACAGAATCTTATGAGTAAAAAGTTCTAATATAAAGCTATACTGTATCAAAAATCAACAAACAATATTTAATTGTAATTGATTTACACAAAAAAACAAGAGAATTGGTGACAACAGAAATCCTTTACAACACTGGTAGGGCGATAAAATATCCTACAGCAGCCCGATAATGCAATTTTTAAGCTTCTAGTAAATAAAGATGATTCATTTTAGTGTTGCATATCAGTGTAATAAGCAGTGCTTTCTTGGGTCTCTGCGATTTAAGACAACGTTATCTAATAGAGCAGAAATCTCCCTGGAAGTTAGTGATCTCAAGGAATAAGAAAATGCACAGAAAATTCAAAAGGAGTTTCTTTGTCATTCAAGTCACTACAATGTAACACCCTAATCACAACAGCAAAAGACCAAATTGTTTCATCCAGTCTGCTCAGCAGGTATACCGCCTTTGGGTAGAAGAGGCACTGAATTCTAGTACTCAACCCAATGCCAGCTCTTCATCCACCATATCTTCTACCTGAACTTTCAATCTTTTTTCAACCACTTTCCTCCATAGCAGTGCCATGCATGCTCAGGATCTGTTAAAAAGCTGATGTCCACTAGTAGGTCATTTCCCTTTGATTCTTACAAGACCATCATTAAATCCAACACCCAGGTCTCCTTCCATGACTACTTGTTGTTAAGTCGATGTCGGTGTCAGCTTCTGGTGATCCTTTGTATAGTTGACCTAAACTTTGTTTGAGCTTCAGTCAAGTCACTCATTGTTGATAGAGTGGTATCCATAGCTGCTGTTATTGTATCGATCCATCTCATTGCTGGCCTTTCTCTTTTATGGTGACCTTCTACCTTGCCAAGCATTATATCTATCTCCAGGAACAAGCAGGAATGAGTCTTTACATATGGGTATCGTCGATACCGACGGAGCCTGCGTGGGAACGCTCCCCAGCGTCCAATAGGAAAGCTTTTGGGAGCATCCCATAGTGCCTGCGTGCTGCCTTCCTGCCTTTCCCAACCGCCTCTCTCCAGTTCTTCTTTTCCGCGGAGCCAGCAGGTCGTGTTCCTGTCACCGCAAAAGAAGTTCTTTATTTTTTCGTTATTCTTTTGTGTCGCGTCTGCCTTCTCGATGTCAGACCGGTACCGCCGGTCTTTCTTTTCTTTTCTTTCTTCTTTAAAAAAAAAAAAAAAAACGCTTTATCTTTTCTGTGCATTTTCAGTTTTTGGGCCCTAGGCCTAAAAAATTTTTCCTCATGGAGAAGCCCGCTTCTGGGTTTAAAAAATGCACAAAATGTGGCGGTACTATTTCTGTCACCGACACCCATGACTGGTGTCTAAAGTGTTTGGGACCTGACCATTCCATCATGGATTGTGTGTCCTGTACCATGATGTCCAAGAGAGGTCGGCAGAAACGAGCAGCCAAGCTCAGTACCCTGTTTCCCTCTGATGCAGCTTCGGTAGCATCGACATCTTCCAGGGCCTCCTCTTCCTCCCATGGATCTCAGGTAACCAAGCATAAATCTGGCCGGTCCTCGAAGGGCAGATCTACCCCCAAGCATCGAGATGCCTCTGGGCTTGCCCTCGAGGATTCCGCACCGGCAAAATTACCCCGGTGGGAAGCTCCGTCTTCCAAAGCATTATCTATGGGGTCACAGGTTGACATCGATGGCTCGGCCTCGACCGATCACCTGTTGCCGTGTTCTGGGGTACCAGTGGCTCCCACTGGTACCGACATCCAGACTCTGGTGGCGTCGATGGATCAGAAGATTCTGACCATGCAGCACACCTTAACAGCTTTCATGCAGGCGCAACAATCCCCATTGCTGGTACCGGCTCCGGTACCGGCATCGCTACCGGTACCGATTGCATCGACATCGGCTTCGGTGTCGACTGCTACGGTACCCTGTCCTATGATGCCCATCGGTACCGAACCGGTACCGATTACTCTCGATGTCGATCCCACTCGATACGGTTATCGGGCTTTACAAGAGCATCCAGACAGGCGATACTTCGATTTCTCTGACAACTCTGATGAGTCTGAGGGTTCTGTAGAAGCATCGATACTTCTTCCTCAGGAGTCTTCTTCACCTAAACGAAGAATGTCTCCTCTAGAAGACTTGTCTTTTCAAGACTTTGTTAGGGAAGTGGCTAGGGGCCTCTCTATCACAGTGGCCCCTGAGTTAGAACCCAGAGCCAAGGAGTTGGATATTTTACAATATCCCAAAGCTCCTAAGGAGGCAGCTACTTTACCTGTTCATGAGATTCTGTATGATCTCATGTTGAGGATGTGGGAGACACCTCTCACCACTTCTCCTCATTCTCGCAGGTTAGACACCATGTATTGTGTCCCTCCTTGTCCGGGCTTCCACAAGACTCAGCTTCCTCACCACTCTATTGTGGTAGAGTCTGCCATGAAGAAGATGAAGAGTGCAAAAAGACACTCATCTAATCCTCCAGGGCGGGAATGCAGGACCCTGGATGCTTTTGGCCGAAGGGTTTTCCAAGCTGCTATGCTAGCTGCTAGGATCAATTCCTATAGTCTCTATATGGGAATGTTTCTAAAAGAAGTCACAGATCATCTGCAGACTTTAACCCCTTTCTTTTCAGAAGATAAAAGACAGGAGTTTCTCACTTGGCTCAAACATGCCCAAGATGTCTCCAAATTTTCCAACCGTGCAGCCTCTGACTCTTTTGAGTGTGTAAGCAGAGTTTTGGATATTGCCATAGGGGCACGCAGAATTGCTTGGCTACAAGCTTATGATTTGGAGATCTGGGTCCAAGATCAATTAGGAAATCTCCCTTGTACAGGTGAGAACCTTTTTGGTAAGGATTGGCAAGCAAAGGCCACTCAGATGGATGCTGAAAACTCTGCTTTGGATCGACTTTCAAAGTCTACCTCTGCTCCTGTTAAGAAAAGATTGTTTAAAAAGACATTCTTTTCCAAAAAGGGAAGATACTATCCTGCTTATGGTCAGCAGGCATCTTCTGCAGGTCGTTTTGCTGCAAAGCGTCAGCAACCACCCAAACAGGCCAAGTCAAAGGCAGCTAGACCTTCCACGGCCCAGCAGCCTCAGCCTCCTCAGGGACCTTGACTTGCAACTACAGGACTTAGCCTTTCCAGCTCTGGAAGGACCAGAGCCCCTTACCATCCCAGGAAGGTTGTCTTACTTTGCTCCCAGATGGGAGCAAATCACACCAGAGCAATGGACACTCTCCATCATAAGGGAGGGGTACAAGCTTCATCTTTTAAGCCTTCCCCCTCACACCATGGTGAAACAGTTCAATTCTCCAACATCTCTCCTCAACCTTCTAGGTCAGGAGATTGCCATCCTTCTTGCCCAAGGGGAAATAGAAGAAGTACCTCTTCTTCAACAAGGCACAGGGTTCTACTCCCCTTATTTTCTTATTCCAAAGATGACAGGGGGCTACAGACCCATCTTAGATCTCAGAGAATTGAACAAATTTCTATTCAAGGAGAAATTCAAGATGATTTCTCTCGGTGCTCTGCTTCCATACCTTCAGAGTCAGGGCTGGCTTTGTTCTCTAGATCTCAAGGATGCATACACCCATGTCCTCATCCATCCAACTCACAGAAGGTTCCTTTGGTTCCTTTTTCAAGGAAAGCATTACCAGTACAGGGTGCTTCCTTTTGGTCTGGCCTCTGCACCAAGGGTGTTCACGAAATGCATGGCAGTAGTAGCTGCATTTCTACGCACTCTAGGAATATTTGTCTTCCCATATCTGGACGACTGGCTCATTCGAGCTCCATCTCAAGCAGAGGCCAAGACTTGTCTAATCTGCACAATGCATGTCCTTCAGTATTTGGGACTAGTAATGCAGTGCAGTGTGTGCCTTCAAGTCAGTCCTGACTCCTGGCGACCCAGAAGCTCCTGGGTTTTCTTGGCAGTGTCACCGGAAGTAGATTGCCAGGCCTTTCTTCTGAGGCAATGGAGGGGTTAAGTGACTTGCCCAAGGCCACAAGGAGTGCTAGCGGGAATCGAACCCTGGTTGCTTGGTTACCAAGCCAGTGTTCTAACCACTAGGCTACTCCTCATCTCACCCCTACTCAGTCCCTCGAGTTTATAGGGGCTTTGTTGGATACCACAACTGCAAGGGCCTATCTTCCTCAGGCCCGTTGCCTACACTTGGTGCAGTTAGCCTCCCAAATACAGTTAAAACCCCTTTTAACTGCTCGAGAAATGTTGCAACTCTTAGGCCACATGGCATCCACTGTGCATGTGGTTCCATATGCTCGCCTTCACATGAGGGCAGTTCAATGGACTTTGTCCACCCAAAGGACTCAGGCATCAGGTTGCCTGTCAGACAAAATAGCAAACTCCAGTCGCCTTTTTTGGTCTCTCCAGTGGTGGAAGTCCTCTCAAAACCTGTTGCTGGGGTCCCCTTTTCAACAGTCACTTCCCCAAGCAACCCTTACAACAGATGCCTTTCCAATGGGTTGGGGAGCTCATCTGCAAGATCTCTCCACCCAGGGCATCTGGTCTCCACAGGAGACTTCACTACACATAAATCTCTTGGAACTCAGAGCAATTTTCTTAGCTCTGAGTGTTCCACTCCCTGCTCAGCTACAAGACAGTCCTCATCCACACGGACAATCAAGTAGCCATGTTCTATGTAAACAATCAGGGGGGGACTGGCTCTCTGTCACTTTGCAACGAAGCTTTGCGACTGTGGGCCTTCGCCAGAGAGCATCAAATTCATCTTATGGCAGTATATCTTCCAGGCGTTCAAAACTCTTGGGCAGACAGACTCAGTCGAGTTTTGCTTCCACACGAATGGTCCCTCCACAGGGACCAGATAACCAGGATTTTTTGAATTTGGGGAACCCCGGACATAGACCTGTTTGCAAGTCCGTGGAATGCCAAACTTCCCCGGTTCTGTTCCAGGATTCGGTGTCAAGGAGTTCAGGCCAGGGATGCCTTCCTCCTGCACTGGGGTCAAGACTTCCTTTATGCCTTTCCACCCATTCCCCTAATTCCCAAAACACTGTTCAAGCTTCAGAGAGACCAAGGGTCTGTGATCATCATAGCACCACATTGGCCACGCCAAGTGTGGTACCCTCTACTTCTGCATCTCTCTCAAGCTCCATCCCTGGAGTTGGGCTCTGCTCCAGATCTTCTCTCCCAGGAAGATGGAACATTGTGGCACCCAAACCTCCAGTCTCTCCATCTCAGGGCTTGGTTGCTGAAGGCCTAGACCTTCAAGTTTTCCATCTCTCTCAGCAAGTCAGAGATATTATTCATGCTTCTAGAAAGCCTTCCACTAGACGTTCCTATGCTTTCAAATGGAAAAGATTTACCATTTGGTGTTCAGAGAAGGGTCTTAACCCTCTAGCAATACCTGTGAATTCTTTACTAGAGTATCTTCTGCATCTTTCAAATGCAGGCCTCAAAACGAATTCGGTAAGAGTCCATTTGAGTGCTATTGCAGCGTCCCTCAAACCTCTTGATGGACAACCTGTTTCCTCTCATCCTCTTATAGCAAGATTCATGAGAGGCCTTCTTTTAACTAAACCTCCCATTAGACCACCTCCAGTGGCATGGGACTTAAATCTGGTTCTTGGCCAGCTTATGAAGCCACCCTTTGAACCTTTAGCCACCACCTCCTTGAAATTTCTTTCTTGGAAGGTTATCTTTCTCATTGCAGTCACCTCAGCACGTCGCATCAGTGAGTTGCAAGCCTTGGTGGCTAACCCTCCTTATACAAGGTTCCATCATGATAAGGTAGTCCTCAGGACCAATCCACACTTTATACCCAAAGAGGTCTCGCCTTTTCATCTGAACCAAGAGGTATACTTACCTGTCTTTTTTCCAGGACCTCATGCATCAAGTGCAGAGGGGAATCTTCATACTTTGGATTGTAAAAGAGCTCTCGCCTTTTACTTACAAAGGACACAGCAACATAGAAAGTCTTCTCAACTCTTTGTTGCTTTTGATCCTTCCCATTTTGGACTTCCAGTTTCTAAGAGAACACTGTCCAGCTGGATTGCTCAGTGTATTTCTTTCGCCTACCAGAGTAGGAACCTTTCTCTGGAAGGCCATGTCACAGCTCACAATGTGAGAGCCATGGCAGCCTCAATGGCTAATCTGAACTCTGTGTCCATCGACCAAATCTGTCGAGCGGCCACCTGGGCCTCGGTTCATACCTTCACAGCCCATTACTGTTTGGACAAGAACTCCCGCTGGGATGCCTCGTTTGGTCAGGCTGTTCTCAAACACCTGTTCCATTCCTAATCAACTCCTACCCACCTACCCTGGTTGGATGCCAGAGATCCATGGGGGGAGTTGGAGCCCTTTTCAGGGACACACAACTCTTGGGTCTCTCCCTGGCATCTGCAGCTAGGGAGTCCCCATATGTGAAGACTCATTCCTGCTTGTTCCTGGAGATAGCACAGTTACTTACCTGTAACAGGTGATCTCTGGGAACAGCAGGAATAAGTCTTTACAACCCACCCACCTCCCCTAGGAGTTGTATCTCTCTATCTATCTTTCCTTTCCTCCCTCTCTCTTTGTCTCAGCTTTAAAACTCGAACTGGAGAGAGGCGGTTGGGAAAGGCGGGAAGGCAGCATGCAGGCGCTGTGGGATGCTCCCAAAAGCTTTCCTATTGGACGCTGGGGAGCGTTCCCGTGCAGGCTCCATCGGTACCAACGATACCCATATGTGAAGACTTATTCCTGCTGTTCCCAGAGATCACCTGTTACATATAAGTAACTGTGCTTTCTCCAGTGATCTCTCTCTTCACATGATGTGTCCAAAGTATGAAAGTCAAAGTCTTATCATCTGAGCTTTTAAGGAAAGCTTAGATTTGATCTCCTCTAGTACTGACTGGTTTGTTCTTCGGGCAGTCCATGATATACACAGTATTCATTGCAAATGCATCAGTTTTCTTCCTCTCTATCTTTTTCACAGTCCAACTTTCACATCCATATGTTATTGAAAATACTATGGCCCGGACAAGTCAAATCCTTGTATGGAGAGAGACATCTCTGCTCTTAAGAATCTTGTCTAGGTCCTCCATAGCCATGACTTCTTACCAAATGCTTAATGAGGTTTTAGCTCATAAGCTTAATGTAAGCTTTGTGTTGCGATTAATGATGACATGCTGTCTTGTTTGAAATTTTGTGAACTCTTGTTGTAGACCACTTAATGCCATAATTGGGAAAGGTTATATTAAAAAAATTGACAAATAGAATGGAGGGAAAAGTTAAGATGGAAACAAGGGGAGGCTGTATTCATTGAAATCTGTGATAAGGAAGCTTATCATAGTTCAGGAGGGAGCTATAAAAGAGGTGAATTGGCTTTGAACATGCAACCTGTCTTTGCTGGTAGAAATACTAAAACAGAATGTTTTCATAAAAGACTACCAGTCCCAGAATGCACCGGGTTTCAAACAGCCTCTAGAAGGGCTGAAGTGGGGAAACGTGTGTTCAATCAGGAGAGCTATGAGGTAATCCCCAATCACTCATCTCCAAGGGCAGGGCTTGATTCAGCACACCTGGGCTGTGCTAGGGTGGAGTGTCCCTCTAAGCACTTTAAAAGTAAAAGATATTCTACACAGAGACAGAATAGGGAGAATGGTGAGAAGCAGAAGCTGCAGATCCAGAAATAGAAACCATTGGAGAAAGAAGAGAGAGGACTACAACAGCAGAAGCAACGTGGAAGGAAGAACAGAAAGACATCTTGGAGGTCTAAAGAAGGAGCCCACAGCAGTACGTGTGTTAGGAGTGATTCCAGAGACAAGCATACTCCATTGGACTGGAGGAAGCCAGAGGATTGGGGTTATAGAGCCAGGAATTCCCAAACGGCACCTTTGAGGGAGACGGCTGCATTTGGAAGGGGCCCTAAGACCGATGCAAGAAGGTATGTGAAGAGAGACCCAGTGTCCAGGGATCTTGATTGGAAGGCTGGACATAAAAGCTGGACTACTTACTGGCCAGGATACCAGGAGAGGAAACCTAACAGCAAGGGAAGCTCAGGTATGAACTTTGATCTATGCCCTAGCTCTTCATCTGGAAGACAGCAGGGAAACAAATATTATCCTGAGAGTGATCAATTAAGGAATTACTCTGAGCCAGACCATGATATTGAGTCCATGATATTTGAGGAAGAAGGAGATATATCAAATGATCAGTTGGAATACATGGACTGCTCTCTGTCTAGGCTGCTGTTTTAAAGTAGTTTCTCACTAATACAACAACCACCAAAAGGAACTGTAACTTGTTCTTTGATCTACCCAGAAAAGTCTCTGCAAGAAAGCTTTAGGGTAGGATTGAGCCACGTAGAGAGAGTGAACCAGCAAAGGGGTTTGCAGCTGGCTAATTATTTGTAATTGAGCCAGGCACAAGTGCACGTGAGCTCTAGAAGGAAACTTCTTCCTTGTGTGTGTGAATAGAAGAAAGTTATCCTTGATAAAGAACAGGTTTTTTTTCTACTTTTGGGTTTGTTTTTACCTTTTGAAGCACTGCTAAGAATGTCATTAGCAGGAGCCATCAAAAATACCTTTTCTGTTTCCCATCAAGGTCTTTATTGATTTATTGCTTAAGAAGTTCAGTTACCTTATATCATGTTTTGTTTTTCCTGAGTACAATACTTGAAGCAAGTGTTCTTTTGTGTTACCAAGTAAATCTGTGTGGGAGAGTTAACCCCATGAATAAAATCTGTTTTTCTTTGCTTACACTCGAGCATCACAACTCATTATTTTGTGAACGGCTGATTCTGGTATGAATGAACTACAACCCCCACACTCCTTTGCAAGTCATAATAATATTTTACCTTTGCCAAGACTGTGGACATTCACGGCCAGCACCCCCGTTTACAAATCTCCACCACATCAGTATTTTGCCTTATATTTTTCTCAGTTTTCTGAAGTTTAATTTCCTTTTGCATAGCAAGACAAGGAAGGGGAAATCTAAGACTCACTCTGCAGTCCAGATATCTCCATAAGAACATAAACATAAGAACATAAGATATGCCATACTGGGTCAGACCAAGGTCCATCAAGCCCAGTATCCTGTTTCCAACAGTGGCCAATCTAGGTCACAAGTACCTAGCTCCACTTTTAACTGGACTGATGGATAGCTTTGTGCAACACCAACCATCTACTAAATGGGTGGATTTGTTGCTGGGGAAAACTTAAGGGATAAGTTTGCTTCCTCCTCCCTTTGACAGTAGCATTTTGCTTTGCTCTGACATTAGGACAGCACCAGAATGACTGGCAATGTAACAGCTAGCAATGGTCACGCATGTGCTGGCAGGTGGCAATGGGAGCTTTGCCAAAGCAGGCCCTGGAGAGAGGAGCTCTATTCGATGTTGGGTTTATTGGAGATTTCTGGTGGGATACCATTCTTGTTGGAAGCAACTATGGCTTGACCCACTTTGACTGTATTTCTTCCCCATGGGTGGATTTAAAAGCCCTAGTTTTCTCTTTGTAAAGTATTTGGGGTTCTGTAGTAGGACTTGGACAGTCTTAACTTACACCAAGTGAATTCTCTTTCCAACCAAAGCCATCTGAGATGATTAACATACAGGAGCAGCAATTGAAACTCTTTGGGGTGTCTAAGTTTTAAAATGACTGAGACCAGAGTGGAGGGAGACTGGTGATGTTCAAGGAGTTCCAGTAAAGATACTATGTCTCTTCAAAGTAAAATTGGGAACTTAAAGAATATGGTTAGAAGAAGAATCTTGCAATTTATTAACTTCCCCAAGATTAAAGATACATTGCCAGTTTATATGTTCGAGAGAACTTATGGAAGTTCTTAATGTATTGCTCAATCTATACCTTGAGTTTCAAAAGTTTATCGTCTCCCACTATTTAAGACAAAAAAGCTTGATAAAGTTAGAATTGGAAGATAATTTGAATTTAACTGCTTTCTCAGAGATATCTGATGATAAGCTGATAGTCCCCTTGGCTATTTTGAAGCCAGATAGTGAAAGGCTGCTTTAGTATTTTTTAAAACATCAGGAGAAGACATTTTTGGGATTGGTGGTTAGTGTGTTTCTGGATGTTTTTAAAATCACCCCAAAGTAGACAAGCTTTTTGTTAATGAGGCCAAGATTACTTTAACTGGGTTTCTTTTTCCTTAAGTATCCATGGAAAAGTTTAATTAGATATAAAAATGTTTCTTATATTTTTTTGAGCTCTCGCATCTTACTTGTTTATAAGTGGCAAGATTGTTCAGGAAGTCAGCCCTCCGGGCCTCCATCATAATTAGTCCAGAATGTATGCCTGCTACTGATATATGTAGACAAGGAAGGTAAACAGACAAACATATTTCCTTTTTTGATTTGTCTTAGACATTTTCATCTTGGATTTGTTTTTTCTCTGCCCCAATATGGTGGACTGGCATGGGGCAAATTTAGATTGGGAATTTGTTTCCTATGTGTTAACTTTAGATTTTTCTTTTTGCCTTTCTTTTCTTTATTGTATCCTGCAATCCTCTTAAGATGTATCCTGTAAAATGTTATAAATAAAAAGTTTTTAAAATAGATATAACAGCTGGAAAAACCCATGTAAGCCCTCCTACTTTGAGTGGTGGAACCAGATCTGCTTGTTTGCCAAATATGAAAAAGCTCCTGACAGAGCATCACAGACTAAGGGGGAAGGGGCCAATCTCTCTAGGTGGGTCGCACTAGACAACTATGCGACTTTGTCTTGTCATGTCTAGATTTATGGGGCACCCCCAGGTTTCCTTTGGGTATGGGTGTCTGTCTGTTTGGGCTGTCTAGGGGTCTGCGGTACCTCTGGGGAACGTGATGGGGTAGTTTCCTGCTTCTTTGTGGTTTTTTTCCTGTCTTCCTCGAGGGCGGTCATACCTCGGGAAGGTTGTTTTTGGGAAGGGTGGGGGGGATGGGCTTTTATTTCTCTTTCTTCTTTCTGTTTTCTTTGTTTAAGTTGTTTGGTATTTGATGCATAAGATATGTTTAGATTATGACTTAGGTGTTAGTGGGTTGGTAGATTTTCTTATGTATCTTTTAGTATCACTGGAAATGCTTTATGTCTGTTTTTGTTGTTGTATTTTGTGAGATATACGTAATAAACATAATTTCAAAAAAAAATAGATATAACAATGCCATCACTATACACTTGTAAAGACATGTATATGCAGGTATATTACAATCATAATTTTAAAATATTTTATTTCATTATTATTGAAAATACAGGATTCAGGGGGCGGAGCCTGATGTCCAGCGGGTAGGACGCTTTGCGTTGAAGCTCCCGAGAGGCCTACTTAGAATCCTGACTTAATACCTATACAAACTTACTATTTTGCTCCGAGCTGACCGGGGTACCTCGGGGGGGGATGGCGGCCCATAAACCAGCGCGCTTGGACTTCGGGTCTCCTTCTTCTTCTCACGGAAAACGCTCCAAAACAGAGGTGTCCTCCCCACAGAAGATGGTTCCATTTCGTGAAAACCCCGAAATGCACCTGGAGATTTTGGAGGAAATACGCGGTGTGAAGGAATTGGTGCAGTCCAATGGAGAAGCGCTTCGAGCCATGCGAGAAGACTTTGGAGTGCTCCAGGACCGACTTGAAAGTCTTTCATTACGGCAGGACAACATGGCGGGGGTCCTCGACTCGCACGCGGTGCGCTTGGGCAAACTGGACAAGGCTGAGCGCCAGATACAGAATCTTCAAAAGGAGTTAGAAGATAGCAATAATCGAGCCCGTCGCAACAATGTGAGGCTCCTCGGAATGCCGGAGGGGGTGGAAGCAGGAGATATAAGAGAATTCTTGCTCAAAACTCTTCCCTCCTTGCTGAAGATCACTTTTCATAGAGAACTGGAAATCGATCGAGCACACCGTGTTCCTACCCACATGGCGCCCAACCGCACGACCCCCCGGCCTATTATCTTTAGCTTGCTACGATATCAACAAGTGGAACAAATTTTAAATGCTGCCCGAGCGAATCATCATTTGGAATTTGAAGGTCGTAAAGTCTCCTTCTTTCCTGATTTGGCAAAGCCTACCGTTGACCGTCGGAAGAAACTCCTTGCTCTTCGCCCTCGACTTCAACAGCTACAGGCTCGCTTTGGCCTGTTGTATCCAGCGAAGCTTCGTGTGACTCTCCACAACCAAACCAGGACGTTCGAAGATCCTGATCTACTATCAACATTTTTAGACTCCAAAGAAGCAGAGCAGATGCGCTAATCCTAAATCTTGGACTCTTATCTGTCGGCTCTGTCCGCCATTTTGAAGGGCCCGATGCGGCGGTCATAGCCAAGCACAGAGATTGCCTGGACTTTCTTTCTTTCTCTATATGACTTTTGTTTTTTGGTCTCCTATCCCTTCATGATGTGTGCCTCGGTCGGATTCGGAGCACGCATAGTCCTACAGGTTATGTGTTTTTTCAATTTCGGCCTTCTCTGGGGTTTCTCCCCGCAGACACATGGTCGCCAGTAATTTTGGGGTTTTGCTTCTCCTCTACCTTACTGCGGTTTTCTTTGTTAATGTGGGGCGCTTCATTGTATTATATCAGCTTATTTTTCTTATGTCATGTGTGCAGCCAGATACAGTCAGTTTGAGGGACATAGTGAAATTATGTGTGCTATAATGCTCAGAATTTTTAACTTTTCTGAATGGCCTTATGTAAAATCTTATCAATCACCGTAAAAGGCATTAATGGTCCACTCAAAGGAAAGAAAATCCTTAGCTATCTTAGCCATGAGCATGTTGATTTAGTGTTTCCTCAGGAAACGCATTTAAACTTTGCTGAAACACTGAAACTCAATGCTAAGCCTTACATGGTAGCTGCCTATTCTCCCACCGTTTCCAAATGGTACGGGGTAGCCATACTGGTTAAGAAGTCTTTGCACGCTACTGTACTTGATATTAGCGTTGACAAAGAGGGTAGATGGGCCCGTGTACACCTTGAGGTTGGAGATAGTGAATTCACGTGTATTTGCATTATGCCCCGAATGTGGACAACCCTGCTTACTATGCAAGTATTGCGCAGTTGGCATTGGCCTCTGCCAATGCTCCATTAATACTTGGTGGCGATTTTACTCCAGTATTCCCTCAATCTTTTCTTCTCAAATAAGGCGCTCGTTGGCTGGAAGATCCAGTACCGAGTAGACCTGTGTGGCTAGATATAGAAGCGGGCCTTTGCAAACCGATTCCTCTTACTTTTCTCCCTGGTATGACTCTCCCATCAGACTCCCACTATCCACCAATGCTTTTAGACACTTTAGGTGCCTTTAATACTCTTATGCAATCTTTTAGACTCCCGACTCTGGTCAGTACAACTTCAGCATCGCCTTCGGAGTACTGGGGTACTCCCGCCATCGGCCTCCCCTACACAAGGTTGGTTGGAGACTATCCGATCTATCGGTAGTTTACCGGGTGTAGCATCCAATTTTTACTAAACCTTATGTAATACTATAACTAGAGATACCCCTATAGCGCAGAAAGTATGGGAGAGAGAATTGCATGTGACTTTGACCTCGGAGCAATGGAGCCTTATCTAGAGTAGAGGGACACGGGTTCCCGATCCGCCTCACTCACTCAGACCCTCTTCTTTCTAGCCCACCGGTGTTTTTACACTCCTCACAGATTAGACAAATGGAACACTACTCAGGGCAATGGTTGCTGGACATGTCCTGTGGCCATTGGTTCATTGCCTCATGTTATGCATGAATATCCCGCACTACAGTATTACTGGCGTCGGGTCTGGGGTCGTATTTAGTCTATCTCGCACTCTCAGGAGCCCCTTTCTTGGAGGATAGTGGGACTTCGCCCAGTTGCGGGGATCCCCTCTCTCCCAAAAATGGCTTATCTCCTTTCGAACTTTATGCTTGGCATTGCTATTTCCCTAATTAAGTACTACCGGAAATTTATCTCCCATCTGAGCCCCAATGACTGGTGGAATCATGCCTGTCTTTACAGTAAATATGTACAAATACCTCGTCTGTTCGTTTCCCCTGTTCAGACTCCTTCTCATTGGTCTCAATGGAAGATGCTCAATGACTATGTACATTTTGCTAAATGCTCTCATCTGACTGTCTAACTTTGTATATACCTCTGTCCCATGATCATGCTGTATCGTAGATGCTCTTTTGATCGTTTGATGTATAATCACTGTTAATTGGAAGTGCCCACATGCTGATCTAATCGGGTAGAGGAGAAGCATCGGGGTGGGGGGTAATTGGGTTTACTTTTCCTTATTGTATACTTGTTTTGTCTCCTTTGGTGTGTTGTTTCTTTTGTTTGTTGCAAAATGAAAATAAAAGTTTAAAAAAAAAAAAAAAAGAAAATACAGGATTCAAAATTGAAAACCAAGGGGGTTATTTTGGAAGCCCTATTTGTGATTTGAACATCTGAAATGGGTATAGAGATGTTCAAAGCATGAAGACATCTCCAGAGCCATTTTAGAAGCCGGGTCTGTAGATGTCCCCAGCATGAGAATGTCCAAGTCTGAACAGATGAAATAACAGAGTGAAATGAAGTGTTCACAACACTACACAAGTCTTGATGAAAAAAACGAGGGCGCGGGCCATTAACCGGGTAACCGGGTGCCCGGCCCGAGGCGAGCCGGCTCGTGCTGCTCGGGCGCAAGCAAGAAGAGCGGGGGGGGGGGGCGGCAGGAGCGGGTTACGAAGGCCAGACGGGATTGGCAGACAAAAAGGGAATCATTTAAATTGATTGGATCCCCCTCGCGCGGGAGCGCATGCAGGGGATCCACCAGCCTGCACTTCTGCGCGACCGAGCCTGTCGGCATCGTGGCGCGGCGAGAGGTGCACGCTGGATGCTTCCCACCCACCCACCCTGTGGCTAGTTGGTGGAGGGTCAGATATGGGTTGTCGCAGTTGGAGGGGGTTGCGGGGTCCCGGGGGTTCCCGGGGTCTGGAGCGGCAGGCCATGAGGGCGGGGGGCCCTCGGCATGGTTAAACCCAGTCGGCTTGTGCTACTGAGACGGCCAAGTCGGGGAAGGGTTATTGCCAATTGGCCGGTGCTTTTACTGTGCGGGGGGCGGCGGAGAAGTCACCTTGCTAATCACACGGCGGGTGGCCGTTCTTGCCGCGGGGCACAGGGTTTGCGTTATTATGTTATAACTGTTATTGAGGTTATGTTCAATAAAACTGCGACCAGTTTATGCCCAACTACTGTCTCTGTGCTTGATTTGGGGTTAAAGGGGGCTAGGAGAATAGGTGGGGGCCTCCTTTGAGCTGGGAAGGAATGGAAGGGGGGGGCGGGTTTGAGGGTGATAAGGATTGGATAAAGGTGAGCGGGGGGGTCCGGCTACCCGGTTACAAGGGGTTCGATTTTATTGCTTGAGAACAGAACAACCACATCTCACCCTGCATGATCATGTTTCATCCACTGACTTCGTCACGGATATAGATAAGTAGATAGGTCACTAAAATCAGATCAATACCATCTACATCATGTGTTTTAGCAGTGATGTACTGTTTATTCAAGCCCACAGACAGGTTAATGGTTTATTTTATTTGATAGACCGCATATCAATAAATTAAGCAGTTTACAATATATAAATATAATTTTAAAATAATAAAACAGAAAGAAACTCTTGTCACGAGATCCGTTTTACCAGCTGCTATTGCAACTCCTACTGTAGGTCCCCAGCTCTGCTCCCTCAAGTCTGAACAAGGCATAGCAGAGGCATGATTAGGGTGTTCCCAAGAACTCATAAATGTCCTGAACGTCCTGCATCACATCTAAGGTTATACCTACCCCAAGCATGAACAGGCATCTGAAAAGTGAACATATTGTCAGGCAAATGTGGAGAAGGAGCTACACTAATACCCCCTTCATTTGATAATACAACAAACACTGATAGGGAATGGGCTTATGTTTCCATTTTGCGGCACTGCTGGAAGTCCCCTTATTCTAGCTTGCATGAGATGAATGTCCCAGCCCCATGTTTCCTAAGGACGTCTATGTTGCTGCCAGCATAGACGTCCACATCAGGGATGTTCATGTTACAAAAATTAGCATAGATGTCCCTGGTGTTTTTCTGCACCTTCCAACTTGGACGTCCCAGACTCCAAGTATGTCTTCTACATTGTTTTTATTCAATAATAAAATCCTACTTTATTTTCTCTGTTTTGGCCTCCAGTGGTTGTGTTTACTTCTCCAAACATCTATTTCCATAAGACTCTTGTTTAATTCATGTGAATGATATTAGGGCTGTGCTAGCCAAAAATGAATCATTTTATTTAGCTTCCCATATCATTTGTAGGGTTTTGTGTTGTTTTTCTCAATTTGTTTTGTTTAAATTTTTATTTCTTAGGAGTTTTGCTAATAGTTTGTCCTACTGCACAATACTGTGAACAATTTATTAATAGGTGAACTATTCTTCAACAGATGCCTATTAAACAATCCAGTAGACACCTATAGGTGCCCATCAAAGTAATAGATAGATGCTTACTGAACACTGAGAAACAACCCTGGGAAAAAATCTTAATTTCACATGTTTTCCTATTGTTTTGGCTTAAAAATGTTATGAAATATCATGGAAAATATTGTTTATATTTCTCATGTTTTCACATGAATGCACATCCTTAAAGGGCATTTCTTTGATGAACGTTTCTACGTGTACAACCAGAGAATACTATCTCCATCTAAATCTCTCCTCAGGTCAATAAAGAAGAAAATACATTTGCAAATGAAATTTAAATTTATTACTATTTATAGCTCACATGTAGATGATTATATTTATGGTTGAATAAATCCTATGCCTAGCTCTCTAGAGTTTGGTGCCTGGCATCTGAGACCGATCTGAGGCTGAATAGCAGATGTGACATTGGACTAGATGCCTCTACTCCTGCCAAGCTGAGAAAGCTGAGCCCCTGGTGGTCAGGGAAAGAGCTGGGAATGAGCAGAGAGAGGGAGGAGCTAAGGAGGGCAAGGAAGGAGGGAAGGCGAGAGGGAGAGGAGGAACTAGACAGGAGTAGTGTGTTCCCTTATTTGGTGGCCTGACCAGCTAATATGCCAAGGTTGGCATATTGAGCCAGGGAACCACTGGGGTGTGAGTGTCTGTGGACTACTCCTGTATCCCCCCCCCCCCCACTATCAACCAGTGGAACCACTGGTAGGTACCATGGAGGTTAAGGGGTTGGGTGAGTTTCTGGAGGGATTTGAAAATGAATCTAGGTTGGAGGGTATTTGAAAAGAGATCAGTGAGTGCAGGGGTTATTTGAAAAGGTTTATTTAAAAATTTAAAAAAAACTTAAAAAAAAAAGAAAAGGGATTGTGGGATGTGGAGGTTTTTTTTTTTGTAACTTTGTTTTTATTGATATTTAAAAAATAATAATAAAAATAATCTGGGTGCATCTTTATTGCCAAATATCTATTATAATCGATGTGAATGATTAATCTTTTGACATTACAAATTTCAAGCATCAATCCATGGAATGCAAAAATATCTGCACAAATGAAGGTCTGAACCAAAAGAAATACCTCTATTTCCAATCACCTTGAACAGTTCAAACTGGAATCCACATTTGCTTTGGCAAGTTCCCACATTCATTCAATTGGGAAGTTTGCTTCCTAACCAAGTCTAAAAATTTCCAAATCCATGATCTGATGAACTATCTTAAGCCAATCCCACTTTGTGGGTACTAAGCACTATCTTAGCCCTTGGGTCCTACTCTATTTGTGCTACTAACAGGAACAAGTATTTTTTTCACTAAATGCGTAAACAAACTCTGGAATTTGTTGCCAGAGGATGTAATAAAAACTGTTAGTGTAGCTGGGTTTAAAAGAGGTTTGAACAAGTTCCTGGAGGAAAGGTCCATAAACCATTATTAAGAAGGCACCCAGGATATCAATGCTTGACCCAGTACAAGCATTGTGGAACCTGTGTCTTTTGGGGAAACTGCTAGGTACGTTAGTGTAACTGGGTCTAAAAGAGGTTTGAACAAGTTCCTGGAAGAAAAATCCATAAACTGTTATTAAGGTGGACTGAAGAAATCCACTATTTAGCCCTGGGACAAGCAGCATGGAATCCTTCCATCTTTAGGAACCTGCCTGGTACCTTTGACCTGGTTTGGCCACAACAACACATACATTTACAGTGGGATTCACTAACCTGCAAAATAGCACACAAAATGCTCTTTTAGCATGGGTTAGTAAATACAGTAAGTCTATGACATTGTAAGTCCTCTTGGGACAGGGAATAACCTACTTTATCTGAATGTAATTTGCCTTGAACTATAACTGGAATGGTGTGAGCAACCCCCCACCCCCTTCCCCCCAAAAAGGGCTATCTGATGATCATACGGTCTACTATGCTGGAAATGAAAGACAAAGAAGAAATAATGTTGCGTTTGTAATTAAGAAGAAACTTGCTAGAACCGTAATGAAATACAATACAGTCAGTGGATGCTTAATTTCTATTCGTCTATGAGGAGTGCCCATCAACACAACTATAATTCAGGTATATGCCCCAACAACAGCTGAAGAAGAGTTCCATGAACGAAGTACAAGCTGAAATTGTCAATTTCAAAGTTTTAAATTTAAAAGGAGCAGCACCATTAGGTGCGGGAACAACTGCAGTCTTCAGCCTGATCGGCATCAGGGAAGGGAGAAGGCAGGCAAGACCCTCCCTGTTCCCCACCGCCAAGGCCAACGGGCCGAAGAGGAACTTTTAAATTTAAAAGGAGCAACACCATTAGGCGTGCCTGAGACTGCTGGGTCCTGCCAGAGGACCCTTTGGCGAGCCCTTAGGTGAGGACCATAGGCTAGGACAACATCAAACAAAATAATACACTGCAACAAGACAACTTCTGCAGTACAAACTGGGATGGTGGTACCGCATAACTCACGCTTTGTAGTAGATGCTTCTTTTCTTTGTTATTTCCCTATCCCTTCTGATATTGACATAAGTAACAACTTTCACCCATTGTTCACTATATGGAACATTACTTAGACAAGTGCATACTCTGAATACCAATTGTTTCAAATAAACAATAACTCTAGGAACAAGCAATTCCATTGGAAACCCCACAATAGAACCAATAATGACAACATGATCGGCACACCTGCAGGCTATCACAAAACCAACAAACAACTTCAAAAAGAGCACCATCACTACTGCCATCCACACTATGGAACTCCCTCCCAATGAGCCTGAGGGCATTCGATTACCTCTCAGACTTCCGCAAAGACCTCAAAACATTTTTATTTATAGAAACCTATGAGCATTCAGGCAACATCCCCTACCCAAGCAGAAATACTACTACTACCGCCAACTAAGCACACACCCACCCTATCCACACACACAAGCCTATCATACCACATTATTAAATACCTTCATGTTAAATGTTACCTCAATTGTACTGTCTAAATGCTGCTAAGTAACTGTAATGTCTAAATGTTTACATGTACCCTAATGTTAAATGTAACCCTCCAATTGTGATGTGACATGACCGCCTTGATTTTATTTATTTATTTAACTGTATTTATATCCCGCTTTTCACCGGGTCAAAGCGGTGTTACATATAAGGGTGGGGAAATTAAGCATCAGGGTGGGGCCATCACCAGGCAGACAACATTGATGATTACGACATAAGACAGACTTTAGACATGGACAGTATAGTGTAGTTGTCACTCAGAGGTTCATGGTGAGTTCAGGGGTTGTTGCATTTTTGGTGGGGGTTGTCTTGAAACATTCTTGGAATAGGATGGTTTTTAGCTGTTTTCTGAATGATAGGAGATCGTTATTGTTTCTGAGGTGGCTCGGTAGAGAGTTCCATAGGGACGGTGCATAAAGTTTGAAGGCTCGGTTACATGTCCTTTGAGAGCATTTGGTTTTTTTGTGAGGGACGGTGAGGTAGTTGCTGGAGGTCTGTCTGGTTGTTTTGCCGTGGGCTGGACGGGTCAGGAGGGTGCGAAGCTGGGTGTTCTGCGCTTGGTGGATGGCTTTGTGGGTGAGTAGGATGGACTTGTATTTAGTTCTTGCTTCAAAGGGAAGTATGTGTAGGTCTCTTAGAATTGGGGTGATGTGGTCACTTTTCTTTGCTCTCTGAATAATTCTTGCTGTGGTGTTCAATGCAGTTCGGAGGGGGTTGGTCTATGTGGCTGGTAGTCCATGGTAGATTATGTTTCAGTAATCCAGATGTGGGAGTGCCATAGCTTGCATCACCGTCCTAAAGTCTTGAGGTTCGAGGAGAGGTCTGAGACGCTGCACTGTTTTCGCTTTATGGAATATATTTCCTGTGGTTTTCGTAATTTGTTGCTTGAGGGTTAGAGTTTGGTCAATGATAATACCTAGGTATCTTATTTGTGGCTGTATTTGGATGCGTGTGGTTCCTATGTTGAGGTGTGTAGGTGGTGTGAAGTCAGGGTCTTTTGTTACTATGAGGGCTTCAGTTTTCTTTATGTTTATGGATAGGTTGTTTTCTTGTAGCCAGTGGGACACTTCAGAGAAGCATGCTGAAAGATGTATATTTGTTGGGTTTGCGGTTGTAATTGGGGCGTAGAGCATGATATCGTCAGCATATATATGGAAGTTGATGTTGTGGGCACGTATGACTGAACAGAGTGGTTGTAGGTAGCTGTTGAAGAGCATGGCTGATAGTGTGGATCCTTGAGGTACTCCTTGGTGTTGTTGGAAGGGGGCGAGGTCGAGGTGCTGGTACGGATCAGTTGTTGTCTATTGATTAGGTAGGATTGAAACCATTGAAGTGCGGTGTCTTTGATCCCGATTGACTGCAATCTTCATATGAGGATGTTGTGGGAGATGGTGTCGAAGGCTGCTGATATGTCGAGGAAGATCATGGCATATCCAAGTGTTTTTCTTGGGTTCCTATGATGAGGGTGTTCATCAGTGTGGTCATGAGGGTCTCAACTCCATGGAGTGGGCGGAAGCCGTGTTGTTGTGGGTCCAGTATGTTATTGATGTCTAGGTGTTCTTGAAGCTGCTGCTGGACTATCTTCTCGATTATCTTGGCGGCAAATGGTAGGCTTGCTATCGGTCTGTAGGATGCAGGGTCTTGGGGATCAAGGCTTTGGTTTTTTAGGGATGGTCGAATGATTGTAGTTTTGAGGATGTCTGGCATGCGACCTTGGGAGAAGGATTCGTTGACAATATGGGTTAATGGTGTGCTCAGGTCTTCTTTGGATTTCTTTATCCAGTCGGTGGGGCAGGGGTCCAGCGGAGAGGTGGTGGTGTTTAGGCGGGAGATGGTGGATGATATTTCTTCTGCAGTTGTTTCTTTGAAGGTAGTCCAGTCACTGTATAGGTTGGGGTGGTGGTTTGTTGTAGTTGGCTCAGAGTTTTGATGTGGGTTTTGTGGTTGTTGGAGCTGTTTGTATTGTCGGGCTAGTATCTCTGGTGGAATCTTCGGTAGTTGGTCAGAGTTATTGGGTGCTTTTGTCAATTGTTTGACAATCTGAAAGAGTTCACAAGGTTTATTTATGGATGTGTTTATGATTTTCGTCTGGTAGGTTTTCTTTGCATTGTCGGTCTCAGAGTGGTATGTGTTGAGTTCACATAGGTATATTGCTTTGTCGCTGTCATTTTTGGTTTTTCTCCATTTTCTTTCTGTTCTTCTGAGTTTTGTTTTTAGCTTTCGGAGACTGGGAGTGAACCATCTGGCTTTTGTGGAAGTAGGTCTTGTGATGGCCTTGTTCGTCGGTGCTTCGGACGCAGTGGAGATCATGCTATTCCAGTTGTGAATTAGGTCATCGATGTTACTGAAGTTTGTTTGTAGTTTAGGTAGAGTTTGTGCTAAGAAGTCCTCTTTGTTGAATGTTTTAAATCTTCTGGCGTGGTGTCCGTCTTCCTTGTTGGTCATAGGTTGGTAGATGTGGGATATGGCAATGAGGTAGTGGTCGGACCAAGGTACAGGCGAGATCTGCGGGTTCTTGCATGAAGAGGCAGTTAAAGAGTTTAAGAATATGAGGTCTAGCGTGTTTCCTTTTTCGTGTGTGGGTTCTTGTATGATTTGTATCAGATTCATTGCTGTCATGGTGGTGGTGAAGGTTTCAGCTTGTTCCTCTTGGAGTGAAGGGAGGTTAAAGTCTCCTAGGATGATTTGTTCCTTTGCTGAGCTGGTGCTCTCAGATATGAATTGTAGTATCCTTGGGAGGTCAGTGTTTGTGGTAAGTGGGCGGTAGATTAGACATATTGAAAGGTGTTTATTGGTGAGGGTGATTGAAGGGTGAGGGTGAGGGTGATTGAAGGAAACGGTGGCATACAAATCTGTCTAAATAAAATAAATAAATAAATAAAATAGAAGTCACTGAGCACATACACACCAATAAAAAATCCCAAATGCTCAGTTTATATTTAGCAGTATATACCGTATCCACCATCCCCCTCCTGCTAGCATCTGCAAATACTACCCTCCCCCCTACAACATACCCCTCATGCGCACTGCACTTATACCATCCAGCATACACTCCTTCCAACCATCCTCAGCAACACCCCTACAGATACCTCATAACCATATCAACTCACACCCACATCATTCCCATCTTAACCTCCCCCCAAACAACAACACTGTTACGGCAATGCACACTGATTAATGCCAGATCAGTGAGAAACAAAATTCATACTATTACGGACTTGCTCACAGAGTACAAGCTAAACATATTAAGCATTATGGAAACATGGCTCTTGGAAACAGATAATGTTCTCCTCAATCAACTCAAAGCGGAAGGCTACTCACTATTCCACTGCCCTCAAAATAATCGGCAAGGTGGAGGGATATTACTAATAGCCAAATCAAACATCTATCTCTGCCCCTTTTTATCCAGAAGCACTGACAAAATAGACTCAATCACAATCACAAACAACCATCTGAACGTCTGCCTCAACTGCCATCTGACCACCTGCCCCCTCTACCTCCAACGACCTATCTACCTCGACCTAAAGACACACCTTTTCCTAGAATACTATGGCCCCACCATGAAAGAAACTGAACTATAAGAACTCGCTGGAGTAACCTAATAACCTGCTAATCACTATAATGACTTTAAATCTCACTGCCTCTCCTGCAACAAAAATTCATGAACTCAATCCATACTGCAACAATGTTGCCTCTAGATAACAACTATAAAATATTAGTGGAGTGGAGGAGTAGCCTAGTGGTTGGGGCAAGGTACTTCAGGCCGGAAGGTCGGGGGTTCAAATCCCACTAGAGGACAGCAACCTTGGGCCGGAAGGACTGGGGTTTCTAGTCCCACAGGTGCTCCTTGTGGTCTTGGGCAAGCCACTTAACCCTCCATAGCCCATGTTCCCTGTAAAATAGTGATCTCCAAGTTATAATACCCTGTTCAATGTAATTTCAGTTTGTTCAATGTAAACCGCACTGATGCAGAATAGCGCGGTATATAAAAGAATGTAAATAAATAAATAAATAAATTAGAAGGACCTTCTGATCCTAGGAGACTTCAAACTCCCCTCCCTACCCAACAATGTGGCAGACTCATTCCTCTTAGTCATGGAATCAATGGACCACTCAAAACTTTACATCCCCTACACACATCAAAGGCAACACCCTCAACTTAATCTTCACCCCTACCCTCCCAATCTATACCAACCCTCCACAAGCACTACACACCCAGTACCATGGTCTGACCACAGCCTCATCACTTTCTCACTTACCATAAAATCCCCAATAACACAGTCTGAACAACAATTAACCACATGGCATTTCAGATACTTTAACAGGGAAGAATGCCTGGAGTACACCATGACAAAAATACAAATAGACACATCATATACAGCAATAATGACAGACATCTAGAACAAGGTGCTTGGAGATGCAGTGAAAATACCACCCAATCAATACAACCTAAACAAAAAAACTCCATACCCCCAAAACACCTTGGTACACCCGAACCTTGCAACAAATAAAAAACAAAGACAACTAGAATGAAGATGGTGTAAAACTGCACAGCTCAAAGGCCACAACAAATATGTAACTCTATTTCAAACCTACCATACAACCACGGATAAGGCCAAGAAGGAATATCACACCAAAATCATCAGCGCTTCTATTAATCGCCCATGTGAAATATTTGACATAGTCAAATACCTCACACAACAACCCTCCAACCGCAACCAATCACCCACTATCAACCACCAACAATTAGCTGCCCACTACAAATAGCTACAACCTCAACAAGACCTCACCACTTCCATGCCTACCACTTTTCTACATGATATCAACCACTGGTCAGCCTTTTGAAACATCACTAACAAAGAGATTGAAAATATTCTATCAATGATTAACACCTCCACCTCACCATTTGACCCATGCCCAGCTAACTGGATAAAAGCTTCAAAGAACAAACTTAGCCCCATCCTCGTCAAACTAAGCAATGAAGTTCTACAACAATGAATAATGCCAAAGTGTCTCAAGCTCTCCTTTATCTGCCCACCTTAAAAAAACCAAGCCTTGACCCATCAGACCCCACATCCTACAGACCCATTGCTAGTCTCCCATTCTTAGCAAAAATCATCGAGAAAACCCTACAACTCCAGCTACAAGACCACATCGAGAAGTGTTTATTTGAGAAGTGTTTACTTGACCCACAACAACATGGCTTCTGCCCACTGCATGGAGTGGAAACTCTAATGACATCACTTATCAACACTCTAACCCAAGGAATACAAGACCACTCAAAAACATACCTAATGATATTCTTAGACATCTCCGCAGCATTCGATACAGTCAACCATGACATACTCCTGCAGCGATTGCAATCATATTGCATCTGTGAAACTGTCTTCAAATGGTTTCAATCCTACCTTACTGACACCAACAGATTAAAAATAGGCACGAGCACCTCCAACAAATACAAACACAAGGTGTATCTCAAGGTTCCACACTCTCTGCACCTCTCTTCAATCTATATCTCCAACCTATCTGCTCAATCATTAAAAACCACAAGATCCGGGGGCGGAGCCTGATGTCCAGCGGGATGGTCGCATAACGCTGAGGCTCCCGAGAGGCCTACTCAGAATCCTGAATTAACACCGTACATACTTGGAACTCTACTCTGATCTTGCCGGGGCACATTGGTGAGATGGCGGGGACCAAACCCACGCGCCTGGAATTTGGATCTCCAGCGGCTTCTCACGGCAAACGTTCCAAAACTGAACCTCCGTCCCCGCAGAAGGGGCTGGCCTTGCGCGAGGGCCCCGAAATGCAGCAGGAAATCCTCGCAGAGATTAGAGGGGTCAAAAACCTCGTGCAGTCAAACGGTGAAGCACTCCAAGCGCTGCGGGAAGATTTTGGTGTGCTGCAAAGCAAGCTAGAAGGGCTTTCTTCGCATCAGGACAAAATGGAGAGCATATTGGACTCCCATGCGGCCCGGTTGTCCAAACTCGACAAAGTTGAACGTCAGGTGCGGGCCTTGCAGAAAGAAGTGGAAGATGGCAATAATAGAGCGCGCCGCAACAACATACGACTTGTGGGCTTACCGGAGGGAGCGGAATCGGGAGACATGAAAGAGTTTTTATGCAAAATCCTCCCTTCCCTGCTTCAAATCACCTTTACCAAAGATTTGGAGATCGATCGCGCTCATCGTGTACCCACAAGCATAACGCTCAACAGGAAGACCCCGCGGCCTATCATTTTTCGACTTTTGAGATATCAACACGTTGAGCAAATTCTAAATGCCTCTCGGGCAAAGGGCCATATGGAGTTTGAGAGCCACAAGATCTCCTTCTATCCCGACTTGGCTAAACCCACGGTCGACCGCCGAAGGCGCTTTCTGGAATTCCGGCCGAGGCTTCAACAACTGCAAGCACGCTATGGCCTGATGTACCCGGCCAAGCTCCGAGTCACGCTTCACAATCAGACAAGAACATTTGAGGACCCTGATCTACTAGCGGAGTTTTTGGATTCCAAAGAAGCCGACTTGATGCGCTGACTTCCAGAATATTCCTGCATGTATTCTCATATTCGCTGTACCTGCCATATTGGATCTGCCGCAGCTCAGCAAAGAGTCTGGCGAGGGCAGTTTGCTGCCTTACTTTTGATGATATCTGTGACCCGACTCCATCTACCCACAGTAGCCTCGATGAGTATCAGAGACAGTGTTAATTATGGACTCTGGTGTTTCTTTTCTTTTTTTCATGTCTTTCTATTTCCTCTCTAGGGCCTCCTCCCGCAGACATATGGTCGCCATATTCTTTAGGGGTTTTGCTTCTTCTCTAAGATACTTTGGTACATACTTTTCAATATGGGGTGTATTAGCCAGAATACTCGGTGATTATGTCATTGTTGCACAGATTCTGATTATGCTGTATGTTTTCAAGCGCCCTTACCTAAAATGTCTATTACTGATTGATGGCACCATGTAAGATTTTCTCATTGAACGTAAAAGGAATCAATAATCCGATAAAACGGAAGAAAATCCTAAGCTACCTAAGTCACGAAGCTGCGGATCTGATTTTTCTCCAAGAAACGCATTTAAATTCGAAGGAAACTCTTAAACTCAATATTAAACCTTACATGGTGGCCGCTTATTCCCCAGCCGTTTCTAAGAAATGTGGGGTTGCCATACTGGTTAGGAAATCTTTGCATGCTACTATTATTGCGACTAGCTCAGATACAGAAGGTAGATGGTCCAGAGTTCACCTCAAGATAGGTAGCCTTGAAGTTACATGTATATGCCTTTACGCTCCTAATGTGGATGACCCTGCCTTTTTTGCTACCATTGCTCAGGTTGCGCAGGCCTCTGCTAATACTTCATTGATAATTGGGGGGGATTTCAATCTAGTCCTTGATCCCCTGATTGACAAACAGCCGCCTAGGACTAGTGGTCCCCCCAAGAGTCACACCACGCTTACCTCCCTGATCAAAGATCTTGCTTTAGTTGATCTATGGAGGTTACTACACCCCAATGAGCTTGACTTCACCTTCTTCTCTTCCCCTCATAAATCCCAGTCTCGCATAGACTTCTTTCTAATATCAAAACTGTTAGTCCCTCAGGTGGACACTGCAAAGATTCACTCCCAACATATTTCAGATCATGCTGCCATTTCCTTTCAATTACACACTACTGCACCCCAAGGGAATTCGGGGGCCTGGTTCTTTGATAGAGCCCTGTTAACTCAGCCAGAGTTCCAGTTAGAAATTCGAGCAGCCATACAGGATTACTTCCATTTTAATCTACCCCAGGATACTGCGAATTGGGCTTGGTGGGAGGGCTTCAAAGCGGCCATTTGAGCAACGATCACTAGCTATCAAATCCGCCTGCGAAAACAACGCAAACAGCAGCTACTCATACTAGACCAACAAATAAAAGCAGGCGAACGAGTTCTAACTTCACGTACTGATCCATGTGTATTAATTCGATTACAGCGTCTCCGTTTTCAATATAATTCAATCCTCTCAACTGCAGCTTCTAAGAGTATTGAGCTTCAGCGAGGGACATATTATCGTGAAAATAACCGAGCCGGTCGACTCTTAGCCAACGCCTTGAAAGGTCAAAAAGAAGCCAAACGCGTAGCGGCCCTTCGAGCTCCACAGGGAGGGGGCATAGTGACCACAGACTCCGACATTGTAGAGCTCTTTCGGGATTTCTATACCCGCCTATATCAATCTGAATGTGAGTTCTCGTCAGAGACATTCGAGCGATTGCTTTCTGGCATTCAGCGGCCGACCCTCTCTGAAGATGATAGGGATGCGATGGATGAACCCTTCTCTACTTCAGAGATCCAATCTGCCCTAAAACGAACAGCCTCGGGCCGCGCCGCAGGGCCCGATGGTCTCCCGACCGAATTCTACAGAACGTTCAGTGCAGATTTAGTTCCCTATTTACAACTCTATTTTACTGCCCTTGCGGTAGATACATCCTCTTTGGGATCCTTTTCTGCAGCTAATGTGGTAGTATTTGAGAAAGAAGGCAGAGACCCGCTACTAACCGCCAACTACCGTCCAATCTCCCTACTTAATGCCGATTATAAGATCTTCGCAACGATCTTGGCCACCCGGCTATCTGACAGGATGGCCACCCTAATTCACCCTGACCAATGCGGTTTTATACCCGGCAGATCAACTGCTGACAATGCTCGGACCTTGTGCCATGTGCTATCCAGTGCTGCCAATCTAGATCGTCCATGGGTGGGTCTTTCCCTGGATGCCGAAAAAGCCTTTGACCGCCTAGAATGGCCCTTCTTATTTGCCGTTCTCCGATGGTATGGCTTTGGGGAGGGCTTCCTCCGATATCTCCAAGTCATGTATACTCAACCCGTCGCCAGTATTTGTGTAAATGCTATCAAGTCTCAGCCATTTAATCTCCAAAGAGGCACGCGTCAAGGCTGCCCCCTATCACCAATGCTCTTTGATCTAGCTCTTGAACCCCTAGCCCTCCTTATTAGACAGTCCGCACGTATTCGAGGTGTCCCCTTCAGTCATAGGGAGATTAAACTCTCTGCATATGCAGATGACCTTATGCTTTTCGTATCCCTCGATTCGGTTCCAGCTGTCTTGGATCTGATTGACGGATACTCACAATTATCGGGCTATAAAATTAACTGGACCAAATCTGTAGCATTCCCACTGAACCGCTGGGTACATGAGGCTGACATGCAGGCTTTTCCCTTCCTTTGGCAATCCCGCATGGTGAAGTATCTCGGGGTCCATTACTGTTCTCCTTTAGAAGACACTATCAGTTTTAATGCCAAAGAGGTAGTCTCCAAAGTCCGTGAGCTCACGAATTGTTGGTCTCCCTTATCTCTTACATGGTGGGGCCGCTTAGAAACTGTGAAAATGATGATAGTCCCCAAAGTGAACTACATTTTAGAAATGCTGCCATGCTTGCTCCCGCTACATACTTATAAAGATATTGAGGGCCTTCTCGTCCGTTATCTCTGGCAGGGCAAGCCACCAAGGATAGCTAAACAAAAACTACAGTCTGCAAAGGAAAGAGGGGGTACCAGATTTCCTGATTTCCTTAGATATCATCAAGCCTTCCTACTTAAGCAAGGTGCCCGATGGCTAGATGCCTCAACAGACAGCAGACCAGTTTGGCTTGACATAGAAGAGGAGCTTAGTAGCCCAATTCCGTTGACCCATCTCTCCGGTATGTCCTATCAAGTAGACACCCGCCATCCACCAATGATTGTCGATACTCTTGCGGCCTTTTACACTCTCATTCTATCACTGGGCCCGACCGTATGTCCTCAGGACGGACTCCCGCTATGGAATAACCCCAGAATTCAAGTCCTAAATAGAACGATAGCATGGAAACCCTGGTACTCAAGGGGGATCTGGACACCCCAACAGCTTTTCTCTGCAGCTCGTTGGAAAACCTTTTCTGATTTACAAAAGGAATTTGCGTTACCAGCGAAACACTACTTTCAATTGATGCAGCTTCAACACTGCCTCAAAAGTGCTCGAATCATGCCGCCTTCTGCCCCTACTGAGGACGGGCTATTAGAGATAGTTCACTCTATTAGTAGCACACATGGGGTAGCCTCTAACTTTTATAAAATATTATGTCAGGGTACAGACACGGCCACTTTTAGAGCCCAACAAGCCTGGGAGCGCGAACTGCAAACCACTTTAACCCCTGTGCAATGGAGCGTTTTCTGGAGCAAAGTAGTGCGGGTTTCCCGGTCTGCCTCTGTTACCCAAACTCTCTTCTTTTTTGCACACAGATGCTTTTATACCCCAGAAAAAATAGCCAAATGGAACACAAATGCTAGGGACCAGTGTTGGTCTTGTCATACTGCTGTGGGAACCTTCGCTCATGTTATTTATGAATGTCCTCAACTACAGGTTTATTGGGGGCGGGTCTGGGGTTGTATTCAATTTATCTTACACCTTCACGAACCTCTCTCTTGGAAGATCGTGGGACTCCGCTCTGTGGCGGAGGTCCCCTCTCTTCCTAAGAAGGGTCGCTTTCTCCTTGATTTCATGCTGGGTATAGCCATATGCTTAATCACGAGGAATTGGAAGGATAGCTCTCGACTTACTGTCAATGAATGGTGGAACCTCGTCTGCTTATATAGTAAATATGAGCAGATACCTCGGAGAGCTATTCCCCATGCCCAACTTCACTCTCGCTTGTCTAAATGGCAGATGCTTAATGATTATGTACAATCTGCTCATTGCTCCAACATGCCTGTATAATGTGCACTCATCATGTTTCAGATCACCGTTAGGTTTTGTAACATAATAATGTAAGTACACGCCCGCTTCGGGAATGATTAGTTTTGTAGAGAAGAAGCAGGGGGGAGGGGGGTGGCAGGGGTTTACTTTGGTGTATGTATTACACTTTATGTATCTGTCTTTTAGCTGTATGTCTTCCTTTCCTTTGTTGTTATAAAACGAAAATAAAGAATTTAAAAAAAAAAAAAAAAACCACAAGATCCACTTCCATGCTATATTGTCCACTACACACCAAACAACCATCTTACACATTAATCCAGGACTGTTTCAAGAAAGTCTCCAACTGGCTCACAATGAACAACCTATCAATAAACTACAAAAAAACAGAAGCTATGTTTATTGGAAGGGTTCCCTCATTCACCCCACCAACCACAATCACACTAAACGACAACCAGATAAACGTTAAACTAGAGCTAAAGTACCTAGGGATAACCCTTGACCAACAACGTTCCTTCAAAACTCATATAACAAAAACAGCCAACCCAATATACCTCAAAATTAAGATCCTAAAGTGATAAAAAGACTAGGAGACCTGCAATGAAGCTACAGGGTAACCTATTTAAGACTAATAAGAGAAAATATTTTTTTTCAACTCAACGTGTAATCAAACTCTGGAATTTGTTACCGGAGGATGTAGTAAAAGCTGTTAGTATAGCTGGGCTTAAAAAAGGTTTGGATAAGTTCCTGGAGTTAAGGTCCATAAATCATTATTAAAGGGGAGCCAGGATATCACTGCTTGATCCAGTGCAAGCATTTAGGTACCTGTGTCTTTTGGGGAGACTACTAGGTACTTATGACCTAGATTGGCCACTGTTGGAAACAGGATACTGGGCTTGATGGACCTTGGTCTGACCCAGTATGGCATATCTAATGTTCTTATGACTCCGTCCCCTCCTTGAACCAGAAAACTTTTATCCAGCACTCCAAGCCCTTACTCTCGCTCATTCTGATTACTGCAACAATAAATACCAGGGCCTAGCACAGGCCGCCATCCTCCCCCATCCAATTTGCATGCCACACAGCTGCACACATGATAAAGAATGCTGCGAAATTCGACCACATTACCCCCATACTAAAGCAGCTCCACTGGCCATGATGCAAACTGGTTAGCACTGTGGTGTGTCGGGGACATTCTGAGGCTGTACCATTGCCAACTGGGTAGTGGCGATATTGAGCACTGCTTGATTAGTGACATGCGGCTAAAGTAAGGCACAGAAAATGCTGGCCTTATTTTAGCCATAGAAGCTAATCATGAAGTGGCTCTATCGCCACTGCCTGGTTAGCTTTCAAGTTCTGCAGCCAAACCAGGTATTCAATGCCAGCAGTACGATATGGTCCCAGCACTGAATATCTGGGGTTTACAGTTCAATGCCGGTGGTTTGCTTCTTTAGCAGTGCTAACCGCTGGCACAGTATATTAGGCCTTTAGTTTTAAGTGCCTCTTTTATGTTTTTTTGTTTTATTTTTCTCATGTTTAAATTTTCCATTTCTCATTTTTAACGTTTACTTTCTCATTTTTAAAATTTTCTGCATTTTGGCACAAGTGCAGCTGAATCTTGGTAGCATAAATAAATGGGACTGAGTAATTGAAGCCGGAATTTACTGTCTGATAAAGAACAGCCTTATTGTGCTAGGATTTAATGCATTGGTTGACAGTGTTTAAGCTGGTAGGTATAGTTTGATGAACTATTTTACATGTTCCCTGTAAAATAGTTATCTCCAAGTTATAATGCCCTGTTCAATGTAATTTCAGTTCAATGCAAACCGCACTGATGCAGAATAGCGCAGTATATAAGAGAATGTAAATAAAATAAGAGCAGTTTCATTGTGATAAGTAAAGTATACCATAAGAAGTATACACAGCTGTTTGGGAACAGACAATGAATGAAAGTTGTAGTAAGATTAATAATTCAATAAATCAGACTCCTCCTTAGATGAATGACTGCTCCAAACCGTTAAGTCAACATTAAAGAACATATTGAGATAATTTTTGATGTGAATGAGAGAGGCAATGCCAGGGCAATGGTGGAGGGAGAGAATGTCCAGATCCTGATTGTTCAATTAGTGATGATCAAGAATCTGCATTCGATTTGATAAACCTCTCTGACAAAATACTTAGACATGGTTTCACATAATATCTCGAGCACAAGAACATGACAAAAACAATTTTTGGAGTAAATCTCTATGACAGGAATCAATGGCTTCACAAGGCTAAAATCTAGTTGGCATTTTCCACAGAGCTGCAGACTAGACAAACTTTGGGCCAATCAGGAAACAGGAAGGAAGTTCATCATCTCAGTTAAGAGCACTGGGCTAGAGCCAGCCCCCCCCCCCCCATGGAGATCTGTGCCTCGTGTACAAAATGCCTGCCTCTGACTGTGGAGGAAAAAAAGCCATCAAAGTTTTTTATTTGCCTGAAATCTCACTGCAGCATCTTTCCCTGCAGTCTATAAAGGGAAGAGAACCAGTTGCCCCTGTCCCACCAGTTTAGTACAACAAAATGGTGCCAATCTTAGGTCAGTCATGTGACAAAAGAGCACCAGCTAACACAAGGCCAGCACTGTACTGCAAATGGTGCCAGCCTTGGGTCAGTTGGTATCATTTTGTCATATGACATCAGTGGGACAGGAACGATTGGGGGTCAATTCTGCACAATGAATTAGGTAAGATGCCAGGTAAAAAAGACAGAGGGGAGAGATATTTTTGGCCCATTAGTCTTCTGGGCAGGCTATGCACTGCTATGGGGCTTAGCCCTGCCTGCCGACCCTTAACCCTGGATATTCAATGCTGGAGTCATATGCGGCCGCGGCATTGAATATCCGTGGATCGCCGCACATGCTGGAAGACACATTAGGTAACCAGGCAGCAACGATATTGCATGCTGTTAGGTCCTGCGCCAAAAGATAGGTGAGCAATATTGCTACTGCCTGGTTATTGCTTGTTGCTGCCTCCGATCCACCCCGACACACTTTGGTACTAACCGGATAGCATCAGGGAACATAGGGGAGTTAGAAGGGGTATTCAGTGCCACTAACCGTGTAATTGCTGTTAAATTTCCCAGTTTAAGACATTTACATGGTTTACTGGGCTGCAAACTGTATAAATGCCTTTCGAATATCGGGCCCTTTATTTTTATTGGAGCTAGCTTGGTGCCTGAACCTTAAACAGAAATGAGAGAAAATGTCGTTATTTTTCATTATTTCAAAAAGGAAACTAAACCAAAAATTTCAGTGAAACTGTTTCATTTGCAACAAAAGTACATCTTTAAAAGCCTTTGAGGAAAAAATACATTTAAATGTACCATGTTAACGTTTGTAAAATTATGACCCATATCACCCAAGAAGATAAGGGGAGGTGCATTCATTTTTGTAGCAAAACCAAAAATACCTCAAAATTGGTTTTCTTTTGTTTCATTTTGTTTCCAGTGCAAGCTTCACAGTAAAAATGACATTTTATAAAAGAAAAACAAAAGCAAAATGTAATTCTGAAAAAGTCCCAGACAAAAAAAAGAGCTGATGTGAACATCCCTAGAATGATTAACATGAAGGTCCCAGCTCTGAAAGAGTAACTAACTCCCTATAATCAAGAAATGGTATGTCAGAGAGAAATTCCACATTCTGTACCATACGCAGGATTGTATTTTATTTCAGCTTCGTGCCTAGTTGTGCATGCTGATATTGTAAGTGGCTATTTGTGATTTCTAGAGAAAAAGATAAAAAATATTTTCAAATATATTTCAGCAGGGGACGCGGCAATTACAGAAATCACTACAAAAATAAACATAATTGGCGAAAGAACTAAAGTGTTTTTGTAGAGAGCAGAATTGCATCCTGGAACGTCGCATTCTTTCTATCAACGTTCCACATGTACTTCAGTGTTCTGATTCAGGCACCTATCTAGAGCTGTTTAAAAGTGTATCGAAGGACTCCTCAACAAGCAAAAATGTCATCAAAAGAAACCGAGAAAATAAAATAGAGTGTGGGAAGTCGGTCCACAGGGGAACAACAAAGTACCAAAACTATTAGTGCTGTGTTTCCAAAATGTTTCTGCCAAAGTTCAACAAAATATTTCTGAAAAACTACCTTATATAATACAAATTTCTTATTAAATATTTTTATCATTATTTACCCCATTCTCATTGCACCAGTTCCGCGCCACATATCTGGATTTCATCAGCATTTGGTAGTTACAGCACGAGCAACAATGAAAATCAGCATACTCGCATGCAGGAGATTGCTCACTTACTTCCACTCCTTATGTCCACCAAGCCTAGGGATGCTGCGTCTCAGCCATTGTGCGACACCTAGTGACCAGATTAAGAATGCATGTGTGCATTCTGTGGCCCTTGGCAAAAAATACTTCTGCAGTGGTTTGGCTAGGTGTAGTATAAATTTATAAATTAAGAGACACGGGTTGCAAATGAAAGCTCATGATGATTTATCTGCTGTCGTGTTTCTAAGATTTCTAAAAAAAAAAAATGGACTGTAGTAGTTAGGGCAGACCAGATAGGATGTATGGTCTTTATCTGCCATCATGTTTCTAGATCACATCTGCTAAGGCAAGAGGAAATTGCCAAGGTGAAAAAAAAAGAAAGTGGTCCATGATATTCTCAGTGGAAAAAAATTGGTACCATTATTGGCAGTCTCAGTTGAAAAGCTGGAGAATAACAGGCCTACATACTGAACTACTCTTTTCTTTCTCACCTTCAGAGTAGGGCTGGGGATAATAATGAAGCTTATATTGCCGCCTTCTATGTTTTACCATTTCTGGGGTTAAATGTGAGACTTAGGGTTTTGTCTTTAACAATGAGCCCTAAGGTGTTAGATGCAATACCTTTGTGTTAACTGTCGGGGGTGTGGAAAGCATTTAATGTGGAACCCTATCCCAGAGTGCACGCTGCTGTAGCGTGAGTGCACCTAACGTCACCTATTGAGGTGGCATTAGGTGAATCCACGCTAATGCAGTTAGCCTGTGGTGCGAACAGAGCACCAACTGCACCGAGCTCACCACCCCTGCCCCACCCACTCGCACCTGTAACGCGGCTTGTGCAGTTAGCTTGGGAATTATTCTGCGCTACGTGTCACGCACCTGTGCTAGCTGGCAGCACCCGTGTGTCTTTAGCCCACTGCCAGCAGCTGTCCATTAGTAAAAGACCCCCTCAATTCATCAGTACTGTCAACCTGCAATCTTTCACAAGGGGAGAAACGTCTATTATAATTAGGATTTCTATTTTCAGGTATTTATAAACACTCAAAGCAGAGTGAATGATGCAAAGCAAGCAAGGGAACGTAGATTTTCTTTCAGTGTTTATCCAAGAAACATTTTTTTTCGCTATGGACAGTGTTATCAGTATTTACATTTAAAATCTAAAGCCAGGAACCCTTTTTATAATTTTCAGGTAAAAATAATGATATGAAACCCAAAATCATTATAAGTCCAGTTAAAAGAAAAAGAACGTCCATAAGGTCCATCCTCATGCTGATGATATTGAGCCATTCTAGGTCTGGAGTCTGCAGCTCCTTTAGTCTCCGCATATACAGATACACTACACTGTGAGACACTAATTGGCAGAAAGGAGCCTAGTGGTTAAGCAATGAATCAGTATAGTAAGAGAGTGTACTCTTTGCACTTTTGAACCCTATGTAGATAGAGATAATGGGGCTATGATGGCTTTTTAGAGTAAGAAAGACCCAGGAGTAATGAGCAGGCTGAGGTCCATTAATAGACTTGCCACTAGAGATGGCACTCCTGGGATGACAAATGGTCAGCGTGGTTTTCCACCAGTAGTGGCTGCCTTCCCTGTGGATTGAACCCTTCAGTGCTGGCAGCTGCCAAGTCTTAGCTGCATGAGATCAAGGGCCAGAGAAGGAGTACGTGACACTGAGAAGCCCTGGAGGAGAAAGCAGGGAGCTAGACCAATGATACTTACTGAAGAATCTTGGCTTAGGAGCAAGACTGGACTCCTTCAGAAGTACTGGTACTGGAACAAGGAGGCTTCCACAAAGTAGAATCAGGACCCAAAGCATAAAAGAGGAAAAAAGTCTAAACATGAGGCAACACTGAAGGAGTGCTAACCAAGTTTTGGCAAGGAGGACTAAGAAAGACTGGGTTAAGGTATAAATGTAGCAAAAAGATGGCCTCTGAGTGAAAGTAGCAGATATAGACTAAGCCCAGGAAGCCTGTTGATAGTTGCGGACTGAAAGTCGGAGCTTCATCCTCTTAGGACTCTCCCACGTAACAATTCATTCTCCGCTTGGCAAACCTAAAAGAGCAAAGTATATAGGTCGATCAGCAATTAAAATGCCCCTTATACCAAGTGCTACTGATCAGTAAAGTGCTCATTGGCTGTCTGACAGGCAAAATATAATTCTCCATGGCTTCTCACGGCTGCAAATAAGGCACTTTGGCCCTCAGGGCAAGCAGCACAAAATGTACCTCTGCCCTTGAATCCGTGCACACGTCCACTTTAAGCAGAAGTGTGAGGGACAGCCGAGATCATATCCTGTGCAATGAAACTCTCAGTTATGGTCCTGAGGCTGACTCTAACGTATGCACTCGGAGCAAGGCCCCAGTCACCCTGCCCTAGTTCTGGCCCTGCAACTTCTGAATGGTTGGACTATTTTTTTCATAATCATAAATTCATTTATTGATTGATTGATTTGGACTTGATGGACCTCCCTATGCCAACACGTCCCAGGGTGATATGCAATGAACATGAAGTTGCATAATTAATATTACTATATCATCAATAATAATTTAAAATTGACATGCAACACCAGTAAATGAATGTTAAATATACCCAGTATAAGGCATACCTTGCCAAGAAAACCCAGAGGTAGTTGGGTCACAAGGAATCAGTACTGACTTGATGGCACTGAAAAAAAAAAAAAAAAGCATACCATAATCAGACTAGCTAACCAAGGGAAGCACTTTAGCAAACAGCAAAGAATTTCCTAAATCTAATTGAATTGGATGAAAAGTATTGTTTGGGTTGAGTATAGACGTATCTATCATCAGATCTGAATCTCATACAGTGCCGTACAATATTACTTAAGGGGAGATGCTAATTGATCATGGGAAAAATCTGTCGTGTTCAATCACTATAGTACTCTTAATTTAGGCACAGCAATACAGAGGTCATAGATTAAATAAGATCAAGTATGCTAAGCTTAATAATTTGGAATCGGTTCAAGACTTGGAGCCTGGATAAGCCCCAAGAGAAATTAAGTTTGTTCAAAAAGCCACAGAAAAGTTGTGTATTAAATTACTGCTTGCTGGCAGGTTCATCTGCGGAGCTCCAATTTTGTTGCTTCCTCTGTTTGCGACCTGATAATTGAGGCTGAATTCCCTTGTCTTGAATACACTCTGCATTATCCAGTCCACCTGGCACAGGATGCGGACAGAATGAAAAAAAATACCCCGTAGACATACAGACAGAGAAACCGCTATAATTGTTTTCATAATGACTCTTGCATATGAAAAAGAAAGCCAAAAAATGGTATATAGCAGTGTTTTCATGGAGGTATTGTCAGGCAGCGCAGTGAATGTTCAACAAGTGCTGCTCTCATATTCCACTGCAAGAGGTCCGGAGTAGCAGTGACAAATTTCTCCCTATTTTCAGATGGTGAGATATTGAGGCAGGACCCCCAAACACAATAGCTGGATTGATAATGCTGCTTAGATCATTATCCCCTGCAGTGTGCCACTTGCCATATTGAAGGATCAATTAATTATGTTTCCAAATAATCTATTCTTGGGCTCATAAAATGCTTTGTACAGCTGCAGAACCATATGAGAATGAATCCCAAAGCAACTCCAGGGCATACAGCTACAATCTAGAGCCAGGGTTATCAGATGTGGCTATCAGAGCACACCTTGCCATGTTTTCAGGATAATCCAAAAATCAACAAAAACCACCCCCTGTGAAACTGTTGATAATTGTTTTTGTCGTATATTACTGGAAAGGGGCATACACTGAATTCTATGTCCACCACTCAGTTCTATCCTTTTTAATTAATTACATAAATTCTTACTACTTAACTGAATCAAAAGAATGCGAGTCTCAAGATGCCGGGCACGACGTGCATGTTTCGGGACTATCGCCCTGTTTCAAGTGCTGTCATCACAACGTGTCTCAACCGTCATAAAACGCTGAAAAATCAGCTGTTTCTTCAAAGGGTCAAACTTCTCTGAATGGATGTTCATTGTCTTCAATCAAAAGAGTCAACCAATAGGGATAACAGGGGTTCCCCACCAATTCAGGGAAAACCCTGTGCCTGTCGGAGGACGTCAGATGATACTAGACCAATCAACTTCTTTGTTTAAACCAATAGGATGCACTGTTCGCAAGTAGAATATTCAACTTTGTTCACATCTCTGAAGTTTATTTATTCGATCTCCGCCTCTAGGATCTAGAGGTATATGATCAATAACTGACCAACGGAGATCTTGAAAGTCATGATTTAATGCGAGACAATGCTCGACCATCGGAGCTGTTTCAATTTTTCACTGAAGACGTGAAACATGTTCACTTAAACCGGTCTTTATCATTCGAGTTGTTCTACCCACATACATAAGGGAACAAGGGCAATAGATGGTATACACCACATATGAAGTAGTGCAGTCTGTTTCCCACCGTCTCGTGATTGATTGACCCATCGTAGGGTGAGTCCACATAACATCCGTTAAGGAAGAAGCACAGTAAATGCAATTACCACAAGTAACATGACCATTATGTTGTATAGATGGAACTGGAGGTCTGTCTACCGCAACTGTTGAATGGACTACAATATCTCCCAAATTTGCGATAGTCCCGAAACGTGCACGTCGTGCCCGGCATCTTGAGACTCGCATTCTTTTGATTCAGTTAAGTAGTAAGAATCTATGTAATTAATTAAAAAGGATAGAACTGAGTGGTGGACATAGAATTCAGTCTATGTCCCTTTCCAGTAATATCCGACAAAAACAATTATCAACAGTTTCACAGAGGGTGGTTTTGGTGATTTTTGGATTATCTTGGTTGATTATCACTGAGCTCGGGACTCTTTAGAGAGGATCTTTATTTTATATCCTTTTATTAGACAATGGCTACTGACACTTTTGCCTTTACGGAAGAATATTTGGACTCTTTGTGGAAAAGACCTACTTTGTTTGATGCTACAGAAGCGGGCGATTCTACTGGTGAGATTATAGCTTCATGGTGCGTCCATGACTCGTTATCTGGAAACTCGCATTATTCCGTGGGGATTATGAATGACTCGTGCCCCGAAGATGTTTACATCGGACAAGGATTTTTTATTGACATGGAATCAGATTTCCAATAAATGTAGTTTTGATTTGATCGCCTTGATTTTGGAACGTACTATTCAGGAAGAAGAAGTGATAAATAAACAAATTGAAGAAGCTAAAACTGGTCTTAAGGCTGTTTTCGAAGGAGATATCTACCAGGTGAAAATAAATGATATGGATAGACAAATTAAGGGATTTTTTGAGTATTTGAAATCTCTGAAACAGAAGAAATTTTTGCGTGATAAGACGGACCATGACAATGAAAAAGTATATTACTGGATGTACACTCAATCGGAAGATGATAATCAAAAATGGGTTACTTTTGAATGTTCCTCAGATGATACGGATGATAGTGGTGGTATGTCGGACGCATCTAACTACACTAAAACATCTCAGGTTTTTCAATGGGGTCAAGGCAGAGGTGATCGCACGTGGCGCATATATCAGACCGAGGGTTGGGAGCGCCCAGTAACGAGACAGCGGTCTCATCAAAAAATGAATCAATAGTGGTGAATCTTACGACTACTTCCCTCACTCCTGATCAAGAACATCTATTAAATCTTGGGCTTTCTTTTGTGCCAACAGTCTGTCATGACCCTTTTAAATTGTGTGTATATTTACACAAATGTTTTAGAAAATTACGCATTGCACATTATTTTTCGGATAAACCTGACATTTCTGATGCCTCTATTTTGCGTCCTGTATCTACTTGGATGCCACCAGACTTAGTGGATCCATCGATTGTGACATTTCAAAATGTAGTCCTTTGTGATGTGGCCTATTTGGAACGGACTATGCGGCCTAAATGGATAAATTTAGATAAGAGAGGATGGGAGTCTTTACGACAGCTTAGACAGGACCCCACATTAACCATTCGTAAGGCTGATAAGGGTGGTGCAATTGTAGTCCAATCTACAACTGACTATATGCAGCTTTTGCAAACACATTTGTCGGATACACTCACCTATATATTGTTGCCATGTGATCCCACATTAGAGCTGCAGAAGGAGGTGAAATCTTTGGTTGATGTCGCAATCGAAAATGGTTGGATCACCAAGCAGGAATACAAGTTCTTGACATCTGCATGTCCAAAAATTCCAATTCTTTATTTGGTTCCAAAAATTCATAAATCCCTAACTTCTCCACCAGGCCGACCAATTGTCTCCTGTAGAGGCTCTGTACTGGAACCATTATCACAGTATTGTGATGTTTTTTTACAGAAGGAGGCAGCATTAGTGAAATCATATGTACGGGATACGGCTCATTTTCTTCAACAATTATTAGCATTAACTATTCCTGTATGGAATTTTCAAATGGTTACACTTGATATAACCGCTTTATATACTAATATTAATCAGACAGAAGCTTTGGAGTTGTTACAGAAACTGTTCACGTTTGCACCTCCACGACTCCCCCCATCAATTTTTGATGGAATTAATTACATTCGTTCTAACACGCAATTACTTTTTATCTCAGGGCCTTTTTTACCAACAGATTTTTGGGATTGCGATGGGGGCATCAGCGGCACCATCTATTGCAATGTTATATATGGGGGATTTTGAGGAAAAATATTTATATGGTACCTTATATTTCCACTATATACCATTTTGGAAATGTTTTTTAGATGACATCTTTTTTCTGTGGACTGGAACGTCATCAGATCTGCAGGAATTTTTGAAGTGGCTAAATGACATTAAGCCCAATCTAACTTTTACAGCACATATAGTGGATCAATATATTGATTTTTTGGATGTTTCGATATTTAAGGAGAGGGACCACTTTAGGACTTCCTTGTATTGAAAACCAGTACAGCGTAACAGTTTGCTTAAATTTCAGAGTTTCCATCCAAGCCCATTGAGGAGGGGTCTCTCTTTTGGGCAGTTTTTCAGGTTACGACGAATTTGTTCATCTTTGGTGAATTTTAAAATTCATGCAGCTGATTTAAGTAACAGACTCCTTGATAGGGGTTATCTGACAAAAATTATTGAGCTGGCATATCGTCGTGCCTTGTATACACATCGTGAATAGATACTGACTGATCAAGTAAAGAACAAATCTAATGTGGAATCCTCATCGTCTTTTGTAGGAGTTTTACCCTATATGACGTCAAGCACTGCTGTGGTAGACATTCTTAGGAAACATTGGCCTGTTTTGGAATTGCACCCCTGTTTCCAAAAACCTCTTATGGTGGCTTTTTCTCGAGGAGCAAATTTGGGAGATATTGTAGCCCGTTCAACAGTGGCGGTAGACAGACCTCCAGTTCCATCTATACAACATAATGGTCATGTTACTTGTGGTAATTGCATTTACTGCGCTTCTTCCTTAACGGGTGTTATGTGGACTCACCCTACGACGGGTCAATCAATCAAGAGATGGTGGGAAACAGACTGCACTACTTCATATGTGGTGTATATCATCTATTGCCCTTGTTCCCTTATGTATGTGGGTAGAACAACTCGAATAATAAAGACGCGTTTAAGTGAACATGTTTCACGTCTTCGGCGAAAAATTGAAACAGCTCCGATGGTCGAGCATTGTCTCGCATTAAATCATGACTTTCAAGATCTCCGTTGGTCAGTTATTGATCATATACCTCTAGATCCTAGAGGCAGAGATTGAATAAATAAACTTCAGAGATGTGAACAAAGTTGGATATTCCACTTGCGAACAGTGCATCCTACTGGTTTAAACAAAGAAGTTGATTGGTCTAGTATCATCTAACTTTGCACTTGTCCACATTAAGTATCATCTGCTATTTGAATGAGTGGAGGAGTAGCCTAGTGGTTAGAACACTGGCTTGGTAACCAAGCAACCAGGGTTCAATTCCCACTAGCACTCCTTGTGGCCTGGGCAAGTCACTTAACCCTCCATTGCCTGGGAAGAAAGGCCTGGCAATCTACTTCTGGTCACGCTGCCGAGAAAACCCAGGAGCTTCTGGATCACCAGGAGTCAGCATTAACTCAAAAGCACACATTGCATTTTTGCCATTTGAATGACCAGTCTTCCATTTTATCAAGGTCCTCATGCAATTTTTCACAATCCTTTTGTATTTTAACAACTTTGAATAATTTTGTGTCATCTGCAAATTTGATCACCTCACTCGTTATTCCCATTTCCAAGTCATTTATCAATATGTTAAAAAGCAGTGGGCCCAGCACAGATCACTGCGATACTCCACTATTTGCTTATCGTCAGGAACAAGCAGGAATGAGTCTTCACATATGGGTACATCGGTACTGACGGAGTCTGCACGGGAACGCTCCCCAGCGTCCAATCAGAACGATTTTGGGAGCATCCCACCACGCTTGCGTGCTGCCTTCCCGCCTTTCCCAACTGCCTCTCCTCAGTTTTCGTTTTTCTGTGGAGCCGGCAGGACGTACTCCTGTCACTGCAGAAAATTCTTCTTTTACTTTTTTGTTTTCTTGTGGTCGAGTCTGCCTTCCCCGATGCCTCCGGTACCGCCGGTGTTTCTTTCTTTCTTTTTTCTTACAAAATTTCCTTTCTGAGGAATATTTTTCCCTGTTAGTGCCTGATGTTTTTTCGGCCTGCTAGGCCTACTCACTCTCCTTCATGGAAATACCAGCCACTAACCCTAAGAAATGTTTAAACTGTGGCGGTACCAAATTAATTGTAGACACTCATAATTGGTGTCTACCCTGTTTGGGTCCTGACCAGCATCCGCTGGAGTGTTCCTTCTACAGCGGTATATCCAGAAGAAGTCTTCAGCATCAAGCATGTCTCGATACGCGGTCCCCATTAAACTTCACGGTACCAGCCAATGCTTCTTCTTCACAGGATCAGGTAACCCAAAAACAGTCTGTTAAGACTAGCCAGGCCTCGAGTGGTAGATCTCATGCTCAGCATAGAGATGCCTCCGACGTTGCCCTCGAGAACACCTTGGCATTAAAACCCCGGTGGGAGTCTTCGGCCTCCAAGCCATTTATGGGGTTTCAGGTTGTTTCTGGGGTTCTCGGTGGCGGCATCCGCTTGGGGCGGTACCGATACCCCAGCATCGACAATGGTGTTGGATGAAACATTCCTCACCAAAGATCGCAGTCTAGCATTCTCGGTTCCTTCGGGGCCGACTGAGCCGCTGCTGACCGATCTTCCAGTATCGGTATCCATGTCGGTACCCTCCAGATATGCATTGATAGACTCGCTTCCTTCGATGCCGAGTCTGGAATCGATCGCTAGTCTGGATGACTGGGTACCGACTCGTCTCGGTACCGACTTCAAACGGTACCGAAGACATTCTACCGATGATCAAGGTCTGCCACGTTCGGTTACTTCGGTACCAATAGAACTATCACAGACTGATCTTCATGTATCGGTATCAACGATGGTACCGGTCTCGGTACCGGTATCGACATCAACATCGGTGTTGGTACCTCCCATGCTCGTTTCAACTGGCTCGCTTCCTTCCATACCGAGTTTGGAATCGATCCCTAGCATTGACGATTTGCTACCGACGGGTTGCGGTACCGGCTTCCAGCGGTACCGACAACTATCCTTCAAGGACAATCCGATGCTTCACCCCTTCAGATCTTCTATTCTAGAGAATCTGAATGAACCGGTTGGTGCTAGAGCTAGTTCTTCAACAGATCTAGTTCTTACTCCTCTTTCTAGAGGATTCCCCTCTGGGGAGATTTCTTTTCAAGCATTCCTGCTTGATATGGCAAAGTTACTTGCCATTTCTATACCTGGTCAATATCCTGCACCAGGGGATCCAGAACCTCTGCAGATCCCCTGCAATCCAAAGGAAGTCATTATGTTTCCTTTGCATCAGACCTTGCAGGATCTCCTATTTAGAACATGGGAAGCTCCTTTAACGGTATCCCCACCTTCTAGGGCAACTGATCTTCTATACATGGTGCCCCCTTCTCCAGGTTTTCAAAAGCCTCAGCTCCTTCATCATTCTATTGTTGTAGAATCAGCAATGAGGCGTGTTAAGAGTACTAAGAAACACTCTTCTTATCTGCCAGGTCGTGAGGCTAAGACTTTAAATGCCTTTGGACACCAAACCTTTCAGGCATCCATGTCTTCAGCAAGAATTCTCTCATATATTTTCTATATGGGATTATCTCTTGAGGAGGTCACAAAGAATTTACTACTTTTGACCCCTTTTCTTCAAGAGCCTAAAAGAGCAGATTTTTCTATACTAGTCAATCATGCTCAAAATATTTCTAGGTTACTTACTCGTGCTTCCCTGGACTCTTTTGAGTCTGTTAGCAGAACTTCTGCTATAGCCATAGGGGCACGACGTAGAGCCTGGCTCCAAGCTTCAGACTTGGACAAATGGGTACAAGATAGACTGGGAAATACTCCTTGTACTGGAGAGAATCTCTTTAACAAGGAGGCTTTACTCCAAGCTGCTCAGTTAACTACTGACACTATTGCTTTCAGAGGCTTGTCTACGCCTTCCTCTATCCCAGTTTGTAGATCTCCTAACAAACTTTGTTCCCTTAAGGGGAGAAAGTTTTATTCATCTTCTACCCATCATACAGATGTTCCCAGACAGGGGAAACATCCAACCAGGCTAAGGAAACCACAACCTCAACAGGTTCAGCAAACCCAGCATCTGCAGGGCTTCCGATATATTATCATTACATCTTTCTTTCCTGTTTGGGGTTTAGAACCTGTAGTCTGCTTCTTCTTAATAGAAGCATCTACACTGTTTCCATCCTAAACTCTAGACATGGATCTCTTCTCAACAGACATCCATTCTTTTTGTTCTATGAGCTCTCAGGATGATCATGCTTATAAGTAACAGGGGTTTTTCTCTTCCTCCTGAGAGGGAAAAGAGGTGTAAAAACTATCAATAAGATAGTTTCCTGTTCCAGCATGTATCATCATACCTTTCCAGGGACTTACACATATCGTGAGTCTCCTTCAACTCTGTCTTTACCTACCCTCTTACTGAAACATTTCGTCTATAAGAGTGGTACCATTTAGCTGGAGCGGTTTTTCTAAAATCTCTGTAGGTTTCTACCTTTTCCAGTAAGGGGTTTCCTTTTCAGAGTTGTCCCCCCCCCTTTTTTTCAATCTTACTTGGGGCAGCTTATCAGTCAGTAAGGGAGTCTTGCCACTCCTGCTTATGTCTGTTCATTCTTTTCTGCTGCCTTGTTAATAGCCGCAACGGCAGGAATTTTTTATTTTATTTATTTATTTAACATTTCTTATATACCGCTTTTTCATGATATCAAGGCGGTTTACATTGAACAAACTGAAATTACATTGAACAAGGCATTATAACTTGGAGATAACTATTTTACCCTCTGGTTCTATTTACCAAGTAACCATGGTTTGTCCTCCATTAGCAATCCTTTCTGGCCTTACTAGTAAGTCCAAAACAGGTTATCGACCTTTCTTTTGGAAACTCTATTACTACAGGCCTATCGGCTTCATTTCTATTCCTCGCCATCTCCAATTCCCTTGGCATTGGCAGAATAGTTTAAGTTACGTATTGGCTTTTAAACAGCCAGTTTTTTCTTCTAACCAACCTGCAGCATGCTCTCTGCAACTCTACAGAGTAGCTCTGCACTATGGGCCCTTGCTAGAGAGCATTTGCATCTTCCTAGCAGATAATCCCAGATGGTTAGGAAGGCCTCATCCAGTCACGCCCCCTCATGACTGGCAGGGTTTCCCTACCTTTACCATCTCCCGTAAGGTCTCCTTTTAAAATGAAGGACACATGCCTTACATCATGTGAAAACCTAAAGAATTGCTCAGTTCCCTGGCTTTGTCCAAGTCTCCACTGGACTCCTTCACCAGGGATATTTTTTTCTTTTTCGTGCAGTTGTCCTTATATGGTTTTCATTTCCATTACGTCTTTTATCCAGTTACCTTACTACAGTTCTAAAAGGACCTGGACTTGCTGCCTGCAGACTGAAGATATCATCTGCACTTTTTTCATGTAAACCATCCTGGTTATTCAAGGGCTAGAATTCCTAAATGAATCTAGACTGCTCCTTGTCAGAGAGAGCATTCCCCTGACTCTGTCAATCATAACCAGGGAGAAAGTTTTTCTTGCATCTCTTCAAGCAGGTATTACCCTTCTTGTTATTAAATGCACCTCTCTCTCTCCACATACTCCTATGTGGGTATAGTTATATAGACATGTCTCTACCTACATATTTGGAGACATGTATATATCTATTGTCACCCGCTCACCCCCCAGAGGCCATAGGCATGGGTGGATTAAGCAGGGTAAGTTCTTTAATAGCTGTGGAGTATAGTAGAGAGGCTTGGCAATGCTCTCTGGGATTTGTAGTTCCACAACTTTAGCAAAAAGAAAGTAGTTGCAGTCGGAGTGATAAGGTTTGAAACAGGATTTATTCCCTTCCCAGGGTTGGATTTTCACACAATGAAATAAGGCAACACAAAAGACCATACGTCTGGTATCAAAATTAAAGAAACATTTGAACAAAGGATATGCTTATCTTCAGCTTTCACAATGGAGGCAAAATGGAAAAAGAAAACAGTTTTCCTTCACAAAACTCTTCCTGTCTGTTTTCTTTATGAATTAGCTCCTACAGCTCTTCAGCACAGAGAAACTATGCTATCAGATAAAGTGTATGTACAGTCCATGTAAATATCATCATTATCTTCCTCACACGGATCACATTGCATATCTTCTATACCGGGGCAAGTTTCCCGGTGAGTGAAACTTCTGTTCTGACTGCTGAGTTCCTCTCTATAGCTCTGGGAGTGCCCTTCCCCCATCAGCCTAGAGGTGAATGGGTAATTACCGTAATTACTATAGACTCTCTCAGAGGCGGCACATAATTCTTGGTAAGTACAGGGCTGACTGCTATAGTCTAAGCTTCTCCTATTAGGAAGAATAAGGTTACCTTCTGGCAGTTTCCCTTCAACATTCCTCCCTCGAGCACTGCCCTGCTCGTGGGAAGGCTTTTCACTCCGTGTCTGTTTGAGCTTTCTCCTTGGCACCAAATTATCTTCAGGATAATAGTTTTCTCCTGCTTGGTACCTTGTGCTGGGTGACTGGTCTTGCCTTAGCCTGGCCTCAGAGCTACTACCTCTGCTTCCTCTGTAGCAAGGTTCTTGGATGCAATGGTCAGCTGTGCACTGCTCTTCTAAGCAGCCCTTCCTGGGTTTCTCAGCTCTGCACCTCCCTGTTAGTCTCCTTTGGTCAGCAATTGGTTTTAACCAGCATGGAGATCCTTCTCTCCTGCCCCTCAAGCTTCTCTCCTTGCTTGGAGTTCTCCTGCTATCGGGACTTCTCTCCCTGCCAGCACGTCTCTCCCTACTACCCTCAGGTAAGTGATTTTTAAGTGCGTAGCTTGTGGTGTTCGTTTTGGCTCCACCCCTTGTCAGCTGCCCCTCATTTCCTGATGAGCCACGAGCTAGCTTTGGGTCTGGGCGTTCCCCTACACCACGTGAAATAGCTTGTGTATAGTTCCTATGGCAACCTTTGGCCCTGTGTATCTCTGAGCTGTCAAAGTTAGCTCCGTTTTGTTCAGAATCCCCTGTCTTCCTGGGCTTTGACCGCTGCACCTCATGACAGATCCCCCCCCCCCTTAAAACATTACGGGCTGCCAAACTTTCAATTGGACAGCACGTAATCTTATCTTGGGATCTGTATCGCTGCTCTACGTAAGCCATACTGGCAGTGGCCGACCTATCCTTCCATGGCTTAAGGAGGTTTAGGTGATACACCTGTTGGCGTCCCTTTTCATTTTCTATTCTATATGAGACAGGGCCCACCCTCTTTACTACAGTGCATGGCCCTTCCCAGTGAGCCTCAAATTTTGGTCCTGGATCTGCCACTTGGACAAGCACTTTATCACCTATCTCCAATTTCCTAGGTTTCGTGTCCCTGTCGTAATACTGCTTTTGTTTCCCCTTACTGGCCTGCAGATTTTCCATCGAGGATTTTGCCATCCTTTCCAAGCGTTCCCTCAGACCTTTTAAGAACTGAGGTACTTCAACCTCTGATGTGTCTGGTTCTACCCACTGCTCGTGTAGGATATCTAATATCCCTCTAGGGGATCTACCGAACATGAGTTCGTATGGGAATGCTTTCAATGGGGTTTGTACGCGTTCTCTACAGGCGTACAATACAAACGGGAGTAGAGTATCCCAGTCTGATATCTCTCCTTTTTTTAAACCCCTCCTAAGCATTTGCTTGATGGTTTGATTCATGCGTTCTACCAGACCATTTGTTTGGGGATGGTACGCTGCAGTTCGTATGTGCTTTATACCGAAGGCCTCCCATACAATAGCCAAATGCTTGGATAGAAAATTGCTACCCTGATCGGTAAGCACCTCCCTAGGAAACCCCACCTCACAGAATAGCTTCACAAGCTCTCGGGCTATGTTCCTCGCCAAGGTGTTCCTTAAGGGAATAGCCCATGGGAATCGTGTCGCGTGGTCTACTATCACCAGCAGGTACTGGAAACCTCTCGGTGTTTGGGTCATAGGGCCTACCATGTCCATTCCTATACGACTCATAGGTACCGCTATGGTGGGTGTAGATACCAATGGTACAGCCCTAGGTCTTAACGCTGTCACTCTCTGACATGAGGGACAAGACTCGCAGTACTGCCTGGTTTCCTTGAAAACCCCCGGCCAATAAAAGCGACCTAATATTTGGTCCAGGGTGCCCTGGATTCTCTTATGGCTTCCTATGGGGTGGTCGTGTGCCAAACGTAATACCGTGGCCTTAAACGTCGTTGGCACTATCAGTTGTTTTCTAATTGCCTCAGTATAAGGGTCCATACTTTCCCTGTATAAAATCTCGTTTTCCAGGAAAAACCTGGGCAGAGTAGGCCGGGTTTCTTGGGCCCATTCGAAGGCTCTTTTAAGCGCTGGGTCGGCCCGCTTTTCCGCGGGGAACGACGGAAACTTATTCACCAATTCAGCAGGTACCCAGGGCAAACCTGCTCCAGCCTCCAACTTGGCCCTCCCTTGGGTCCTATATTGCCTCTCTTGACGTCTCTTGGCCTTGGCTTTTCTGCCCCCCTTTACTGGCTCGTGGACTAAATCATCAAGCATGGGGAGAATATCCAATGCTTCCTCATTCGCTTCCTCACCTTGGGATCCTACCACCTCCTCAGGCTCTTCCGTGCTCCCAGATGATGTCTCTCCCACCCCCGAGGTTCCGGCTTGCGCCCGGGTGGAAACTAGGCCTGACCGGGTAGTTAAACCTGCTACCAGCCCCTTATAAAAGGGTGGCCAGTCCCTGCCTAGAATAATGTCCCTAGGTAATGCGGGGATTATAGCTACTGGTAATGTTTGTTCGGTGTCCAACCCCTGCACAGACAGTTTCTGTAAAGGGTACTGTGAGTATGCTCCATGTATGCATTTTACCCTCACCTGGCTCTCTGCTTGACTCGGGGGCGACGAATGGCGCCTCTCGATGGCTTCCCAGAGCCTGCGGGAAATCATACTCTGGTCAGCCCCCGAGTCAAGCAGTGCCAGTGCTTCTACCCCCTCTACCTGAATATGTAGAAGAAATCCGTCCTGTGCTGGCTTGTCCACTCCAGACATGAGGACAGTCCGCTTGATGCAGTCCTTTTGGAAATGTCCAGCTCTCCCACATAGATAGCATTTCCCTTTATGTGCAAGCAAAATATTATTATTAGCATTCATATTTTGTACATTACACATTTTCCCCTTGGGATGCCTCCCTTTCCTACCATCTGCCATACCTACTGCCTGCATTACCCCAAACCCGGAGGTGTCAGCTATCTGGGCCTCTAAAACCCTGTCTGCCAGACTAGCTGCTTCATTGGTAGATTGGCAGTTTTGAAAGGTAAGGTATGTTTTCATTTCTGCGGGCACAGCTTGGATAAATTGCTCCAAGACCACTGTGTCCAGTAGAGATTCCATGGTTCTCCTTTCTGGAGTTAACCACTTCCAGGCCAAATTCCGCAACCTTTGATGTAAGACTTTTGGTGTCTCCTGCAACTTCATTTTGGCCTCTCTGAACATCCTTCTATAATGTGAGGTAGTAAGCCCTAGCCTATCCTTGACTGCCTTTTTTATTTCACTATAATCAGCAGCAAGGGCTGCAGGCATTGCCTTATAGGCTGAAAGGGCTTCACCTGTAAGTGAAACCGCAAAACGAGTTGCCCATTGCTCACTAGGCCATTTCAGGGCCTCGCCTATGCATTCAAAAGCATCAATAAAATCATCTACATTGTCATAAGGACTCAATTGCCCTAGAGAGAATGCATGACTAGCATTTAGTCCTACCCCTGGTATTACTGAGGGGCTTTCAGTCCCAAGTTCTTGTGTTTTTTTCAAAAGCGCTTCCATAGCATCCAACAGTGGTTTCTGTTGCTCCCTCATCATGCTGGCACTTTGCTCCTGGATATGGCGAGCTAGTTCAAACTGCTTATCCCACTGGAGTTGCATCCACTGCATGACGTCTCTGGGCTCCATTCTGTACGCTGTGGAGAAAAGAGAAAAAAAACACCAAGTGCGGCACCTTATATTTCCTCTCCCCTTAGTCCTTCAGCACAGCAGCGCCCTCTTTCCTGCACAAATCCTCCCACGTTTATGCCCCAGGTAACGTTACCTTAGGCTTCGTGTAGAGGTCAGCTTACAAGAAAGGTTACTGCTTCCTTCACCGAACGGTCTGCCAGTGAACTTGCTTCCAAGGTCTTCAGGTACCGTAGCAGTTTCTTTAATAGTGTCCTTTTTTTTTTCAAGGTAAAAATCCGCAAAATTACGCCAAATGTCGCCCGCTCACCCCCCAGAGGCCATAGGCATGGGTGGATTAAGCAGGGTAAGTTCTTTAATAGCTGTGGAGTATACTAGAGAGGCTTGGCAATGCTCTCTGGGATTTGTAGTTCCACAACTTTAGCAAAAAGAAAGTAGTTGCAGTCAGAGTGATAAGGTTTGAAACAGGATTTATTCCCTTCCCAGGGTTGGATTTTCACACAATGAAATAAGGCAACACAAAAGACCATACGTCTGGTATCAAAATTAAAGAAACATTTGAACAAAGGATATGCTTATCTTCAGCTTTCACAATGGAGGCAAAATGGAAAAAGAAAACAGTTTTCCTTCACAAAACTCTTCCTGTCTGTTTTCTTTTTGAATTAGCTCCTACAGCTCTTCAGCACAGAGAAACTATGCTATCAGATAAAGTGTATGTACAGTCCATGTAAATATCATCATTATCTTCCTCACACGGATCACATTGCATATCTTCTATACCGGGGCAAGTTTCCCGGTGAGTGAAACTTCTGTTCTGACTGCTGAGTTCCTCTCTATAGCTCTGGGAGTTCCCTTCCCCCACCAGCCTAGAGGTGAATGGGTAATTACCGTAATTGCTATAGTCTCTCTCAGAGGCGGCACATAATTCTTGGTAAGTACAGGGCTGACTGCTATAGTCTAAGCTTCTCCTATTAGGAAGAATAAGGTTACCTTCTGGCAGTTTCCCTTCAACATTCCTCCCTCGAGCACTGCCCTGCTCGTGGGAAGGCTTTTCACTCCGTGTCTGTTTGAGCTTTCTCCTTGGCACCAAATTATCTTCAGGATAATAGTTTTCTCCTGCTTGGTACCTTGTGCTGGGTGACTGGTCTTGCCTTAGCCTGGCCTCAGAGCTACTACCTCTGCTTCCTCTGCAGCAAGGTTCTTGGATGCAATGGTCAGCTGTGCACTGCTCTTCTAAGCAGCCCTTCCTGGGTTTCTCAGCTCTGCACCTCCCTGTTAGTCTCCTTTGGTCAGCAATTGGTTTTAACCAGCATGGAGATCCTTCTCTCCTGCCTCTCAAGCTTCTCTCCTTGCTTGGAGTTCTCCTGCTATCGGGACTTCTCTCACTGCCAGCACGTCTCTCTCTACTACCCTCCGGTAAGTGACTTTTAAGTGCGTAGCTTGTGGTGTTCGTTTTGGCTCCGCCCCTTGTCAGCTGCCCCTCATTTCCTGATGAGCCACGAGCTAGCTTTGGGTCTGGGCGTTCCCCTACACCACGTGAAATAGCTTGTGTATAGTTCCTATGGCAACCTTTGGCCCTGTGTATCTCTGAGCTGTCAAAGTTAGCTCCGTTTTGTTCAGAATCCCCTGTCTTCCTGGGCTCTGACCGCTGCACCTCATGACACTATATGCAGATATATTTATGTCTATATATATACATCTATATGTATCTATGTGTATTTATGCCCATGTATATCTCTATATATGTATCCACATATATATATATATATATATATATATATATATATATATTAAGACATATCATCAGAGGTAGATATGTACCTAGATACTTATCTATCTGTCTAGGTTCATATATACATATATTCCTATATGACTCTGACATCTGGGCACTACCCTTATCAATGCTGTGCCAGCATGCATAGGGTTCTACGTACATATACAGCCATTCTCTGTGGTAATTAACACTTTCTTACCATAACCCTTCAGGTTTAGGTACCTCTGAAGCTCTCCATGTATCATTATCTTTCCTACATAAAATCAATTACGAAAGATGTTACTGATCTTCAATTAATCAGAGGCTATAACGCCTCGGACATCTGTCCTTATTTCTCATCGGATACAGGGGTCTTCAATACCCCTTCTCTCCTACAAGGACTATTTTCTAATTGTCCGTCCAAATTCGTCAAGCGTATCTCCTTTTGGTCCTAGGATTGTGCTATTCCCAAACCAAAAGACTTTAAGCCTTGTCTGATACAGCCTTCTGCGTTTTCTGCTGAAGTCCTTCCTCATTACACCACCCAGTTTTTCCCTGGGGCTACTCTCACCCTTGACGATTCTAACCTTCACCTGTCCTTCTACAGTTTGATTACCTCTACTTCATAGTGAGGTACTCCTTGAGGGTTTTCTACTGGTTCTTACTAACAGATCCATGTGAAACTCAATAAACCTTTTACAATACAACCAGGTGAGGTCCATATTGGAATATTGCTCTCCAATATTTACTTATTATGATCACCTACACCTAGACTCCCATCCGGAAGTCCTGGTTTAGTCTAGCTGTTTCACATCGTCTCTCTTTGTATTTCAACTCCTACCCTCTATCTCCAGGATGCCTGAGGTTCTGAGGGAAAGCATGGCTCATCTTAGATTCGCAACATGCTAGGACTCCCTCCAGGCATCTTAGCTTGGGAGTCCCCATATGTGAAGACTCATTCCTGCTTGTTCCTGGAGATAGCACAGTTACTTACCTGTAACAGGTGATCTCTGGGAATTGCAGGAATAAGTCTTCACAACCCACCCACCTCCCCAAGGACTTGTATTTCTCTATCTCTAACTTTCCCTTTCTCTTTGTCTCAGCTTTAAAACTTAACTGAGGAGAGGCAGTTGGGAAAGGCGGGAAGGCAGCATGCAGGCATGGTGGGATGCTCCTAAAAGCGTTCTGATTGGACGCTGGGAAGCGTTCCCGCGTGGACTCCGTCAGTACCGACGTACCCATATGTGAAGACTTATTCCTGCTGTTCCCAGAGATCACCTGTTACAGGTAAGTAACTGTGCTTTCTCCATTGATAAAAGTGGCCATTTAGCCCTACCCTCTGCTTTCTGTCTTTTAAGCAGTTCCTGATCCACAATACTACACTGCCTCCAATCCCATTACTTTTTAATTTTGCCAAGAGCCTCTCATGAGGGATCTTATCAAAGGCTTTCTGAAAATCCAGACACACTATATCAACCAGCTCACCTTGTATACCTGTTTGTTCACACCTTCAAAAATATTTAATAGATTAGTAAGACAAGACTTTCCTTGGCTAAATCAATGTTGGCTTTTTCCCATTAAACCATGACTATGTATATGATAGTAATTTTATTTTATATAATGGTTTCTACTATTTTACTACTACTACTACTGAGCATTTGTATAGTACTACAAGTCATACGCAGCGTTGCACAGACATGTAAGAGACGGTCTCTGCTCATAGAGCTTACAAACTAGTCAAGACAGACAATACAGAAGGTGTAGGTTGGGATAAAACAAGGGGGAAAGGAAAGAAAAAGGAGATCAGGTGAGTCAAGATCCAAAAGCAGAAGCGAAGAGGTGAGTTTTCAGCCTGGATTTGAAGAGGGTCAGAGAAGGTGCCTGGCGTACAGATACAGGTAGTTTGTTTCAGGCAGCAAGGTGAAAGGAGCGAAGTCTGGAGTTCGCAGTAGAAGCAAAGGGCACAGATAGAAGCAGTTTGCCAGAAGGGCGGAGTTCCCGAGGGGGGTTGTAAGGAGAGATAAGAGAGGAAAGGTGCTGAGGAGCTGCAGAGTGAATGCATTTATAGGTCAGCAGGAGAAGTTTGATCTGGATATGGAAACAGATAGGGAGCCAATGAAGTGACTTGAGAAGAGGAGTAATATGGGCATGATGAGGCTGGCGGAAGATTAGCTGCGCAGTAGAGTGCTGAACAGATTGAAGGGGAAAGAGATGATTTTGCCTAGTACTGATGTCAGACTTGCTGGTCTGTAGTTTCCCGGATCACCCCTGGAACCATTTATAAATATTGGCATTACATTGGCCATTTTCCAGTCTTCGGGTACTACAGATGATTGTAATGATAGTTCACAGATTACTAATAGTAGGTCTGCAATCTCATGTTTCAGTTCCATCAATACCCTACGCTTCAATTTATCTAATAGTTGTAATACATCTTCCCAGTTTATTGATATTTCTTTCAATTCTTCCAATACATCACCTTTATATACCATTTCAGGCATGGGTAAATTCCCTACATCATCTTCAGTAAAGATCGAAGCAAAGAATTCATTCAGTCTCTTTGATATTGCCCTTTTTACTCCTCTATCATTCAGTGGTCCAACTGACTCTTTCACAGGTTTTTTTTTCCTACGAATGTACTTTAACAAGTTTTTAGTATGCATTTTTGCTGTCATAGATATCTTTTTATTTCAAATTTTCTCATTGTTTGCCTAATCAATGCCTTCCCTCTAACTTGCCAATGGTAATGTTTCCCATTTTCGTCATTTAACTCCTTTTTCCACGTCCTGAAAGATGCTTTTTTGGCAGCAATAGCCTCTCTGGCCTTGCCTTTAAACCATGCTGGCAGTTTTTTGGACTTCCTTCCACTTTTCTTAAAGCATGGAATACAGCTGTTCTGGGCTTTCATTTAGGAGGGCTAGGGGCTTCAACAATAACAAAACGTTGGTGTTTCCATATTTTACCACATCAAGTGCAGATGTGCAGACTTCTTTAAGAAAGGTTTGGGGAGAGTGAAGGAAGTGGTGCCGGTAAAAGCAGTCACAGGATTGGTGGTGTCGTCATTGTAGCGCCAGGTAGAGCTTTCCAGTCTTCCAAGCCCCTGTGACATCATCAGTTTGGGCTGGCATCCTACAAAAATGTTTGAGGCATGCAGCCACAGGAGCATGGCCAAAAGATCATGGCCTAAGAGACACGCCCCTTTGGAGCCTGCAGAAGCTGGAAGGGCCGGAATATTCTATGGATATAGTAAAGCAGAAAAAGAAGATCAAAAAATCTATAGCAGCCCAGGCAGCTGGTTAGGGTAACAGATTCTAAGAGGCAGCAGAGACCAGCAACAATCAAAGAAAGCAATAAACCCCAACAGCCAGACTAACTGAAAGAACCATCAGCATGTTCTCTTACCTACAGAAAGAGCTGGCACGCGCGCACACACACAAACACACAGTCCATATTTAAAAGTATGATGTTCAATTATTCATTTTTTAAAATTTAATTCGTAGATTATATAATGCAGTAATCACCCTCCGAAAATATCCATTATTACATATTTTACACCATAATCTATGCCAGTGGTTCTCAATCCAGTTCTCTGGGACCCTCAGGCCAGTCAGGTTTTCAGGATAGCCACAATAAATATGCATGACATAGATCTGCATACACTGCTTCCAACTGGACTAGGGGTCTCAGAGGACTGGGTTGAGAATCATTGATCTATGCATACACGTCTCTAGAGGTAATAAGGGAAATATAGATTCTCATCGAGAAGCAGCCAAACTCAAAAAGGAAAGAGAAAATATAATTCCAGCCCACATCCAGGAGAGTCTGGAGAGAGTAAAATGTAAATAAGAACTGCAATCTAGGCGTAGAACTTCGGTAATGTCACAAGAACCCTATCTGGACTAACCAACCTTACAGATTCAATTTAAACAAAGTGAAAAAAACTAACTCATTTACCCAGTTGAAAGGATTCTAATTGAATAAAATGAAAAAAATCTATTGCTTCTCCTGAAGTTTCCGAGCATTTGCAAGGAAATTTGAAAAAAGATGGCCTCCAATGCCAAGTCCCTTGATTTCAAAATTAAAAAAGCTGTCCTCCTTAACTGTGTAGCTCTAGCAACATCTGGGAAGACATTGCTAGACATTACTAGGTTGGCCACAAAAGGAAATAGACTTCTTAAGAAAGTAAAGACTTAAAATAGTACTTCTATCACTTTCAGTCACAAATGTAGCTAACAAAGTCATCCGGTGGGTATGTCTTCAGAAGAATTTTCCAGAAATGCAGACACATTGAAACTATGAACTGTGATCCACACTCTCCCAGTTATGCATTGTTATCAGAGATTCTACAGTGTATTTTGTTTCCTGTAAAACACTGATCCCCAACTAAACATTCGCAGAACAAGTCCCCCCTCCAATTCTACACTCCCAGTTACATGAACCCCCCCCTCAAATTCTATGTAAATCCCTGACCATTACTGTTCTTCATAAACCGCTTTGATTATATAAAAAAGTGGTATGTAAAACATATTAAATAACCAAAATAAATAAAAAAAATTGTAGAACTACTATTAGTAATCTGTGATCTGTCATTAAAATCATCTGTAGTACCCGAAGCTTGGAGAGTGGCCAATGTAATGCTCATTTTTCAAAAGGCTTCCAGGGGTGATCCAGGAAACTACAGACCTGTGAGCCCGACGTCAGTACTAAGCAAAATGGTAGAAACCATTATAAAAAACAAAATTACTGAACATATAGTCATGGTTTAATGGCAGAAAGCCAACATGGATTTAGCCAAGGAAAATCTTGTTTCATCAATCTCATATTATTTTTGAAGGTGTGAATAAACTGGTAAATTAAGTCCCTCATGAGAGACTTTTTGGGGAAATTAAAAAGGCAATGTACTATTGTGGATTAGGAATTGGTTGAAAGATAGAAAACAGAGAGAAAGATGAATAGTATGCTGGCCCGCTGCTTTTGAACATATTTATAAATGACCTGAAAATGGGAATACTGAATGAGGTGATCAAATTTACAGATGATACCAAATTATTCATAGTTGCTAAAACACGAGAGGATTGTAAATAATTGCAAGAAGACCTTGATAGATTGTGAGACTGGGCATCCAAATGCCAGATAACATTTAATGTGGACAAGTGCAAAGTTATGCACTTAGGAAAGAACAACCCAAACTACAGTTAAATGATGCAAGGTTCCAAATTTGCAACCACCACCCAGGAAAAGGATTTTGGAATCATCATGGATAATACGTTGAAACCCTCTGCCCAGTGTGCAGAAGCAGCCAATAAAACAAATACAATCCTGGGAAATATAAAGCAAGGAATGGAAATAAAACCATGGATATTGTAATGCCTCTGTATTGCTCCATGGTGTGACCACACCTTGAATATTGTGTGCAATTCTGGTCATCATATCTTAAAAAGGATATAGCAGAATTAGAAAAGGTACAGAGAAGAGTGACAGAAATGGTAAAGGGGATGAAAGGATATCCCTACCAGGAAAGGCTTAAAAGGTAAGGGCTCTTCAACTTGGAAAAGAAACGGCTGAGGGGAGATATGTTAGAGATCTATAAAATAACAAATAGAGTAGAACAGGTAAATGTAGATCGGTTAATTGCTCCTTCGAAAAGTACAAAGAGTAGGGGACACGATCTGAAGTTACAATATAGCCAATTTAAGACTAATCTGAGAAAATATTTTTTTCACTGAACGAATAATCGAACTCTGGAATTCCTTACCAGAGGATGTAGTAAAAGCTGTTAGTGTAGCTGTATTTAAAAGAGGGTTGAAAAGTTCCTGGAGGAAAAGTCCATAAACCACTATTAAAGAGGTCTGTGTAAATCCACTGCTTACTCATTGGACAAGTAGCATGGAATCTGTGTACCTTTTCAGAACCTGCCAGGTACTTGGGACCTGGATTGGCCACTGTTGGAAACAGGATATTGAGCTTGATGTACCCTTGGTCTGACCCAGTATGGCATAACTCCATATCTTACATTCTTATTAAACTGATGGAAAGTTTAAATAGCTGGAAACTAGAGTGACTGATTTTGAGCAATGCTTGCAGGCAGTTGAATCTCATTTAAATGTTCTGCAAGCTACAGGATCATTAGGGATTAAAGACAATTGGCTATTCTATCCTAAACTGGAAGCAATTGAAAATATGGCTCATGCAAAGAATTTTTGTTTCTTAAATTTCCCATTTTCTCATTTATCTCTGGAATATTTAGAAATATTTCAAAGAAACCTATCTCTGGCTGAGTCTGTAGAGATGGGGTTATCAAAATGTTGCTAACTTTCTGAGGAGACTTGCCTGGAAAATAAAATGGAGGGAGAGCTCAATGTATTGGGTGCTCCTGGTGATTTTGATCTTACGGAGCTTCTAGAGTCCTCTTAGGATGACATAGCAGATAGAGCAACAGTCCTGGTAACTTTCTTGAAAAAGCACGACAAGATTATGACTTTAAAGGTTTTAAAGCTAAATATGTGCAGATTTGCAGACAAAACATTCAAATAGTCTGGGATATAACAAGAGATACCCAGTTGCACAGAAAGGGTTTGTTGAAGACGAACCCCCAAGTTTTTGGCTCTGGGGCAATTTCTCCAGATAGGTTAGCATTACGCCTATCGTGAGAGTCATGAATCTTATTCCTAAGCTATGGTAAGTCGAGTTTGATCTCAGTCTCTCAAAATTACTACCAATGCTCATCGTTGCTTCAAAGAGAGCATCTTTCTGGAGTTCATAAGATGAAACATGTATGGGTAATTTATCAAGATGTGCTTGGAAATTCTTCTTAATCAATTAAGCTTGTGGAGTCCAACACAATGCAAAATAACTCTGTATCTTTCTGCCAGATTTTCTTGGTCACTGACTGCATTTCTTGGTACTAGAAGATCTCACTCTCAACACAGAATGGCCTCTTGGGACTGGTATCTCTGGGAGCTTCTTTCTAGACAAATGGAATAAGACCATATGGTCTTGCATGCTAAAGCTCTGAGGAAACAAGTGGAGGAACTCAGAGAGAAGATGGCGAGGCTGAAGAGCATTCAAGACAGTGAGAAGTACATTGACGAGATGCTTCTTGCAGCAACCAAGCTTTCCAGCAGAGGAGAAGATGGGTGTCAACAGAATGTCGATGGTTGGACACAAGTCACCAGGGCCTGCAGAATCACCAATCCAACTTCTCCAGCCCTTGAATTGAAGAACCATTATGAAGCCCTGGAAGTGGAGGAGGTGAAAGTATCCCTGGAAAGGGAAGAACCAGAGCTCAAGTACCCCAAAGTTGCAGAATCAGTGACCACAAGGAAGCGAAGGATACTGGTGGTTGGAGACTCTCTTCTGAGGGGTACTGAGGCGTCCATCTGCTGACCAGACTTGATGTCCAGAGAGGTATGCTGTCTGCCTGGTACCAAACTCCAAGATGTTACGGAGAGTTTGCTGGGACTCATCAAGCCCACTGACTATTACCCAATGTTGCTAATCCATGTTGGAACAAATGATACTGCCAGGTATCCCTCGGAATGTATCAAAAGTAACTTCATGGCTCTGGGACAGAGGGTGAAGCAGTTAGGTGCACAGGTGGTGTTCTCTTCAATCCTCCCTGTTGAGGGTAAAGGCCAAGGCAGAGAGGCTCGCATCCTGGAAATGAATGCATGGCTGGTGGATATTGTTCCAAGGGTTGCAGAGCAGAGATGGCATCCATCTGTCCAAGAAAGGTCAATGCGTCTTCGGTAGTAGACTGGCTAATCTATGAAAAGGGCTTTAAACTAAATTCATTGGGGATGGGTGAAGAAAGCCCCCAGGTAGATGATACATTAAATACCTTTATGGAAATGGGTAACAGGGGTAACATATGGAAAGCAGTGTGTATAAATGCCCATAGCATGGTAAATAAGATCCCTAATGTTGAAGCTTTGGTGGGAGTGGCTGACTTGGATTTAGTGGCAGTTACAGAAACATGGTTCACAGAAAACCATGATTGGGATGTAACTATACCTGGCTATACTTTATCCAGAAAGGACAGGGGAGGAAGAAGGGGAGGAGGAGTGGCACTATATGTAAAAACTACTATTAAAGCTTTGGAATTACAGAGCTTAAAAGGGAGAGAGGAGGCATTGTGGGTTAAACTAGAAAGAGGGAAAGAGAAATCTGTTTGCATTGGTGTGATATACAGACCTCCCTCACAAGAGGAAGAGGTGGACAGAGAGTTAATTGAAGACATACGCAGCATTGCTAGGAAAGGGGAAGTACTACTGCTAGGAGATTTCAATATGCCAGATGTTGTTTGGCACATTCCTGCTGCAGTATCATCTAGAAGTAAGGAGCTCCTGGATTCTCTACAGGGAGAGCTATTCAGGCAATTGGTAACAGACCCCACACATGAAGGGGCCATACTGGACTTGGTGCTTACCAATGGTGAAAGTGTTTGTGATGTTGTAGTGGGAGATCATTTTGCATCCAGTGATCACCAGATGGTGTGGTTCAGTATTAGGACTAGGGCTGTTAGAATCCATTCAAATGTGAGGATCTTAGACTTTAGGAAAACTAACTTTGCCAAGATGGGCCAATACCTCAGGGAGTCGTTAGTGGGATGGGAACAGCTGGGGGATGTAGAAAAACAGTGGGCAAAACTGAAAAGGGATATTTTAAGGGCAACCAACCTTTTTGTTAAAATGGTAAATAAAGGTAAAAGGAAAAGGAGACCGCTATGGCTTTCGAAAGAAGTAGATGAAAAAGTGAAGAAAAAGAGGGAGACCTTCATAAAATACAAGAGATCACAGAGAGAGGAAGACAGGCATCTATATTTGGAAAATCTTAGAGAAGCTAGCAAAGTAGTCAGGAAGGCAAAGATTCAAAAGGAGGAGGAAATAGCCAATGCAATAAAATGGGGGGATAAGACATTTTTCGGCCAGCAATGAGATGGATCGATACAATAACAGCAGCTACGGGTAGCAGTCTGTCAACAATGAGCTACCTGACTGAAGATCGTACACAATTTAGGATAGCTATCCAGCGGGTCACCATGAGTCGACTCCGATTCGATGGCACTTAACAACAACAAGACATTTTTCAGATATGTTAGTGAGAAGAGGGAGGGCAAAAGTGGTATTGTCAGACTTAAGGGTGCAGGGGAGGAATATGCAGAAGCTGATGAGGATAAAGCGAAATTGCTTAACAAATATTTCTGTTCTGTGTTCACAGATGAAGAACCAGGAGCAGGACCTCAGAAAACACCCACAAACAGGAATAGAAGTGAGGGACATCTTGAACAATTTTCAGAAGACTGTGTTCATGAGAAACTAGCTCAACTTAAAGTAGACAAAGTGATGGGACCAGATGGGATACAACCTAGAATACTGAGGGAACTTGGGGACATTCTAGCAGCTCCATTGACTGACCTTTTCAATGCCTCATTGGAGTTGGCAATGGTGCCAAAGGACTGGAGAGAGGCTCATGTGGTGCCTTTACACAAAAGCAGAAGTAACGATGTGGTTGAAAACTACAGGCCGGTTAGTTTAACTTCGGTGGTGAGTAAATTATTGGAAATGCTGCTGAAAGAGAAAATAGTAAGGTTTCTGGAGTCCAGCGGATTACAGTATCCGAGGCAGCATGGATTCACCAGAGGCAGATCTTGTCAGACAAATCTGATTGATTTCTTTGACTGGGTGACCAGGGAGAGCCCTAGATGTGGTGTATTTAGATTTCAGTAAAGCCTTTGACACTCTTCCTCACAGGCAACTTATAAACAAACTGAGCACCCTAGGGATGGACCCTAAAGTTACTGCTTGGGTTAATAATTGGTTGGGTGGGAGGCGACAAAGACTCTACAGGCAAATGGAGCTCACTCTGAGGAGAAGGATATTACCAGTGGTGTGCCCCAGGGATCTCTCCTTGTTCCGATTCCTTTTAACATCTTTGTTAGTGATATAGCGGAAGAGCTGTCGGGGAGGGTTTGCCTCTTTGCGGATGATAGCAAAATCTTCAATAGAGTAGACACCCAGGAAGGTGTAGATAACATGAGGAGGGATTTAGATAAACTTGAAGAATGGTCTAGAATATGGCAGCTGGGAATTAATGTTAAAAAATGTAAGGTCATGCTTTTGGGCTGCAGCAATCCAAGGGAGCAATATAGTACAGGGGGTGAAGTATTTTTGTCAACTAAAGAAGAGCGGGACCTAGGCGTGGTTGTGTCTAATGATCTCAAAGTAGCTAAACAAGTAGAAAAGGTGACGGCAAAAGCTAGAAGGATGCTTAGGTGCATACGGAGAGGAATGGCTAGCAGAAAAAAGGAGGTGATAATGCCTCTGTATAAGTCTTTGGTGCGACCTCATTTGGAGTATAGTGTGCAATTCTGAAGACCGCACCTTCAAAAGGATGTGAACAGGATGGAGTCGGTGCAGAGGGAGGCTACTAAAATGATTAGTGGTCTTCATTATAAAGCATATGAGGACAGACTGAAGGATCTTAATATGTACACCTTAAAGGAAAGGCGGGATAGAGGTGATATGATTGAGATGTTTAAATACCTCCATGGCATAAGTGTTCAGGGAGAGAGCCTCTTTCAATTGAAAGCAAGTTCTGCTAAGAGGGGACATGGGATGAGGGTGAAGGGAGATAGATTCAGGAGTGATATACGGAAATATTTCTTTATGGAAAGAGTGGTGGATGCGTGGAATAATCTCCCAGTGGAGGTGGCAGAGATGAGGACAGTAACTGAATTCAAAAAAGCATGGGACAAACACAGAGGATCTCTAAAGGAAAAAAGGGGACTGTTGTAGATGTTGATATGGAAGGACAGACTAGATAGGCCATGCGGTCTTTTTCTGTCATCATATTTCTATGTTTCTATGTAATCTACCCTTCAATTTTAATTGCTGTTGTCCTTTTTTTCCTTTAGAGATCTTCTGTGTTTGTGGCATGCCTTCTTGAATTCAGATACTGTCCTTGTTTCTACTATCTCCACTGGGAGACTATTCCACGCATCTACCACTCTTTCCATAAAAAAAATATTTCTGCAAATTACTCCTGAGTCTCTCCCCTTTCACCTTCATCCTATGTCCTCTCATTACAGAGTTTACTTTCAATTGAAAGAGGCTCTTCTGTGCATTTATGCCATGAATGTATTTATTCTCTCTGTCATATCTCCTCTGTTCCACCTTTCCTCTAAAGTATAAATATTGAGATTTTTGTCTGTCCCTATATGGTTTATTACAAAGATCATTGACCTGGACAGAAGTACTTCATCCCTTATAATGTACCGTACCTTTTGATTTTTGCAGCACTAATACATGACCCTGCATTTTTTACCATTACATCTCAGCTGCCAAACTCTCAACCGTTCTTCATGCTTAGCTAGATCCCTCCTCATGTTATCTACTACTTCCTGATTATCTACTCTATTGTAGATTTTGGTTTCATCTGCAAACAAGCAAACCTTACCTGACAGCCCTTCCACAATATCACTAACAAAACTGTTTAAAAAAAATCAAATCAAGGACAGATCCCTGTGGCAAACCACTGGTAACGTCCTTCTCCTCAGAGTGAGTTCCATTTACCTGTACCCTTTGTCGCCTCTCACTCAACCAATTTCTAACCCATTCAGTCACTTTAGGGTCCATCCCTAGGGTGCTCAATTTATTTATAGGTCACCAGTGCAGAACAGTGTCAAAGGCTTTACTGAAATCTAGGTACACTACATCTAGGACTCTCCCTCTGTCCAACTATATGGTCACCCAGTCAAAGAAATTCATCAGATTTGTCCGACAAGATCTGCTTTTAATAAACCCATGATGCTTGAAATCCTGCAATCCATTGGACTCCAGGTCAAGATGTTCAAATATATGCATCGAAAATTAATGACAGATGTGCCACCTAGCGGGAAAATGAATTTATACCTAGTACGTCAATTGACGCAACCAAGAAAACTGAGTGGTTTTCACAAGTTTTCTTACAACGGCTAACATAAGAACAGTGTTAACTATATTGAAAAGTAACTGCAAATTCAAAAGTAACTGCAAAGTCCATGTCAGTTAACAAATAGGTAACTTCAAATTAATTCACATCTGCAAATCATGCTATACGCAGTCGTCGTGATAATGTGTCAATTGACGCACTTTGAGGTTTCTAGGTAAAATGCCTTTTGGGGCATCTAGTGTTAAACACAGTCAGGGTCATTCTGAACCATGAATAAGCCATTTGCATGTACGCTGTAGATGTGCACGTCGGGGAAATCCAGACGGTATTCAGAATGGACGAGTGCAAGTGATGTATGTGTATCTATGGACATGGATGGGGTGGGATGTGATGGGGGCGTGCCTGTTGGCAAGCACGTCTGACCAGTATTCCATCTGCGAATGTGTACATCTGCTTGAGTATCCATGGACGTCTACATTATACCTGCTAAAATGTGGACTAACAGACAGAAGGAAGAACATAAAGTAGAGAAATGATATGAATTGATGCAGAACATACTACCCTGAGCCCCACTGCAGCCCAGTGAAAGGTATGGCAGTGACACTACATATGTGGCCACCATATCGGAGTGCCCAGGATGAAGATGTATGGACTGCAATATACATAGGAGGGACAGTACAAGGTGCAGGAGAAGGTTCAGGCAGCGGCAGAGGGACAGTGGCATCAAGTACAAATGTCCACAGTGCCTGAGGTAGAGAGAATACAGAGTCCAGCAGGTGCATGATGAAATGTGTGATGCATGCATGAAACACAGTTACACCCACACAACTGACACCAGTGCCCAGCTGTGCCCACCCCACACACCCAGATTCACAGCAAAACTCAGATTGCCCATACCCCCACCCTCTACCCTCCAACCTGCAATCCACCCACCCACACTCTGTGTCCACCCAACCCCACCCCCAACAAAGGCAACAGGCAGGCAGGCAGGCAGGCAAATGAACCCAGGACTACCGCTGCCCACCCATGTACCCGGACCCGACCACTCCCCCACCCAGAGATGACACCAGCAGACCCCAGTGGCATGTCAATGGGTGGTGTGGGTGATGGCACGCCCCCTGAGACCAGGCTGCTGCTGTTGCTGGTCTCTCCACATGCCTCGTGGAAAGGTGAGAAGACAAGTGGGGGCCCAGGATACAGGATTGCCCCACACAGATGCTGCCCATGCAGTGGCCTGTGTGGACACCATACTGGTGGATGGCAGGGCGGCAGATTCATGAGGCCCATGAGCATCAGCAGGGGGCATAGTAGCAGCAGCTGACATCAGGGGTATGGACACAGAGAACAGCACAGGTGCATCAGTGGTGAATGGCACACCCTGTAACCCACCAAAATGGACAACCAGCAGATTGATGTGTGCCCCAAGGTGACACACGGAGGCTATCAGGTAATTGGTCGCTGCCAGCTGCTGTTCCTGGACTGCCAACTGCATGTCATGGAGGGCCAGCTGTGGTTTCTGCAATGCCACAGTGCACCTGAGGAGTTGTAGCTTTTCACGTTCATGTGCCTCGCGGCCTTCCTGCTGGGCAAGTATGCACTCTGCACAGTGCACCAGCTGTACAAAGGTGGCACTGCCCATGGTGACCAATGCCACTAGGCCAGGGTTGGAGCTCAGGTGATGGTGCAAGCTCATCCTCAGTATCCCCTGAGCTACCACAATCTGGCTTTGCACTACTGGCAGGCTGTGTACTTCCAGTAGGCTCTGCACTCCCATCCACAGGAGCTGCAGGCTGGGAGGCATCCCCCTCTGGTGGCACCATAGCCTTGTCCCCCAGTGTGGCAGTGGAGGATTCACCAGTGGTAAGGCATGCATGGGATCAGCACTGGGTCCAGCATCTGTTGTGGCACCTGCTGAGAAAAGCAAGGATGATCAGCCTAATGTGAACCCCCGCATCCATTGACACTCCCCCACACCCACACACATGGGCTGTTTCAGTGCACTAAGGCCCCAAGGACACCAAACCACAGAGGTGGAGGGGCAGCGGGGAGAGTGTAATGCAGTCCAGGGAGGTGCCACCATCACAGAGCCACCCGGTGAGACAGCAGAGGGAGATATGACAGTGCAACATGGCCATGCATGCCCCACCCCACACCAGTGGGGACTAGTGTGAGAGGGCCAGTAGATGATTCAATGGGTCCCCATACCATGGATGAAGGCCCGGGATGTGGGACATGCAGCAGGTGTATGGTGGCACAGACACATACCTTGGGCCAGTGGGCACCATGAGATGTCCACATCTCTGACACTCTCCAATGTGGCAGTGTCCACAGTGGCTAGGACCCGGTGTTTTAGTTCGGTGAGGCACACCTCATAACTGCCCTGGCCCACAGCACGTGCCTTCCTGCAGGTCTCATGTCACACCTGCTGCCACTTGTGCTTCACGTCCTCGATGTCCCAGTTGTTATGGTAAATGGCATTCAACTTGCAACATATGGAAAGCCACCTGCACCACCTCTCATAGGCACCTACACAGGCCTTGTCAGTGCCCATGAGAACCACAAGATTGGCTAGTATCTCCTCGATGAGGAGGGTCTGCTCCCCATTGCTGAAATTATGCTTCCTATGGGAAATTATGCTTCCTTGGGAGCCATAGCAGAGAGCACAACAGCTCTTGAATGGGGAGTAGCCTATAGGGAAGCAGTATTGCACTAATGAAATTTCACAGAGGCATGGCCATGCCGATATTTTATAGTGGGTAGACGTATAACGGCACACAAGTCCAAATGTATGGAATACAGAACAACTTTGTGTGTCTTGACACACGCAGATGTGCGTAAGTGTACATAGATGTCCATGTTTGCCATGCAACGTATAAATGTTTGTGTGGCTCCGCACGTCTTTCTTTTCCATCAAGCAATGCTTCCATGATGTCCTGTGAGCTGACAAGAGGCGATATTGGATCATACAGCCATCATGGTATGATAAATGGTACATGGTAGGTACTAAGGATCAGTGGGATGGTATGTGTGCTGGGGCCTATGCCCCTGATGCATGTGTGCAGTGCTGGCGGCCTTGTGGGTAACAGTGGCATGCATGGGCCTGTGTGCAGAGGCCAGTTGCCCTGCACAGGCACACACCACAGGGCAAGCCAGTGTGGATATGGGGCTTGTAGGGCTGGTACCCCTGCAATTCTACATGCAAATCTCTGGCCTGCTCAGCAACTCAGGCCTGAACCAAACTGCACAAAACAAGATGGATTCTACACTTCACTTTTGCTGTGTTCAGCTATAAGCCTGTCCTTCATGCAACTGCTTGCACAGCGTTTCTAAGTGTGCATGCATACAGAGGCTATTGTCCGTGGCTGGCCTTGGACACTTGTACATGCCCAGAAGTTACATACTGTTGCTTCTGCCTGACTTTTACCATGGCTCCTTTGTTTGCAAGAAGCTGCTCATCATCGACCTTCTGATTCGCTGAGAATACCTCAGACTGCCTGGTGCCCACCAATCATCGGACCTATGACGGAGGATTCTCACACAGAATTATGCATTCTGCGCTGGAAACTTTAGTTAGTTAGTTAGTTGTAAGTTGGAGAGTAAGAGAGAGTTGGGGACTTTCCCCACCTGGACATATAGACCTCTGCACCGGTCCTGCTGCTGTGCACTGCGTACCTGATTCCTGAGCCCTGAGCCTTCCGCCAGACGGCCCCTATGTGTGGGCTAGGCCGTCCTCCACAGGTCTGAGATAAGACTTTCATAGATACCTCCCAGTTCGGACTTACTGCGGCTCACCTGACAAGGCTAGAGCCCGCACCAGCTAGAAGCTGCTTCTGAGTGCCAACGGAGCTAAGGTACTGGCTTATCTCTCCTCTCCTGGATGGGCAAAGGGGTTAGCAATATATTTCTTGCTTTTCCTCAGTGCAGAGCGAATCAGTGATGTCTGGTTCCTAATCTGATTTCTTACGTTGTCCAATTGTATATCTGTACAATAACAAATTGTTACTTTGTTTCTAATTAGCCATATATGTGTGTGTGTATATTTTTCTATTTGGTTGCCTATAATAAAGTCTAATATATATCTGCAGACCAGAATTCTTTCGTGGCTCATTGCCAGAATAACTCACCGAGCCTTGGGCTGTATATTAGTAGCTATCTCCCCTAGACAACAACAGAGAGTCTAACTTATTTTTGTGCTACTATATACCCTACAGGCTATCTGGGGCAAGGGGCGACTGGCTTGCATGAAAACGTGGCAGGGCCTAACCACATGGACCCCCTGTGCACTAGCCCTCCCCCACAACTGTTGCCCCATGCCTACGCAACTGCACTGTGGTCACTGTACAAGGGGTGTATATGTTTAGACCCCACAGGCACATGCCTTTAGGTGTGTTGTAAACGGCTCCTGCTGCGAATATTTATTTATTTATTTATTTTTCTTATATACCGCGCTCTTCGATATCGGTGCGGTTTACATGGAACATAGGAGAGTTTTACAGTGGGGGATTATATGGTTGGTGGTCTAAATTTTGGTCGTCTGCAGATTGACCTATGGATTTTTGTGAGTATACATTGGCCGGACAGCTGGTTGGCAATGCTATGATTGCATCATTTGTATACCTCCATGGCATGTGTGCACAGGTTGGGGCCTCCTTCAATTGACAGCTTGCTCTGCTGCACGGTATCATTGGTTGGGGGTAGAAAAGAATAGACTCGGGTATAGTATGCAGAGCTGTTTCTTTGCAGACACAGTAGTGACTGCATGGGATAGTTTCCCATTGGAGGTGGAGGTGCTGTGGACAGTTTCAGACATGGGAATGGGGCAGACACAGGGTTCTTTCAGGGGACTGTTGTGGTGGTGGTCTTTTCCTGCCATCATGTTTCTATGTTTCTACTGTGCTGTGTTTTGGGTGGCAGTATCGGACCATGTTGCTGTTTCAGTGTGTTCGTTTCCTTTCCATATGTGCTTTCCCTTTTGTCCTTTCTGAATACTTTACCCCCGTGCCTGTCTCTTGGCCATTGTGTTTCTGTTTGCTTGTTTCCTGTGCATGGCTGGTTTTGTGTTTACAATCCTTTGATGGTGTGATGGGTCCAGCTATCCCTTGCTCCTTTTGCCTTATTACTTTGCAGCTACTTCCTGGCTCTTTGCAATGTAGTTGTCCCACCACATGCCCTTCCCCTACCTCCCCCCTTTCCTGATTTGTCCTACTTACTGTGCTAGGATGATCTTGATTCGCTCCCAATCCCTGTGTGCTGCTGCTAGGTCTGGCCATCTTTGTGCCATGGGGAGTAGGGCACACTCATTTTCGATAACCAGCCTGCAGAGTTTCTATTTTCTGAGGTGTTGTATGGGTCTTGCGACTGATGGGGGGGGGGTGGTACTCACTGCATCCTGTCACATGTGGGAGATAGTGCAGGTAGGCATGTTTTCAGATTTGTATGTATGCGGCATAGATCCGAGTTTGAACATGTGAATTGCACGTGGACATAGTGTCCAGTTCAGTGCGCTTTGCGCATTTAACGTCCTAAACGGCTATCCCCGTATTCTGTACCCTGCTGCACATCATTCTGTTTGAGTACGGAATCCCATTTTTGCTGGGGACATACACGTGTTGTGTGTGTACCTCTGACCTGCACATTTTTCTCAGAATCAGGCCCACTGGGAACTTCCGATGACACCCTATAATCCTTTTCATGGGAACCACTAACAGTTAAAGGAGATCAGCAGCAAACTTGATCCAACGTTGCCAAAGCTCACAGTCCTCACTGGCTTCACAGACTTCACTGCTCTTATAGTAACACGAATCCAATCCAACATGTTCTCAAACCACTGTGATCCCGGTTCTTCACTGCTATTTCATACCATAACTCAGCCCACCACCTTGTTGCAAACTCATGCTCCGTACTGCGTCCGCAATCATTATACTTCAATCACTTTACAGCATTTCAACCATGGGACCATAGTTTTGCCTCTCAGGCTTCATCAGGGAAACTGCAACACAAACCATAATCCAATTCTCATATACCATCCCAACACAACAGGTAAAGACACCCTGAACATATTTTCACTGACTTTCAGCAAATTATAACCATGGTTCCCAGGTAAAAGCTTCAACAAATTGTACCACTGGCTTCCAACCAAAAGTTCAGACTGCCACAGGAAAGACTCTGATGCATGCGTGTTTCAAGCTTCCTTTTAAACATCGACATACCTCAATAGAACCAATGTCACTCCACCTGTGTGTTTAACCCCCGTGGTATCACAGTATCCCACCTAAAAATATATTGTGGTCTTGGGCAAGTCACTTAACCCTCCATTGCCGCAGAAAAATCCAAGTTATCAATGTCCTTGTTTAGTGTACATTACCAAGTTTAAGTTATAATGTAAACCGCTTTGACTGAAATGATAAAGCGGTATAACAAACCTGTTAAATAAAATAAATAAAAATTGTTGTTCCCGGTGACATAAATGTCATTACATGAAGATTTCTTCATGACAAAGTTTCATGATTAAGGGGTTTGTTCAGTAAACTGCGGCAAGCTTTTGCAGCAAATGTGAAGTTTTAGTACAAATAGCATGGTGTTAGCTACAAAAGCCCATGTAGTATCTGTTGGGCACGTGCATACCATTCACCAGCAGATACCGCACCAAAAATGTGAACACAGTGATACAGCAGCATTGAGGAGGCGATAGTTGCACCCATGCTATCTGCAACCATCCTCTCCCCTCTCTGATTTATCCCTGCCCCTTTGGCAATAAACTGTCCCCCCACTCCGACTGCCTCATCTCCACTAATTATGAATAATGGCTCCCTAGCAACATATGAATCTTGTTCGCCAATTGGCCTTCCGTAAAAGCAGCCAAGTTATTCTTCCCCTCTTCTATGTTTATGTTTATGTTTATGTTTTATTGCACTTGATATACCGCTATTACATTTAGAACATAGCGGTGTACAGCAAAGCAGAACCTTATACAGAGGGACCAATAGGTCGGAGAAAAAGAAAAAGAAATGAAGTTAGAATATAAGACAGGAAAGCACCCAAGACATTTAAATAGACAAGACTACAGGTGAGGAAGGAAAGGGAGGGCAGGGAGGGAAAGAGGCTTGTTACGTAGGAGGCAGGGGGAGGTCAAAAGCAACAGAAAAAAAGTTTGTTTTATGTATCTTTCTTGGTTAAAGTTATAATGTAAACCGCTTTGAATACATAAGGCAATATAAAAAAAACCACGTGTTAAATAAATAAATAAATAAATATTGAGTACACCTACAGTAATCATGAGTGTAGACGCATCCATTCTCCTCCCATATCCTCCACCTACTCAAGCAGATACCATGGAAAATGCAGATAGCGCCGAAAATTGCTGTGCTATTTGCATTTTCATGGCACTATCTGTTACTGCATGCTCATAGTACATGCTGTCAGCCGCGTTAACAGATAGTGCAGCTTAGTAAACATGTTCCTACATTTCTACCTACTTTTTCACTGTCCAACAAAAATGCTACTGAAGAAAAAAAAAAGGATAGGAAAAAAATTCATACTTTCGAATTATAGTGCTGGCAACGAATACTGTGTATACCATGGACTGCCCGAAGAACAAACCAGTCAGTACTAGAGGAGATCAAACCTAAGCTTTCCTTAGAAGCTCAGATGACAAGACTTTGACTTTCATACTTTGGACACATCATGCAAAGAGAGAGATCACTGGAGAAAGGCATAATGCTTGGCAAGATAGGTGGTCAACGCTGCTTCTCTCATTAGTAATTTCTAGATTGGATTTTTGTAATTTGGTTCTCACTGATGTTCCCAAGTACCAATGACACCGATTGCAATTAATACAGAATATTGCAGCTAGATTAATATCTCATGCCTCTTCCCAGGATCACATCACTCCTATTCTTCACCACCTCCACTGGCTTCCATTAGACTTTCAGATCAGTTTCAAGGTTCTCACGCTGGTACACCAACCTATTTACACACGCACCCAGTACCTAGCTGATCTTTTGGTATTTCACACCCCCTCTCGTAGTCTCCGTTCCGTCCATGTCAACCGCCTTCACTTACTTTCCCCAACCCATGCACACTTACAGTCTTCCAGACAATCAGCCGCCTTTTACCTCGGCCCTTCCCTGTGGAACTCCCTTCCCACTACCTTGCACTTAGAGTAGTCCTACCACAAGTTCCGCTCCCTCTTGCAAACTCACCTCTTTTCCTCTGCCTTTAATATTCCCCATGACCCCCCTACGTACCGCCTTTCCTCCCTCTCTTCCAGTATGTTCAAGGATGGAATGTATCTTTCCCCCTCTTTCCTTTTCTCTTCCGTTTTCTTCTATTTTTGTAATATTGTAAACCACCCTGATATAATGGGGAGTGGTATATCAAATACCTGAATAAACATAAACGAACTCTGGAGAAGAGGAGGGATAGGGGAGATATGATTCAGACATTTAAATACTTAAAGAGAAATCATGAACAAATAAACCTCTTCCAGAGACGGGGAAACTGTAAAACTAGAGGGCATAACGTGAAACCGCAAGGGGGTAAACTGAAAGGCAATGTCAGGAAATACTTTTTCACTGAAAGGGTGGTGGATGCTTGGAATGCCCTCCTGATGGAAGTGGTGGGGGCAAATACAGTGACTGAATTCAAAATGACATGGGACAGACACAGTGGATCCCTTTACAGCAACAGGATAAAATCACAATAAACGTAACTATCTAATTTCTCAACAAACACGGGTGTCCTACACGGAGCGGTGGGTTCACCCTTAAACAAAGACATGGGAAGGGGTGGCCTGCACGGAGCGTCAGGTGCATCTACTCTTGCCATCTCTTATTGGGCAGACTAGATGGACCATACTGGTCTTTATCTGCCGTCATTCACTATGTTACCATGTTACTATATACCTCCCAACAGTACAGAAATAGCAGGAAAACTGCCAATGCTGAGCCTGCTGCAATACAGAACAGTGGGGAGAAACTGAAAACACCAAGTATGCGTAATGAAGGGGAATCCTCTATGGCATCAGGAGGTCCCACAGGCTCACAGCAAATCAGAAACCAGAGGGGGCTGTGCAAATCTTCAAAAAACGGCCTGGTTAGAAAAACAAAAACAAAAAACAAAATCAAAAGAAAATGAAAACTGAAAAAGAAATGAAAAGTACCGAACACTTCCCTGCCGATCAACTAGCCTACCCTCTTTTTCTGTGTTATATAAGAGGTCTTTTTCCTCTATAAAACCATTGTGCTTGTTAGTTTATTTAGTGGAAGCTCTCTTTGCTCTTTTGTCTTTTTGTTTTTCTGGCTTTGTTTTGCTTTTTGTGTTTTATTTTTTATTTTTTGTGCCTTATTTGGGGTTCCTTTTTTTCCTTTTTTTTCAGTGAAAAAGATAGGATGAAAATAGATGCCTTTTGAATTATGGTGTTTTGTATACCATGGACTGCCCAAAGAACAAGCCAGTCAGTACTAGAGGATATGAAATCTAAGCTTTTTTAGAAACTCAGATAACAAGACTTCGACTTTCATACTTTGGGCAAATCATGCAAAGAGAGAGATCATTACAGAAAGACATCATGCTTGGCAAGGTAGAAGGTCAACACAAAAGAGGAAGGCCAACTATGAGATGGATCAATACAATAACAGCAGCTATGTGTGCCACTCTGTCAACAATGAGGTGCCTGACTGAAGACTGAACACAGTTTAGGACAACTCTCCAGAGGGTCGCCATGAGCTGACACCGACTCAATGACATTTAACAACTAAAATAGAGAATAAAACAGAGTATCACAGTGTCTCTGTATCTCTACATGGTGTGATGATTCACCTTGAGTATTGTGTACAATTCTGGTCACCATATCTCACAAAAGATATAACAGAATTAAAAAAGACAGAGGGAAAGGCAACCAAAATGATAAAATAATAAAGGGGATGGAACATACTCTTGAAGAAGAGACAACTGAGGGGAGAAATGATTAGTCTATAAAATAATGAGTGGAGCTGAACAGATAAAATGCAAATTGGCTGTTTAGCCCTTTAGAAAGCACAACACTAAGGTACATTCAATGAAGTTACTATGTAGTACATTTAAGTCCAATCTAAGAAAATAGTTTTTCATTCGATGCATAATTAAACACTGTGATTCACTGCCGGAGGATGTGCTAAAAGCTGTTAATGTAGCCATTTTAAAAAAGGTTTGCCAAGTTCCTGGAATGGAAATCCACTGCCTATCCCTGGGATAAGCAGCATGGACTCTACCTTATGGGAACCTGAAACCGAAGGATGAGAGATTGATATCTGAGGCCCAGGACAGCCGATTACGAGATAGTTTACAGAGAGCATTGAAAAAACTGGCAAAACAGCTATATGTTGATTCTGTAAGAAAGACCTGGAAACAGTGGCTCACCTCATAGCTGGCTGTGAAGTTCTGATGGCAGAAAATTTCTATACGGAAAGGCACAATGACCTAGCATGCCTCATACATTAGAAACTCTGTAACCACTACAGGCCCAATATTCGAAAGGCATTTATATAGTTTACAGCCCAGTAAACCATGTAAATACCTTAAATCAGGATATTCTACAACACCTACATGGTTGGTGCTGTTGAATATCCCCTTCTAACCCCATTACATACCCTGACCCTATGTGGTTAGCATTGGGCCATGTTGGGGTGTTTCAGGGAGGACCGGTGGAGGAGACCATTGCAAACTGGGTAGCGGCGATATTGCACAGCTACCCAGTTAGTGATCAGCAGGTAAAACTAGGTATGGCAAAAACTGGCTTAGTTTTACCTATGGAAGCTAACCGGGTAGCTGTGCAATATCGCTGCTACCCAGTTAGCTTTGGCGGCTCTGAGGCATTGGCAGCGACCCTGGATATTCAGTGCTGGCATCATGGCATTGAATATCCGGAGAAGGGTCACCGGGCAATGCTATGTGCCATAGTGGCACATAGCCTGCCCAATTCAATATTGGGCCCTACAACACTGTGCCTGAAAAGCACTGGGATCATGACCCTGAGAGAATGAAGAGGTTATGATCACTAGGGACATTCCCATTCTGATGGATAAAAAACTGGATGAGGAAACCAGACACAGTGGTAAAGGACAAAAACATCAGAAGGGTTTTGATAATAGAGGTATCAGTTCTGAGTGATTATTCTGTGAATTGCGTGGACAGGCAGAAGATCCTGAAATACCAAGAAATGAAGTCAGAGACCAAGAATATGTGGCGGAAAGATACAGAAATATTTCCCATCATATTGGGAGCCACAGGCTTAATAAAAGAAAAATTTCCAAGCACATCTGGACAAACTTCAGAAGGAAGCTCTCTTTGGCACGATGCAAGTACTACACCTAGTATTAGCAGTAAATCTGAGATACTGAGATCATATTCCACATACCCTGGCTTAGAAGTGAGGTTCATGATTGTCAAGGTATGTGCCAAACTAACCCATTTGGAGAAATTTCCCAAGAGGAACCTGATAGGTATTTGTGACCTGGATTGGCCACTGTTGGTTACAGGATACTGGGCTTGATATACCTTTGGTTTGACCCAGTTTGGAAAATCTTGTTTTCTCATGTTTACATTTACACACCCTGATGCATACTGCCCAAGCCCATGGACTCTGAGACACATTCCCTCATGGAGATACAAACATTCTGTCCATGGAGAAGGATATGCAGATAATAACATTGGTTCATACACGCACCATACTCAGACACATCTCTTGCTACCCTATTGAGAAATGTTTTACCATGGTGGTTTTAACCGAATTCCACACAAACACACTTGAGGCTGAAGATGGAGGAAAGGGGAAATGTTTTGGCAGAATGGCTATGAAGGACCTAGATAAGATTCTCAAGAACAGAGATATCTCTCTCCATATAATGATTTGACTTGTTTAAGCCGTGGCATTTTCAATAACGTCATATGGATGCGAAAGCTGTACAGTTAAAAAGATACCATAGTTATACTATTCACTAAATAAACCCTCGCAAGGGGCCCAGATAAACATGAAAGGAAAAAAAGGGAACCCCAAAAAAGGAACAAAAAAAAAACAAAACCGAAAAATTAAAAAAACAAAACAAAAACAAAAAAGTAGTGAGCTTCCACTAAATAAACTAACAAGCATAATGGTTTTATAGAGGAAAAATACTTCAGCTGCCATCTTATATAACAAAGAAAAAGAGGGTGGGCTAGTTGATCGGCAGGACAGTATCAAACACTACCTTAATAGCTAAACCCAAAACATCAGTGGTCAAAAAACCTCTATTATAGGGGAAAAGGATGTCTCTAGGTAATTCAAACACCTTCACTAAATAAAAAATCAAAATCACATAAACTGCCCCATATTACAAGAACATTGTTTGAGATAAATGCAAAAAGGGTAGCAATCTGTTGTCATCAAATAGACATGCTCAATAAACATTGGTTAACAACAAGAAGCAAAGTACTTAGCTTTGGCTTCAGCTGGATATAGCTGCATATAGAACGCCTTTAGCAGGGTGCGCTCTCAAAAGAAATAAATTTGCTCCAGCTTCTGACTCTCATATCATTTTCTATTCCTTTCCTTATTCTGTTTGCTTTTATGGCCATTGTCAGACACTGAGTAGAAAATTTCAACGTAATGTCCATAATGATGCTTTGATCTTTTTTCTGGGTGGTGACTCCTAGGAGCCATTTTATTAAACGCACACTATCTGGACTCTGTAGAAGTTAATACGGGACAACTGCAAATCATGCAGCGGTTTACTATACTTCAATAGGTGGTGTTAGCTGCATCCACAATGCTGCCTAACCATGTTCTCTGCACATTCGGTGTGCTATCTGCTGGGAAACTGCTGCATACACCCCAACAGATGATAACATGGCTTTTGAAGCTAATGCAGCACTATCTGCACTTTTTTGCCAGGTTAGCTGCAAAAGCCTCACACTGCTTAGTAAACCAGCCCCCTAGCATGGAACCTAGCATCATATAGTTATAATTTGGGTTATTTTCCCTACAAACATCACTTCACACTTGTCCACATTTACTTTCACCCGCTATTGCTTGCCCAATCTCCCAATTTCTCACAATCTGCAAGTGATTTGTCAATTTTGAAAAATTTGGTGCCATCTGCTAATTTAATGCCATCGCTCATTGTTCCCATTTCACAGACCATTTAGAAATATGTTAAAAAGTAGCAGGCCCAATAGAGATCTCTGTGGTACTCCACTTTTCACTTTTCTCCATTGAGAAAATTGGCCATTTAGCCCTACTCTCTGTTTTCTATTTTTTAATTAGTTTTGTATCCACCATAGGACATTGCCTCCTATCGCATTGCTTTTTATTTTCCTGAGATACACCATGAGCCCAGTCCCAAAAGGGGCATGTCCGAGCCATCTGGACAGACAAACACTGGACAGGCTGGAATGTACCTGATTCTTTTTAGCTGAGGAGATCTGGGCTTTATAGTGGTGGTGAGACTGAAGCGAAGAAGGCTAGTTGGAGGTAGGTTGAAGCCACCAGAGATGCTCAGCTCTGTGGAGCTTGGAGAAGGGAGAGACCAGGGTTGCCAATGAAGGGTAGGGCAAATAGTGCATGATTCGAGTGGGGCCAGCCTGTCGAGGTGAGCGGAGAGAGTAGAATGCCAGGACTGAATCTGAACGTCAGTAGATGAGGAGCTAAAACTGGAAGGAAAGATGGAATCTCCAGGGGAGAAGTGAAGAAGGATGTTAGGAGAGATGTGCCACTTCAAGTGTGTGGATGCAGAGATAGACTGAGGGGGAAGAGGGGGATTGGGAGGGAGAAGGATAATACACAGAGGTGGTCCGTCTAGAGGAGGGACAAAGTTGTAATCATAGAGGGGACCACAGATGACAAGGGAGCAGTAAGAAGCAGGTCGAGAGTGTGACCAGCTGCATGCAAGGGGAGGGAGACATGCTGACAAAGGGAAAGATCACAGAGAAGTGAAATGAAGGCTTTGTCTCTTGGTCAGGAGGGAGAGTCGACATGGATATTCAGTTCGCCCAGAATTGTAAGGTGCGAATAAATGGAGGAGACCTCAGACAGGGTAAGGAAGAGGGAGGCCCAGAGATCAGAATGAATTGAGGGGGGGGGGGGGACATATAGGAAGATATAATGGCCGGGCAGGGAAAATCTGAGACAAAGAAGAAGTGTGTCAGGGTAATGGAGAGCCCAGGAGGATATTTCCTGAAAAGGTAAGGAAGAACGGTAGAGGAGAGCTAACCCTCCACCTGAGCGCCTGGAGCGGGGTAGAGAGAGAGCAGAGAAGCCAGAGGAAGACATTGATTGAGGATAGGCTCCTCACCGGGACATAGCCAGGTCTCCATGAGGAAGTTGCCATCGAGAGAGCTCTGCAATATAAGAATTTGAACAAGCTCTGGTTTAGAGCGCAGGGAGCAGCAGTTGAGCAAAGCAAGGGCCATAGTAAACATTTTACAGATTGCTAACAGTATTTTTGCAATTTCATTTTTTAGTTCTTTCAACTCTCCGAGATGCATACCATCTAGTCTGGATGGTTAGCTGTTCATTAGTTTGTCTGTCTACCCTATTATATCTTCCAGATTCACTAAAATTCGTTTCAGTTCCTCCAAATCATCACCATTACATACTATTTCTGACATGTGCACTTGCTTTACATCAACTTCAGTAAAGACTGAAGTCTCTCCAATTCGACCTTGTCCTCCCTGAGTGCCCCTTTTACCAATGATCATCTAATGATAAAGTTGACCCCCTCCAAAGTTTCTTGCTTCAAATGCACCGGAAAAGGATTTTGTTAGGAGTTTGTGCATGAATGGCAAGTTTTTCTAAATTCTCTTTTTGCTTTCCTTATCAGTCATTTGCATTTAAATTGTCAGCCCTTATGCTGGTTCCTGTTTTTTTCATTTGAATGCTTGTTCCGTTTTTGAAAGATGTTCTTTTGGCTTTAATAGCCTCCTTTACTTCACCTTTTAACTATGCTGGCTGTCATCTGACTTCTTTCCACCTTTTTTAATGTGAAATATAGCTGATCTTGGCTTCTAAGATGATATTTTTGAACAACCACCATGCCTGATGTAAATTCCTTTTAATTTAGGGGGTTTGGCTTTACAGTTTTCCTCATTTTATCATATTCTCCCTTTTGAAAATTAAATACTAATGCAATAGATTTCCTTAGTCCCCTCTCACTCAGTTATTAAATCAAAATGTATCATGTTATGATCACTGTTGCCAAATAGTCTCTCACACTAATTCCTGTGTTCCACTATGGACATGGTGTAAAATATTTTATAAGAACATAAGAAATACCATACTGGGTCAGACCAAGGTCCATCAAGCCCAGTATCCTGTTCCCAATAGTGGCCAATCCAGATCACAAGTACCTGGCAGATTCCCAAAGGCCACGGGATCCACAATGTTTGTTCTGTGGTAAGCAGGGGATTTTCCGGGTCTTCTATAAGTCTTAAATGGTTACACTGTAGCTTATTGCGTGTCCTCTAGTCTTTCTACTTTTTGATGGTGTAAATAATCAATCTATGTTAACCCGTACCACATCATTCATTAATTTATAGACCTCTATCATATCTCCGCTCAACCTTCTCTTTTCCAAGTTGAAAATCCCTAACCTTTTAAGCTTTTTCTCATAGGTATATCCTTCCATCCCCTTTACCTTTTTGGTGGCTCTTCTCTGTACCTTTTCTAATTCCGCTATACCCTTTTTAAGATATGGTAACCAGATTTGCACACAATATTCAAGGTGCAGTCGAACCATGTAAGGCTACAAAAGCATTATAATATCCTTGGTTTTATACTCTATTCATTTCCTTATGATTCCTAGCATTCTATTTGCTTTCTTGGCTGCCGCTGCACACTGTTGTTTCCTAGGTGCATAACTTTGCACTTGTCCACATTAAATTTCATCGCCTAATCATTTATTTAATCTAGGAGCTTTGGAGGGCATAGTTAAAAGGGGTTAGCAGGTTAACAGGACCTGCTAACCTGCTAAATTGCAGTGACCCTGATATTCAGTGGTACTATCCAGATAAAGCCGCTGAATAACTCCACAGACCACAGAAATATTCAGGTAATTAAAATTGGTTGTTATTATTATTGTGTTGACAAATTTGTTAGCTTATCTCATTTCTGGTAACATTTCATCATCTGTCTGCAGGGGCAGCCGAAGGATTCTTGCCATCTTAGGCAGGCCTGATGTGCCGCCCCTATCGCCCCCTCTGCCACCACATACCATCGCCATGTCACCCCTAGCATCCAGCCTCTCACCTGGTCTTGATGGGTGCACAGCGATCACCTCTTTGAAGCAGACCTTAAAGTGCATGTACACTTGTGGCCTGCTGCTCCTGCCCCCTCAGATGCTTCCTGTCAGAGGGGACAGGAGTGTCAGGACATAAGTGCATGCACGTATGCGCTATTAAGCCTGCCATGGCTTGAAAGAGGTGATCGCTGTGCCACCCGTCAACCTTATCTGAGAGGCTGGATGTCGGGGACAGCACAGCAATGGCACGCAATGCGGAGGGGATGGCATATCAGGACTGTATGGCTGCTGGTCATGGTGATTGCCTAGTTTGCCTAGTGGATAGGCTGGCCCTGTCTGTCCGTTCCTTCTGGCTAGGCAGACAGTAGTATATCCCCACCACTATTCTCTTTCCCATCACATATGGAAGGGGTCATTTCGGAAGCTCTATTCATGCTGTGGACATCTAAAAAATGGGCATTGAGATCTCCAGAATCATTTTAGAAGTCAGTTCTGGCACTTCCAAGTTTGAATGGGGGCATGGTGGATGCATAGCCAGGGCGTTCCAGAAACCTGGTCATCCCCACCAGATCTCAGACACGTCATGGATGTCCGGCATAGTGTCTAAGTTTAGACCCGCTCCAGGCATCTGAAAAGTGCTTGTATTGGCTGAAAAACATCCAGAGGGTGTAGAGAAGAAAACGCTCCACCATCCCACTACTCAGCACTACGTCAATGATAGCAGCAGTGGGATTTGAACCCTGGCTTCCCTGTTTATAGCCAACTATTCTAACCATTAGGCTATCTTAGACATCCAGTTAGTAAAATTTGGTTCTGGGGATGTCTATGTAGACACCTCCACAGACTTCCATATCGGGCACATCCATGTTTGTGAAATTGTTTGTACCTGGATGTACCTGTTTTTTATTTTTCTTCTTTTTCTTTCAGACGTTCTGGCCTAGATTTCCCAGATTGTGCTTGGATGTCCCTGCTAAAATTTCCCTCAATACCCATATGTCTATCCATAAAAATTTCACAGTTCACTCTGTTTCCTATAGAACTCTTGTTTGATGCAATGCCCTCTTTACATATAGCACCACCCCTCCACCAATTTGATCTATCCTATCATTGTGCTATAATTTGTTCCCCGGTACAATAGTGCCCTATTGATTATCTTTCTTCCATCAGATCTCTGAGATGTCTATTATATCTACTTCTTCATTCAGCGCTATTTATTCCAAGTCTTGCATCATATTTTTAAGGTTTCTAGCATTTCAATAAAGTTCTTTACTTAGACACCTGAGCTACTTTTGCCTTTATTGTAACATCTGTGTCAGGATGCCCTAACCTCTCTGGATTGATAGTAGCCTTCAAAGATACCTCACTCCAAACCATACACTTTTGAGTGATTGTTGGCTTTTCCCACGGTTCTAGCTAACATTTGTTCTATTTCCTTTTAAAATGCAATTTTAAATAAACAAGACAAAAAAAAAAAAAAAAACCACACATAAAGTGAAAAAAAACCCCAAGAAAGAAAAAAACATGAAAATTGTAAATGCATATCCTTAAATCAAATAGTGCTTGTGATATAGTTCATGGAAGGGAAAAGGTATTGGCAAAGAAAATGGACACATTTAACAGGCCTTGTGGTTATTATCTGCCTTCATACTTAGTTCATCGTTGATTCACAAGCAAAGAATTAAACATTTACATTTTAATCTTTTCAACTAATCAATCAATATCTTTATTTGAATTCTTCTTTTCCCGAGTCAGAACTGAACAACAATCTTTTGAGCACAGATGCCCCTAAGCTTTTGTTTTTTAAATTACATAAGCACAAAAAGGGTACCATTCTATAAATAAGGTAGCCGAGATTTATCATCTCTAAAACCGCTTCTCTTTTTTTTTTCTCACACTAACCATTTTCAACTGGTTTTATCTTTTGTTCCCTCCAAAGACTGTTCATTTCCGTATTTTTCGGGGGGGGGGGGGGTCACTCTCATTTCTTCTCTGCTTTACAAGAGGATACAGAAGGAATGCTATGGTTACTTTGATTTCTTTTTTTTTTCTTGTGCTCTCTTCTATAACTTCATATTATGTCTGTTGTACTATAAATGTGCAACTGCTGATCGTCCATGAATGGGACATTATTATAGCACCCTGCCAGGTCCTTTCTCACAAAAACGTAGCCATCGGTGGAAATGTTTATTGGTGTAAAGATCTTGATTGCATTTCATTAATTATTATTTAATAATTAACTTCATTGATTTCTAGATACAATAAAGTCTTTGACATGGTTGATCACGGGTGCTGGGTGAAACTTTAACAATCCTGTAAAAACGCTTAATAGGACATCAGGCTTTTAAATATTAAACTTTGCTTTGTTTGTGTGCATGTTTGCCCGCTCTCCCTGCAGGTAAAAGAATGTGCCTGTGGCTCTTTCCAGTTTGCCTGGCTGTCAGGGTCTGTTGTTTTGCTCGCCACTCAGAAGCTGCCTCCCTAGACAACCACTTAGTCTTGGCTTACGTTTGCACTGGCCCTTTTTTTTTTTTTTTAGACTTTCTTCAACCCAGTTGTTACTTTGTACCAAAGTGGCTTCTGTCATGTCATCAGTTAATTTGTAGTGTATTAATAACAGATTGCCAGCCTGTTCTACTTTTCAGCTTGTGTTTAAAGTTTGGGGGGGATCTTTTACTAAAGGGGGTTTACTGGCAGTGTTTGGTGCTCACTAAAAGGGCTCATTGGACATGCATTGCCAGCTAGCATGGGCCATGAGAGCACAGGCTGATTCCTGAACTAACTGTGCATCTCATGTTAGGGGCATGAGTTAGTGGCGAGATGTGGTCATGGTGAGCTCTGCTCAGTTAATGTGAGGTACAAACTGTTCACTAATTGCATTCTGTGTGATTAGCACAGATTTACCTAATGCCACCTCAATAGACGGAGCTAAGTGCACCTGAGGTAATATGGCATGCATTAGGTGACACGGACCCACATTAACTCCCAGGAGAATACTGTCCACACCCCCAACATTTAACGCAATGGTGTTACACCTAACATGCCATGGTTTGGTACTATTGGAGTGTTAGGTGCAACACTATGGCACCCTTTAGTAAAATACCCCCTTGATCTCAATATTTAATGTTGTTTTCATTGTGCTTAGTGCTGATTTTCGTCATACATGTCCAGAAGATTTATTTTCACAAAAGCCTGCACGATGAATTTTTCCAGCTTCTTGTCATTCTGAATATTCATAAACATAGCCATTTGTTTGACATAGCTCACATGGAAACAATTAACGTTGGCATTTTCCAGGTGTTTACATAGATTTTACAATTTTATTATTATTTTATTTTATTTTTTTATTATTTATTATTTTATCATTAGTTCCCTACCTCCATAGTCCTCAATCTTTTGTCTTCTCCCCATCTCTCCTGCCCTTCAAACTCACTCCTACAACCTCGCTGTAACCATATATCCCTATGTAAATAGTTGATTACTGTATAAAGTTTCACATTTATGCCTATGTATCCTTATTATGTTGTTCCATTGTAAACAGTTGAAATATGCTGTCTTATTTTGTTCTATGTAAACCATCTTGAATCGCAGAAAGACGGTATATAAAAACTGTTAAATAAATAAATAAAATAAATTTACAATAACCGGGGATCTGCACCCGGCGCTCCCCTCCGCCCTACCCCCATTCCTCTCCTGCACACCCTGCGCAGCTCGCCAAAAAATTCACAGGCACGGGTTCGAACTAAACCAGGTCACAGCTTTATTGCCCAATAACAATTCAACATTATAACATGAGTAACAACTTAACCAACCGACCCCCCCCCCCCCCAGCGGAGCGATACCTCATCCGCCATGCTATTAGCAAAGTGACCTTGCTTCCGCACCTGGCCCGGTCAACCACCGGACCAGTTACCACCACCCCTGCCCGACTTCGCCATATCACTAGCAAACGTCATCTCGGGGTTCTCCGGGTAGTGGGCACCCTGCCCCACCCCCAGTAGCCTACGGCTCCGGACCCCGAAAACCTCCAGGATCCCGCCTCATCCCTTCCTCCCCCCCCCGGCTGCGACACCCCATAACAAACCCCAAACCACCCCTTGCCTAAAGGGTGGGAGGGCGGGACACCGTCCGCTGGCCTCTCTTGAACCATGTGCTCGGCGAGCATCCCCGCCGCCGCAGCACATGGCCCTTCCTTGCACCCGATTGGCTCTCGCCACGCAACCCCGCGGCGGAGCCAATCAATTTAAAAGATGCTGCTCGCGTCTCGGCGCACCTTTTCTCCTCCCTCCCCACCTCCCCTTCCTCCTCCACGTGGCCAGGGTCCCACGCCGGGGCGCACCCCCGGTTATCGTCGGCCTCCGGGACCCTGCCCGCGGCCTTCTCATAACTGGGGATCTGCACCCGGCGCTCCCCTCCGCCCTACCCCCATTCCTCTCCTGCACACCCTGCGCAGCTCGCCAAAAAATTCACAGACACGGGTTGGAACTAAACCAGGTCATAGCTTTATTGCCCAATAACAATTCAACATTATAACATGAGTAACAACTTAACCAACCGACCCCCCCCCCCCCCAGCGGAGCAATACCTCACCCGCCATGCTATTAGCAAAGTGACCTCGCTTCCGCACCTGGCCCAGTCAACCACCGGACCAGTTACCACCACCCCTGCCCGACTTCGCCATATTACTAGCAAAAGTCAGTTCGGGGTTCTCCGGGTCATGGGCACCCTGCCCCACCCACAGTAGCCTATCGCTCTGGACCCTGGAAACCTCCGGGATCCCGCCACTGGCACAGGCACAAACCGTGCCTTTGCCGCCCCCACCTCGCTGTAACCATATATCCCTATGTAAATAGTTGATTACTGTATAAAGTTTCACATTTATGCCTATGTATCCTTATTATGTTGTTTTATTGTAAACAGTTGAAATATACTGTCTTATTTTGTTCTATGTAAACCATCTTGAATCGCAGAAAGACGGTATATAAAAACTGTTAAATAAATAAATAAAATACATTTACAATTACCTCAAATCTTTCTCTTGCTTTTGACAAGTTTCCAATAGTTTATCATGATTTTTAGTGTTATTGGGGGGCATTAATCATCTTTTGCCATTTTCAATGAGTTTTACTATAACTTTGTACAGTTCAGTTAGAGTTTAACCTAGAAATCCTACTTTCATATCTTGAATTGAGATTTGGCAAGATCTATAAATGGTTTGCTAATGGAAGGACATTATTTTAAAAGCTCAATGACATAACATTAGTCGTATTTATTTCTATCAAGCTATGCGTGGATACTCTATAGCTGTCTGAGTACATCCAGTTGCCAGTACACAATGTTCACGAGAAGGCATACCTGGAAAGGCTGAGGGGCTGGTGCAGAAGGAATCGTGGTATAGAGCTAGACCCAGCAGTAGGACTGCAGAGCAGGGTGAAGATCCGGAACAAAGAATCAGAGTCAGTATTGATCAGAAGGGAGGCCAGATGAGAAGGGGTTTCATAGGATACATCAAAGGAGTCTTGCACCATTAACAGTGTGTCTCCACTGCTTTTCTTAAGTGTTGCTTCCAATCATACCCTGTGCTGGACCAATGAGGCCTTCTAGAAGCATGTCTAAGTCCCCAGCCACCAGAAACTAAGTCCTGATCTTTTCTGATCCCACGGATTTGCTATAGGTTCCCAAACTCTGCTCCTTAAGATCAGTAACTGAAGCCTCATTAACTCTGACACTAATACTAATTAAATATAGCAACTAAAATATAAGTGGAACATGGTGATAAAGAAACTGAGAGATTCCTCATCAGTAAAATACTATAAAAAGCTTTGTTAAAAAAACAGCGGTTATCACATTTTCCTGTCAAGTGAAAAATCCCTGCAATCAACCCAACGTCGTCGTCCTAGCTGTAGCGGCAGTGCAGGCTTCTAACTGCATCAAAATGAACCAGTGGTGTAAATGAGCAAACTGGATAGGCCTTATGGTCTTTTTCTGCAATACCAGTTCAAAATATCATCGCCAACCTGTACCTACACTATTGCTGAAAAACAAAATCTTATTTACGAAATAAAGCAGAAAGTATAATAAAGGAAGCAAAAATTTTCAGGATGCACAAATGTGAAACATGAGTCTTTAGTAGTCTTGTTGTTAAGTTGAGCTGATATTGACTCATGGCGTCCCCGTGGAAAGTTGCTTCAGGAGTGTACAGAATTGAAATTGTCAGTGTATTCTGAATAGCGGAAATAATTTTTTTGCAGTAAGTAGAAATAAGAAGCATGAAAGCATGGACTTGGGAAGAAGACTGTTCCAAGAAGGGGCAGCAGGAAGAATGCTACTGGGGTAGAACCACAGGAGCAGAAAGGGAGAGCCTAAAAATGTAAAATGCTGGCAAAAGACTTCTGCGTGCATATACCTATGACTTCATATGTGTACAATTGATTTGAATGCACAAAAGGGTTCTTGAACACATACAATGTGTGAAAAACATGAAAAACCACATGGAAATTGCAAAAACGTTGTTTAAAATGAAGATCAACCATTTTGGTCGTTCACTTCTCTAGTGATAAGGAAGGCAATTGCCTGTCTGCAGAAGGAATTTAGGAAGATGTGTATGCAGCACAGTTCTGGTGCGGTTGCAGTGGGTAGGATCAGATAGATCAGTGCAAAGGCTGTTATAGTGGTCAAGAAAGAATGAGAAAGTGAAAAATGTTATGGCAAGACAAAAAGAAAATGGATGTTATTTATATTACATGGATTAAGTTAAATGAAAGCTGAGGTTGGTCAAAGTGGGAGGCGGTCTGAAATATTATGAAGAAATGAGAAAGACACAGAGACTTTTCGGGAGTATTAGTGAAAAGAAAAAGAGGAGGAGCTTTTAGGGAGATGAAGCTAAGGGGTGTGAAACCCTGAGAGCAAGAAGTAAAAAGTGATTTTGTGCTGAGTTATGCTACTCTTTTGCAGTTGATACCAAAATCTGCAATAGGGTAGACACCCAGGAAGGAGTAGATAACATGAGAAGGGTTCTAGCCAAGCTTGAAGAATGATCAAGAATTTGTCAGCTGAGATTTAATGCTAAAAATGCAAGGTCATGAATTTGGGCTGCAAAAATCCAAGGGAGCAGTACAGTGTAGGGGGCAAAGTAGGTAAGAAGAGCGGGACTTGGGCGTGATTGTTTCTGATGATCTTAAAGTGACTAAACAGGTAGAAAAAGCAATGGCAAAAGCCAGAAGGATGCTTGGGTGCATAGGGAGAGGAATGGCCAGCAGAAAAAAGGAGGTGATAGTGCTTCTGTATAAGTCTCTGATGTGACCTCACTTGGAATATTGTATGCAATTGTGCAGATCACACCTTCAAAAGGATATAAACAGGATGGCAGAGGGTGGCTACTAAAATGGTCGGCCTTTGTTATAAAGCATATGGGGACAGACTTAAAGATCTTAATATGTATACATTAGAGGAAAGGTGGGATAGAGGTGTTTAAATACCTCCATGGCATAAATGCACAGGAAGAGAGCCTCTTGATTTGAAAGCAAACTGTGCTAGAAGGGGACATAGGATGAGAGTGAAAGGGGATAGTCTCAGGAGTCATATGCATAAATATTTATTTACAAAGAGTGGTAGATGTGTGGAATAGTCTCCCAGTGGAGGAGGTAGAGACGAGGACAGTATCTGAATTCAAGAAAGCATGGGACAAACACAGAAGGTCTCTAAAGGAAACAGGGCACTATTTTAGTTGATAGGGAAGGGCAGACTAGATAGGTCTTGTGGTCTTTTTCTGCTGCTATGTTTCTATGCATCTCTCATCCAGAAGCTATTGATCTGAGACTATTTCTGAAGCATGTCTTGAGGGTAGATTGTTGACTCTGCTGCTGCACCTGCACCTTACAGTTGGGCTTGATGACAAATCCAGGATCCTGCACCTCAAGCATCCTGCTGCCCAAGAAGATGAGAGAAAGAGTGAGAGATGTCATTAATACCTTATTGTAAACCATGTATATGTGTGTTTGTAAAGAGGGGGGAAAGGAAATACACTTGAGCACTTCAAAAGTAAATCTGCCTTTCTTTACCCAAGGCAAATGCAGTTGCAAGCAATAGGCTTCCAGATGACACAGGTCTTTGCGGACATTGTATTAGCTTAGCCAAAGACCAGTGTAGGCAAACTGGGACTTGAGGACAAAGAACAGTCCAAGCCTCCAAAAGCTTTTTCAGCTGACCAGTTGTTTTGGCTTTAGTGCACAACTTCTGTCTGTGAGCTTCGAGGCAACAGCGGACTGTTTGTTTGGTACAGTTAATGTCTACAGTACAGCGTAATCATAGAGGGTAGGAATTATCAGATGCTGGTGGTCACCTGGAACAGAGCTACCCAGGTTCCTCCCTAGGTCTCCTCCTTACACGCTCCCTTGTCCCAAGTACATCCTGTAATACTATGTTTTGAAGATCTTTATTAACATATAAAACAGATATTTGAATCCACAATGTTATGTCAGTTTCCTGCTCTCCCAGAATTCTCTGCTTTCTTTTGACCTCCTCATCTATACTAGTCATGCCACTTTTCTCTACATTAAAACCAAAAAAGGTCAAACCAAAAAGAGAGAACTGTAGCAAGTTAAAATTAAATGTTGGATTGTTCGTTAGGAGAGGAAACCCCCTTGACTCGAACCTTCCTTTTCATCTAAAAGATGGTTGAAAAATCAATCTGCGATGTCTCATAAACACAAAATATAGTGCTAAACACCAACTGTGACAAAGAGATTTTCAATGCAATGTTCACTTAACTTGCAATGGTAGCCACTAGAAACTCTTCAAGCTTGTTCAAGCTGTGGCCAGTCCAAAATATGTCATGAAAGTGAGACCATGAAGAAATTACTCCCATCAATAGGTGACATAGCACTATGTTTCAAGCTGAACACTAGGCGCTGTATATCAAGCAGTTCCGTCGGGCTTCATGCTCACCAAATGAAAATCATGCCATTCAACGATATTGCAGCAGCACTCATTCATGAACAACAAACTGGAGTGTGACATCTCATCAAAAGTAAATGCTATTGGATGTCAGGATTGCCAGTCAGAGCAAGCTCCACCAATCAATCTCTAAGTTTAAGCCAGATGGAGTGACAGTCCACAAATTGAAAATCCAAGATTGCTCCAATCTTTGTAATCAAAGTTCTTGATTACCTCCACAAAGGTCATGGGGTACATAATCAATAACCTGCCAGTCAGATCGTGAAAAGTATGACTTTTTCCAAACAATGGGCCACAATCGGTGCAGACTAGGTCTTGGTTTTGATATGAGAGGAATGTTCTGCTAATCTGGTTTGATGTTTAGCACTATATGTTGTGTTTATGACACATCACAGGTTGTTTTTTCAGCCATCTTTTAGATTAAAAGGAAGGTTTGGGTCAAGGTGGGTTTCCTCTCCTAACGAACAAGCTGACATTTAATTTTTTCTTTCTACAGTTCTCATTTTGGTTTAACCTTTTTTGGTTTTTATGATTTATGTGGTCATAATTATCTAGGGTTTTTTTGTTATAGGACTTTGGGCAAGCTATCCTCATGTGCAAGCTATCCTCATGTGCCAGATATAATTGTATACCCCTTGGAAGCCTGAAGAAGGGGTCAAGAGGAAAAGAGACCTGATGATGCTCCGCTTAGCATGACTGTGTTTCCATCTATGAGAATAGTGTGACTATGCTATTTCTGAGGCTTCAGTGAGAGCTTACTGTGAAGTTATGGCTACGCTGGAACTTTGAGAAGTGACTGTGCAATTTTAAGCTTATTATATAGACTATTTTTAAAGGCTAATGTTTGTAATAAGCATATATACATACTATATAGATAGAGTGGAGGAGTGGCCTAGTGGATGGGGCAAGGTACTTCAGGCCGGAAGGTCAGGGGTTCAAATCCCACTAGAGGACAGCAACCTTGGGCTGGAAGGACTGGGGTTTCTAGTCCCACAGGTGCTCCTTGTGCTCTTGGGCAAGCCACTTAACCCTCCATTGCCCATGTTCCCTGTAAAATAGTTCTCTCCAAGTTATAATGCCCTGTTCAATGTAATTTCAGTTTGTTCAATGTAAACCGCACTGATGCAGAATAGCATGGTATGTAAGAGAATGTAAATAAATAAATAAAATAGAGAGAGAGAGAGAGAAATGGACCTTTCAAGATTGCTTGGCAAGCCATAGTTTGCTTATGTTTAAAGAGCTCCGACAATTATTCAATTTTTATAAGAAGGTCACTTGAATATTTGTTTAATTAGGTTTATATACTGCTTTTCTACCAGTCAAAGCGGTGTACATTCAGGTACTACATATATTTTTTTCCCTTGTCCCCGAAGGGCTGACAATCTGTTTTTGTGTCTGAGGCAACGGAGGTTTAAGTGGCTTGCCCAAGACTACAAGGAGAACCTGTGGGACTAGAAACCCCAGTCCTTCCAGCCCAAAGTTGCTGTCCTCTAGCGGGATTTGAATCCCTGGCCCTCCAGCTCTGAGGTAACTTGCCACAGCCACTAGGCCACTCCTCTCTATACACCAGGCTCAATTTATATATTTACTCTTACTCTGTTAACCCCAATTTTTGTATTTCATGCTATTTTTGACTTTTATTACCTGAGCAAGCTAAATCTTTTTGCATGATGCCATTTAAATGTTTTTTTTAAGAGCTTGCAAAATGTTTTGCAAGCTCACATCAAAATTCAATTCAATTCAATTAGATTAAAACATACATCTATGGTGCACCTATCATAAACTTCTAAGCTAAGCTTTTTGTGAATTTTATTGCATAGGCCATATAGTCTTTTCTGTGTTGAAATGGGATGGCATGTTCCAGATGCTATCAAGTGTTAGAATTCTTCCTATTAGTCTTACAGAGCAGATATGAAACTATGGGTGTTCTGCTTATTCAAGAGTATTTTTTTCACATCTCTTTGTTCCTAGCTCATCACTGTAATGTTAGGTGTCACTGCTTATTATGAGCTTAAGTCAGAAGCGAGATCCATTCCTTATTGCACAGATCAACTTCTCTCATATCTGCATGCTTATTGTCTGCTTGCTGATCAGGCAACAAGGTCATTGGACATTCGAGTACTTATTTAAAAACAGACACAAGAGTGAAATGGAGGTTAGTTGGGTCTATCAGAGCTGTCAATCAATTAATGAAAATTATTGAGCAAGGACATGGGGGGCGGGGGGAGAGGGAGACAAGGGAACAGAAGGAATGAGAATGACCATGGAGACGCAACATAGGGAAAATGACAGAATTGGCTATGTGTGTCCACCTGAGTGCAACACACTGCTGTGCTCTTATCACAAGTCAAAGGACTACACCGGGTAATACGAGCAGGGGATTACTGAAGGAAATCATCACAGCCTTCGTCCTAAGATATCTGTTCCACTCCCCCCCCCCTCCCCCAAAAACCTCCCTTCAGCATATTGAAAAAGTATATGATTAAAAAAGAATTTATCGTACTGAAGAAAAGATTGAAAAAGAAAGTCAATATTTTTAGATTCCTCTTTTTTATATTGTAGATTTATAAGACACTGAGTTTGCATGTAAAGAGACAGCTAGGATTATCCAGATTCCACACCTAAACTGCAACTCTGCATTGCAAAAGAAGGAGCAGCATTTAGAGGGGGAGGGCAGAACTCTCACTAAAAAGCGATGCAATCACTGCAGTGCACCTTACACTATTACAGTTTATCTGTTCAAGAAAGAAATCATCTAGAGCTTGGTCCTTAGCAGAGCAAGTCGAAATATAAAATAGACTGCTCCTCCAAAAAAAGGAACATAAGACTAGAATAAAAGATTACCAATATGTTTGTGTGAATGAAAGATAGTGAGGAGAGGGGGAGGGGAAATGAAAAAAGAGAGAAGTCAGAGGCAGAGAGATACTGACACCAAATCTCTGCAAAGCGCTCAGAATTCTCCAGCTGCCACACTTTTAATTTGCTACCATTCTAATTAAAATGCAAATTAAATTTATAATTAGCATCGGCGCTTTCTAAAGGAACCTTCTTCTGTGCGGCCCAAGCATATGGGATGATGTGGTATGGCGTTTACAAAAACAGAAGGGTGGCCATAAATGGGAGGTAAAGTTTTGCTGGGAATAAAGTTTTTTTTGTATGTTTTTGGGGTGGGCGAGTGGGGGGCAGAGCTCATGTTGTGACTGATAAAAGGGCTGAAAGAAAGTAGGTGCCCTTCTAGAACAAAAAGATCCCTGAATATGAGAGGGCTTGTAGAAGGGGTCACTTTTGGTGAATCGGGAGCCCAAGGTCAAACTGTGTGGCGTTGGTGTTATATAGTCTCTGCCAAAAAGGTAAGAAGGGAGTCAGAGCTTCTCATCAAAAGGTCTATGGTAAAAATTAAATGTTGTTTTTGTCTGGAAGATAATTAATTTAAAAATGTTGATGAGAAACTGACATTCTAAAAGCTCTACCTTGGATCATGGCCATATAAGGTTTTTTTTTAAAAGTAAGCTGATTATCACGTTAAAAGGAACCCAGAAAGGCCAATCAAGGTCAAGGAAGTAAGAGACGGAATGTGGGTAGTTTAGATATATATCACTCATTCTGTAAATGAAAAGATGCAGACTTTTTTAGACTATATTTGTGCTAGAAACCTCAGACTATATTTTGTGCAAATTAGATAAAATGCACATGTGAATATGCTTCTTGATCTGTTAAAAATCTACTGTGCAGTACGGTTGTGCAGTCAAAAAGAATTTGGTTCATGTACATTTAAAACAAATTTTTGCTGATTTTCTTGCATTTTGTCATGTTTATTTCACCTATTCATTTCTTTAGGCATGCACTATACGCATGCAAAACATATTTATGCATATCATTGATTCTGCATGCATTAATTCCAAGATATACTTGCAAAAAAGCAATTTGTGCATACTTTATTTAGCTGTTTTATAGGCCGCTTTATCTTACAGTCAAAGTGGCTTACAGAATAACTTAAACTTTCCATAGAATATCAACATAAAGTATATTTAAAATCCAGGTGATAAAAGAACATGATATAACATGAGAAGAGTGGGAAGGAGTATTAACTGACAGATAAACATTCAGTCTTTGGTCTGTGAGGTTAGTGTATATGTGGTAGGACAGGATGCATTAATGTTCGCCACCAAAATGCTCAAGGAAGAGATGAGTCTTACCCATTTTGGACCAGTGTATGTTTTACATACATAAGGTTTCCATACTTTACTACTCAACTGTTTACTAATTAATGGCTATAAATTCAATGGAACTATGTTTAGCTATTATCGTTATGTCAAAAAGCATTATATACAGATTTTTTATTTGAGATCTAGTTAGTTTAATAGGTATTCGAAGTTTGCTGATTTTGACGGTACTGACGGCTCAACATAAAAAGATCACAAAAAATAGTAAATAGCTTATAATGCTGTAACCGGGGATCCATACCAAGCGCTCCCCCTCAACCCCAAAACTCCAAGGCCCCAACCTGCACTTTTCCCACAAACTGCACCAACACACATTGCTTGGAAAAAACACCAGGTCACAGCTTTATTGCCCAATAACAATTAACATTTTATAACCAAACAACTTATCCAACAATTTCCCCCCCCCCCTACCCCGGCAGAGCGATATGTCACCAGCCGTGCTATTAGCAAGGTGACCTCGCTTCCACCCCTGGTCCGGTCACCCACCGGTCCAGCTCGAACCACCCCTGCTCAACTTCGCCATATCACTAGCAAAAGTAAGCTCAGGGTTCTCCGGGTCATGGGCACCCTGCCCCCGCCCCAAGTAGCTTATGTCTCCGGACCCCGGAAACCTCCGGGATCCCGCCACCCCCATCTCCCCCCCCCCCGCTGCGCCACCCCCAAAATCCCCCCCAAAACCGACCCTCAACCCTAAGGGTGGGAGGGCGGGACGCTGCCGGCTCCCCGCTCCTCGACCATGTGCCCAGCGCGCGCCCGCGCCACCGAGCACATGGCCTGTCCTCCTACCCGATTGGCTGCTGGCTCGCTCCAGACGCCAGCAGCCAATCGGTTTAAAAGATGCCAGCCTCCGCGCCATCCCCCCTCCCCCGATGCCCTCTCGAGGCCGGGACCCGCGCCCGCTGGAACCGCCGGTTACCGGCGTCCGCCAGGACCGTGCCCACGGCCTTTCTATAACCGGGGATCCATACCAGGCGCTCCCCCTCAACCCCAAAACTCCAAGGCCCCAACCTGCACTTTTCCCACAAACTGCACCAACACACATTGCTTGGAAAAAACACCAGGTCGCAGCTTTATTGCCCAATAACAATTAACATTTTACAACCAAACAACTTATCCAACAATTTCCCCCCCCCCTACCCCGGCAGAGCGATATGTCACCAGCCGTGCTATTAGCAAGTTGACCTCGCTTCCACCCCTGGTCCGGTCACCCACCGGTCCAGCTCGAACCACCCCTGCTCAACTTCGCCATATCACTAGCAAAAGTAAGCTCAGGGTTCTCCGGGTCGTGGGCACCCTGCGCCCGCCCCAAGTAGCTTATGTCTCTGGACCCCGGAAACCTCCGGGATCCCACCACCGGCAAAGGCACACACTTGTGTCTTTGCCGCCCCCTTAACCGGGCAAAGCTGCGACCTGCCGGCATGACCTCCTACCACCTCCTCCAATGCCTCCTGCCAGTCATTAAGAAGAAGGTCAAGCCCCACCGGGAACAAATGAACCCCATCCGACCTGTACAACCCAGCACAGGCCACATCCACCCAATCATGCTGCACATGGTACCCCCCATGTTCAACCACCCACCTCCCAATCTGCCGGTTGATCTTAGTCAACCCCCGTGACCAGCGGCGCTGCTCCCTGCACACCGGCCGCGGGATGACATCAGACCACAGCAATACCACCCCCGCAAACATCGACAAAATGCGAGAAAAGTCCCTCTTGGCAGCGTTGATCAATTGCTTGCAGGTCCAAGAGGCCAGATCATTACCCCTCAAATGCAACAGTAGAAAACCGGGCGGTGTCCTTAAACGTGCATGGTGACGAAGCAAGGGCATCAACTGTATCCACCTCAGTCCTCTTTTGCCCAGCCATGAAAGCACCACCACTGCAGGCTCCAATCCCAGGTTCTGCCCGACAGGCCGCTCCGCAGCACGTCTGCCAGCCCAGAAAACAAAAGAATGCCCCAGCAGCCAACAGTTCCGCACACCGCTGCCCCGGTCTGCAAAGAAAACACAGAGTTAATGATCTGCATACCCCTCCCCAAGCCCAGGCATCATAACCGGACATAAGTTTGAAAAGCCCTGGACCTCCACCGGCCAATCGCCTGTATTTGCGGAGCCGACAACCCAGCACCTGCCGCGCTGGTCGCCGCCCCAATACGGAAGGAATGTGCTGCAAATTGCCAGGCATCCTCCCCCAGCCGCCGCAGCCCCAAACGTAGGACCGCTGTCACCTGGTAACGGGTGACCAAACGAGCATCCGCATGGACAAAAAACCCGCCCTCTGCCAGGGACGACCCTCCAAATATAACTGAGTTGCCGCCACCGGGCAGGTGGGCCCCCTTATAGCCCGCAACACCACCCACATACCCCTGCCTTGCGGGTCCGTCTTCGACCTTCGCAACAAGACCTTCAACAGATCCCCCTCCAATCGCACATGATGGCACTACAAACTCGAACCCGCCCCCCCTCCTGGAATCCACCACCAACTCCCCTACCCGGAATGCACCAAAAAACGCCAGGCAAAAGAGCGCCCTGAAAAGCTTGTCCTCATATGCCGACGCAGCCACCGCAGTCAGTGCCTCACAAATCCTGGCCAGCAAATCGTGGGTGATTGGGCGACGTGTGTCAGGCAAAGGGGGGTGCACCCATCTCCAACCCTGCAGTAACTGCCGCACGAGGAAACCCCCACCCGAAGTGGACCATCCAAATGCCCTAGCGAAAAAAGCGAAGCCCGCCAGGTGCAGCCTCACAGCTGCCCGAGACAGACCCATCCGCTTGGCACTAACAATATAGCTACCCAGCACTGCATCAGGCATGACCCCCCCCCCCCCCCGCCACCCCAGCCCCTGTAAGAATGAGACCACTCGCCGACAGCCCCGGCAATAAGCAGTCCACGTGCTCTACGCAAGCGAACACCGCATCAGCTCCATCAACTCCGCTGGCCAAAACTCCATAAGCTCCACGGGACCTGCAAGCCCACTGGATCCGCTTCTGGCACCAGCTGTCGGAAACGCTGCCACTGCAAACAAGACAGAGCATCAGCGATACCGTTCCTATGACCCGGAATGTGTCGAGCTCTCAATGTCACATTCAAGCGCAAGCAGGATAACACAACCTTCCGCATCAAAGCAGCAACGTCTACACACCGAGGCAAATAATTATTGACTACACTCACTACCGCCTCATTGTCACACCACCACACCACCTTTTTGTTACACAACCTGCCCGGCCACAATGCCAATGCCACCAAAATAGGGAACAACTCCAAGAAGGTGATGTTCTTCAGAAGCCCCATCTCCCCCCAGGCCGCAGGCCACTGGCTCGCGCACCAAGACCCCCCAAAGTAAATACCTAACCCCGCATCTCCGGCCGCATCAGTGTACAACTGCAAGTCCTCGCTCGAACATTCCTCACCCACTAGAACAGCCGACCCATTAAAATCCTGCAAGAAAGCATCCCAAACAGACAAGTCCTCACGCATAGACCTGGTAATCCGAATGCGATGATGAGGTTTAGAAACACCAACAGTGGCCAACGCCAACCGGCGCAGAAAAACACGCCCCATCGGTATCACCCTGCAAGTAAAATTCAAGGAACCGATTAGAGCCTGCATTTCTCGCAGAGTATATTTCGCCGAGGCCACTGCATTCACCACCAAAACCCTCAACTGTATCACCTTTACTAACGGCAAGCGTGCCACCATTGCAACAGAGTCCAGCTCAATTCCCAAAAAGGTGAGGGTAGTCGCTGGTCCCTCTGTTTTCTGCTCCGCCAACGGGACACCCAAGTCATTTGCTACCGCGACAAAACCTTCCAACAACTCCCTGCACTGAGAAGTGCACGCCGCCCCCACAAAGAAAAATTCATCCAGATAATGGACCACCGCAGCGCGACCCACCCGTCGTTCCACAACCCACTGCAGAAAAGTGCTAAAAGTTTCAAAGTAAGCACAAGACACTGCGCAACCCATGCTTGCATTTGTCAAAATAATAATTGCCAAAGACCTGAAAACCGAGCAACGGAAAGGAGGAGGGGTGCACCGGTAGCAACCGGAACGCAGACTCAATATCCACCTTCGCCATAAGTGCCCCACAGCCCGCCTTCCTAACTAGCCGAACCCCTTATCGAAAGAAGCATAACGTACTGTGCAGCACGACCTCGGAATATGAGCATTGACCGATGTCCCTGCAGGGTAAGACAAATTATGAATTAACCGGAACTTACCCGGCTCTTTCTTCGGGACAACCCCCAAGGGGGAAACCACAAATCCCTTAAATGGGGGATCCGCAAATGGACCAGCTATCCGGCCCAACTTCAATTCCCCATCTAACTTCTGCTGCACGACGGTCGCAAAGCGCCGCACAGAAGCAGCATTCTGAGCCGCCAATGCAGCCACCCCCCCCTTGACCGGAATGACAAAACCGTTGGTAAACCCCTCAAGCAACACCCCTTTGTCCTGCACCCTGGGGTAATGCTGAAGCAATGCTCGCAAGACCTCAATCCGAATTGGCGATGGGGCCAACCCAGAAAATGCACTATCACTTGGCCGAGGGCAAGGGCCCTTTCCGGAGACATTTTGTGGCTGGATGCCCGCCCCCGCAAACCGAACACGCGTGCCGGAACTTTGCAGTCTGGGAACAGGCATGCGGACTTATTGAACCTCCAGCACACGTCAGCCCCAGTTCGAACCCCCTGCTTGCCTGGGGCCCCCGCCCCGCCCACACGAAAGGGCCGGTTTCCCATCAGAAGAGCCGCCCCCCCACACTTTCACGCCGCTCCCCCCAGCCCCCCCCCCCCCGCACTTGACCGTACCGACATTTGGGTGAGCCACAAATTGATATCCTGCGTGCCCCAGGACAGCGACTTGTTCTCCTCCATCTTATCCCGCAACTTCTCATCGTAATTAAGCCATGACCACCCATCATGGACCTGAGAAGCCTCGAGAATTGAGTCCGCATAGGATAACAGCATCCCATGCTGCTCCGGACAGTGACGCCCCCAAACACTTGCTAAGCGCAAGAACGCCCTCACCCAATTGACCACCGTCCGTGCCACCTTCCGAACCCTACCGGCCTTTTCATCCTCCTTTCTCTTCTTCTTACTTTCACCCGAGCGCTTACGACCTTCCAAAAGCCGAAAAATATCTACATAACGCCTCTTCCTTATTCTCCTCCGCAACTTCCGTGGTACGCCTTCCCACAATTCTGACAAAACTGTCACTGCCGCCGCACCCCCGCCAACTGATCCACCCCCCGCAATCGCCCTACCCTCCGCCGAGGACCCCGTGGACGAACTGGAGGAAGTGGACGTTGACGACCCGGAGCCCCGTCGCCGCCGGCACGCATGCTTCTTCTTCTTGCACGCCTTTCCTAACCCCTCGGCACGCACTCCACCCCCAGCCCCAATAGCTTGCTCCGACTGCAACTCACCCACTGCCGAGTCCACAGTCGAAGGCTGCTCCACCCGCTGCTGACCCACAGAGCACTGATCCCGCGACTCTCCACCACCGCAGTCTGCCGTTCCAGCTCCGGAGTCTCCAGCAACCTCTGCTCAGCGCTGCTGCGGACCACTATGCATGGCCCCAGGAACCTCCACCGAAGATACCTGCGAAGACAAAAAGGGGAAAGCAGAAGGGGGAACAACCGCAGGCCACGCTGCCGGCCAAGCCCCAGACCAATCAGCCCTGGATGGGCCCTGCCCGCCCCCCAGCCAATGCTCCCAACCCGAATGCCCAACAGGCCCGGGCACCCCCGCAATCCCCAAAAAAACAATACCCCCCGTGCCCCTGCCGGAAACCCAAACCCAGCCCACTCCGAGCCTCCGCCAGCCCCAAGGCCCATAGCACCCCCCCAATGCTGCCCCCCAACACCCTGTCCACCTGCGGAGCCTCCTCCCACCCCACCCGCACTAGCACCCTGCCCCTGTGCATCCCCTGCACACTGCCCCCCCCCGGGATGAGACAGCACCTCTAACTCTACTGCCCCGCCCCCTCCCAGCACCCCGAACCGGCAATAAAGACCCCCTACATCCACGGTCAGCAGGTCCAGCCAAGCCTTCAGCTGCTATCCCCAACATACCCCCCACCGGATTTCCCGGGCCCACGCGGCGCCCTCTAGACCCCTTGCTGCCTTGCCGGCCCCTCGAACGCTGCCCGGAAGCCACCTCTCTTCCCCCCTGCCCCCCACGACGTCCCTTGCGCCCTCCTGCCATTTTGAAAGCGCCGCACACAAAGCCCCTAAACCCCCCGTGACAATTCCGCGTTAATTAAACGCTAAATTGGCCACCCGCACTACCCCAAAACAAAAGCCCGCTGCCTGGGTGTGAACCCGCCTATTCACCCGATGACCCGGAAACCGTCGGGACGAGAGACGACTCACCCAGGCCTCAGCCAGGCAATGAAACAGCCGGGACGAGAGACTGCTCACCCAGGCCGCAGCCAGGCAAGTTGGCCCCGCACAAACCCGCAGCGAAGATCCCCGACACGATCCAGGAGACGCTGCCGGCTCCCCGCGCCGCCGAGCACATGGCCTGTCCTCCCACCCGATTGGCTGCTGGCTCGCTCCAGACGCCAGCAGCCAATCGGTTTAAAAGATGCCAGCCTCCGCGCCATCCCCCCTCCCCCGATGCCCTCTCGAGGCCGGGACCCGCGCCCGCTGGAACCGCCGGTTACCGGCGTCCGCTGGGACCGTGCCCGCGGCCTTCCTATAATAGCTACTATTTTGCAAATAAAAGTATTTGTAGACTTTAGAAAATAGGTTTAGATAACTGTAAGTTATTTAGTGTCAGAGTTATTGGTGCGTATATCGGCCTTGTATGTTTTTCGTACGCTGGGCTAATATGTTGTCGAAACTAATTGCTGTCAAGCATTCTGTTCTAGGTGTTTCAATGGTGCAATATTGACGCACTGCATCAGAAGTGTTTTCACGTGTATCATATTCCGCCATCAGAATGGACTGTTGACAAACTATATTATATCATAATAAAGTGTTTTAAATGAAAACTGTAGTTTCAATAGTATCATACAGTATGTTTGTCAATGAATATTGGAACTGAATCCTATCTTTTCTGAAGACGGACAATATACTATATTGGATCAGCGTATGAAAAACATACATTATGTGAAACTTCTATTTTCTGTAACGTTTTAATATTTTTTATTATTGCCGGTATTTCATAGTTGTTTGAGTGTAATAAATCTAATAAATCATCCAGAACAGAGAAAGAATATGCGAGCTGTGCAAAACGGGTTAAGCTTCTTGTGAAATTCCATGAGGTCAGAAATGACTCGACTGTTTTGAGGAAGCATATTTCCAAATGCCTGGTGCACACAGCGAAAAGGCTCTGTTAAAGATGGTTTGGTTGCTCTTCACGTTAGAGAGGGGGATAGTGAAGATATGTGTGTTGAGTCTTGTGGATCTGTTGTCTGGTGCTTTGTGTAATGTTAATTGGAGGTAGTCGGAGGATAGATTGTAGTATACTTTGAAAGCGGCTAGTAGGACTTGATATTTTATTTGGCTTAATACAAGAGGGAGCCAGTGTAGATATTTTAGCATTGTTGCTGTTTGCTCTTTCCTGGATGTGCAATAATGGATGCGGGCTGCAGTGTTCTGTGCCATTTGGAAGGGGTGGAGCGCTTGTTTTAGTTTCACTTTTAAGATTGTGTTACAGTAGCCAAGGTGTGAAAACACAAGAGCCTGGAAAACTATGCAGAAATCCTGAACATCCAGTAGTGAGTGTAGATGCTTTAGTGTTCTTTTCTTGTGATATATGAGTTTTATGGTGGTGGTAATGTGTGGTTGTAATAATAATCGATGGTCCAGGGTTGTGCCTAGGTAGCACACCTCATTTTTTACATTTAGCTCCACTTCTGAGAGTCTGTCCTTGGCGGATTGAAGGCTACATTCTTAGTGATATACGGAGCTTCTGTTTTATTATAGTTTAAGGAGAGACTGTGTTTGGATAGCCATTGTGCGACTCACTGAAGCATTTTGGCAATGAGATGTGATCGGGCTCGATAGTGGAGAAATGAACATAAAGCAATTATGTTGTCTGCATAAATGTGATAATACATTTGTGCTTGTATAATTTTTCAGATGGGTTGTAGGTAGATATTGAAAAGGAGGGACGATAGTGCAGAGCCCTGTGGGATTCATGTGTATGAAGTAGATTTCTATGGCCCTTTTTTCACGTGTTGTTGACGCCCTGTAAGGTAGGACCTGAACCATTGTAATATTAATGGGGCTTGTTTACAAAGCCGCGGTAGCGGTTTGCGATCGTAATCGGAGCCGCGGCCCCATTGAAATCAATGGGGCCGCGGCTCCGATTACGATCGCAAACCGCTACTGCGGCTTTGTAAACAAGCCCCATTGTGTTCTGTATTCCTAGAGACAGTAGAACATTATGAAGAACTTTACATTTTTAGGCAGCCAAAAAAACTGAACACTAGGGATGTACTTTTGTTTTTAATGAATGCGGTGATCTGGGTGAAACAGGAAATGGCATTTGTCATTTCCCGGTTGCCAAAAATAGTGCACACTTGCGCAATAAGGTGCACTATTGAGGGAAAAAGATGAGATGTAAATAAAAAATAGAAAACAAAACAAATAAATGAAAGTTTTTGGCCTGCATACCCCTACTGAACACACACGTACAAATGTGCATCCTTATAGTACAGTGTTTTGCCTATTGTGTACAATTTCGAGAAGAGGACCCTTTGAAGGGGTGGGGCTAGCAGTTTTCCTTTGCTCCTTTAGACTTCAGTTCAATCAGCCCTATCCTCCATACAGATCATTGTACCAGGAGTCTTTATTTGCAGCTAACTGGTGGATTTCCCCATTTTAAACTCTCTTCCTTGGTATCATCAGCATAGCAAACGTTGCTGAGTCTTCCACCAATCTTCACACCTTGGTTGTCTTCATACAGTCCTGCTTTTCTAATGATTTTTTCTGCATATAAATTAAACAGGTAGGGGGAAAGTATGCAGCCTTGTGGTACACCTTTGCTGATTTTAAACCATTCTGTTTCTCTTGTTCCATTCAAACTGTTGCTTCTTGATCAATGTAAAGGTTGTCAAGGAAACTATCAGGTGTTCTGGTATAGCCATGCTTCTAAATGTGGCCCAGAGTTTCTAATGGTTTACACAGTCAAAAGCCTTGCTGTAGTCAATAAAACACATATAGATATTCTTTTGGTATTCTTTAGTCTTTTCATCTCACATATGCGATGATGTCTCTCATTCCTCGCCCTCCCTCCCTCCTATATTTTGTGAATATTGCCTCCACGGTATTCCTAGCAGACCTAAGGAATGGAAGTCAGGCTCAGACATCTCCATCAAGGTGGTGTAGAGCGCTGCCACAGATCCATCAGGTCAGTCCTGAAAAGACTTTTTATGTCAGCTTTCTACAGGCATTTCTCAAGTAGTCAAAAGAACATAACAACATAAGATATGCCATACTGGGTCAGACCAAGGTCCATCAAGCCCAGTATTCTGTTTCCAGCAGTGGCCAATCTAGGTTATAAGCACCTAGCAGTTTCCCCAAAAGGCAAAGGTTCCTCAATGTTTGTATCGGGTCAAGCAGTGATATCCTGGATCTCTTTTAATAATGGTTTATGGACCTTTCCTCCAGGAACTTGCTCAAACCTTTTTTAAACCCAGCTACACTAACAGTTTTTACTACAACCTCCGGTAACAAATTCCAGAGTTTGATTACATGTTGAATGAAAAAATATTTTCTCTTATTAGTCTTAAATAGTTTACCTTGTAGCTTCATTGCATGTCCCCTAGTCTTTCTATATTCTGATGATGTAAACAATCAATCTACGTTTACCCGTTCCACTCCACTCATTAATTTATAGACGTCTATCATATCTCCCCTCAGCCATCTCTTTTTCAGGTTGAAGAGCCCTAACCTTTTTAGCCTCTTCTTATAGGGGTATCCTTCCATCCCCTTTACCATTTTGATAGCTCTTCTCTGTACCTTTTCTAATAATGCTATATCCTTTTTATATCCTTTTTAAGATACGGTGACCAGAATTGCACACAAGGTCGCACCATGGAACGATATAGAGGCATTATAATATCCTTTGTTTTATTCTCCATTCCTTTCCTTATGATACCTAGTATTCTATTTGCTCTCTTGGCCGCCGCTGCACACTGGGCCGAGGGTTTTAACATGTTATCCACAATGACGCCTAAATCTTTTTCCTGGGTGGTGGTTCCTAATGTGGAACCTTGCATTGTGTAACCATAGTTTGGGTTGTTCTTCCCTAGGTACATAACTTTGCACTTGTCCATATTAAATTTCATCTGCCATTTTGATGCCCAGTCTTCCAATTTATCAAGATCCTCTTGCAATTTTCCACAATCCTCTTGGGTTTTAACAACTTTAAATAGTTTTGTGTCATCTGCAAATTTGATAACCTCACTCGTTATTCCACTTTCCAGGTCATTTATGAATATGTCAAAAAGCAGCGGACCCAGCACAGATCCCTGGGGTACACCACTATTCACCATTCTCCATTGGGAAAATTGGCCATTTAGCCCAACCCTCTGCTTTCTATCTTTTAACCAGTTCCTGATCCACAGTAGTACACTGCCTGTTATTAAAAGAGGGCTGCTACATAATACCCTGTCCTGTGCTGCTGAGGAAAGCTATATTCTTATTTGATTTAAATTATAGCTCTTTTCTGCTGCTAGGCTCTAACTTATTATGAAATTTAAACTACAAGCTCTCTGCTGGGTTCTAAATTTAACCAGAAAACTCTCTTCTGTGTTTTAAATTTAAACTAAAAGTACATTGCTGATGCTAGACCCTGAGTGACTATTAAATTAAAACTATAAGCTCTCTGCTGGGTATGAAATGTAACCAGAAAGTTCTCTTCTGTGTTTTAAATTTAAACTTAAACTGCTGCTACTAGGCCCTGACTAATTTAACAAAAAATAGTGGGTTCACAGATTAAATAGCTTTAATAGAAAGAATTCCTTTCAGAAAATTCCCAGAAGTATATACTCACATTTGCAGATCTCTCCCAGAAGTAACAGTCACTTTTTCTAGTCCTTCAAGACTGAGCATAAGAACTTTGTTCCTAGTTTTATTTGTGTCCCTCTAACAGTGAGTCCCTTGCAATAGATGGAGCTCTCCCTGTCATTGCTTAGGAAATATAAACATAAGATAATGGAAAAACCTCTTTTGCAGTTCAGTAACCTGTTCCCTTTAATCCCTCTCAATACTGGGAAACAGTTTTTGGTAGTCTCCACCCTCACTAGTAAATACACTAGCCCTGACTGCCTGCAATGCCTTCTTTCCAAAAAAGGGGAAAAAACACACAATGTTCCTTACAAATGTTCTTAGCAAGGCTTATCCAGTACCTTTCTCAATTAGCTCCATTTCCTCTGCTCCTCCACAGCAGGATTGGGTTCTTCCACATCTATTTCAATATGTTGCTGGGTTCCCTCAGGCTCACATAGTACCCAAAATATCCGGCTAGCAAGGAAAGCTTGTTCCATTTTCCTGAGCTCAAGGGAGTGTTTTATATGCTCTCAGGTAAACTATTCTTTCTTCTCTTTTTGCATGGACCCTAGAAAATCTGTTGAATTGCTTTTATATAACAGCACTGATGCTAAATCATGGTTAGCCCTTCCTCTACTTCTTACAGCCGATTTAAAAACCTCACTAACCATTTTAAGAAGGCTAGAAAAACGATGGAGAAAGTCACGTACTAGCAGTGACCAATCAGCTTACATCCAACACCTGTCTGAGCATCGTAAAGCCATCTCAGATAAAATCAGACAACACCACACAGATACCCTGAAACGGTCATTGAATAAACCTCACGACTTGTTTAACTTAGTTAAAACGCTTGCCAAAGAGCCAACCCCTGAGCACCACAGCAGGATCCATCCACAGGACTATGCAATTTACATGCAATCTAAAATGTGCAAGACTAACAAAATATTAATACCGGACTCTCCTGATGAACAAGACTACCCAGTATCACTGGCATCATTCTCTACCCCCTCGAAGAAAACTATTGAAGATACTATTCTAGCTCTGAACACAACCACTGCTCACACAGACCCTTGCCCTGCGCACTGGATAAAGGACCTGCGATGTGACATATCCTCAACTATAGCTAAAATCTTAAACTATTCCTTCACCACTGGCTCCTTCCCCGCTACGCTCAAGCAGACCTCTGTAAGACCGCTGTTAAAGAACACCAAACTTGATCCTCAAAAAGTAGAATCTTATAGGCCCATATCTAGCATACCTATGCTAGCAAAAATCATTGAGAAAATAGTGCACAGGCAATTACAGGATCATATAGACACCTCAGCCCCTCTGGATCCAGCTCAACATGGTTTCAGAGAGTCCCATGGAGTAGAAACACTACTCACAACACTCCTCAACAACATAATCTCGGGTGTGGATAACATACGCCAGGGTTTCGCTCTCGTCTTCCTAGACATAGCAGCGGCTTTTGACTCGGTATGCCACGAAATTCTCATCTGCCGGCTAAGGGAAAAAGGCATCGGTGGAACAGCACTCGAATGGTGTAAATCTTACCTGTCCGATAGATGGCAGCATGTCCGAGTCGATGGGGACACATCTGAACCTTTCCAACAAAGTCAAGGTGTACCTCAAGGATCCTCCTTATCTGCATTGATGTTTAATATATACATCCAACCCATCTGCGACATCATCAGATCCTTTAATGTCAGTTACATGATATATGCAGACGATGTACTACTACTATATATGCCAATATCATTGGATTGCCTAGACCTCACCCCGCTGACTAACTGCTTTGACACCATATCAGAGTGGCTCTTATCACAAAACCTGAGAATACAACACAAAAAGACGGAAGTACTGTTCGTCTCGAGGAACACCAGTTTCACCCCTCCGAGTTGTATTAACGTAAAGGATGCCCAACTCCAAGTAAAACCGGCAATACGCTACCTTGGAGTAACGCTGGACCAAAACCTTGACATGAAGAACCACATAGCCAATACAGTCAAGGCAATCTACTTTAAAATCAGATCCCTCAGACACCTACGCATGCTACTTGAACCGGATGACTTCCGAACCATTTATCAAGCCCTTATACTCCCCCATTTCGACTTCTCAAACTCCATACTACAAGGACTCCCCCAGTCCACCCTGAGCCCCCTGCAACTAGCCATGAATAGTGCAGCAAGGGTACTCCTCGGGGCATCCAGGAGAGATCACGTAACACCCCTTCTAAAACAGCTACACTGGCTCCCCATGCAAGCAAGGATCAGCTTCAAGACCTTACTGCTAACATTCAAAGCGGCTAAGGGACTCACCTCTTCCTCTCTCTCCAACCTCATACAACCACTCGCACCAAACAGGCCACGAAGAACAGCAGAATTAAACACACTAGTTATCCCAAATGATACCACAAGATGCACTAGATCAACAGCCAACAGAGCCTTCCAATTCTGTGCCCCAACTCTATGGAACACCTTACCAGCACAAATCAGAGCAACACCTAATCTGAGTCAGTTCAGAAAGGCACTGAAACATTTCCTCTTCCTTAAATATCTCATTGACAGCTCCGAACATAACCCCCAGGCAAATAGCAGAAGTGGTCAAACAGATAGAACCTCGCAACAGGCCAACTTCACAATGTAAATAGTAAATTGTTCCATGTACTATTGTACCACCATTGTATATAGTTAACCAGGATATCCTTTATCAGATAACCCTCATTGTATTTAATTTCCCCTATTTCGCCAAGTTATACTTCCTGTTAAATGTAATGACCAGACATATGTAAATTGTCGGATGTTTTTTGTTCAATGTAAACCGCGCTGATGTCTAATAGTGCGGTATATAAGAATTGTTAATAAATAAATAAATAAATAAATGGACTCTTCCTTTGCCTACTTGATGACTTCTTACTACTGACCCTTTCTTTCCAGGGTAGGTACTTTCCTTTCAGCTTCCACGACTTTACCTGCATCTTGCTCAACAACCCCCTTTTCATTTTCCTGCCTACAACAACAGATCAAATTTGCTATATGAGCATACTATTTGATCTGGGTAATCTCTGCTGTATATTAGGGCTGTGCATGGCTAAAAATAATTTGTTCCCTGTTCATTTAAAACAAATTTGGATGAAGGGAGAAGCTATTTAGTGAAGTGTCATGCCACACTGGAATACTGAATCATTGATTTGAAAGCTGCTATGATTTGAAATCACCTGAAGCAGTGCTTGTAGCTTAAAACTCAAGTTAGGACCAGGGGAATGAGGATTTGGCTATGGTGGTTTACAGTTGTTCAGATAAGTACTAGTCTCTTCCTAATTGCATTACAGGAAAATTTGAAAAGTTATTGTGGACTATAAAAAAAAGGGGGGATTGGTAATGATAACATTGGGATCAATTTAATAGGGCTCAGTTGTTTTTCGAGATCCCATAAGATTCATGACAAATATTTTTAACATTAATAAATTCCCTAACTTTTATTTATTTATTTATTTATTTATTTAACAATTATTTCTATACCGCTCTTTCCCAAGTATCAAGTGCGGTTTACAAAGAACAGTATGTAATATGGTATGGGTAATATCATACCAAGTCATTTTACATAGAACAGGTGGAATTAGATACAGGTACAATATAAAGTTTGAACATTAAACTATTAGAACAATATAAAAGTTTGAACATTAAACTATTAGAACTTATATACATTGTAGATATTTACAAATTAAACTATTAGAACTTATATACATTGTAGATATTTACAAATTATATCATTTATCACTTGTGGTTGTATACATTATTCTAAACTTCAAAGCACGTAGTTATAGATATTTGTAGTATGGTTGTTAACCTGTGTCTCTTTGTGTAGTCTGGTTAGATTCTGCTCCTTTGTAGTGTAATGAGAATAAATGGGTTTTCAGTTTTTTTCTAAATTCCTTTGTCTGACAGTAAGCGAATGTTGTCAGGAAGGTTATTCCAGAGGATAGGTGCTGAATGTGAGAAGGCTCTCTTGTTGGTTTGTTTTCTAGCTTTTGTGTAATCTTTTGGTACTGCTATAGTGTTTGTGTTTCTACTCCTTTGTGAGCGTTTATCAATTTCTACATTTATGAGTGTATTGAGTACAGATGGTGCTAAGTTATTTATTAGCTTAAATGTGGTTAGAAGAATCTTGTATTTTATTCTGCTGTAAATAGGTAGCCAATGGAGTTCAGCCAGGATCGGTGTGATATGTTCTATTGCGCTTATATTCATTATTATTCTTGCTGCTATGTTCTGGGTTAGTTGTATCTTTTTAATATTTTGCTTTGTGATGCCATTAAGGATTAAATTTGCAAAATCAAAGTGTGGGGTTATGATAGCTTGAATTATGGTTATGAAGTCTTGTAAGTGAATTAAAGGTCTTAGTTGTCTCAATGTCTTAAGTTTGTAGTGTATGTTTTTTGTTAGATATTTTATGTGTGAATCCATGTTAAGCTTATTATCAAGTATCACACCTAGGTATTTTATTTCTTTTTTTATGTTGATCTCATGGTTATCAAGGGTGATGGTGCTTGGGGGTGTGTATGTTTGGTTTTTAGTGATATATAGTACATCAGTTTTTGAGAAATTAATGTGTAAGTTCTGATCCTTGAGCCATATTGTTAGTTCTTTGAAACATTCTGTTATTTGTTGTAGTGGGGGGTGTGGGATTTTAAATGGGAGGTAGAACATTATATCATCGGCGTAAATATGGTAATAGACGCCATGACGTTTAAAGATGTTGCTGATTGGTTGTAGGTAAATGTTAAATAATAGTGCTGATAGTGCAGATCCCTGTGGGAGGCCTTGTGTTTGGTTGAAAGTGTTAGATGTTTGGTTAAGAATTCTTACTGTTTGGGTTCTGTTTGATAGGTAGGATTTGAACCAGTTATAAACGGTGGATGTAATTCCTATTTGTTGTAGTCTGTTGAGCATTGTTATATGATTGACGCTGTCAAATGCAGCAGAGATGTCGAGGAATACTAGGATGAAGGCTTGTTTAGTGTCGTCAATTCCTCTTAATAGGGTGTCATAAAGGATTGTTAGCAATGTTTCAACCCCATGGAATGGTCGGAAGCCATATTGGTGTTCGTCAAGGAGGTTCAATGTGTCAATAAATTCCTGTAGTTGGGTTTGAACTATTTTTTCAATAAGTTTGGCCATGAAGGGAATGCTTGATATGGGTCTGTATGATTTTGGGGATAATTTGTCTAGTGTTTTATTTTTAAGTATTGGTCGTATTTGAACATGTTTGAGGGATGGTGGTAAGTATCCTTTTTCTAGTGATATGTTGACCATAGGGAGGATGAAGGAAGAGAGTATCGAGAGTGTCTTTTTTATCCAATCTACTGGGCATGGGTCAAGATATGATGTAGATTTTAGAGTAGATTTTAGAGTAGGAGCTACAATTGTATTTTTGACTTTATAAAGAAGGCATGTAGAGGATAAGTTTAGGACAGGGTGCCTAGTCAAAGTGCATTTTGACACACCTAAATCAGGCCCATTTTATAAAGACAGGTAGGCGCCTACTTGTTTTTAGAAAGTACTAATGAATATGGCTGAGCACCATTTTGGAAGTTCATATAAGTATCCCTTTATAACATGGGTGAATCTTTCCACAAATAAATACATTAGCACCTATGAAATATTAGTGAAAGGGTCCAGTTTTGAAGCATCCCTAAGTGAGTATTCTGGAGTCAAGAGTACCAACTTCCCACTTCTACCTTCAGCTGGAGATCAGGCAGAAAAGAAATATCTTTTCCCTTAAAACTCAGTGCTACCTCCTCTCCAAAATATCATGACCCACAAAGCCTTAAATGGACACTCCTCTTCCCACCTCCTCACCTTTCAATCTAACAGAGCCAGTAGACAAACCACCAGGAAATGTAAGGCCGCGGGCCCCCGTTCCCGCGGCCGCTTCTAACCGGGGGGGGCGGCAGTCCGATCTCGCCCCCCCCCCCGCGTTCCGGCGGCGCGCGGGTTGGGGGCTTATCGCATGGCCCGGCGGCCTCATTGGCTCCCGTGGCGTTTTGGAAATGCGCGGGAGCCAATGAGAGGGCTGGGTCCTTGGGCAGCGAGGGGGGGTGGTGCGGGGACTCGGCGTTGCTCCGGCCATTGGCAGTGGGAAGCTGGAGGCGCCGGACGTGTTTTGTGGGAGCTGGCTGGCGATTCTGTGGTGCATCTTACCTCATGGTGCGGCGGGAGGAAGAAGGAGGTTTTCGGGCAGTTTGTCCGCAGCTGTGGAAGTGAATTGCAGCGTTTTCGGTGGCGGCGGTTTTTCTAGGCTGACGGCTGCAGCCCGGGCTGAGCAGCAGGAGTTTACTCCTGCAGGCAAGTGGTTCTTGCTATTCTAAAACTTCTCTCTCTATAAAAAGTATTTAACATCTATGGTTTATAGTAGGCTGTTTCGGTCAGGGTAATTAAGGATATACAAAAAAAAAAAAAACACCACGTGGCGCCAATATTAATATATAATTGCCTTTGTACAAATTTAAAAGGTGCCTCCGGTTTTTATGGCTGCCATGTCGGGCAGAGGAAATCAAGGGGGGTCCTTGACAGAGTCAAGGGTCTGTTAAGGGCAGCATGGGATGTACTGGGGCAGATGGGGCAGCTTCCTCGGGGCCTGAAGGGCGACGGGATCAGGTGGGCAGAGGGGTGTCGGGGTATAGTGGTGGGCACCAGGGGCCAGCCATACACAGCCCCAGAGGGTGGGAGGGTGTTAGGGGCAGAGCTCCTAGCCGTCCCGGGGCGTCCATTCGGGGCGCTAGCTCTGTAGGAGGTTCTGGGCAGGAGGGGCAGGGGCGGAGAGGGGTGTCAGCTGACCCTGTAGCTTGGGCTAGACGAGGCAGGTCTGGGGGGCCGGCCAGAGGTGCTTTGGGGCTGGGAGTGGATCACGGGTCCTTCGGGGGCTCGGGTGTTGCCCGGGTCCTTAGGTTCCTCGCCAGCTGTGGCACATTGGCCCTCGTGTCCTCTGGTTTGCTGCAGGCAGGGCGGGGGTCAGGCTCTTCCCGGGCAGCATGGCTTGGTGCATGGCAGTCACCGGGGGCTATGGCAGGTGTCCTTTCGCCTTTTCCTGTTTTTTTTTTCTCCACATGTTTTACCGGAAAGCACGACTGGGGACATCCTTTGATGGCTGCTGCTGGACAGACGGAGGGCGTAGCGGCGAGCGCAGGCGGTGGCGCCTTGCCTGCGGAACCGAGAGAGGACCTGAAGCTAGGGCCTCGATGTGACGGGAGTCAGGCGCGGCTACCGAGGTGGCGTCAACTAATGCAGGTGAGTGGGATGCTGGCGCTGCGGTGCGCGAGGATGGCGCTGCGGTGCGGGATGCTGGGGCTGCGGGGAGCGGTGGTACTCGGTCGGTCGATAGGGGCAAGAGGCAAGAGACTCAGAGGAGGCGGCATTCTTGTTATAGTTGTAGGCGTTCGGGATCCTCCTCTTCTGCCACCTCCTGAGCTTTCGTCCGGTTCTAATTCGGACGAATGGGGGGGGTGGGGGTCGCGGGGCTAGCGGAGAGGCGGGACTTGTCGGACAGGTTGGAGCGGCGCCAACAGTGGTGGTTTTCCCCGAGTTATGGGTGGGAATACCGAAGAATATTCGGAAGAAGATTATGAAGCATTGCTACTTAGATATTTTCCGTTTACTTGAAGGTCGAAAGCGGTTTGGGGATAGTCGGCAGAAGCGAAAGGAGGATGATAAGGTTGGTAGGGGTAAGAGTAGCGCGGAATGTTGTTAATGGGACTCGCGCCTCCCTGCTCCTTGCTAGTGTCCGGGAGCATTCACATCCGGAGCCGTATGGTATGCTTCTGGCTTACGCGGATTCCCTCCTGGAGGCATCACGTATGCAGGAAGGTTGGGCTTGGCTCGACTATGATGTGAAATTCCATGATAAGGTTGAGAATCACCTGCTTTTAGGGGGAACATAAGACATTAATCTTTGGCTGCCGCAGATTGCGCTCAGTCCGGTAGGCGGAGTTGTGAGCGGGCGAAAAAGGGCGGAACGTCTGTTACCGCAACGGCGGAATGGCCCTTCCGCTTGGGCGTGCCCCCCGATTCGCAGGGAGCTCCGGGGGGGGGGGGACTGGGAGTTTGTGCTGGCAGTTCGACAAGTCTTCCTGCCCCACAAGTAGTCGAGGCTTGTGGAGTTTGGCCCCCGCTCCCGTTGCGATTGAGGTTTTTTAGGTCCATGGCTTATGAGCTATCCGAAGAGACTGGTAAGTTGCATTTTAGAGAATGGGTTTCAGGTGGAGTTTCCTGTCCGGTGGTAGGTGGCTTAGGGGCGACCAAGGCCGGGAATTCGCCTGCCGTTCGGTTTTTTGCGCTGTGGGTCCGGATAAGTTGGCAACCGAGATTGAGTTGGGTAGGGTAGCGGGCTCCTTCGGAGAACAGCCTTTCGCTGATTCTGTGGTATCTCCGTTGGGTATTCCTTCCAAAGGAGGAGCCGAGAAAGTATCGCTTAATACCTAATCCTTCCTTTCCCATTGGTTCCTCGGTCAATTGGCTGTCGAGCTCGTGCGAGCATGTGGGCCTGGGTGCTGGCTGGCGAAGGTGGATATGGACTCCGCCTTCCGTTTATTGCCGGTGCACGCGGCAGCCTTTCATTTGTTGGGTTTTTGCTTCGAAGGACAATTTATTTTGCTAAGAGCATGGCTATGGGTGGTTCGATTTTATGTGCTTATTGCGAACGGTTTAGCTCGTTTGTTACCTTGGACATTTGTGGACTGGGTGGGGTGCGGCACTGTGGTGCATTACTTCGACGACTTTCTCTTTGTTGGACCTGCGCATACGGGGCAGTGCAAGGCATTGTTGGACGGTTTTGTCTGATTAGCCCAGGTGTGGGGTGTTCCCTTAGATTCGGGTACGACTGAGGGTCCGGTGACTACTCTCCTTTTGGTAGTGAGTTGGATTCCGTGACACTGGTAGCCCGCCTGCCGGAAGTGAAAGTTATGCGGCTGCGGGTTTTGGTGCCAATGCGCGGTTTTCCAGCAAGCTGACGTTGCTAGAGATGCAGTCCTTAGTGGGTTCACTTAATTTTGCTTGCGGATTAATCACGATGGGGGGAGTATTCTTGCGTCGGCTGGCGGCTGCTGCTGCGGGTGTTACTAGGCCTCATCATCGGATGCGGATGTCATGCAGCCTTTGGGCAGACTTGAGGATCTGGGACGATTTCTTAAGTAACGTCAAGGGTACCATGGTTCAGAGCGGGAAGTGTCTTCGGTGGATCTCTAGTTGTATACTGATGCGGCTGGGGGTTTGGGCTTGGGGATTTAAATTTGGGGGCTCTGGGTGCGCGGAGGAGGGCTTACGAAGAATATTACCTTCCTCGAGTGGTTCCCCATTTTGGTGGTTGTAAAGTTCTTTGGTGGTGCGACACTGATGCCGTGGTGTCAGTGCTCAGTAATTATTCCCCAAGAGGCAGGCCTATAGCCGACCTGATGCGGCGGGTGGGTTTCGCTTGTTTACTGTAGAATCTCGTGCGGGAAGCTCATCATATTCCGGGGAGTCATAACACGTTTGCTGCTGCTCTTTCCCGTTTTGGGTGGGAGCTGTTTTGGACCTTGGCGCCAAAGGCGGATGAAGTGGGCACATTGGTCCTGGAGCATTTTTGGCGGGTGGGCCTCTTGCCATGATAGAGCAGTGTGGTCTCCGCCTTGGTTCTTCACGGATGGCTGGAAGGTCCAGCTTCGGATCAGCTGGTCAGGGTGTGTCGGCAGCGAGGGCTGCGGGACTGTCACTGACTACTGTCCGCAGAATGTGGCAGGCTTCTCCTTTTTTGCGCGGGCCCTAGGATGGGGGGGGACGAGTGGGGGCCTTTGTAACGAGTACGCTTTTGCGTGGTTGGGAGCGGCTCCCATTGCCCGTTCTACGACGGATCGGGCGGGATGAGGTAGGTGGGTGGAATTGACAGCTGTGCGGGGCTCTCCCTCGTGTCCTCTGGTTTTTGCTGCAGGCGCACTTATGCCTGCATCCGGATACCGGCTGTAGCCTTGTTATACATTAGGATGCGTGGATGCTTTCGCGTTTTCAGTTTGCGGCGGTGCTGCGGCTGTGCTTGGTGAGGATCCTGGTGCGTTAGCTCCTCACTCCTTCCGGATTGGGTTGGCGACTAGTGCAGCGGCTGCTGGACTGCCTGAACAGGAGATAAATCGGATAGGGAGTTGGCGTTCGCAGGCCTTCCGCAGCTACGTGCGTTTGTAGGGGTATGGGGGGGGTGCTAACTCTTCTATGCTTTCTGTTGCAGAGGCAGGGCCAGGACCATGTTGTTGGTGGATTGGCCACTCCTTTGTGTTCTGGGATGGCCGGAGTGCAGCGATGCGCCCGCTGGGGCCGAACTTGGGACTTCCAGAGTGTGCGGTGACTGTCACAGGGGCTGGGGAGTGCGGACTCCGGTGGATCCAGCTTTCCTTTGCTTCGGCACCACCAGCGTTCAAGAGGATCGCCGGACGTCTTGCTGCTCCACTTAGGTGGCAACAATATGGTTTCCTAGACATGCTGTCAGCTGATTCGGGCATTTATAAAGGACTTTGGGGGGGTGTGGGGATGTTTCTGGGCGTCATATGGGTTTGGTCTGCTATCCTTCCAAGGCCGGCCTGTTGGGCTCAGTGACGGTGGTCACGGGGTGTGACGCAGATTAACTGTCAAATTGGCAGATGGGTGGGGGAGAAGGGAGGCGGTCAAATTTTGCACCCTTGGGTGCACATTCCGTGCTCTGGCCTCTACAGGTCAGATGGAGTGCACTTGCCCCGGTGTGGGGTTAGATTTACTTCTTAACGATTGGCAGGAGGCCTTGGAAGGTATGATGATGGGGACGAGGGCTGGTCGCAGCTTACCTTTTTGGGGGGCGGCTCTGGTCGTGGCTGACCTGAGCCGGTGGCGGGATCCCAGAGGTTTCCGGGGTCCGGAGCCGGTGGCAAGCATGAGGGCGGGGGTGGGGTACCCCCGACCCGGTTAATCCCTCAGGTTTTTGCTAATAATATGGCGAAGCCGGAAGAGGGAGGGCGTGGAAAATTGTCGGGCTTGTACCCGGCGGAAGCGGATGCGGCGTCACCTTGCTAATAACAGGGCTGGTGAGGGTTCGCTCTGCTGGGGGGGGGGGGAGTTATAATGTGTGAATTTGTATTGGTTTGGTTTGTTAAAAGGTTATTAAAGCTGCGACCAGTTTAAGTCCAAGATTATTGTCATGTGTTTTCTTTGAATTTAGTGGTTTGAGGGGAAATTGGTGGGGGTGGTGGAGAAGGGCGAGAGGCGACGTGTCCGCCTTACCCGGTTAATGTAAGGCCGCGGGCCCCCGTTCCCGCGGCCGCTTCTAACCGGGGGGGCGGCAGTCCGATCTCGCCCCCCCCCCCCGCGTTCCGGCGGCGCGCGGGTTGGGGGCTTATCGCATGGCCCGGCGGCCTCATTGGCTCCCGTGGCGTTTTGGAAATGCGTGGGAGCCAATGAGAGGGCTGGGTCCTTGGGCAGCGAGGGGGGGTGGTGCGGGGACTCGGCGTTGCTCCGGCCGTTGGCAGTGGGAAGCTGGAGGCGCCGGACGTCCCACCCGCCCGCCCTTTGCTGGGGGATGCTCGAGCTACGGGGGTAGTGGGTTGTTGCAGCTTGGGGGGGGGGGGTTTTGGCGGGATCCCGGAGGTTTCCGGGGTCCGGAGCCGGTGGCAAGCATGAGGGCGGGGGTGGGGTACCCCCGACCCGGTTAATCCCTCAGGTTTTTGCTAATAATATGGCGAAGCCGGAAGAGGGAGGGCGTGGAAAATTGTCGGGCTTGTACCCGGCGGAAGCGGATGCGGCGTCACCTTGCTAATAACAGGGCTGGTGAGGGTTCGCTCTGCTGGGGGGGGGGGAGTTATAATGTGTGAATTTGTATTGGTTTGGTTTGTTAAAAGGTTATTAAAGCTGCGACCAGTTTAAGTCCAAGATTATTGTCATGTGTTTTCTTTGAATTTAGTGGTTTGAGGGGAAATTGGTGGGGGTGGTGGAGAAGGGCGAGAGGCGACGTGTCCGCCTTACCCGGTTATGCCCTGGTCATCCCCCCTACAAAAACAAAGAGCAACCAGCAGACCTGTACAAGATCATTCAAACTCTACGCACCAACCCTCTGGAACTCAGACCCCGACTAATTCAGAAGTGCTACAGAACTCTATACCTTCTGCAAGCAACTGAAAATGCATCTTTTTCTTGAACACTTTGGCGGCATCACATAACCCTGTTTACATTCACATGGTCCCCTGTAACCCCAATTATGTAAATAGCTCACAAACGTACATATGTTATCTTCTACACAATGTAAATAAGTCAATACCATGTTGACGTTCTATGTATTCAGTCTATCCTCTTGTTTTATGTACACTGCTTTGACCAGGCGAAAAGCAGTATAAAACTACAGCCAAATAAATAACTAAATAGGGATGTGCACAGGGAAAAAAATCAGTTTGTTTGGGCTTTTATCCTGAGTTTTATTTTTTTCACTTCCACGCATTTATTTTGATGAAATTTTTTTCACATACTAGAACTTTGTAATGTGTGCTAATACACTTTGGAGAATATTTACACCACTACTCCACTCGCTCCATTGGCTACCTATAGAAGCACGTATCAAATAGAAATGTCTACTGAAGACTTTCAGATTATACAGTAAGATTTCCCCCTCATGCCTTTCCTCTCTTATTACCCCTAGTGACCCCATTAGAGACAGAAGAACATGCACCCAGAATACCCTCTCAATTCCAGCCCATTTTCGTAACACGATCAAAACTACACGTTCAAGAGCGTTCTTATTTGTAGCCCCTAGTCTCTGGAACACTCTCCCAGACAACCTAAGACTAATAAAAGATCTACAGACTTTTAGAAAAGAGCTTAAAATGTTCCTCTTCATTCAACACCTCTATTACTCCCTCTTGAACACCATGATCCCCCCTACTTCTCTCCGCTATACACTGGAGAAATACATATACAATAAATACATACCCTCCTGAACCTCTTTCTCACTTGATATAGCTTAATTAGGTAATTACTCTTCTCCCCCTCTAAACCTTTCTCTTTATGAAACTCCAATTAATATATTTCTCCCATATTCCGTTCCCTTCCCCACCCTACACTGTAAATAGCTCTGCCTCACATCCGCTATTCTGCCGTATATGTGAACAGCTGATTTGTAAATAGTACCTTGTAATATAGTTTGATATGTTCTATGTTTGTAAACGAGTTCTGTTCATTGTAAACCGCCCCGATCACTGAAAGGAGTGTTATATAAAAAACGCTTAAATAAATAATAAATAAAATAAATTTAGTAAAGAGAGTGCCAGTAGTGTGCGATTGTGCTGCCACATCAGTACGTAAACCCACACTTGACTGCATTACAGTAGGTGCGGCCATGCTAATGACAATAGGCACAATTAGTGTGCACTGGAAATGCCTGCGCTAACCGTGACATGCCATCGATGCCCCTAATTCAGCCTCTCGCTGCCCAGTTGCTACTTGCTAAATGTTAGCACAGCAGCTGTAGCACATGTCAAACCCAACTCTAGCAGTTATCATGCTTTAAACATACTTCTTAAAGCACGTTGAGTTATTGATTAACGCGTTAAAGCAGTTGAGCATGCATTACACTTTAAGGAGCACTAGTCATCCAAATGTGTGCTAGCTTATATACATCTGTAGATCTAATGTATCAAATGTTCAAAGAGATTTAGTAGCATCAGTAACAATGATTCTCCATGACCCATTGAGCATAGAGCTGCATCACTTAATAGCATCAACATCATCTCTGTGCAGTCATGTTATTTATTTATTTATTTATTACATTTGCTTATATGCCGCACTATTCGGTATCAGCGCGGTTTACAATATAACAAAACGACCAAGACAACATTCTGTTTGGTTTTACAAGTGACAGGAGTAACAACTTGGCAAACAGGGTTGAACTATATACAGAGATAATAAATACAACAACAGGGTTGAACTATCTCAGTTGCTGGCTGGGTAATATTGGAGGAAGAGGTGAAATTTGATTGCCTTCCTGAATTGAGATAGGTCTACAATAGCTCGGATGTCTGGTGGTAGTGCATTCCAGCATTTGGGGGCGTACAGACCGAAAGCCCTATTTGCCGTTGTGTTGTTACATTTAGTTAGGGACTTCGGGGTTATCAGTAGATTTAGGGTTGTTGATCTTCTGGATCTGTTGGGGGGCACTGTGTGGATAAGCTCAGTAAGCGCAATAGAGGAGAGGGAATTGATGGCCTTGAATGAGAGAAGTAAGGTCTTGAATATGATCCTTCCATGTATAGGTAGCCAATGAAGCTGCTTTAGAATGGGGGTCACTTCTGGAGGCTCCATGGAGGACCCTTGCTGCGGCATTCATGGCCAGTTGCAACGGGTTCAGTGTAGATTGAGGGAGACCTTGTAGAATGGAATTGGCAAAATCAAAATGAGGCAGGATCAGTGCTTGGAATATTGTCCGGAAATCATCTGGGTCCAGTAGGGAGCGCAGATGTCTGAGTGAACGGATTTTGAAATAAACAGCTTTGACTATGTTGCTTATGTGAGATTTCATGTCAAGATGTTGGTCTAGGGTGATCATTACTTCAATCTCCAAAAACTAATGAAAAAACATATTACATTTTTATTTTAATGACGTTAATTTAATATCCTCTCCTTTGCGTGAAAAGAACATGCTCAATAACTTTATTAAGAATGGACTTTTCACAATGGAGGTCATTCCAGAAAATGAATGTGCACCAGGGACGTTTATCTGCCAAAAGCATTTATGAGCATATTCTGGTACATAGCGTCCGCGGACGTTTATCTTGCAAACATGGAGATCTCAGAACGTGTCAGGGAGGGATGGAACGAGGGCATGGTTTGCCACGGAGACGCATAAAAATGGAGACATATAAAGTGTATTCAGGAAAGGCCCATGTACATTTTATAAGGTCCCTGCAGACGTGCCCATAATACCTGTCAGAGACATGGAATAAGGCCAGTACTTAGAAAATATTCTGCTGTGTTTGTACAAAGGTAGTGACTAGCCTGTTCTAAAATGGTGGACTGCAGTATGGAAAAACACCACATTTATAAAGAATAGAAATAAGAGGTTAGGAATCTTGTAAGCTAAAGAGGCATTAATAACTACCCTGAAAGAAATATTAAGAAGAGCAATAGTGATTATTCTGGCCATGCTGACATTTGCTGTTTCTGCCAAAGGAGCTAATCTAGGGAACTGTTGAAATAGGAATAGTATGGCCGGCATTCTATCCGCGAATAGCAGGGCTGGACATCCAACCCGCGCTTCACCCCAGGATGTGATGCTGATCCTAGTGTTAGAGTGCTGGACGTGGGCTGGAGGGTGCGGTGCTGGGGCAGAGTGGGGGAGGTGCAGAGGAGGGGACACCAGCCGGGACCTACAGCGGCAATTCTAGTCATGTCACTGTATATTAGAAACATAGAAATATGGCGACAAAAAAACCCCACATGGCCTATCTAGTATGTCCTTCCATATCAACAACTACAACAGTCCCCTTTTTACCTTTAGAGATCCTCTGTGTTTGTCCCATGCTTTTTTGAATTCAGTTACTGTCCTCATCTCTACCACCTCCACTGGGATACTATTCCAAGGATCCACTATTTCCGTAAAGAAATATTTCCGCATATCACTCCTGAATCTATCTCCCTTCACCCTCATCCCATGTCCCCTCATAGCAGAACTTGCTTTCAATTGAAAGAGGCTCTCTCCCTGAACATTTATGCCACGGAGGTATTTAAACATCTCAATCATATCACCTCTATCCCGCCTTTCCTCTAAGGTGTACATATTAAGATCCTTAAGTCTGTCCTCATATGCTTTATAATGAAGACCACTAATCATTTTAGTAACCACCCTCTGCACCAACTCCATCCTGTTCACATCCTTTTGAAGGTGCGGTCTCCAGAATTGCACACTATACTCCAAATGAGGTTGCACCAAAGACTTATACAGAGGCATTATCACCTCCTTTTTTCTGCTAGCCATTCCTCTCCGTATGCACCCAAGCATCCTTCTAGCTTTCGCCGTCACCTTTTCTACCTGTTTAGCTACTTTAAGATCATCAGACACAACCACGCCTAGGTCCCGCTCTTCTTTAGTGGACAATAGTACTTCACCCCCTATACTATTAATGAGCTTGAATGTGGTGACAATTAATTTACAGTGAATTCTACATGACACTGGGAGCCAATGCAGGGTGTAAATAGGAGAAATGTGGTCAGTCAGTTTTGCTTTGAAAATCATCCTTGCTGCGACATTTTGAGCCAATTGTAGGGTGTGCAGATTTTTCTTGGCGGTTCCTTGAAGTATGCCATTGCAGTAATCTAGGTGTGGTGTTGTTAGAGTTTGTGCCACAGTCCTGAAGTTGTTGCTGTCTATTATCTGCCAAAGCTGTTGGATTGTCCTTATTTTGAAGAATATAGCATTAGCAGTTCGTTTTATATGAGGGGTTAAGCTAAGCATCCTGTCCAGAGTGACTCCTAGATATTTGACCTCTGTCTTCACTGGTATGGAGGTGTTCCCAATATTGATAACTGACAGAGGGGTTATGTTAAGGTTTCTCATTGTAAATAACACTTCTGTCTTTTTGAAGTTGATATTCAAGTTCATTGATTGAAGCCATTTTTCTGTTTCAGTGAGGCATTGTAGTATATTGTCATAGTTAGGGTTGGATGCATCAAACGGCATGTATAACATAATGTCGTCTGCACAGATGTGGTAATTTATTTTATGTTGTTGGAAGATAGTGCAGATCGGCTGAAGGTATAAATTAAAAAGTAGCGCAGAGAGGGCGGAGCCTTGTGGTATACTTTGTTCTTGCGAGAATGGTAATGATGAGACGTGGTCGATTTGAACATATTGTGTCCTGTTAGAGAAATAAGGTTTAAACCATTCAAATGCCTTGTCCTTAATGCCCAATTGGGAGAGTCTAGAGATGAGCATGACATGGTTTACGTTGTCAAAGGCTGCAGAGATATCAATGAATATGAGCATAAAGGATCTTTTGGTATTATCGATGCCCCTGATAATAGTGTCGAATAAAGCTAAGAGGAGGGTTTCCACACCGTGGAAGGGGGTGCAAACCATATTGATGTTCATCTAAGGGAGAAGATGAGTCAATATAGTCCTGCAGTTGTATCTGCACAACCTTCTCAATCAACTTATAAAGGAACGGGATGCTTGCAATGGGGCAATATGAAGCAGGGTCATTGTCATCCAGGGATTTATTTTTTAATAATGGTTGAATTGCTGATCTTTTGAGGTGAGGTGGTAGTATTGAGTATAGTGATTGTCTGGAGCAGTTGTTTGTTTGAAATAGGATGGAACGTGCACAATTCATGTGTGCAATTCTGGTTGCCGTATCTTAAAAAGGATATAGCGTTATTAGAAAAGGTTCAGAGAAGAGCCAACAAAATGGTAAAGGGGATGGATGGATACTCCTATGAAGAAAGGCTAAAAAGGTTAGGGCTCTTTAACCTGGAAAAGAGACGGCTGAGGGGAGATATGATAGAAGTCTATAAATTAATGAACGGAGTGGAACGGGTAAACGTAGATTGATTGTTTACGTTATTAGAATATAGAAAGACTAGGGGACATGCAATGAAGCTACAGGGTAAACTATTTAAGACTAATAAAAGAAAATATTTTTTCACTCAACGTGTAATCAAACTCTGGAATTTGTTACCGGAGGATGTGGTAAAGGCTGTTAGTGTTGCTGGGTTTAAAAAGGTTTGGACAAGTTCCTGGAGGAAAGGTCCATAAACCATTATTAAGAAGGGACCCAGGATATCAATGCTTGACCCAGTACAAGCATTGTGGAACCTGTGTCTTTTGGGGAAACTGCTAGGTATGTATGACCTAGATTGGCCACTGTTGGAAACAGGATACTGGGCTTGATGGACCTTGGTCTGACCCAGTATGGCATATCTTATGTTCTTATGTTCATGGAGATTGTTGTCTGGATGTGATAGGATGACTGGGGTGAAATGGTTATTCTGTTTTAGTTTGTTGGCAAAGTGGTCAGCAGGAGCTTGGGGGTTGATAGGAATCTTGTTAGGGCTATTCGTTGGTGATTTGGTCAGGGATTTAACGATTTCAAATAATTCCCTGGGACTGTTTATGGCCTCTGACAATACTTTAGTGTGGTATTGTTTCTTAGCATTATTGATAGTTTCTTTGTACATGTTGAGCAGTGCAAAATATTGTAATCAAAGATCCGGGGGGGGGGGGGGGTCTTCTCCATGTGGATTTGAGTTTCCTGAGTCTCTTCCTTAATGTTGCTATTTCAGCAGTAAACCATCTCTCATTTGTTTTATGCTTGTACCGTCTCCAGGAAGGCATCGGTTCAGAGGCTAACTTTATAGTTGCGTTCCAGTTTGCTACTACTTCATTAAGGTTATTAGAACAAGGGTCTAACTAAATCCCAGCAGCCAAATTCTAGACCATTCTTTAAGCTTAGCTAGATCCCTCCTCATGTTATCTACACCTTCCTGGGTGTCTACTCTATTGCAGGTAATGGTATCATCCGCAAAGAGGCAAACCTTACCCGACAGCCCTTCCGCTATATCACTAACAAAGATTCCAGACAAAGAAATGGATACATAGTTTATTCCACCCCAAAGGTGGAATAAGTTTTGGGTACCCCCACAGTGCTTGCCACCCCCCCCCCCCCCCCGCACATTGATCCTCTCACCACACTCTTCCCCTGCAGCCACAATCCGGCCCACAGCAGACGCTTGTGATGGCCAGACGGTGGGCTGCAAGGGCAGATGCATACTATGGCATTCCGAGCCGCCCTGTGGATGGCTCATTGTCATGGTTCCAGAATGCCATGGCTCCTGTGCCCCAGCCGTGGCGTTCTGGCATCTGGACAGGCAGCACCCCATACGCCGATCTCATCTGCCAATTCTGCTGTCTTGGGTATGTCCAGGCCCCGCAGCTGCAGAATCTGGTCCATTTCCCGCACATGCAGATTTTGGATGAGTGGTGCAGGGTTCTGAATTGGCCTCCATGTAAGTGAGTATGGAAAGGATTCTTGTTTGAGTGAGAAACAGAGATCATATTTCCAATCCTTGGTCTCCAGTGCTATAATGTTATACCAGCTGTTATTTATAGGTTCAAGGCATCTTTTTAGAAGAAGTATGATTTTTGTGACTGAAAGTGATTGTGTGCGTGTGTGGTTTGAAGGTTTCATGGGAAGATCTGGTGTGCTCATCTGCAATTCAGGGGGGGGGGGGCGGCATGAATACCTGACTAGTAAATCACAAACTTGTCTATAGCTAAATGTCAAAACATATCCCTTTCAATAATAAGAGACCCTCAGAATGAGAGCATTCAATAGTGCAAACATCACTAAAACATGCCGAAAAGCACCATTTTGGGTGAGGTTGGTAAGGGTCCATAGTTAGCATTGTAAAGACTGTTTTTAGAGATGACCAATGAAAGTATAACTAAGGATTTCTTCTGCTGCCATATGTTTGATGCAAGGTATGTCATGACAAACATATCGCTTTCTACTTGCTGCTATTATATCTTTGAGTGCACTGAGATTACTTTGCACTGTTCTGGGCATGCAACAGACTAGTAGTACATCTAGTCTAGTTTGCATCAACATTTATGTATCATCGGTATTTATGTGTAGTTGGCAACAGCACAACACTGTCAGTGAGAGGAGCAGCTTAGGAGATGCATGTTTCAACCGAGGAGGCGTGGCCATCCGAGGCATCCACGGGTATATGGCAGAGATGGGCAGGATCAGAAACGTTCATTTTTTCAGAATTCGGTGAGGACGTTTAAACGATTTGATGTGAATACCCGTGTCTCATTATAACAGCCGGGCCCGTATTTCTCCAAAGTGGTTTGCTTGTGCTGCACCAAAAATGCCTATGTCCCTGATTCTGGATACACAGGCACGTCTATACCCATGGTTGCACAATTGGGGTAAAATTGAGTCCATTTTTGATTTGGACGTGTCTGCGGGTCGGATGTGCGTGTTATGGAATTGGCCTCAAAATTATTAGAAACCCACCTTCTTCAAAATGGGAGATCCCACCGATCTTTCCAGTTCCTCCTACACATTCCTCTCACACAGAAAAGCATTATTAATACTACAAGAACTGCTTTCATCAAAACAGCCAGATGAGAGTCCAGCACAGAGTCAGCTGGTTTACACTTTAACAAACTTAAACATAGTTAATCTTTAGAAAGTGAACAAACTGCTCTAATTTATATTGCTCTTCAATTTCCTGCATGACTCAAATTTCTGAGGCCGTACCAACCACTCAAGTTGTCATTTTATTTCCTTTCTAATTCATACAGTGCTCCTGACCACAAAGAAGGTACAAAAAAGTGCTCATTTCCTGACTGTAATGCTTCCAGGGGGAAAAGCAAAATGTGCTTTCATTGCCACAATTAAATTTTCCTGGCCAATGAAACTTGCATGTAAATACAGACTCCAAACATATTACTGGTCCACTGCCACATGTTTGAGTGTCCGAAATGGCAGACTGGGATGTGCAAGCCTCATAATCTAGTCGCTCCCTTCCCCTTCTGAAATTTACCACTACCAGCACATCCAAGTACCTGCTTCTGAGACCACGCGATTCGGGGAGGTCTGCATTTGTGAAATGACCTCTGTACCTGTGCACATACTCAACCTTGCTATCAGCAGAGGACCTGTCTCTCTAACCAGAGAGGGAGTGATTTCAGACAGTGCTTACATGTGCCTCCCTCCCCTGATATTGAAAACTTCTGCTCTGTATGTAACCGTGGCACGGCGGACTTGGTGCCCCTCCCCCTCTCCACCCCCCCACAAAAACGCACTACACTCAAACATTGGCAAAAGCACCGGTCGCAGCTTTATTAACTTTAACAACTTCAACAATAACTCCAAACAATACATGCCTGCCTCTACCGCAACAGTAATGACTCACCAGCCATGTGGGTAGCAAAGTAAGGTCATCGCTGTTGCTACTGCAGTGAGGCTACTGCTAACATCCTACCACCCCTTCCTCCGGCTTTGCCATATTACTAGCAAAAGCCTCACCAGGGTTATCTGGGTCGGGGGTACCCCACCCCCGCCCAACTAATAGCTACGGCTCCGGACCCCAGACCTCCGGGATCCCGCCACCGGTTCAGGCAATTCCAAATCCCTGAACCGCCCCCCCAAAGCTGCAATCGGTGCTCCGCCCCGGACCACCCCCTCCACGGCCTCCTGCCAGTCATTGAGGAGCAAATCTAACCCGACCGGGGATAAATGCACCCCGTCCTGGCGGTATAAACCCACACAAGAAACTTCCACCCAGGGATGTTGAATCTGCCAACCCCCATGCTCCACCACCCAACGCCCAATCTGGCGATTAATCTTAGTTAACCCGCGAGACCAGCGCCGCTGCTCCCCGCAAGCTGGCCGTGCAATAATATCCGACCACAGTAGGAGAACATCAGGAAACATTTGTAACACCTCAGCCAAATCCCGTTTTGCAGCCCGAATCAGCTGCTTACACGTCCAGGAACCCAGATCATTGCCCCCCAGATGAATGAGCAGCAGCTGCGGCCAGTCCTTCAAACGCCCATGATGTCGCAGCAAGGGCAGGAGCTGCACCCAACGCAAGCCCCGCACGCCCAGCCATAGGACCATCGGCTCTGCCGTGTCCATCCCAAGATTGGGCCCCAACGGCCGCACCGCTGCTCGCCGCTCCACCCAATGCACGAAGGAGTGGCCCATCAACCAGCAAGTCCAAGGATGCCCATCTGCAATGCAAAAGAAGCCCCCCCAACCCCACAGAAAACCCCTCACAAACGCACATAACCTTGAAACGCATGCGAGCGCCAACGGCCAATCCGTTGAATCTCGATATGCGGCAACCCTTCCGCTTCCGCACTAGTAGTGGCTCCAATCCGGAAGGAATGCGGCGCGAACCCTAACGGCTCAACCCCCATCCTCAGCAGAGTCAACCGCAGGACCGCCGCAAACTGAAAACGCGTTAGTGGGCTCGAATCCTTGTGCACCAGAAACTGCCCCTCCCCTACTGGGCGCACCCTCAAAAACTCCCTCACCGCAGACACTGGGCAGGTCCGGACATCCCCTATCGCTCGCAGCACTACCCAGAGACCACGACCCCGCTGATCCGTTTTAGACCTAGCCAGCAAAATCCACACCACCCGGTCCTTTACATACACATGCTTCCCGTCCAACCCGTCCACCCGCCAGCGTGAAACCGCCACTAACTCCCCTATCCGAAAGGCACCAAAAAACGCCAGGCTGAACGCCAACCGAAACAGCCTGGTTTCATAAGCAGAAGCTGCGACCCCTGGCAACGCCGCAGAAAGGCGTGCCAGGAGGTCGTGCGTAATAGGCCGGCGACCATCCTGCAAAGTCGGATGGGACCTCTCCCAACCTTGTAATAACCTCTGAGTCAGGAACCCCCCACCCTGGCAGCCCCAACCCATCGCCCGTGCGAAAAAAGAAAAGCCCGCCAGGTGCGCCCGCACTGTCGCTTTGGACACCCCTTTACTCTTCACCTTGACCACGTACTCCGCCAGCAGATGGTCGGGTACCTGCCCCACCCACCACCCCCACATCACCAAGAAACTGGCCACGTCGTCACTTCCCTGCTGAAACTTCTTCCAGGTCGACGGCGCTACCGAGTGTTGTAACAGCGTCAGCATCTCCACCGGCCAAGCTGCCACAAGTCCTCCGGGACCTGCGCTCCTTCCTCGTCCACTGCAGGTGCCAATGTTCGGAACTGCTCCCACTTAAAACGAGAAAGAGCATCCGCAATACCGTTAGTGCTACCCAGAATATGGCGAGCCCTAACACACACATTCAGCCGCAGACAAGCCAACACTACCACTCTCATCAACGCCGCTACCTGCAGACAACAAGGCGAATAATTATTTATCACACTAACCACTGCCGCATTATCACATGACCAGATCACCCTGCGATTCCGGAACCTGTCAGGCCACAATTCCAACACCACCAGGAAAGGAAACAACTCCAGAAACGTGATATTTGCCATCAAACCCACGTCCTTCCATGCCTGCAGCCATGCCACCGCACACCACGCCCCTCCGAAGTAAATACCTAACCCCCCCACGCCAGCCGCATCCATGAAAAGCTGCAAAGCAGCAGAAGAAATCGCCGCCTCCATTAACACCGACGTGCCATTAAATTCCTGCAAGAACGCATCCCACACCCCTAAATCCACCCTCATGCTCTGACATCCTGATCCGATGATGAGGCTTAACCACCCCCGCCGTAGCCGCCGCCAAATGCCGCAGAAACACCCTACCCATAGGTATAACTCTACAAGCAAAATTCAGAGAGCCAATTAAAGCCTGCAGCTCCCTCAGAGTAAGCTTACGTGAGCTCCGTGCAGTGGACACCAGCAACCGCAAACACACCACTTTATCCTCTGGCAAGCGTGCTACCATCGCCACTGAATCAAGCTGTATACCCAAAAAGGTGACACTCGTCACCGGACCCTCCGTCTTTTCTCCCGCCAGCGGCACCCCCCACTCAGATGCCATAGAAAGGAAACCGTCCAGCAGCAACTGACACTGCCCGGTCCGAGCCTCGCCCACAAACAAAGTCATCTAAATAGTGAACTACGTTCACGCAACCCGACCTTTGCGTCAAAGCCCAATGCAAAAAGGTGCTGAACATCTCGAAATATGCACAAGAAATCAAGCAGCCCATGGGCAGACATTTATCAAAGTACCATCCCTCCTCAAAACGAAAACCCAACAGAGGAAAGGACGACAGGTGAACCGGCAGCAACCGGAACGCCGATTTGATGTTGACTTTGGCCATCAAGCACCCAGAACCACAACGCCGCACCAAAGCCACTGCCGAGTCAAAGGAAGCATAACGTACTGCACACCATTGCTTCGGAATGTGGTCGTTGACCGACGAACCTACAGGGAAGGACAGGTTGTGAATTAGCCTGTACTTCCCTGGCTCCTTCTTTGGAACAATTCCCAAGGGAGACACTACCATGTTCTCAAACGGCCAGCACGTAAAGGGGCCAGCTAACCGTCCCATTTCTTGCTCCTTATGCAACTTCGCCCGCACCACGTGGGGTAAATGCCTCACCGAAACCGCATTATCCACACACACCGACCCCACCACCGGAATAGGAAAACCCTCCCTAAACCCCCCCCTCCAACACCCCCCAAGCGCACCGACGTGGATAACGCCGAAGCCAAGGCCACATAGCCTCTAGCCGAACCGACGTGGCAGCCCGCTCCAGATCCGCACTATTTGGCAGCCGAAGAAGCAGGGGCGGTGGCGACCCGGTTCGTACATTTGAAGGCGGAATGCCCCTACCACAAATGGAACAAGCGTTCCGAAACTTACAGTCGGGAAATGGACAGGACGACTTATTAAACCTCCAGCAGATGTCCCCTCCACTTTCACCACCCGACTTCTGCAAACCAAACGTCCCTTCCCGAAAGGAACGCCCCCTTCCTGCAACCCCCGCCCCCACCCCCTTCGCACCCCCTTGCCCGCTTACACCCCACCTCCACCAGCCCTGGCAGCCATTTGGGTCAACCACAAACTAATGTCCTGCGTCCCCCACGACAACAATTTATTCTCTTCCATCTTATCCCTAAACTTTTCGTCATAGTTGAGCCAAGCCCAACCCTCATGTGTGTGCGCCGCTTCCAAGATGGAATCAGCATACGCAAGGAGCATCCCGTATTGCTCCGGAAAATGATGACCCCACACACTGGCCAGCCGAAGGAACACTCTAGTCCAATTCACTACATTACGGGAAGCTCGCTTTATCCTGCCCACCTTCTCGTCTTCCCTCCTCTTTTTGCAACTCTGCCCCGACTGTCTTCTCCCCTCCAACAGCTGAAATATGTCAATGTATTTCTGCTTCCAAATCTTCTGGTGCAACGCCCGTGGAACTCCCTCCCACAACTCCGAAAAAGATGCCAATGAGGGCACAGACCCACTCTCCTCAACTTCCGTGGCTCTGTCACCCGCTGGCCGCCCCTCGGCATCCTCAGACGAAGAGTCCGACGATGACTCACTGGACGAAGATGACGATGTGTCTCCCCTACGATATCGCCGACAAACATGCTTCCGCTTCCTCCGCACATTACCCCCACTGCCTACACCAAGACCCCTTCTCTGCTCCCCGCCACCAACATCCAACACACCTGACCGCTCTGCCGCGGCACCGGTCTCCGGAGTCCCATCCAGCTGATCCGTGCACTCCGACACTTGCTCACTCCGCACTCCTGCTGAACGCTCACTCCCTGCTGACATTCCCAAAGGTGGCCTGTCCGACTCGGTCACCGCTCCACTTGGACTTCCCACACCGTATCCGCCCGGCAACTGCCAAGCCGCCGCCACCTGAGAAGGAATACAAGGAAACACAGAGGGGGGGCCACCCCAGCCCAGGAGGGCTGCCATGCCCCCAGCCAGTCTGCTCTGGAGGTGCCCTGCCCCCCACCCCTCCAATAATCCCAAGCCGAGGGCCCACTGACCTGACACAAACCCCCGGGACCAACTGCCCCCAAACCCCCTGCTTGGTTACCCTGCCCCCCCAGGACACCACCCACGGACATCCCGGCCTCACTACCCCACCCCAGCCCAGCACCCCACCCCTGCTCTAAACCCCCAGTTCTTTCAGCCATCAGCTCAACCCCAGCGGAATTAAGGCGCTGGCGCCCCCGGGTCCCAGCAGGAGATGTTCCTTGTCCAGCACCCAGGGTCCTAGGAGGAGATGCTCCTTGCCCAGCACTCTGGAAATTAGCAGCCCCAGTTTGACCCCTGCCCCCCGAAACCACCCTCGCCCCAACCCCTCTCCTTCCCCGCGACCCGCTTGCCCGGGTCACTCTCCCCATAGAAGTCAAAGGCACCTGCTCCCCTCCCCCCTTCCTCCCCCTAGCCCCACCACGCAAGGCTCCACTTTCTCTCCGAGGATTACTGGCAGAAAGCTGCCTAGAAACCCCCACCCCCTTCCCCTACCCACGCTCCTTCGTTTGCCAGCCGGCATCCCTGCTCACCAACACCGACGCTTCCACGGATCCTGGAAAACAGCTGTCAAATCGCCTCACTTGTTTCCCAGCCGCTCAGAACAGCCCGCACCACTAGGACCAAACAGCCCAGCCACCTGCAAGACAAAAGAAAGGCAAAAGAAAGGCAAAAGGGGAAAAAATGCCGCACCGGCAAGCCAATGTCTGCTTCCTCTAGCCCTGCGCGCCCGAATGTAAGGCACGCCGGCTCTCACTCCCGATTCAACCTCCCCCCCACTTCCACTCGCAGTGATTGGCTCCCGCCGCTGTCACTCCTGCGCGGGAGCCAATCACTTTAAATGACGCTCCCCCGGCCTCCCGACATTTTTATTTATTTATTTTATTTATTTAGACAGTTTTGTATACCGCCTTATCCTTCAATCAAAGCGGTCACAACACAATTGGGGGATACATTTAACACGCGGGGATATGAGACACATACACTAATACTTACAGGGAACATGGGCTATGGAGGGTTAAGTGGCTTGCCCAAGACCACAAGGAGCATCTGTGGGACTAGAAACCCCAGTCCTTCCGGCCCAAGGTTGCTGTCCTCTAGTGGGATTTGAACCCCCGACCTTCCGGCCTGAAGTACATTGCCCCAACCACTAGGCTACTCCTCCCTCCCCCGCGGCACGAAGGGGACGTCACCCGCCGCCGGCCCGGTTACAGCCGGCCGCACAGGTACGGGCCCTGCGGCCTTTAATTTCCAGATTCTTCTTAAACGTTCCTTCTAAAATTCCACCTAGATCAACTTACTAACATTTATTATCTACCTGTTTATTCACACCTTAAAACAATGAAGCAAATTGGTGAGGTAAAGTTTCTGTGGCTAAATCCATGTTGGCTTAGTCCCATTAATCCATGACTGTATATTCGATGACTTTATCCTTTATAAAATTAATAACTGTTTGGCTGATATGAATGATTGCCTTAATAACAACAACTTAAAAATAAATTCTGACAAAACAGAAGCAATGTTCATATCTAAAAGCCAGTCCTTAAAACTACCAATTGAAATTAATTTATTAAATAGAGAAATACAAATTAAAGATGAAGTAAGATATTTAGGTGTAACATTAGATAAATATTTAAATTTAAAATCTTATATAAACAAAATTGCTTCAAAAGCATACCATCGTTTAAAGATTATAAGAAGACTAAAACCAATACTAAATACAAATTACTTTCGCACGGTATGTCAGGCAGTCAGAACTCCTCTACTTGATTTTGGAAACATCTTGTATCAAGGTCTTCCTAAACTCTCTATCCATCCTCTCCAATTAGTTCAGAACACCACTGCGCGTATTATAACTGGCTCTACAAAATTTGAACACATAACTCCTGTCCTCAGTTACATTTCCTTCCAGTTATTGCAAGAGCAAAATATAAAAACCTAATTACTTCGTGGGATACTAATAATATAATTACTATGCATGTTCACTATGGGGGGTTGGTTGCTGAAGGGGGAGGCTGAGGGGTGGGAGGGAGGTTGGTGGGGGAAGGTGGGGGGGAAGGGGGGGAGAGGGGAATATTGTAAATTCTTTTTTTGCTGTATTTGTATGATTGATTTTCTGAGGAATCCTGGGCTGAGAGATCACCAGGAATGCCATTTTTTTAATATTGTTTTGCATGTTCTGTATTATTTGGTTTTCAATAGACAGAGTTTACAAAAAAAAAAAACCCTAATGACTATTTTCAACAATTTTCACCAATCCTCAGCAGATATTCTACAATCTATAATTTCAAAAGACAAGAGCATAAGACCAAGACGATCTCAAAATATCAATAAACTTAATACTCCTTTGAACTTCAACAAATCGAAACAAATGACTTCTAAAAGAGCGTTTTCCTTTATGGCACCAGAGTTATGGAATTCTATTCCTGAAGACTTAAGAACTCAGGAAGACATTAAGGACTTTCTCAAATCTTTAAAGACTTATTTATTTATAGAATCATTGGTGAAATACATTTACCGTTATTTATATTTAATTTCACTATGATATAGTATTATAACATACTGTTTTGTTTTGAATTTATATTGTAATGTATCGTTTTTGTTTTCCCATACCCTCATAACTGGGTAGCCTGACCCGATGCTCAACCTTACCTTATACCTTACTTCCCCCACCCCAAGCCCCTTGCCCCACCATCAACATCATTTTCTCTTTCTTTCCCACAAATTACACTGACAGCCAAGTATGGTAACAACTGGTCGCAGCTTTATTTTCCCATAACAACAAAACCTTAACAGGAACAATGTACTTCCAACCCCCCCCCCCCCCCCCGCAGCGGAGCGAAGCGTCACCAGCCGTGCTACTAGCAAAGCGACCTCGCCTCCGCTGCAACCATGGTCCGACCACCGGCAACATTCCGACCACCCCTATCTGACTTCGCCATATTACTAGCAAAAGTCTTCCAGGGGTAGTCCGGGTCGAGGGCACCCCGCCCCCGTCCCGAGTCGCCTAAGGCTCCGGACCCCGGAAACCTCCGGGATCCCGCCTTACCCCCCCCCCCCAGCTGCGACACCCCTACCCCAGCCCCGCAACCACGAAGGCTGGGCGGGCGCGGGTGGGCTGCCGTGCCTCCCGCCGAACAGCCTGTGCTCTGTAGCGTCTCCGACACGCCAGAGCACATGGCTGCCTGCACGCTGATTGGCTCCGCTCGCCCGACTCTCAGAGCGGAGCCAATCATTTTAAATAAAGCCCCGCGCGCACGGACCTGCGCGGCCCCGACCTCCCCCGAGCACGAGCAGGGTCCTGCGCCGGGCAAAGCACCCGGTTATGCGCAGGCGCCGGGACCCTGCCCGCGCCTTTATTTTTAACCGGGTAGCCTGACCCGGCGCTCACCCTTACCTTATACCTTACTTCCCCCACCCCAAGCCCCTTGCCCCACCATCAACATCATTTTCTCTTTCTTTCCCACAAATTACACTGACAGCCAAGTATGGTAACAACTGGTCGCAGCTTTATTTTCCCATAACAACAAAACCTTAACAGGAACAATGTACTTCCAACCCCCCCCCCCCCCCCAGCGGAGCGAAGCGTCACCAGCCGTGCTACTAGCAAAGCGACCTTGCCTCCGCTGCAACCATGGTCCGACCACCGGCAACATTCCGACCACCCCTATCCGACTTCGCCATATTACTAGCAAAAGTCTTCCAGGGGTAGTCCGGGTCGAGGGCACCCCGCCCCCGTCCCGAGTCGCCTAAGGCTCCGGACCCCGGAAACCTCCGGGATCCCGCCACCGGCACGGCGAAAATTTAGCTGTGCCGCCCCCCCAAGCTGCGACCAGTGCGGCCACCCTGAACAACTTGCTTCAAGACCTCCTGCCAGTCGTTCAAGAGCAAGTCAATCCCTACTGGCGAAAGATGAACACCATCCGCCCTATACAACCCTGCACAGGCCACATCAACCCACCCATGCTGCACTTGAAACCCCCCTCTTTCACAGACCCATCTCCCAATTTGGCGATTTATCTTGGTAAGTCCGCGGGACCATCTCCTCTGGCCCCAAGAGGCCGGACGCGGAATGATGTCCGACCAAATCAAGATGACTCTGTCCAGCAAATGGAGCAACGTCGAAAAGTCCCTCTTCGCCGCCCGTATAAGCTGCTTGCAAGACCACTCCACCAAATCGTTGCCTCCAAGGTGGACCAGCACGACTTCTGGTCGTCCTCGAACCCGCAGATGATGACGAAGCAAGGGCAACAGTTGAGTCCATCTCAGCCCCCGCTCGCCCAGCCATGAAAGCGTCACCGCAGCTGTGTCGAGGCCAAGATTAATCCCGATGGGCCGCACCGCCGCTCTCCGACCAGCCCAAAAGACAAAAGAGTGGCCCAGCATCCAACAGCCCCTCTCCATCCGACCCCCACCTGGAAAAGAAAAGAACATCATTAGTAACCCCCCCCCAACCCTGCCAGGGCTCGTCACAGCCTCACATAACCCTGAAAGGCCCTAGAGCGCCAGCGGCCAATACCCTGGATCTGCTCCCCCGACAAACCCGCCGCAGCTGCACTAGTGGCAGCTCCAATGCGAAAAGAATGAGCCGAAAACAACGCCGTATCCCTGCCGATCCTACGCAGGGCCAGGCGTAACACCGCCGTCACCTGATACCTAGTCAAATACGAAGAGTCCCTATGCACGAACAACGCTTCCCCCCCACCCGGGCGCACCCGCAAGTAGTCTTCAAGGGCCGCTACCGGGAAAGTGAGCCCACCGATACTCCCCAGCACCACCCACAAACCTCTTCCCCGCTGATCCGTTTTGGACCTAGCTAAAAGTACGCGCACCCGGCCCGGCTCCTGCCACACATGCTGTAACCGCAAACAATTACCTGAAGCCATCCTTCCCGAATCAGCCGCTAACTCACCGACCCGAAAGGCCCCAAAAAACGCTAAGCAAAACACTGCCCGAAATAAAACACCCTCGTAAGGCGACGATGCAACCGCCGACAACACGGCACACAAACTCTGCAACAAATCATGGGTAATCGGAAGCCGACGATCCCGCCGGAACGGCAGCGCCCGTTCCCACCCAAGCAGTAAACGCCGGGCCAGGCGCCCCCGGCCTGCACCCGGCCAACCCACCGCCCGGGCGAAGAATTCAAACCCCGCCAAATGGCCCCGGACCACCGATCTTGGGAACCCGTGCTCCTTCGCCCACCCCACATAGCTCCCCAGCCGATACTCAGACACCTCACTCCCATCACTCCCTTCACCATGCAGATACTCCCACACACGCGCACATCCCCGCCGATACGAATCCCACGTGCGCTCAGCTACTGAATTCTTTAACAGCTTCTTCATCGCAGTAGGCCACAGTTCCACAAGTTCCAAGGGACCCCGAACCCCTCCTCGTCCGCCTCCGGCGCCAACTGCCGAAACCGCTCCCACTGCAAACGAGAAAGAGCATCAGCAATGACATTAGTACGACCAGGAATATGTCGTGCCTTTAAGTCAACATTCAAACGCAAACAGGTTAGAACGACTTGGCGCATCAACGCCGCAACCGTACTGCAGCGTGGAGTATAACGATTCACGACGGCCACCACCGCCTCGTTATCGCACCACCACATCACCCTACGGTTGGACAATCGCTCCGGCCATAATGCAAGCGCCACCAAGATGGGAAACAATTCAAGAAAGGTAATATTTCGCAGCAGCCCGGCCTCCTCCCATTCACGCGGCCACCGGTCAGCACACCAAGCACCGCCGAAATATATGCCCAGCCCTACCCCACCCGCAGCATCCGAATACAGCTGCAAATCCTCACTGGAAATCTCTGCGTCCCGTAACACCGACGTGCCATTAAAGTCACTTAAAAAGAGCGCCCAAATCCTCAAATCCTCTCGCATAACCTTAGACACTCGGATACGATGTTGAGGCTTCCGAGCCCCCCCCCCCCCCGTCGCTGCCGCCAAGCGCCGAAGGAAGACCCTGCCCATGGGAATAACCTTACAAGCAAAGTTAAGGGACCCAATTAAAGCCTGCAGCTCCCGCAGCGTCAACTTGGAAGATGCCAAGGCATTAGCCACCAGCACCTGCAACCTCTCCACCTTATCTGAGGGCAATCGGGCCACTAACCGTTGTGAATCTAATTCCACACCTAAGAAGGTCAAACGTGTTGTCGGACCTACTGTCTTACTCTCAGCCAACAGTACCCCCAACTCACAAGCCAGACTACCAAAACCAGCCAACAGCTCACGGCACACTAAGGACTCCGCTTCACCCACAAAGAAGAAATCATCCAAATAGTGGACCACCTCCTCTCTGCCCACGCGCCGCACCAAACACCAGTGCAAAAAAGAGCTGAACTTTTCAAAATACGCGCACGATACCGCACACCCCATAGGCATGCACTTGTCAAAATAAAAGGCCCCCTCAAACCGAAAACCCAACAACCTGAAGGAAGACGGATTAACCGGCAACAAACGAAAAGCCGACTCGATGTCAACCTTCGCCATCAATGCCCCCCGCCCTGCTCTCCTGACTAACTCCATGGCCCTGTCGAAAGACTGATAACGCAGTGCACAAATCCCTCGGAATCAAATCATTCACGGACGACCCCGCTGGGGAAGAGAGATTGTAAATTAGCCGAAACGTCCCCGGCTCCTTCTTGGGAATAATGCCCAACGGTGATACTACAAAATCCGGGAACGGCGGCTGCCGAAAAGGCCCCGCTATCCTCCCCAACCGCAATTCTTCCTCTATCTTCCCCCGAGCTATCGCCCCCCACCGCCGCACGCTAGGAGAATTGGACGGTGACACACCCACGACCACCCCCCGCACGGGAACTACAAAACCCGAACTAAAGCCCAACTGTAACACTAACCTATCCCGCCTCCGCGGATAAGAATGCAACAAAGAACACAAACACGAAACCCGAATAGGCGAAGGGGCCAGCTCAAAAAGCCCCCCACTATTTGAGGACGGACGGCGGCTGAGGCCCGGGCACTTTTTTAACACATTTTGCTGCGGCATGCGGAGCCCACAGCTGGAACAGGCATGCCGGAATTTACAATCCGGAAATGGACACATTACGCGATTAAACCTCCAGCACACATCACTCCCGCCTCCGGGGGCCGTGCGAGCCTGTCCTGTGACGGCCACCCCCCCGAAAGGAACGAGCCACCCCCCCAACTACCCCTGCCCCCATCTTCCCTCCGATTCCCCCGGACCCCCCTCCCTTGACTGACATCTGTGTTAGCCACAGGTTGATGTCTTGGGTGCCCCATGTTAAAAATTTATTCTCCTCCATTTTATCCCTGAATTTTTCGTCGTAGTTAAGCCACGACCAGCCTTCATGCATTTGAGACACCTCAAGAATCGAGTCGGCATAGGATAACAACATCCCCGACTGTTGAGGAAAATGACGCCCCCACATGCTCGCCAACCGCAAGAAAGATCGCACCCAATTAATGACATTACGCGACACCTTCCGTAACCGGCCCGCCTTTTCGTCTTCCTTTCGCTTCTTCCTGCTGTCCCCCGAACGTTTCCTTCCTTCTAACAATCGAAAAATATCTATATATTTGCGCTTCCGAATCTTTCGCCGCAGCTTCCTGGGGACACCTTCCCACAATTCCGACAAGGGAACCAAAGATGCCACACCCCCACCAGCCGAACTCGCCTCAACCCCCCCACGCATGGCTGCTCCGTGCCCATCGCCGGCAGCCATCGATGTGCCAGATGAATCCGAAGACGATAAGGAGGAGGAAGAAGAGGTCCGCCGATAACGACACCCCCGCTTCCGCTTACCACGCGCCTTGCCCGGCTTATCAGTCCGTGCCCCCGGCTCCAGCAATGCGCCACTGTCAACCGCACTTGACTCACCTGGTGTGCCGTCGATGCCACGTGTCCTGGATGAAAGCAGGTCATCGACTCTCGGCTCAGCCGACCGCTGAAGATCCACCGCTCCAGACCCCGGGCCGCCAACTCCAGCTGCACCCACTTCCGCAGGGGGCCGTGAACCGATACTCCCTTCACTGCAGGACACCACCGCAGACGTGGCCGGACCCGCCGCTGCCATATGGGGCACCTGTGAAGAGAAAAAAGGAAAACCCAACGAAGACAAGCCCAGCGCACCTCTCGAAGGCCATGCCCCAGTCCAATCTGCCCTAGAGGAACCTTGACCCCCCCAACCAATGCTCCCATCCCGACCGCTGCCCGGACGGTCCGGACCAGCCGGTAGGCGGGAAACCCACTGCAGGAGGCACAAAACCCCCACCCGGAGATAGCCACCCCCACGCATCCCCCCCAGCCGCCCCGAGTACCTGCCCGGTTCCCCCCCCAACCCCCCATTGGCCCAAGGAGTTAACTCCCCCCCCTGCCCCTGCCCCTGCTCCCATGCCATCCTGTGCAGCCCTCCCCCGACGCCCTCCACCGGCCCCCCCCCCCGGAACCCGACTCCCTATCCGGGGTCTCATTATGGCCAGCCGCTGGGGCCACGGATGACTGCGTAGGCCCATGACACTCAGCCTGCCCCGCGGACCTTCAAAGAAGCCCTGCTCGAGTCCGTGCCCCCTTACGCCCCCTAACCAAACCCCCAGCACCCCTCACCCCCCTTTCCCTGACCCCATGCTCACTAGCACTCTCAACCAGCGAACCCGCCGCTTTTGCTACCCTTGTGCTCTTCTGCCCTCTTTTTTGCCCCCCCCCTCGGGCCGCCCGCCCACCCCCTTTTCCTCCCCCACCACTTGCCCACTTCTGGCCTGCCATTCCTTAAGGGAGGCAGTTTTTTACTCTATATATCGATTTTCTTGGATTTGCAGTTATAAACCAGGCATAAACAGCACCCCACACTGCACACCACCAAGCACAACTGAACCCCGCGCTGCTCCGCAAACACCTGCACACCTGTTCAGAAGTGAAAGCCCCCCCCCCTCCCCGATGCAGAGCGCTGCCCCGAGCCCCGCTCCTGGCCTTACTAAGGCTGTGGCAGGCAAAACGCAAACCCCCTTCAGCCCGAGGCACTTGCCTGCTGTCTGGTCGCGCCGATCCTTGCCGCCTCCCACCGAACCCAGACAACACGAGGCCTGTCCTCTCGCCGACTCAAGGACCCCTGCTGACCGACCAAAAAGGTACTGCCGTCCTGCCGCGCCTCCCACCGAACAGCCTGTGCTCTGTAGCGTCTCCGACACGCCAGAGCACATGGCTGCCTGCATGCTGATTGGCTCCGCTCACCCGACTCTCAGAGCGGAGCCAATCATTTTAAATAAAGCCCCGCGCGCACGGACCTGCGCGGCCCCGACCTCCCCCGAGCACGAGCAGGGTCCCGCGCCGGGCAAAGCACCCGGTTATGCGCAGGCGCCGGGACCCTGCCCGCGCCTTTATTTTGTATATAAGCCTTTGTTGTCTTGTCAACCACTTTGATTGAAGGATAAGGTGATATACAAAACTGGTTAAATAAATAAATAATGTTTTTTACAATTTTGCTGGCACTGATGTCAGGGTCACCGGTTTGTAGTTTCCTCTGGAACCTTTTTTAAAAATTGACATTATCTTGGCCACTCTCCAATCTTCAGGTGCTATAGATGACTTTAATGAAAAATTAACTAATTTTTATCCCCTGTGCACATTCCTACCGAGTTTCAGAGATATTCATTTATGTTCCTGAAGAAAAAAACTAAATCCCTAACATCTTTTCTTTTGTCAGTCCTTGATAAGGTATTGGAAACATACACAAAGATCCATTTGCATCCTCCAAAAATATTTTAATAAAAGTACAATGCTACATCTTATTCTCATATCTGAGATTTTGTGGTCACCACAACGTCTGCACTATATGCAACCCTCTGAGTTTATCACAACCCTTCATCGCTTACACTCATAGAAAACAGGCTGGTTCAGACGCCCATATGCATGCATAATAAATTTTGGTTCATCTCCCCAACAGTACAATCACAGGATTACCATTTTTAATTGACTTTTTGATGTGCAAAATCCTGTTGTGCATTATGGTTATTAATAGCTTAATACAGGCTCTCTTATATACATGTAGCATTTTCTGCCTTTTAATAAAATCATACAAAACCTTTGCAGGAGAGATAACACAGAATCATTAGGTTTGCAGATGAACCACTGAAAGAAATAGGATGTACTGAAAAGTAAGGCAATTTCCACTGTTAGTTTTAACAAATGCAGTATGAAAAGCTGGTGTGTATAAAACCTATAACAGGGAGCACCTGTTATTTATGCATTTCAGAATACCAAAGTCCATCAAATAGATTTTGGGGTATTCTGGTTTTGGCCACCACAAATGGAGGATTATTTAGTAATTGCTGCAACTCGCTGCTTGGAGGCTTTGTTGTTACTTTATTGCTGTTCTATTTTTTGATGCATGAGGCTAGTTGTTAAGATGCACTAACCTTAATGCACATTATTTTAGCATTTTAGCCCAGGTCCAATGTAATTCAATAGGACCGAGTTACTAAAAAAAAAAAAAAAATAGTACTAAGTTAGGACCTGCAGCAGCTTTCACCTTCTACTTTAACTGCAATGGAGAAAAGGATGTAAGTTCAAAAAGGTCCCAGTGTAGTGGAGAAAATCACTACTACTACTACATATGAGGGTGAAAAGCCTATGTGACTTCAGTAGATCCTGGCCATCAATTCTCCCTTCTTGTTGACCTTTCTTAGCACATTCTACTTTTGTCCATTAAAGAAGAGCAGGACCTAGGCGTGGTTGTGTCTGATGATCTTAAAGTAGCTAAACTGGTAGAAAAGGTGATGGCAAAAGCTAGAAGGATGCTTGGGTGCATAGGTAGAGGAATGGCCAGCCATAGAAAGGAGGTGATAGTGCCTCTGTTTAAGTCTTTGGTGCGACCTCATTTGGAGTATAGTGTGCAATTCTGGAGACTGCACCTTCAAAAGGATATAAACAAGCTGGAGTCTGTACAGGGGGTGGCTACTAAAATGGAAAGTGGCCTTCCTTATAAAGCATATGAGGACAGACTTAAGGACCTTAATATGTACACCTTAGAGGAAAGGCGGGATAGAGGTGATATGATTGAGATGTTTAAATACCTCCGTGACATAAATGCACAGGAGGAGAGCTTCTTTCGATTGAAAGCAAGCTCTGCTACGAGGGGACAAGGGATGAGGGTGAAAGGGGGTAGATACAGGAGTGGTATCCAGAAATATTTCTTTACGGAAAGAGTGGTAGATCCGTGGAATAGTCTCCCAGTGGAGGTGGTAGAGACGAGGACAGTATCTGAATTCAAAAAAGCATGGGGCAAACACAGAGGATCTCTAAAGGAAAAAAGGGGCTGTTGTAGTGTTTGATATGGAAGGACAGACTAGATAGGCCATGGGGTCTTTTTCTGTCATCATGTTTCTAAATTTCTAAGGCATACCTCCAAATGTGTCATGGTTTTAACAATGTGAGGCCAGTGGATTCCATGAAACTATTAACACATGGTTAATGGGTACCTTGAGGCTCATATTACATTTTTTAGGCTGCACTATTGTGGATTTTTGTGGAGGCAAATGAACAGCCTAGAAAAATAGCCGAAGAAATTTTACTATGGGAAATTTTATAGAGGGCTCAACAACTACTTCACCACAGAAAATTGTGTTTGATATTTTATCATTTGCATAGGAGAGAATTTTGTAAACATTACTTTAAGCCTCAGGTTGCATAGGACGTCTAGGTAGGAATTGAGCTGTCCAGTTTGTGGTGATCACAATTTCCCAAGGATTTTACAAAAGGCTTTGCTGAATGTGAAGCCTTTTGTAAAATAAAGTATAAGAATGATGGCAAGTACAGTGAGAGTATTGATTTCACAATAAAACATTCAAAAAAAGAGCAGCATCGCTTAGGGCTTTACACATGTAAACAACAATAACTACATGTACGGGGGTTGCTCAGAAAGTAATGCCCCGCATGTTTTTTCTCAGTCCAGAATGAAGATAGAGGTGTGAAATTGAAAGGGTAGTAACTTGGTACTTTAAAGGACACGTGTGTAATTTTACAGTTGTCTGACAAATAGCGAGGCGGTAGTGATCCTTCAAATGGCGTCTGTGAGTGACACACGGTACAAACAACGAGCTGTAATTGAAGTCTTGGTGGAGGAGAAAGAAAGTGTGAGAAACATTCACAAAGGGTTGTGTGCTGTGAATGGAAGTTCTGCGGTAGATAGGAGCACAGTTGGATGATGGGTGAAGAGAGTAAAGGCAGTAAAGGTGACGATTCGGGACAAAAAAGCCTCCCCCTCAGCTTCAAAACGCTCCAACAAATCAGAGCAAATGTCTTTCCTTTGGCATTTGTGTTCGGTTGTGAGACTTCGCGGAACCCATCTTACACATACCTTTGAATATCCCAAAGAGTCAATAATTGCCATTGCACTACCTCTATTGACGGAAAGCTGTACGGACAGTTCCCGACTCGTGATGCGCCGATCCACACAAATAATGTCATCAGCGTGCTGCAACTTGTCTGGAAGGGTAGCTGAGGCAGGACGCCCAGACCGTGGCCAATCTTCCAGTTCCATTTTACCACTTCCTGAAGCCTTTACTCTCTTCACCCATCGTCCAACGGTGCTCCTACCGCAGAACTTCAGACGCCATTTGAAGGATCACTACCACCTCGCTATTTGTTGGATGACTGTAAAATTACACACATGTGTCCTTTGAAGTTCCAGGTTACTACCCTTTCAATTTCACACCTCTATCTTCATTCTGGACTGAGATAAAAACATGTGGGGCATTACTTTCTGAGCAACCCTCGTATAAGTGCCAATTCAACAACATAAACATGTATTTGCTAGCACTTACATGTGTATAGGGCTGTCCCATGGGGGCAGCAGCACACATGGCCACTTTTGGAAATACTACCGCTGCCTGCCTCCCCCTCCTGAGACGGAATTGGTGGCAGCTGGGAAAGGGGGCGGTGATGACAACAGCGGTGGCATCAGCTGGGGGAGCGGTGAGGCCAGGGTTTTGGCCTAGAGTGGCAGAAACTCTTGGGCCAGCCCCATGTGTGTATGTGCAGCTTTCACAAGACTGCACATAAAAGAAGAGCCACTTATGCTCGAGGCCGCGGGCCGGGTCCCGCGGCCGTCAGTAACCTGGGCCCGGGCCCGGCCTCGGCCTCCAGCGTGCTGGGGTGCGGGGGGGGGGGGGAGGGGTGGGAGGGAACGTCGAGCGCGGCGTTTGAAATCGCGCCGTCATAACGTCGGAGCGATTTCATTGGCCGGCAGTCGGCGGGGGGGGCGGTGCTGTGCCGGCAAGGAGCCGCGTGGCCGTCCTTGTCTGGCCGCGGCTCCTCGGGAAACCGGACGTGTTTTTTTCGGCGGTGAGGGTCCTGTGAGTTGGGTGCGTTGGGGGGGGGATTTTGGGGTCGCGGGGTAGGCGATTGCGGTGAGGGGGAGTGCTTCGAGGAAGGGGGCTGTTAAAAAAAAAAAAAAAAATACACTAAAATAAAATAAAATTACTTCAAGCAGCAAGCTAAAGACAGTAAGGGTACCAGTGGGGTGTGGCACAGGGTAGGGCAGCCCTATCATGGCTGGCTCCAGCAGAGCCAGGAGGACGTCGGGGGCTCGGGCTGGGGGTACTCCGCGGGGATCCCGCGGGGCGGGGGCGGCGCCAGGCGCCGGAGCGGGTCGCGGAGTAGTGCGGGGGGGCAGTAGGAAGGTGGCTAAGCGGCAGGGTGGGGCCGGGAAGCGGGGGGCTCCCCCTGCCTCTGCAGGTGGTATTAATGCTCCTGGGGAGGTGGGGAGCCCCCTGGGGGTGGGCGCAGGCCCAGGAACGGGGGCGGTTGATGGGCTGTCGGGGGGGAGGGGGGCGGAAGGGGGGGTGGTTGCGGCGAGCTTGTCTCACGGGGGTGTTGGAGATGGAGTGGATGGTACAGAAGGGGGGGGGCCTGGGTGGGGGCAGGCAGTAGCTGGGGCTTATGGGCCCCTATCTATGGGTTGGGGGGGGGCTGGTTTGCAAGGGGGAGGGTGGCCGGCTTGGTCCCCGGTACCTGGGCAAGCTCCGGCCTGGGGGGCGGGCTGGGGGGGGAACCATTGGGGTGCCGGGCTTCCGGCTGTTGGGCAACCCCCCTGGGGGGCGGCAGACTGGGCGGCTGGGGGGTTAGGATCCTCTGGCGGGGCGCAGGGACGGGGTGTTGGGTGGGGGATGGGGCCGTATGGGTGGGCGCCTCCGGGGACGGGCTTTCCGCCTTCCCCGGGTGTTGGCTCCCCGTGTGTTGGCTCTCCTCTCTCGTTGCAGGTGTCGGGGTCTGCTCCGGTTCCTCCGAGTGGGTCCTCAGCGGCGGCTGTCGGAACCACGGTGATGTCTTCGACCGCTGGCCAGCTGGGCCAGTCTTCGGTGGAGCAGACGGAGTCCACTTCGGAGGCGCAGGCGACGGCGGCGCAGTTGACAGCAGGTGAGTGCTCGGGGGTTGCGGTGGGGGGCGGTGGGGTGGTGGTGGGGCCGAGCGAGTGTGCTCCGCCGGCACGGAAAGCCAAGGCGAAGCGGAAGCACCGACGGCATCGGCGGAGGAGCACGTCGTCGTCCTCTTCGTCGTCCGGGTCCTCAGCCTCGTCCTCGGCTGACTCCACGGTTGTCCCGCAGGTGGGGGCGGGGTGCGAGGGGGCAGGGTCCGCGGTGGTCTGTTGCGCGGAATTGTGGGAGAGTGTTCCGCGCAAGTTGCGGAGGCGGATCGTAAAGCGGCGTTACCTGGATATTTCCCGGTTGTTGGAGGGGAGAAAACGTTCAGGGGAGAGCCGCAAGAAGCGTAAAGAGGACGAGAAAGCGGGGAGGGTACGGAAGGTGTCACGGAACACGTTGAATTGGACGCGGGCTTTTTTGCGGCTGGCGAGTGTATGGGGCCATGAGGACCCGAGTTGTTACGGCGAGCTTCTGGCTTACGCTGATGCCATCTTGTCGGCTTCTCAGGTGCACAAAGGTTGGGCCTGGCTCAACTATGATGAGGAGTTCCGCGACAGGATGGAGGAGAACAGGCAGTTGACGTGGGGAATGAAGGATATCAACCTTTGGCTCACGCAAATGTCGGCAAAAAGGGGCGGTGTGGGGGGGGGGGTACGGGTCCGGGTAAGGCGGTGGGTACGGCGGCTCCGCTCGGCCAGCGGCCCTTTCGGTCAGCGGGCCCGGGGCCCGAGACGAGCAGAACGGGGGCGAGCGGTCCTGGCGGGGACCTGTGCTGGCGCTTCAATAAAACGTCCTGCCCCTTCCCGGACTGTAAGTTCCGGCACGCCTGTTCGCTTTGCGGCGCCGGTCACTCGGCCGTCAAGTGCAGCTGCCGAGCGGTGCCTGGGTCGGTGGCGGCCAGTAAGTGACGGGAATGCAGAGGGGCTAGCGCCTACCCCCATTAAGAGGCGGGCGCTGCAGCCGTGGCTAGAGCTTTATGCGGCTACCAGACATGGCAAGGCGGGGTCGATGTTATGGGCGGGGTTTTCCGAGGGCTTTCGTATCCCAGTGCGGGGGGCGGTTCAGGGGTTGGAACGGGGGAATGCGGTATCGGTGAGGCGGTTGGGGGAGGTGGCCCGGGGAAAGATTGCGGCGGAGCGTGCTCTGGGCAGAGTGGCTGGGCCGTTTGAACGGCCCCCCTTCTCGCCTTTTATCGTATCGCCGCTGGGGGTCATCCCGAAGAAGGAGCCGGGGCGGTATCGGCTGATCCATAATCTTTCTTGCCCCCTCGGTGCTTCGGTGAACGACCATATCCCGCGTGAGCTGTGCTCGGTGCGATATGCGTCCTTTGATGAGGCATTGGAGCTGGTGCGACAATGTGGAAAAGGGGCCCTGTTGGCGAAGGTGGACATTGAGTCAGCCTTTCGTCTCCTGCCGGTGCACCCGTCCGCTTTCCCCTTGCTCGGATTTCGTTTTGACAATCAGTACTACTATGACAAATGCATGCCCATGGGCTGTGCGATTTCGTGTGCCTACTTTGAAGCCTTTAGCTCTTTCTTGCACTGGGTGCTGGTGCGGATGTCTGGGCGGCGGACTATAGTGCATTATCTTGATGACTTCTTGTTTGTCGGGCCGGCCCAGTCCGACGTGTGCGGATCTTTGCTGGGGCTTTTCCAAGGCTTGGCGGCTGATTTTGGCATCCCGTTGGCAGAGGGTAAGACGGTCGGACCGGTGACTCGTATCTCCTTTCTGGGGATAGAGATTGATTCGATTGAGTTTGTGGTCCGGTTGCCTGCGGATAAGGTAGAGCGGCTGTGGCTCTTGGTGGCGGCGGTCGGTTCTGCTGCAAAGGTGACTTTGACCGAGCTTCAAAGTTTAGTTGGTCACCTGAATTTTGCATGTCGGGTCATTGCTATGGGGCGGCCCTTTGCGCGAAGATTATCTTTGGCGATGGCCGGGGTCCGATGTGGGCATCATCGCATCCGAGTCACTGCGGGGATGCGAGCCGATCTGCGCGTTTGGGATGCGTTTCTGGCGGACTACAGTGGTTGCTCGTTGTTACAGTCCGGGGAGATTTCCAACCGGGATCTGGAATTGTTTTCAGATGCAGCCGGTGGTTCGGGCATGGGATTGTATTTCCAGGGCGCGTGGTGTGCTGTGCCGTGGCCCGCATCGTGGTTTTCGGGTGGTTTGACGCGCAACGTGACGTTCCTCGAATTATTTCCGATCGTGGTGGCCTTATGGCTGTGGCCGGAGAGGTTACGGGACAGGCGGGTTGTTTTCTGGTGTGATAATGCTGCAGTGGTGCAAGTCATTAATCGCCATTCTCCCAAGTGTCCACGGGTAGCAGCGTTGATGCGGGTGTTTGTGCTGGCTTGTCTTCGTCTTAATATCACGGCTCGGGCTCGTCATGTGCCGGGCGTTCAGAATGGGATTGCTGATGCTTTGTCTCGTTTCCAGTGGGAGCGGTTTTGGGAATTGGCACCGGGGGCGGACGGGACCGCGGCGGTGGTGCCGGAGCACCTTTGGCAGCTTGGGACGCCGGAATGATCTCGTTGCTGCGTTCTTCCCTGGCTCCAGGTACGTGGAAAGCCTATCTGTGGGGGTATGCACGGGTTCGTGAGTTTCTGTGGGGAAGGGGCTGGAGGGGTGGCAGCGTCGGTGACCTTTTGGCAGGGTCTTTCATAGTCTGGGCGAAGGAGTCTGGTTGGTCCCGGTCAGCGGCACGGGCGGCTTTGGTCGGTTTCTCCTTCTTTTGCAGGGTGGCGGGTTGGGGCAATCCGGGCACTTCGTACGTAGTGAAGCGGCTCTTAGCCGGTTGGGCTCGAGTGCAGCCCCCTGCATCGGATTGGTGTCGTCCCGTGTCGCATGACTTGCTGCTGCGTATTTGGGGCGTCTTGCCCGAGGTTGCGGCTTCCGCGTTGGAGGCCGTCCTGTTCCGGGCGTTGTTTGTCACAGCATTCTTTGGGGCCTTTCGAGTTAGCGAACTGGTCCCCCAGGCGGGCGGGCGGGGGGGTCGGGGAGGGTTGCAGGAGCACCAGGTGGACCTGCAGGAGCAGTTGGTTCGGATATTTCTGGATCGCTCGAAAACTGACCCGCAGGGGCGGGGGCGGTGGGTGCTGTTGCGGGCCATCCCTGGTCTGGAATCTTGTCCGGTGCAGAACTTGTTGATGTACCGGCGTCAGCGTCGGGTGGGGGCTGGCTGTTTCTTTTGTCATGAGGACGGTTCGGCCGTCACCCAGTTTCAATTCACTGCGGTCTTCCTCCTGGCCTTGAGGCGGTTGGGCGTCGACGAGCGCGGGTACGCTTCTCATTCCTTTCGGATTGGTGCGGCGACCAGTGCTGCGGCCGCGGGCCTCGGGGGTGAGGTGATTCAACGCATCGGGCGTTGGAGCTCTAGGGCTTACACGGGTTATGTGCGCCCAGAACAGTTGTGAACTGCAGGGGCGTCGGGGGGGGGGTGTGGGGGGGGTATTAATGCTGTGTTTCTTTTCCAGGTGTTCAGTCAAGCGTGCCGACAGGGAGTGCTGCACGGGGCCCGCCAGGCGTATGGTGGCTTCTGGGACATTCCTTCGTCTATTGGGCGGAACGCAGAGCATCAACTCGTCCGCTGGGTCTACACCTGGGCTTGGAGTCCTGTAATTTCCTGCTGGTGTGGCTCGGCCAGCGGGGCATGCGTTGGTGGCAGCTACTTCCAGTGGTTCGAGAGCACGCGGAGAGGCGGCAGCTGCCGTTGGGACTTCTGATACACCTAGGAGGCAATGATCTTTCCGGTTGGACGTGCCGGCAACTTATTCGTGCTGTACAACGGGATCTGCAGGCGATGCAGGAGCAGTGGCCGGACATGGCGATTGTGTGGTCAGACATCATCTCGCGGCCGGCCTGCTTGTCGCAGCGGCGGTGGTCGAGAGGGCTAGCCAAGATCAACAGGCAGATCGGCCAGTGGTTGCAGCAGGCTGGCGGGTGGCAGGTCCAGCACCCTTGGGCGGACCCCCGGTGCGCTGGACTGTATCGTACCGACGGGGTACACTTGTCCCCGGTTGGCCAGGACTTATTGCTCAATGATTGGCAAGAAGCTTTGGAACTGATTGGTCGCAGCTTTATGGGGGGGGCGGTGCGAGGATAGTTTATACCTCGCACCGGTGGCGGGGTACAGAGTCTGCGCTCGCAGGAGCGGCGCAGGCTTGACCTGGTTATGAGCAGTGGGGGGCGAAATGCTCCTTGGGGGTGGGGCGAGACAGCCCGGTTGGGGGTCTCGACCCGGTAGTGGGGGGTGGGAGCCGGCCTTTGCTACTAGGATGGCGAGGCAGGCGGCGGGGTTTGGGGGGAGGAGGATGCTCCGCCTTGCTACTAAGATGGCGGGTGGGGGGGCATCCTCCGGTAAAGGGGTGCGGGGCTGGGTTATGTTTAATTGTTATTCAGGCCCTTTGGGCGGTTTACAAGTTGTAAATAAAGCTGCGACCAAAATGTTTGTACCAAATACAGTTGTTTGTGATTTTGTTGGGGGGGGGGTGAGGTACTCGAGGGGCTGTGTATTGATGTGGTCGGAGGCGAGGAGGGCTTCCGGGTTACCAGAGTTACTGCTAGTAATCCAGGCTCAGGCTAAATTACTAGCATGGGGCCCTACACGAGATGCAAGAAGGGTAGGAATAGCCGTCCCCCTTAACTTAGCGCAGCTCGCAGCAATAATACTGCTGGGTGGGGCAACCACCACCACCCATTGTGCTGGCAGTCAGGGGCGGCCCAAGGGGGGTGCGGGGCCATTTGCGGAGACTCGGTGCGGGGCCTCATTTGCATAAATATTTGCATAATGTTACCATACACTAACTTTTAGTAAACATTCCTCTTAATGAGTGTATGAATAAAGAAAGACTAAAAGACTTCTACATTACTATAATCCAGTGCCAACTGCCAGGGACATTAGGAACTACTACAAACACTGCCCATTTAGAACCCATAGCAAACTCGCCATATCCTAACAGCACTACCAGGACTCATAAAGCACCAGATCCTAACTATCAAAAGGAAACGCTGCAAATATTAAACCAATACATTTCAGAGAACAACAATACATGACCTACTGGGGAAAGAGAACAAGTGGCAATGTCAAATAGGAATTACATAAACAGAATACCTCAGCTCAGTTACACATGCAGAACATAGACCGTCACCAAACAAGTAATCACAATTTAGAAACAGGAAGGCAATAATTAAACTGGGAATCCCAAAAGCCAAACTTGGAATGTTCAACACTGTAGAAATAAAACTAGACATTAATTTGCTCTTGTACTAAACAAAGCACAGACGTTAATGATGCACATTTCCCAGAGCTGACATATTCCAATTAATAAATTCAAAATAAAGAGATATTTTTCTACCTTTTGTGCATTTTTTTTCAGCTGCAATTGCTCCAGTCACTTTCTTCTGGTTTCTTTGTGTCTTCCGCTAACTCTCCATCGTCTGCTGTCCATTTGTCTTTTCTTTCTTCTCTCTTCTAGTTTTTTTTCCATTCTCTCTCTACATCTGCTTTAACATACTAATCTTTCTCCTTTTGCTCTTTCCTCATTCCTATTTCATCTACTCAAATTTTACCCCTCCATTCTCAATCCCCACTTACTCTCCCAATATCCGGCCAATTGTAGATTTGTCTTCCCTCCCACACAAAATATTTTTTCCCTCTCCATTTCCCTCTCCCAGCTCCATCCCATTCTAATCCTCCCCCAACATCAGCTCCATTCTAGTTCCAGTCCCACCCAGCATCTGCTCCCTTCTAGTCCCCGCATCAGCCTATTTTCAGTCCTATCCTAGACCCACCATCAGCCTATTTTCAGTCCTAGCTCCCCCATCTATTTCCAGTCCCATCCGAGTCCCTCCATCAGCTCATTTCCAATCCAAGCCCCCCATGAGCCTACTTCCAGTTCTAGCCCCTTCATGAGTCCATTTCAATCCAAACCCCCACCATAGCCCATTTCCAATCTTAGCACCCCCAACAGCCAATTTCCAATCCTATTCTAGCCCCTCCATCAGCCCATTTTCTGTCCTAGCCCCCCCCTCACCCATTTCCAGTCCTAGCTCCCTCCCCCTCACAACCCATTTCCATTCCAAGCCCCGTCCCCATCAGCTATTTGCAGTTCAAGCCCTCCTTCCACTCAGCCCATTTCCAGTCCTAGCAACCCCCCAGCCCGTTAACAGTCTTAGCCCCCCAGCCCATTACCAGTCCTAACCCCCCCCATCAGCCCATTACGTCCTAACCCCCCCATCACCCTATTTCCAGGCCTAGCTACCCCATCAGCCTATTTCCAGTCTTAGCCCCCCATAGCCCATTACCAGTCCTAACCCCTCCCATAGCCCATTACCAGTTCTAACCCCCCATCAGCCCACTTCCAGTCTTAGCCCCCCCCATAACCCATTACCAGTCCTAAACCTCCCCATCAGCCCATTTCCAGTCTTAGCCCCCCCCATAGCCAACTACCAGTCCTAACCCCCCATCAGCCCATTTCCAGTCTTATCCCCCCCATAGCCCATTACCAGTCCTAACCCCCTCATCAGCTCACTTCCAGTCTTAGCACCCCCCATGGCCCATTACTAGTCCTAACCCTCCACACCATCAGCCCACTTCCAGTCTTAGCCTCCCCCCATAACCCATTACCAGTCCTAAACCTCCCCATCAGCCCATTTCCAGTCTTAGCCCCCCCATAGCCAATTACCAGTCCTAACCCCCCCCATCAGCCCATTTCCAGTCAGCCCCCCCATAGCCCATTACCAGTCCTAACCCCCCCCATCAGCCCACTTCCAGTCTTAGCACCGCCCCCCATGGCCCATTACTAGTCCTAACCCTCCCCTATCAGCCCACTTCCAGTCTTAGCCTCCCCCCCATAGCCCATTACCAGTCCTAAACCCCCTTCCCCCCTATCATCCCAAATTAAAAAGTAAAAAAAAACAGCTGCTTCTGCCGTGGCAGCATCAAGAGTGCCGCCGCCGCGGGGCCCCCCCCCCTGCCCAGCAGAGCCTCCCTGCATCGTAGGCCAGCGTTGAATCCCCGAACACAGGCTTCTTTCAGAGCCGCGAGAGTTTCCTTTCTCGCGGCTCTGTTAATCCCGCCAGGGCTGATGGGAAATCCCCGGCGGGATTAACAGAGCCGTGAGAAAGGAAACTCTCGCGGCTCTGAAAGAAGCCCGCGTTTGTGGATTCAACGCTAGCCTACGATGCAGGGAGGCTCTGCCGGGCAGGGGGGGCCCCGCGGCGGCACTCTTGATGCTGCCGCGGCAGAAGCAGCTGTTTTGTTTTGTTTTTTTAAAAACTTGGGATGATGAAGAATGTTTTTTGCGCGGGGCCCTGTGCAAAAAACATTCTTGCTCAATGGACGGGTCGGCCCTGCTGGCAGTAGTTGCTCCCCACCAAACATCGGCAGTGTGGGTTTTCAAGGTATGCCCTGGTGGTCCTGCAACAGAAATACCCACATCCTGCCTGGGTAGTGTGGATTTTTTATTGCAGGGCCCTGTGCTACTTTGTAGCGTGCCACCAAAAATGTGCGCTAACTCTGCTCTACCAGGGTAGCACACTTCAGTAAACACACCCTAGAGTGTTTTTCAAATTCACAAGTGATGTTAGACATCAAGGGAGGGAGGAGTAGCCTAGTGGTTGGAGCAAGTTACCTAAGGTCGGGGGTTCAAATCCCACTAGAGGACAGCAACTTTGTGCTGGAAGGACTGGGGTTTCTAGTCCCACAGGTGCTCCTTGTGGTCTTGGGCAAGCCACTTAACCCTCCATTGCCCATGTTCTCTGTAAGTATTAGTGGGTGTGTCTCATATCCCCTCGTGTTAAATGTATCCCCCAATTGTGTTGTGACCACTTTGATTGAAGGATAAGGTGGTATACTAAACTGTCTAAATAAATAAATAAATAAAATAAGGAGCTTATAACTTAACTGTACCATCAATCACTGATGGAAACCTAGGCTCAGAAGCAGGAAGTTGACACGTGCCAAAGACATGTTCAAAGTATTAATGACGACACATTCTTATAGTGCTGATGGATATGTGCAATGCTGTGCAGTGGTGATAGGTATGCAGGTACCCTAAGGAGCTTAAGAATGTTCTGGGGAAGGGAGGGGCTTTTCCAAAAGTATGGGTTCCACCTTAACCAGGGTGGAACCAGGCTGCTGGCTTTAACCCTTAAAAAGGAGATAGAGCAGCTTTTAAACTAGATAGTAGGGGAAAGCCTCATCAACTGATAATTAGATTGTTAATATGAATAAAATACAACCTCTAAAATGCTTGAATACAAATGATAGAAGTCTGGCTCTCTGATACTGACACTGTCTTCCTAAATCAACTTGACAACTCAAACTATGACATTACTTACACACACAGATCCAACAAAAAAGGAGGTGGTGTACTAATTATGACAAATAGACATCTAAAAGCTAAGATGATACAATCTAACACTTCCAACAACATTGACACTCTCATAATAAAAATTGGCCCACTAAGAATCTGCTTAATATATAGACCTCCTAACCAAAATGCAGATAGTTTGCATTCCCTGATTGAACTCCTTAACACATCATCTGAACAAAACCCTCTAATTATGCTAGGAGATTTCAACCTTCCCTCACTCCCTATAACTGAATCCAACCTTTTTCTGGAAACCATATCCGACTTAGACTTCCATCAAATAATAAACATACCAACTCACACTAAAGGAGGCACTCTAGACCTTGTCCTCCTACCCTACTCACTTATCAAACTTTTCAATTCAAACTCTTTAGAATGTACCCAAATACCCTGGTCAGACCATCACCTTATCAAATTAAACATCACATATTATACTAACTGTGCCATAAAACAAACAAGAAGTGACCAAACAATAAAATTCAAGAAATTCAATGAAACTGAATTTCTGGACTCAACAATACCTCACCTTTCTTCATCTCCAACAAACCTAGATGAAGCGGTCAAGAATTGGCATACCACCATAAACAATGCAGCCAAGATTAATCAAATCAATAAAAATCTAAATTACTCAAAAAATAACTTTACCCCATGGTTCAATAGTACATTAAAACAAATGAAAAGAGAACTAAGAAAACTAGAACATAAATGGCGCAAAACAAAATCCACTATCCACAAAGACTTATACTATAACCATCTAACAAAATACAAGAAAACCCTAGACTGTTCAAAGAAAAATCACTATGCAACAATCCTTTCAAACTCATTTAATAGACCAAGAGAACTATTCTCCATTGTTAGTAACCTGACTAATAACTCTCAAACATCCAGCAAGGAAATTACTGACATATCAGCACAAACCTTAGCTAATTACTATCAAAACAAAACAAAACTACCAGTTATGACTCTTGACGCTATTCATATTCCTCCTCATCTCCTGGATGAATGGTCTGAATTTCAACCTATGTCCAAAACAACATTAAAAAATATCATTCTCAACCTTAACACCACTACCTCTTACCTTGATCCTTGTCCAGTAATCTGGATAAAAAACACACTTCCAATCCTTCTATCCTTCTTACTCCCCATTGTTAATCTCTCCCTACTCCAAGGTTACCTCCCGCCCACACTTAAACATGTTCAAATCAGACCAATTCTTAAGAACGGCACACTCGATAAAACTTCCCCAAAATCATACAGACCCATCTCTAGTATACCGTTCCTCGCAAAAGTAATAGAAAAAACAGTACAATTACAGACACAGGAATATATAGATTCATCCTATCCTCTTGATGATCAACAATATGGATTTCGGCCCAAATATGGAGTAGAAACACTTCTTACAGTTTTAATGGATGCCCTATTAAGAGGAATTGACAATCACAAGCAGGCTTTTATCCTATTATTTATTGATATCTCGGCCGCTTTTGACAGTGTTCACCATGCACTAATGCTTAATAACCTGAGACAATTAGGTATAAATGCCACAGTTCATAAATGGTTCACCTCCTATCTAAATAACAGAACCCAAAATGTAAGAATAGGCAATCAAACCTCGGCTTCATACAAACTTGAAACAGGATTACCACAAGGATCAGCGCTATCAGCCTTATTATTTAATATATACATAAAACCAGTTTGCAATATCTTCAAAAAATTTGGTGTACTCTATCATCTATATGCAGATGATATCATGATGTACATCCCGTTCACGATCCCTAACTTACCAACGAAACTCCTGGCAGATTGCTTCGATGAGATCACATCCTGGCTAAACGCCCATAATCTACAAATAAACCACTCAAAAACTGAAGTGCTAATAGTTACTAAAAATCAATCTTACACTCCCCCAACACACATAACGCTACAAAACCAAGAAATTAAAATAAAAAATGAAGTAAGATATTTGGGAGTTATTCTAGATAGACATCTCACAATGGACACCCATATTAGAAATACTACAAAGAAAATTTATTTCAAACTTAAAATCCTTAAACAACTAAGACCTCTTGTTTATATACAAGATTTTATCAATATAATTCAAGCTACCATAACCCCTCACTTTGACTTTGCTAACTTAATTTTATTAGGTACTACAAAACAAAACATTAAAAGAATTCAACTTTCACAGAATGCAGCAGCTAGAATAATAATGAAAGTACACGCACATCAACACATAACACCAATTCTAGCGTCCCTTCACTGGCTGCCAATACAAAGCAGAATAGTATACAAAACATTAATAACCTCATTTAAAATTCTAAATGACATGGCCCCAGTCACACTAAGCAACCTAATAAGCAAAGAACAATCAAAATCTACTCAGAGAAAAAACCAATTAAATAAACTAAAAACTCCTAAAGACTTCATAAAAGCAAATAAACTAACAAACAATAGAGCTTTTTCACATGCAGCGCCAACAATTTGGAACTCTCTCCCAGATGAACTAAGAACATTAACCAACATCATTGAATTTCGTAAAAAATTGAAAACGCATCTATTCACTAAACATTACAATAATACAGATCATCCCTCAATAGACCTAGATAAAGGCTAACCTGTTTTCTTATGTGATATCCCATGACCTATGAAAATTCCCATAGCAGTAACGGTACTTTGCATTATGCTTAAGCCCTAAACAATGTATATCTGTATATAATGTATATAGTTTTGCACTGTTCTGTGCTAGTTAATTGTAATCATTTGTTTTCAAGTTTTATTGTCATTTAGTTATATGATGTTATATGTAAAACAAACTCTGCTTTGTTGATTGTTGTTTATTGTGAACCGCAACTGATGTATGGAAGATGCGGTATAGAAGTGATTGTTAAATAAATAAATAAATAAATAAAAAATAAGATGGGAGAGTTAGAATATATAGCACTAAATGAGAGGTTAGATATAATTGGCATCTCAGAGACGTGGTGGAAGGAGGACAACCAATGGGCCACTGATACCTGGCTACAAACTATATCGTAATGATAGGGTAGATCAAATTGGTGGAGGGGTTGCACTCTATGTTAGAGAGAGTCTTTAGTCACACAGGATAAAAGTTTTGCAGGAAACAAAACACACTGAAGAATCTCTATGGATAGAAATTCCATATAAAAGGGGGAAGGCGATGGCGGGGGGGGGGGGGGGTTACTACCGCCTGCCTGGCCAGAAAGAACAGATGGATAATATCAGGGAAGCTAACAAAAGTTATAACACAGTAATAATGGGTGATTTTAATTACCCTGGTATTGACTGGGTCCATATCACAGCAGGACAGGCACCGGTTCTCACAGGTCATGGGTTAGGAGGCAGTGTACTACCATGGATAAGGAACTGGTTAAAAGATAGCAGAGAGTAGGACTAAATAGACAATTTTCTCAATGGAGAAAGGTGAGTAGTGGAGTACTCAAGGGATCTGTGCTGGACCCACTGCTTTGAACATATTCACAAATGACTTGGCAATGGGAATAACGAGTGAGGTGATCAAATCTGCAGATGACACAAAATTATTCAAAGTTGTTAAAACACAAGAGGATTGTGAAAAATTGCAGGAGGACCTTATGGTATATGGTTTATTAAAATTTCTGTACTGCCCTTCAGACCAGCAGAGCATTGTACAGTTAAAAAAAAACAGAAACAAACTCCAATAAAATAGGAAAAAAGTGAACACAAACCAAGAGGACAAGGAACAGAAGGGAGGAGGGAGAAGAGCCTAGAGCGGCACATAGTTGTCAGAAGGAGGAGAGAGGGGAAGGTGGGCCTTGTGCTTCTTAGCGGCTAGATTGAATGTTAATTGAAAGAGGTGTGTCTTAAGGAGTTATCTGAATTTAAAGTAGGACAATTCAAAGCAGAGATCAAGTAGCAGAGTGTTCCATGAACTTGGACAGAGGAAAATGCTGGGTGGTTTCATATCGTGCACAGCATGGAGGGGGGAAATAGACTTTTTGACTGAATAGCATGTAAGAAACGTGAAGGGGTGTGAAGAATGATGCAGGATGAAAGATAAGGTGAGCCCAAGTGGAGAATCTTATGGACCAGTGTGAGAATCTTGTGCTGAATGTGATTTTGGATGATAAATTGGCAACTGGACGTCACATGTCAGATGAAATTTAATCTGGACAAGTGAAAAGTTATGCACTTAAGAAAGAACAACCCAAACTACGGTTACATGATGCAAGGTTCCACATTAGGAACCACCACCCAGGAAATTGATTTAGGCATCATCATGGATAATACATTAAAATCTTCCACCCAGTGTACAGCGGTGGCCAAGAAAGCAAATAGAATGCTAGGAATCTTAAGGAAAGTAATGGAGAATAAAACAAAGGATGACATCATAATGCCTCTCTATCATTCCATAGTGCAACTGCATTTTCAATATTGTGTACAATTCTGGTTGCCATATCTTAAAAAGGAGATAGCAAAATTAGAAAAATTAGAGGAGAGCCACCAAAATGGTAAAGAAGATGGAAGGATACCCCTTTGAGGAGAGCCTTAAAATATTAGGGCTCTTCAACTTGGAAAAGAGATGGCTGAGAGGAGATATGATAGAAGTCTATAAATTAATGAATAGTTTAGAATGGTAAGCATAGATCAGTTGTTTACTCCAGAAAATAGAAAGACTAGGGGACATGCAATGAAGCTACAATGTAACCCGTTTAAGACTAATCGTAGAAAATATTTTTTCACTCAGCGCATAATCAAACTCTGGAATTCGTTACCCGAAGATGTAGTAAAAGGTGTTAGTGTAGCTGGGTATAAAACATTTTTGAGCAAGTACCTGGAGGAAAGGTCCATAAACCATTATTAAAGAAGACCAGGGAGATCCAGTGCTTACCCATGAACAAGCATTGTAGAACTTACGTGCCTTTTTTGTAACCTGTCAGGTTCTTGCGGCCTAGATTGGCCACTGTTGGAAACAGGATACTGGGTTTCATGGACCTTGGTCTGACCCCGTATGGCATTTCTTATGTTATGATGTAAGAAGTGCCACAATGGTTCAGACCACAGGTCTGTCAAGCCCAGTGTCCTGTTTCCAACCATGGCAAAACCATCTGATATATTCCAAAAGTGGCAATTTCCATGCTACTGATCCTCAGCTTACGTTCAGAGTAAGTACCTGAGGTGACTGGAGGTAGAAGGTGAGTTACTAAGGTGTGCGTGTTTTTTAGCATAGGTCCAATATTATTCAATGGGACCTAGTTATCAATAATACATATTAACATTAGCACACTTTAGTCACTAGCCCCCAAACTGACTTTCCCAAGGTCACAAGAAGTTCCAGATGTAGAAGTAGGATTATAACCTTGGTTCTAATCCTGTTGCTCTAATTACTATCCCTCTGTAAAAGGAGAAATTCTATTGTAAAATGAAAATTCACATATAGAGCCCAATATTTAAAGAGACTTATCTTGGTAGTAGAACCTGATAGACAGGTAAGTTCCGCTGAGAGAGATATTCAATGGCAATATCCAGATAGTCAAGAAATTTAAATCACCGATATCCAAAGGCTAATACAGGTGCAAACTTATATGATCCAGTCATTAATTACCTGTAATTAAAAACTTCCTTTATTCTTTATACTTCCTCTAATACTGAATACTAAATATATTTCTTTTCTATTTTTATCCTTTTTCAGTTTTTATATAATTATAGAGGGGAAAATACCTCAACTAGTCCCTTCAGTCTACAACTGGATCCTTTTTCTTACTTGCAAGAATAGGGCACCAGTCCTCATTGGTCAGAAAAATCCCTCTATCCTTCATATTTTCTCTGTTATTCAAACAACAATTCATTTAAAAGCCCCAATTTCATCTGTACCATTAAGGGGCTGTTATCTTAATTCAAAAACTGAAGTTGACAATACTGTTGGTTAATTCACACTATCAGTTTGAATTAGCTACCAGTATTGTTGAATGTTGATGTGCCTTACCTTGGTCATCACCCGCTCATACACCCGACGTGGCCCTGTTTCATCCTATGGTTGCTTCAGGGGTGCGGCTAGATGACTGGAAAAATGAGGTATATGAGAATTAACATTAAAAAGTAATGAGACAATCGTGAGAACACTTTGTTTATTTCTAGTGGAAAACTAATTGCCACGAGCAGTGATCAAATAACCCCACAATAAATGTTCCTAAATTATGTATTCATATAAGCCAGGGGTCTCCAACTCCAGTCCTGGAGGGCCGCAAACCAGTCAGGTTTTCAGGGTATCCCTAATGAATATGCATGAGATATATATGCATTAGAAATAGCCTGCCATACTGACTGGTTTGTGGCCCTCCAGTGCTGGATTTGGGGACCCCTGCCGTACACCTCTGTCATGTATGATTGTGAGTGGGCAAGGTACAGATGTCCTCGACATCAAAAGGGTAGATAGAATGTGTCACATCCCTCCTCATTTCTCACCACCACCAAAAAGTTGTCTAATAGACAATATTTTGGTGGTGGTGAGAAGCGAGGAGGTATGTGACACATTCTATCTACTCTTTTGATGGCGAGGACATCTGTACCTTGCCCACTCACAATCTTAAATGACAGAGGTGTAAGGTGGGGGTCCCCAAATCCAGCACTGGAGGGCCACAAACCAGTCAGTTTGACAGGCTATTTCTAATGCATATATATCTCATGCATATTCATTAGGGATACCCTGAAAACCTGACTGGTTTGCGGCCCTCCAGGACTGGAGTTGGAGACCCCTGATATAAGCTATAGTCATTGAAAGAAACACTTAATGCATTTCTACCACTGCTTTTAGCACAGTCTTTTTTGCCATCATAGTAGTCAATCTGAGTGCTGGTAAATCAAAGGTAATTGGAACAATCCAAACTATCTGGAATTGTACCACCTTGTGTGGCGTATTGAAGTCCATTGATCTCAGTGATGGTGATAAAATTAATTTCGCAGTTACTGACTACCAATTCATAACACTTGTGGCTGCTAGAGTTGTTAACCTTGTAGCACTAGTGTCCTCTGGGAGCATTTAAAGGTTCATATCCAGATAGTGCCATTGAACATCACTGATAGTGTTGAGGCAGTCAATGTGCAGAACTGGGGCAGAAATGAGTTATCTGGATAGTGGTGATTTTCAGCACTGTGATGCAGTTCACGATCCAGAACACTTAGGACAACACAAAAAAGCTGTTCTAAGTGCTATCCAGAAAAGCTACCTAGATAGCAGTAGCTAGATATTCGGCTCTTGACATTATCCATATGGAGACTGATTCTGGTTCCTGCATGTCCAGCTGCATTGGTCATGCAAAAAACAGATGTGCGGAAATGGACAAGATTTTACTGCCACGGAGCCTGGGCGTACGTGCGATGGCAGAATTGGGGACATAGATGTCTGGCTGGACACACCATTCGGATGTGGGGGATATCTAGCCACAGAATGCTCCAGCTGGTGTGCCGGTGCTGTGGCATCCCATCGCCATGGCACTAGCACATCTAGCCAGAGACACAGAATGCCGATGGAGAGTGCGGACACAGCACACCGCCATCTGATCCTCAGCAGGGCCCTCCTGGGCATGGATTGGATGGCCAGTGCTGTGCCATAGCCGCGTGATGGAGTTGGGGGGCCTGCAGCTTGCAATCGGCGTGGCACCCGGCACTTATTTCACCTTCAGTGGAATAAGGCAGGCATCCATCTCTGCTCTGGGGGGCATATAGAGGCCTGACCTGAATGGCCTCTGTATGTCCCGGAGCCTGGCCACACCCCTGCTCCACCACAGCACCGCCCCCTCCCACTCCCATCCACCACAATGGCTCTGTACATGCAGGGAACCAGGGCACAGAATACGGTCCTGGAGCTAAGCGCGGGTTGGACATCCAACCCCGCTATTCACAGTGCAGAATGACCCCCATACTATACTGATGATGAACATCCAGATATTTTTACCCATGGTGGCTGGCATTTAAAAAAAAGAAAACACTGACCACCCAGAATTAATATCAGCCTGATATTTTTTGTTTATTTATTTAAACTGTTTTCTATACTGCCTTATCCTATAATCAAAGCGGTTTACAAGAAACTTGAACTCAACTTGGGTACATTAAACTTGTGGGGTAATAAAAAGGTAGTAACTATTTACACATTGTTTAACACATTTACAGTGATTCTGCTGTCTATGTCAGAGTGGGTTATCGAGTTCTTTGTTGGGCCAGCCATACCATATCCAGAAAATGCCTCCTTAAAATCTACATATCCCACAGCATCTACACATGTAAAAGGTGACGTGTATGTCATGTACACATACAAAGGCCACTAGTTACACCTCGAGATGTCAGGTAACCATTCTAAAATGACCTCCGTTGTGTGCTAAAATGGGAAATAGCGCATGCTATTGCAAATGATAGTCCCTATTTCCTGTTTTACCATGTCCTGCCATTTTCTTAGTAATCAGCATCTTTGTTTGCAGTGATATTGAATCACGCACGGGCATGTTTTCTCAAAGGTGTGCCAATACCATATGGGCCGCAAAATCAGCATGACAGTCTGTGCCAAGTTCAGAAAGCATGTGCACGTGTCCCTCTATTCTTGGTGTATTGCCAATGCCCTGCGCTGTGGAACTCGGCATGCAAGTGCACTTAACCCCATCCACTGAGGTGTCATTAAGTGCGCACACACTAATATTAACAACCATGTTTAGCACATGCCCTTAACACCCACACTAACCACAATGCGTCATCAACACAGACATTCTGCTCCAATCCACCCATTCTCCACCAAATTCCATGCTAACCTGTTTAGCATGGGACCCAATACTAAAAATCCCATGCTATTTTTAATATGACACACTTGCTGAACACTAAACCCTGCACTATTTAGCCCTTCAGACCCCTAAAGCTTGGGGTCCTGGTCAATCATCCAAATTTAGTCTATCCTAAGGATGGCCCTAGTTGTTAAGAGAGAAGTTTTTAAAACTGTTATGGAATCGTTGCTCTAAAGTTCTAAAAAGGTGTTCTACTTTATAGATAATCTGATTCAGGAAGAGCTCACTGAAACTGCCTTCAGATTTTTGAGGGAGAAAAATAGAATGAGACTGGCTAAAACAATGTTATAAAGACATTATTACCTACAGAACAGCAGTTAATATTTAGTAGTGGTAATATCACTCTTCTTTACAGCTGATATAAGACATGCAAAAATAACATGCACAGTCACACCAAGAAAATGAAATAAAAAATTGCAATTAAAGTAACTATTTCAATGACAACTGAAAACAGATGTTGTTCTCAAAGCATTTATGTACTAATGAAAACTTTCTTTAAGGAACTTTCCACGGCCAATATTTTGTCTTGAAAAGCAAATAAGCTTGTCTGAAACGAGAGGGACTTTCTATTCACCAGACACACGACACAAAGACATTTTAAATTATTATTAAATTAGGACAAAGACCATAGAATAAAGAAGAAAATGTAAATCCTGGCCTTAAGGACTGATCAAATTTGATGCGGTTTTCTACGTTCACGTTTGAAAATTCATAGCAAGTCACAAGATGATCAGAGCATGAGTTACTTAGGTCAGATTGGTTATATCGTACATTCATGGGCCTTTTGCTTTAAACACAGCCTTGGAACAGGATGTGAAAATGGAGTCCAGTGAATCTATGTCTTACTCTAATAAAAGGCATTTCAGAAGAGGATGAAATATTGTACATTGCAAAACTGATGCTTAATCCATCTAAAATATTTTGCAGACTTTTGAGAGAATATTCTATGAAAAGCGTTGCCTTCTAAGGGACTCCTTGGTTTGGGGGCTGAATGCAGTTTGCCTGGATAAAGTCTTCTGTGAAATTGACAGAAGATTGAGGACCAGGGCATAAAAGAACCTGCTTTGCTTCATTTTCAATTGTTCTGCTTTTCTCACTTGGAAAATGAAGTCACCTTTGTAGTGGTTTCATAAACCGCTGGGTAATCAAAATTATTGTGCCGCCACCTGTTGTCTGTTAATTATTCTGAGAAGATACTCATAAATCATAACACTGGACAATCAATCAAACTGTCAGGCCCCAGGTCAGAGGTTACGCTTGGGAAGTGATAGGTCACTCACAGGGTGCGAGAGATCATGGATATGGGGCATCACTCATTGTCAAGTGATGTTGGGAGACTTGCCATCAGAACAAAAGTGAAAAATCAAAGTACAGAAGAACTTGGGTCCGAGGATAGTCTGGGGCCTTGTATACAAAAGGAATCAGATTGACTTGTCATTACGCAATGAATCTGACAACCAGTAAAGCCCTAACTGTGAAATATTTTCTCTTTTCTCTGACACCACCTTGTAGTCAGGGTTTCTTATGGAATGTTCTATTTAGCTGTGCAGTTGAGACTTAAGATGGCTTAAACGTTTCCGTGCTTGCTGAAGAAGTTCAAGCCAGAACAAATTCATCGAGTGAATCCTGTCTGCGGCTAAATGTTTTACTTTTGCTGCTTCTCAAATTAATTTGATCTTAGGCAAATATTGTCCTCCGTGCTGTTTGTTCGTTGACAAGAACAACTGAAGTGTATTCAGAGTCCTGGAACTCATTTGCAGTGAATACCGAATGCCTAACGTAAAGTAATTACTCGGGAACGAATGTGCATTGAGAAGGAATCACTGATTTAAAATCTGGCCAGGGGTAAATTGTTTCTGATGTGAAATGAAGCAACTTTAAAATAAAGCATGAAAAAATATAATAACAGGAAGGCTGCAGGAAATAGTGCATATGTTTTATTACACATACCTTATTGTGTACTCCCTGCTGTTTGACTTAACCCACTGCTAGACTGATCTTCTTCTGGGGCTGCAATTAAGGAACACACAATTTTAATTTTCAGATGAATTACTCCAAGGAAGTACAGTGTTTTTGTTGTTGCTGGTGTTTTTTTAATTGAGGATTAAGGTTCGGGTAATCCATGATTTTTCTATAAAGGTTGAAGAGAGAATATAAAGGCCCATTTACAATACATGCAGAAATTATGCCTCTTTGCGTTCAGCTTGATCTATAGTTGTATAGGGAAATACACTGGTAGTTTTCTAGGGGTTTCTTCATTTTGCATTTTAGAGGTAGTTTTATACGGAAACTCCTATTTTTAGGAGCTAACAATGCATGTCAGTCATTTCCATGACCACATACACACGTAAATGACCTTATAAAATACTGATTAGTGTACAACTACACGTTTACATGGTGTGTAGTTTTACTGTGGTTGTGCACATGCGTGGAGTCCGGTTGGAGTGTGGATGGTGTGACTGAGGACACTGATTTTAAAATAGGGCAGGCATAAGTGATTGCATCTGAAGTAAAAGCACGTTCTCTGCCACTTATATTAGTATTTTATAAAGACAAGTAGGTACCTTCTTATAAAATTACCCTCCATTTCTGGACCTGGCTCCTTTGAACACCTGTCTTTCTGCAGTGGCTTCCTGGCTGACTGATAATCATCTCTTACTCAATCTTCAGAAAACGGCAGCAATTTGGCTTTCTCCTTCCTCTGTTCCTCCCATCATAACTCCCCTACTATCAAATTCCCCCATCACCTTGGTTCCTACTCTTGCCTATCTTGGGGTCGCCCTTGATTCTTTTCTGACTTTTCATGATCATATTAGCTCTGTTGTTAAGCATTCCTACTTTTCTCTTTGGCAGATTAGGTCCATCACGCCTTTCTTCTCTCCTTCAGTACTAGCATCCCTCCTTCTCAGTCTTGTCTTTACCCGCCTCCAGGGCCGTACCGTGTGTAAATCGCGCCCTGTGTGACTTGCACATTGGGTGCGCACCCCCCACCCCCACAGCGGGAGAGAAGAGGCGCGCCCGATGTGCAAGTCGTCGGTATGTTAAGCAGATCTAAGCAAGAGCAGGGAGGGACAGAGCTGCTTAGCATGCCGGCGAGAAGGCTTAAGGAGCGCATTTTAACTGTCTGTCATTGCCTGCCGCCGCTGAGAGAAGAAAAAGTGGCGGTAGCAGGCAACGGCAGAGGGTTGAAATGCGCCCTTTAAGCCTTTGTGCCCTGTGCGGCCTCACCGCTCGCACAGGGCTAGGTACGGTCCTGCCCGCCTCGACTACTGCAACATCACCTATGCTGGTCTTCTGAAGTATGAGGTTAAAAGGCTTCAAATTATTCAAAACTCTGCTATCCAGTTGCTTGCTCGCACCACAAAATTTGATCACTTCACTCCTCTCCTCATTACCAGTCACTGGCTATCCATTCATTTCCGGATTCAATACAAAGTTTTGATCTTGACCCACATGGTTCTTCACTCTGATCTCCCTTCCTACCTTGTTTCTCTTATCCTTCTCCATACGCCTCACTGGGTTCTTCGGTCCCTCCACAGTAATTGCCTTCACCTTCCCTCTGCTTCTCAGGCTTGATTAGAATCTACCCAGTACTCTGTGTTGTACCTCTTGGCACCCAAACTCTGGAACGATTTACTCCCTGACATCTGTCTTGAATCATCTTAGCTCTGGTTTAAGTCTTCCCTAAGGACTCACCTGTTGCAATTGCTTTTTCCATCCCTCCTCGACTCTGCAGTTGCCTGACTCTCCTCCTAATCCCCTGTTCTCTCTTGGTTTCCTCCTTGCCTTTGTGAATGACTTTCCTATCTTATTTGTAGTTCCTTTTCCTTTATAATTTTTAACTTAATTTTATTGGCATTTTGTAAACCACCTTGTTGCTTTGATTAGGCAGTATATCAGATCTTAAATAAATTAAACTAAACCCCACAAGTGTAATAGCTACTAATATTGGGCTGTTCAGACTTCATGTACAGTCTGTGCCTAAGCTGGTGGTGTTGAAAATATGCCAATGTGTGCCCTGGAATTACGGTTGCCGATGTATGCCTGACAGGCTCAATCCAGTCCTGAGTTTACCCCATGGCACGCAGGGACTTTCTGTTTTCCTTTTCTTAGGGAATGCAATGACAAAATCAGAATGACATGTCCCTGTATTCAATGAGGTAAACTCAGGACTGGATTGAGCCTGTCGGGCACATCTGGAGCCAGTTGGCAACTCTACCTGGAATTCAGCTAGGTTTCGGTCATGATTTCTACTTATGAGGTTTTTTTAATGTCTGTAGATGGATGGGATCCAAGAGGAGTACCTTCTGCAGTTTTAGCCCACTAGCTTACTCGGTCATCCAAAGCAAGGGCTGCCAGTTACCAGTAGCCCACCAGTGCTGCTGCTACTTGATGTTGCTCATGTTGTTTAGAAGGCTTCGCTCTGTTGCTTATCTGTTGTGTGCTAGCTTAGCTCCTGAGATTTCACTGCAGCCTGCCTCAGGAGGTCTCATTTTACTTTTCCAAGTCTAGTGACTAATGTTGAGGCCCTCAAGCAACTTATTCCGCCTTACTTTGTTTGCTTACTCTTGACGCACTTTATTTGACAGCTCAACTTCCTTTCATTCGCTTTTGGACATTGAGATAATGTCACTGTATTGTATACATTAAGAGGGCAATTTTATAACAGGCTGCCTATGTGTGAAGGTCAAGTAGAAGGCTATTGCTTACCTATTTTATAAAGACAGATATACCTATATTTTATAAAGACAGGCACCTATATTTCTTCATAAAATATTAACGGGTAAACTGGCAGAAATCGTGGCTAGCTTTTAGCCATAAAATAGTGACAAAAACCCCATTTAAAATGTATAAACCAAGAAAATCAAGGAGTGAACACACATCAAAATATGTATAAGACCAAAGAAGGACATCAAAGGTGTCATACGAGCTTCCACTTAAACGTATCAAAAAGCTCTAAACAAACACTACCAACTCATCATCTGTCCCCTTGGTCCAAAATAGTTATCTTTTTCTTTTGTATTTGTTTGTTTATTTAGCTGGTTTTATATACCACATTTCAGAGTGTCAAAGCAGCTTACATAGAACAGTTAAACACAATGTTCATGGAATATGTTACAGGAAGTCAAACAGTAGCTGAAAGCATTAACAACTAAGAGAATGTATATACATCGGGCCTGATATTCTTCTGGGATGGCTATGAGCTACTACAGCACATAGCCATCACTGTTGACCTTTAACTCTGGATATTCAATGCCAGGGTCATATGCAGCCCCAGCCGTGAATATCCAGGGACTCCACACTGCCTCCACAGCTGCAGAAGCTAACTTGGTAGCAGTGATATTGAGCCGCTGCCCAGTTAGCTCCTATGGGTAAACCTAGGCCAGCTTTTCCTGTGCCTAGCTTTACCTGTCTGTTGCTATAGACTGTGTAAATGCCTTTGAATATCAGGCCCATTGTTCATAAAGAATATATACATGAATATTTTGGATAACTGTCGTGGTAGTGTGAGAAAGGAGGGAAGAGGATTTTATGAGAGTGGGGAGGGGAAAGAGGGAGGGTGTGGGAACTGTTGAAGACATAATTTAAGTAGGGGTTTTGCCAAATTGTTCAATAAGGTATGTCTTTTGTCTACCAGGTTATTTTTGTCTGGATGTCATCTGACAGGACATTCCAGGGCTTCGGTGCAAAGAGGGAGAGTCCTCTATTCGATGTTGCATGACTGCACTCCCTGTTTGTTAGTGGGATGGTAAGCTTGCACTGTATATTGTTTTTTCTGGGCCTATCATCTGTTGTTTTTTTGGATTAGGGATTGTAGGTATTCTGATGACTGCTGATGGTATGCCTTAAAGTGGTGATTATGGCTTTGTATTTGGTGTGGGATTTAATGGGGAGCCAGTGAAGGTTTTTGAATATTGGTGATATATGCTCGTGCTTGTATGCACCGGTGAGAACTCTAGTTGCTGCATTCTGTGGCATCTGTATAAGGTGGATTGAGTAAGCTGGTAGCCCCTGGAGGATGATATTACAAAAGTCCAGGTGTGGCAATACCATGGCCTGAAATACTGTTCAGAAATTATGGTGAACCAGGAGTGGTTGAAGAGCTCAAACTGTTTTTATTTTCTGGTAGGTAAGTTTTAAGGTATTCTTAATGTCTTGTTGGTGTGTTAGCTCTTGATCTCTAGGGCAATTCCCAGGTAGCACACTTTGGATTTTATTTGGAGCTGCACCCCTTGTGGGGGCCATTCGGTATAGCGAAGAGCGGGAATGGATGTCCAACTTGGACATCCTTCCCCACTATTCGCTCCCCTGCAGGCCCCAGCTAATGCCTCCCCATATGAATAGAGTATTTGTATGGGGAGGCTTAGTTGGGGCAGGAAGGGACATTTCTGAGGCCAGAGCGAGGGCAGGACATGGGCGGGCCGCAACCCCGGACGTACAGTGCCGATTCTGAGGTTGATGCTGTATATCCAGGTCCATGAACATAGACGGGGGACTTATTCCACCGCAGAGGTGGAATAAGTCCCCCTGGATATTGGGCCCAGCGACAGGATCTCCCAATCGAAAAGGTAGGGGGGGTCGAGTAAGTTTCCCGCAACCAGACCTTGGCCATGGGAGGCCGGATCGAGGGTCCTACTGCAGGGAATGAAGAAAATCTGCAGCGGCTGGCATTTGCGGCTCCTGAATGGAGCTGTGGTGCCATGGTAATAGGACGCCATAGTACTGCGGCTCCATTCAGGAGCCTGACAGAGGTAGCTGGGGATCTGCTGGGCATGCAGGCCAATCAGAATTGGAGCCCAGCCTGCACATTCATGCCATAGACTCTATTCTGATCCCGTGGGCACATCTAGCCATGCAGGATCAGAATCAGAACATGTAGCCAAACTACCTGTAATCGTGCATTCTCCCTTTACGCCCCCTCTATCTGGAATGCCTTAACCATATGAATTACGGAACTGCCCCAATCACTCTGAATTCCGGAAGAAATTGAAAACTCATCTCTTCCAGGAACACTTTTCCCTACTTACATAGCTCCCTCTAATCTCCTATATAATTCTCCATGTAAATAGCCCTTTAAGCCTCCATGTAAATAGTTCTTAAGCCTCCGCAAGGAGTTTCTTGTTAATCATTTATACCGTGATCCTTATTGTTACAATATATTCAGTTGAAATATACTGTCTGTTATGTTCCTTGTAAACCGTCTTGAATTGTAGAAAGTCTGTAATAAAACCTGTTAAATAAATAAATAAATACCTCTGGACGTCCCGCTTTTGGTCGGCCCCACAAGGTGCTGGACAGCTAAGTTGGAATGTGCTTCAGTATGTATTTGTGCTGGAGGTGAAAAATTTATGTCTCTAGTGATATGAAACACTTCTGTCTTGTAGTTATTTATGTGTAGATTATGTGTATTAGCCATTGAGAGAGAGCTGTAAAGCATTCAATTCAGAAGAGAGTATACAGGTCGCAGGGTAGAGAATGAATATAAAACATAATATCATAGGCATAAATATGGTATAGCACATTATGTGATTTGATGATGTCGCAAATGGGTTGTATGAATATTGTGACAAGGCAGAGGCTCAGAAACAGAAGAAAAAGGGTTTAAAACACTTTCTGTCACCTCAGATGTTTAGAGATGCAGGACAGGAAGGGGTTAAGATTCCAGCACACGAACCTTCTCTGCAAAGAAGGGCAGGGAAAGAACCACATCCTAGCTCTAGGCTAACCCAGAGACATAGCCAATCAGGGAGGTGGGCGGCGTCAGACCGGATTGGGCCACTCTGCACTCATAACACCACCTCTTCTTAAGCTATTTCCCAATCAAATCTTTGCATAGGAAAATACTACCTACACGTTTCTGACCAAGATAATCCCAAATGATAACCAAATATGACTAATGTGTATAGAGTTTTTTGTAAATAGTTACTTAGTCTATATAGTTTACCTTTAATCCCAAGTTCAAAAACCCCTGTTATTTGTAAAATGCATTACAGTTCTCTGTATGTATATATTTGTTCCATGTAAACCGCGCTGATGACAATAGTGTGGTATATAAGAGATGTTAAATAAATAAATAAATAATAAATAAATAACCAGGAAGCAGTAATTAGTAGAGTTAGCAGTGGAAGCAGAGGCGAAGGGAGGAGAAGCCGAGAAACCTCCAGGAGAGAAGGGAGTGAAGACAGAAACCTCCCAAGCAGCGAAAGGGGAACCAAGGAGAGAACCAGGGAAAGGAGAGTTCCTGTGGGTGGTCCAGGAAGAGACCCAGGCAGAGCTCAGCTCCAAGAGAGAGTGAACCCTGGAAGAGACCCAGAGCTGGACTCAGAAGCCTTGAACACAGACTTGGAGTCAGGGGAGTTCCCCAGAGACAGACGCTGCCAAAATCAGGTCAGAGCTAAACCTTTCAAACCTTGTAAAGTAGATAGCTCTGAAATAAGCCAGTCTCTAGGAAGTGATAATAGACTGCTTTCTAGAAGAAACAGGTTTAAACCAAGCTTTGAAAGTAAACCTGAAGTTACTAGAGGAAAGTTGGGCTGTAGGAAAGTCCCTATTAAGAAGCTGCAAGCATTTCCCTTATACAGACAGCGTGACCAGAGCTCTAGCTCAGAAGATAGCACACCTGCTTGTCAGCAAAAGGCTAATTGGCAGCTACCGTGCAGAGAGCTAGGAACAGACCCTGAGGACCAGGCTGTGCTGGGGGATCTCACAAGGCAGTTTCATAAGAGACATATTCCTCCCAAACAAAGGCAACTACCTAGGCAAGGCAAGGAAGAAATAAACCCCTTTTATGAGCTGTTAAAAGGTGCTGAGAAATACCAGGCCTCACAAGTGCCTAGAAGACAGAGAGAAACCAAATGGAAACAGCTTCAAAATATAATTAAAGAATTAAAGTCTGAAGGCTTGTATGTTCCACATGACAAAGGGATATCAGAGAGCCAGGAAGAACCAATGGAATTAGGGGCTCCTTTATCCAATACCAGTGATTCTGAAATGGAGTGTGGTGTATGTATGAGAGAGTAAGGAGCTATAATTTGTTCCTGTTTTATGATTGAGTGCTGTGAAGCCTAAACCAATGTTCTTAGAAGTTTGCACCAGAGACAGCAGCGTTCTGCTGGGTGAAATGACTCAGAGCTTCATAACTTGCAGCTGTGAATGAAAGGCAACGTAAGAAAGTGTTCCTACACAAGAAGCCTGTTACTAATAGGCTAGAGAGTGTGGAGATTGCCATTTCTATTTAAAGCTGTTAAATAAGATATGGACATTAGAAAGAAATGCAACAGCTAGAAGATTTCTTTATTACAAGCTAATACTTGGAAAGCATTACTGGCATCCTGAAATGCTGTTGTATTGGTGAAGCTGGAAGAAGCCTAAAAGCATTTAACTGTATTACGTGTCCCTGAGAAGAATCAGGAGAACTGACTGTACACTTGAACTTTTATTTGGTACAAAAAGGTTACCATTCTACTTTTGTGTTGGGGGAGTAAATCCTGTGCTGTTCTTTTGCAATACTTTGTGCAATACCTTATGCCATAATAAAGTATTCTTTAACTTGGAAACCCAACCTTGGCTGTCGTCACTTTAGTCCACAACTACAATAGGATACAGGGCTTCAGCACTACCAAGGACTTTTAAAACCCCCATGTGGCACGCACCAACTGCCTGATTATGCCTAGGGCTAGGAGGTGCGGTGTCACAATATGTTAAATAGTAAGGCCAATAGTGCAGATCCTTGTGGTACATCTTTTACTCTTACTTGTTGTTGGCATTGGATTAAGTATGAAGTGAACCACTTAAGGGTTGTGCAAGCAGTGGAGGAGTGCTTTATAGGGTACTGAATCAAAGGCTTCACTTATATCCAAAAAGATGAGAATAAAGCTCTGATGTGGTCTTTGAATATTCAATGACAGCCTGTCTATGAAGGCAGTGATAAAAGGTTTCTCCATTGTGGTTGGCTATGAAGCCATGTTGTGGTGGGTTGAGGAGCATGGGAGTTGACATGGTCCTGGAGTTGCAGCTGTATGGCTTTTGCAATGATCTTGGCAAAGAATGGTAGACTGGAGATACAACAGTATGAACTTGGTGTTGCTGGATCTTCTTGAGTGTTGGCCATATGGAGGCTTGTTTTAGGTGGGGTGGCATATAGACTTGGGCAAGAGATAGATTTGTGATTTCTAGCAGTTTGGGAGCGAGTTCTGTGAGTGCTATCTTGATCCAGCTCACCAGGCATGGGTCTAATGGGAAGGTGGTTGTGTTCAAGCTGGATATGATATTTTCTAGTTGGTCTTGGGATATTGGGTGAAATTTGTCCCAACGATACTGAGTAGAGCTCAGCTCTGAAGACTGCAGTGATGTGTGCAGTACGTTGTCCACTTTGATGGCTTTGTTTTAGAAGTGTGCAGCTCGAAGTTGTGGTGATGGTGTTTCTGACTTGGAATTTTGCATGGGGTTTCTTAGGACTGATTTCACTATGCTAAAGAGCTCTCTGGGATGGTTGATTGAGCTTAGAATAAAGTTTGGCTGATACTCTTTTTGGTTTTATTAATGGTAGTTTGGTACTCTTGTAGCATGTTCATGTAGATTTCATGTTCTGGCTTGGCCTTAGAATGTTTCCATTTTCTTTCCATTCTCCAGAGTTTGCGCTTGATGTTTCTAAGTTCCACGATGTACCAGGTGTCTGAGTGGTATTCTGGTTGGTCCTTTTAGTTTGCTATGCAATTGCAGCTCTGTATAGCATATCATTCCAGATTTGTACTAGATTGTTAAGATCTGTGAAATTCATGTCTAGTTATGACGGGAATTCATTAATCTAAAAACATCTGGTTTTGGAAATGTATATCTCTGATGTCTTTGTATTGTGCTCAGTGCAAACAGAAATGCATTTTTGTTTCTGTTTATCCAGCGTGGCTGTTCATGCAAAGTCTGACCCCTTGAGGTTTCCATTTCAAGTTTTTGCCTTCATATCTCTGTTACCTTGTTACCTTCATATCTCTGTTTCCTTGTTACCTTCATAGCTCTGTTTCCTTGTTTCATATTTGGTGAGGGTCTGTCTGTCTTTTGCATGTGTAACCGAGGTGTGGTATTCTACTAGCATGTTGTTTCCTTATAAAGATCTGTAGCAGTCCTTTTTTTTCTGCGTTTATGTGCTGTGTGGGATTTTTAGGGTCCGGTGTAATATTTGCAAAGCTGCCTTTTCATAAATAAAGTTGTTGCTGTTAGAGTCCTGGGAGTTAGTGCTGTTACAGCATGGCAAGGTTATGAGCATCTTTTTGCTGGGTTTTGTGTTACATCACAGTGGCTGGCAGTGAAGGGACTGTGTTGCCCTTACTGAGGCAACATAAAAACTTTAATATTATTTCTTTGTATTCTGTATTGTGAAGTGAAACATCCTAGTTCTGCTCTGCAGCCATTGCACTTCTTATGTTCTTATTTATTTATTTGCAAAACTTTTATATACCGCCAATTCCAAAGATCAGTGGCGGTTTACATCAAACAATGTCAAAATACATAGAACAATGCATAGCTATGTAACATTATAACATGTACATGGAACTGTAAGCAACTATATACTGTTAGGATAACAAGATCAAAACTATTTACCTCTTTTTTTTTTACATATATGCAAATTAAAAGAATCAGCTTAGTTCATTTTTAGAAACTATATAGGTGAAACAAATTGAAAAGTTGTATTCAGGTTGCGTTATGGCGGATGAGAGGCCATTTCCAGGCCACAATCTATATTGTAGTAGTGTTGCGTGAACAGATATGTTTTTAGGTCTCTTCGGAATTTTTGTAAATCTTTTATCTCTCTTAATTGATCTGGAAGGCTATTCCATAAGGTTGGTGCTATATATGAGAAAGCGCTGTTGCTTGTTGTTTGTTTAGTCTTTCTTATTAAGTCAGGCACTAATATGGTGTTAAGGTTCCTCCTTCTTCTTATTCTGTTTTCAGGTGGGCTATGCATTAGTGTAGATAGGTATGATGGAGCAATATTATTAATTAATTTGAAGGTAGTTAGTATAATTTTATATTGAATCCTGCAAGAAACAGGCAGCCAATGTAGTGAGAATAGAATTGGGGTAATGTGGTCAGTTAGCTTAGCCTTGGAAATTATCCGTGCGGTAACGTTTTGTGCCATTTGAAGAATTTTTAGATTTTTCTTTGTTACGCCTTGTAGTATGGCATTACAATAGTCAAAGTGGGGGGTTATTAATGTTTGTGTAATGGTTCTAAAATCATCATTTTCTAAAAGTGGCCTCAGTTGTTGAATGGAGCGAAGCTTGTAATACATTGTTTTGGTTGTTTTCTTAATATGAGTGGTGAAGTCTTGTCAAGAGTGACTCCTAGATATTTAATCTCATCTTTAACAGGGAGGGTAAAATTTAGGAATTTGATGTCTGATGGTGGAGTAAAATTTGTGTTTCTTGATGTATATAATACTTCAGTTTTTTTGAAGTTAATGTTCATATTATTTGATCGAAGACATATTTCAGCTTCCGTGAGGCAGTTTACTAATTTGTCATAGTTGGGATCGAGTATGTTGATTGAGGTGAACAACTTAATGTCGTCCGTATATATGTGGTAGTTTATATTATATTTATGGAATATGGTGCAAATTGGCTGAAGGTAAAGGTTAAATAGAAGGGCAGATAGTGCGGAGCCTTGAGGTATTCCTTGTTCTTGTGGAAATAGAGGTGATGAGGAGGTATGATTTATTGTAGTTATGTTAGTCCCCGCCTTGAATATTCTGGAAAGGGACTTCTAAAAATATTGATATTCACTTTAGTACAAGATTGGCTATAATGTTTCTAGAATGTGTGCTTTGCTTTCTGCACAATATTCTTCTGTGTTTATACATTGCAATAGATATAAAAAGAAAATAAGATATGAAAGACATTTACCTGTTTTTATATATATAAAGGCACACTTTAGATAGGCCATGTGGTCTTTTTCTGCCTGCATCTTACTATGTTTCTATCTAGTCTGTCCTTCCATATCGACCATTACAACGGTCTCATTTCTGCATTTAGAGGTCCTCTATGTTTGTCCTATGCGTTTTTGAATTCAGATACTATCCTGATCTCTACCACCTCCACTGGGAGAGTATTCCATGCATGTACCACTCTTTCCGTAAAGAGATATTTCCGCATATTACTCCTGAGTCTATCGCTTTTCACCCATATTCTATGTCCCCTTGTAGCACAGCTTGTTTTCAATCGAAAAAGGCTCTCCTCCTGTGCATTTATGCCATGGGAGGGAGGAGGGAGGAGTGGTCTAGTGGTTAGGACAAGGTACTTCAGGCCGGAGGGCCGGGGGTTCAAGTCCCACCTGGGGACAGCAATCTCAGGCTGGAGGGACTGGGATTTCTAGTCCTATAGGCACTCCTTGTGGTTTTGGGCAAGCCACTTAACCCTCCATTGCCCATGTTCCCTGTAAGTATTAGCGTATGTGTCTCATATCCCCTCATGTTAAATGTATCCCCCAATCGACCGCTTTGACCCGGTGAAAAGCAGGATATAAATACAGCTAAATAAATAAATAAATAAATAAATGGAGGTATTTAAACGTCTCAATCATATCACCTCTAGCCCACCTGTCCAAAATTCTATAGGAGAAGCAGTAGAGAAGATGAACACATGTAAATGTATTAAAAAAATGAAATTATCCCTCCCTTGAAAGATAATCATCTCCACCAATGTACCAGAAATTAGGACATGCAAAATAAAGGTCCGGATACATGTAGAGAAATGGACAATTTCAGAAACTACTACTACTACTACTACTAATTATCATTTATATAACTCTACGACACATATGCAGCACTGTACAGATACACATAAAAGATAGTCCCTGCTCATCAGAGCTTACAATCCAGTCAAGACAGACAACACAACAGCTGAGGACAAGGATACATGTAGGGGAAGGGGAAGGAAACACATAGGAGGCTAAGCGGATCGGGATCCAAAAGTGGCCTTGAAGAGGAGAGTTCCCAACCTGGATTTGAAAATGGTCAGAGATGAAACCTGACGCACACGTTCAGTTTGTTCCAGGCATAAGGAGCAGCAAGGTGAAAGAATCAAAGTACTGGAGTTGGCAGTAGAAGAGAAGGGCACAGATAGAAGTGATCTGCCAGAAGAGCAGCGTTCCCGAGGAGGGGTGTAAAGAGAGATGAGAGAGAAAATGTAGTGAGGAGAAGCAGAATGAATGAACTTATAGGTCATTAGGAGAAGTTTGAACTGGATATGGAAATGGATAAGAAGCCAGTTAAGTGACTTGAGAAGAGGGGTTATATGAACATATCGAGGCTGGCAGAAGATTAGCCATGCAGCTGAGTTTTGAAGGGGAGAGAGATGATTCAGAGGGAGACCAACAAGGAGGAAGTTGCAATAGTCTAGATGGGAGATGACTAAGTGTCTTTGTAGTGTTTTCAAAAAGGTAGGGGTGAGTTTTGCTGATGTTATAGAGAAAGAAGCAAAAGGATGTATGCAGAGAAAGAGAGAGTAGACTCAAAAATGACCCCAAAGTTGCGAGCTAAGGAAAAAGGAAGGAGTGTAGTGTTATCCATGTGCAAAACATGAACGTGGGAAGACTTGACAACATAGAAGTGTCAGTGCTTATATTTCAGAACCTGCCTGTGGATATGTCGTCACACTGGTGCACAGGCTGGCCATTTTGCAAGCAGAGATATGCAGCAGTACACAAAGAGGTGCACGTGGATCTTTCTTAGCCCACCCTGGATGCACCTCTGTCGCACCCTTATGTAACATCGACATTATCAGAGAGGACACGTGCAATATCTGGCCTTTCTAAAATGACTTTTGGGACTTGGAGGTGATTTGTCCATGTGAAATGGCATTTTCACACTTGCAAATCACTAATAGTGCTTCTAAAATAACCCCCATAATAAGGTATTTGGGAGGAGTGGCTCAGTGGTTGGGACATGTTACCTCAGGCAAGAAGGCCGGGGGGGTTAATTCCCACATGGGGACAAGCAACCTCAGGCCAGAGGGACTGGAGTCTCTAGTCCCATGGCCACTCCTTGTGGCCTTGGGCAAGCCACTTAACCCTCCATTGCCTCAGGTACACTTAGATTATGAGCCCTTCAGGGACAAGGGAATAAAAAGTACCTGTTAGTATACATGTAAACCACACTGATTCTAAAGAGTGCGGTATAAAAAAGAAATAAAAAAAAAACAACAAAGTTGAAGGCTATGTGCTAAATATTAATAAGTAGTTTGTCATAACATCAGTCAGGGTTTTAGAACATTTTGCAGGATATGATGATGATGAGTGGTTTAAATGAGATATTGCATCTTGAGACATCCTTAAATATAGTCAGATTGTTTCTGTAGATGTGTATGTGTTGGTATGTGCTTAAACTAATTGAAATGCAGAAGTGCATTTTTAGGTGCATGTGAAGCATTGTTTGTCAATAACAGTATGACTCGGACCTGTATGCCAAGTAACCCTCTCCCCCCATATCCCTCCCTCCCTATTAACCTTGGGCTCCCTCCAAAAATATCAGTTCTGGCTATGGTACTGGTTCAAACAGTTTAACTCCTTGCTCCACCTCACACTAGCCCAACCCCACTTTAGGCTCCCCAAGCAGATGAGTCACTGGCCGCCTATGCTGAAATGAGTTAAAAAAAACAAAACAAGAATTGGGAAAATATCTGAAATAAACTTATAATTTCTTGCCTGTGTGCATCACTAGCTGTCATGAGAAATAGCACTAACCAGGGAGGGGTGACTGGTGGATCATTGCCAAGGCCAGACATACTATGTAGAGACCCTTGGACATTGCTGCTTTGAGCAGCTGAGACCTCCAATGTCTCTACTAATATACTACAATATAACCTGGAGATGAACTGGTAATTTTCCAGAACAGGGGAGGTTACCTTCTGCCTAGTTAAATAAGGATGAGAGGAGACTCCTCGGGGGGCTGGGGGGGATCCAACTCATACGTAAACCACTGTCTTTGACAGCAAGAACCGTACCATGCAGGAGTAAGAGCTTCCGCCCTTTAGGGGCAGTTAGCTGGGGCTATCCCTTTCCACCAAGAGGGAACCATAAGATAAGAGGTTATCTAGAGGATAAGTAGAGGGGTAGGATATTGTCTGGAGCATAAGCCCACCCGTAGACATTTCTGTGCAACTGTCAACATCCTGCCAGCACTCCCACTCACTCTGGAGAATAGCAACTCTCCCTGTGAAGGAAGGAACCAAGAGGAGAAGGAGACCATCAGAGGAGTTTGTCAGCTACACTAGTGACCAGGGCCAGGAGTGTCATGGCAGTAATGAGGACCTGCACTTTTGTGACACCTACCAGCTCTGTTTTTCTTGTCCCTGCATTTGAATTATTTTTTTCTTTTCAGTGACCCTAAGGGGTATGTTTACTAAACCGTCTTAACGTGAGGAGGCGGAGCCAGCACGGGCTAAGATGGCCACTTGAATCTCGAGCTCCTCACCCCCTCGCAAGTCAAACCCCCCAGCTGCTGTGAAAAAAAGAGATCGGAGCCTCCCCGGTGTGTTGCAAAGTTGGGAGAGATGGCTGGCAGCAAGCCCACGAAATTAGACTATTCTACAGCGGTGGGCGGTGGAGTAAAAAGAGCCAAGGCTGAACCGCCTTCTCCGCAGAAAATGGCGCAGATGGGAGAAGATGCGGCAGGCATAAAGGAAGTGCTGGCGGAAATCCGAGCTGTGAAGGGCATGGTCGCAGTCAACGGCGAGACTTTGTGCGGAGTACAGGCAGATATCGCCGAGCTGAAGGAGATGCGTGAGCAGATGAACATGTTGACGGAGAAGCTGCAAAAGCTAGAAAGCACGGCGATGGCACACGAGGAACGCTTCAAACAGGTGGGGGTAAATACCAAGAGAATAGTTGCCCTGGAGCGTAGCTTGGAAGATTTGAACAACCGAACGCGCAGAAATAACGTGCGGATTATCGGCATCCCTGAGGGGGCCGAGGGAACTGATGTAAGAGCTTTTCTGAGCGCATTAATTCCAAAGCTGCTTAAGTTGGAGTTCAGTTACCCTCTGGAGATCGAAAGAGCTCACCGTGTCCCAACGCATCCGGGTCCCAATGTCAAGAGGCCCAGACCGATCCTAATGTGTGTGTTGAGGCACTTTCAAGTGACCCAAATTCTGTCGGCGGCAAGGACACTTCACACTGTGCAGTTTGAAGGTCAGAGCATTGCCTTCTATCCAGATTATCACAAGGCGACAGTCGAGCGCAGGAAGCAGTTGCTGTCTTTTAGGCCGCGGCTCCAGGCCCTGCAAGCCAGGTATGGCCTCTTCGCCCCAGCACGTTTGTGAGTGACCCTGCACAACCAAATGAGGATGTTCGAAGACCCGGTGGCTCTGAGGGAGTACTTGGAAGATCAAGAGGCCTCGGTTATGCGCTAAGAGGTTTCTGACAGCAACTTGGGAACTCTGTTCGGAGAGGCTGGCGAGGTCCTGGACTAAAAATATGTTTTAAGTAGCTGTAAGGGTAGCAGTTGCAGAATAATTATCCAATGGGTGGAATCCGGCTGTGGGTTGCGGGAGGGAATTGGATATCCTTATTATGTTTTGTAATATGTAACTGAGGCTTGGACGGGCTTGTTACTCATAGGCGGGGGGTGGTGTTATTGGTTCTGAGCCAGTTTTGTTAGAGTTTGAGGGTTAGTTTATGTTAATCTGTTAATGATCAATGGATGACGAAGTCGATGAAAGGGGGTGCTTTGTTATGTATGCTCATGCTGCGTGTTAGTGGGGGGGGGGGGCGGGGACTTAAGGGGGTCATCTGGCACTGGTGGTTCACCCGTTCGATATCCGCTTGCGGATTGTCATGTTGTCTCCTCATGGGTTCTGTGGGGGGGGGGGGTTTGGGGTGTTGAGTTCCCTATGTGGGTTAAGAGCAGCGGTGAGCTTGGTCCCGTCCAGGAAGAGCAGCTGAGTTCCTTTTTGTTCCTTGCTACAGGCAGGCATAGCATCTTGTCCCATGGTGATGCTTAAAATGTTGTCGCTGAACGTTAAGGGTATAAACAACCCCATTAAGAGGAAAAAAATACTGCAATACTGCAAGAAAGAGCAAGCTGACTTGGTGATGCTGCAAGAAACGTGGCTGTCTGAAGTGGAGACCATGAAGCTTGGCTTGGGCAGCTTCTCAATTGTAGCGCATTCGGCTGCGCGGCAAGGGAAGAATTGGGTGGTTATCCTGGCCAGGAGGGGTTTATCTCTGGGTATTGAGAGGCAGTGCGCTGATATGGAAGGCAGATGGGCAGCAGGGTTGGTGCAGGTGCATGGGAAAAAGTTGGCCATTATCACTGTCTATGCCCCAACTACAGATGATGTCTCCTTCTTTCAAGGGTTGGCTTTCGAGATACAGGAGCTCTCGGGTCATGAGGTAATAGTGTGGGGGGGGGGGTGACTTTAACTTGGTGCTGGATCCTCTACTAGATTGTGCTCCCTTCCGGCAGCACAGGTATCAAAGGGCTACTTTGGTCTTACTAGAGATTATGAAAGAGACCGGCTTGGTCAATATCTGGAGTTTGAAACACCCCACAGATAGGGAATATTCTTCCTTTTCTTTGCCTCATAACTCTCACTCTCGACTGGATTTCTTCCTAATCTCTCAGACGCTGTCAGCGGTAGTAGGGAGGGCTGAAATAGCGGCAATGCACATCTCGGACCATGCGGCGGTCTGGTTTACCCTTAGTATAGAGGCAGATCAACCGCCATTGCCGGGTTTTTTCTTCAATAGGAGCTTGCTGGAGGATGAAGAGTTCTGTGACTATATGAGACAGAGCATTCAGGAATATTTTCAGGCGAATCTATCTAAAGACACCTTGGGTTGGGCATGGTGGGAAGGATTTAAGGCCTTCTCTAGAGCAAAAATAACAAGTTTTAGTATCAAACACCGCAGAGCGCAGAAGGCGAGGCTGGAACTGTTGGAGGCACAGAATAAGGCAGGGGATCGTTTATTGATTAGCAGGGCTGAGGCTGGTGTTTTGCTTCGGCTCCAGCATCTTCAATGCCAGTACAATCAAATACTGAGCAATGAAGCGGTGCAAATTCTGTCCCTCCAGCGGGCTAGTTGCTACCTTGAAAGTAATAAGGCAGGTAAGCTGCTAGCCAGCACTCTGAGGCCTCGGGCAAGGAAAACCACCATACCGGTCATAGTTCGAGACAATCAGGAGACACTTATGGGCAATGCAGCTATTGCAGAAGAATTTCGGAGATTTTATGAGTTGTTGTACACCTTGGAAGGGCAAGCCACTCTGGAAGCTTTTGCGGACATGTTTGATTGTATTCAGCACCCCTCTGTATCAGCGCAGCAGAGCAGAAGCTTGGATAGTGATATATTAGCCAAAGAGATATTTGACGTCCTGAAAGCGGCAGATAAAGGGAAGGTGGTGGTCCAGATGGGATTCCAATGGAGTTTTACCAAGTGTTTATGTTGGAGTTGGCCCCTTATATGTTAGAGTTCTTTAATTGTTTGGAGGCTCAATTCCCTAAATCGGGCTCATTTAGCGATGCTGTGATAGTGGTTCTTGAGAAACCAGGAAGGGATGCGACGAAAGTGGGAAATTATAGGCCTATATCGTTGCTGAATGCCGATTACAAGGTTTTTTCGGCCATTTTGACTAGGAGAATGGCGAAGGTGGTGCCGGAGCTGGTCCATGTGGACCAGTGTGGTTTTGTCTCTGGGCGTGCAACTTCTGATAATGCGCGTTTGTTGTTGAACCTACTCTCGGTAATGGAATCGCGGGAAGAACTGATGCTGGGCCTCTCGCTTGACGCCGAAAAGGCTTTTGATCAGCTAGAGTGGAGCTTTCTGATGCTTGCGCTGCAATGGTTTGGCTTTGGCGAGCGGTTTATCCGTTTTATCCAGATTTTATATTCCCACCCTACAGCGCGAGTGTTGGCGAATGGTATCCTATCTGCTCCTCTTCCTCTGTACAGGGGGATGAGGCAAGGGTGCTCACTCTCCCCATTGTTGTTCAATCTAGCCCTGGAATCATTGTTGCTGAAGATTAGGCAGTCTCAGGTTATTAAGGGGTTCTTGATCAGTGACTTGGAAGTTAAGGTATCCGCTTTTGCGGACGACCTTCTTCTTTTTGTGCATCCTCAGTCGGTGGAGGGTTTGTTAACCACGATTGATAGTTATTCGAGGCTATCGGGTTATAGAGTCAACTGGACAAAGTCTCTGGCTTTCCCTTTGAACAAACAGATGAGCAAAGCATTGATAGAGCCTTGCGCTTTTGTTTGGCAGCCCAAGGATGTTAAGTATTTGGTGGTGAGGTTTTGTACTGAGATAGAGGAAACTATTCAGCTTAATGTCAAGAGTATAGAAGAATTGGTGAAATCTTTTACTGAGCAGTGTTCCCCCCTCCACCTCTCATGGTGGGGCAGATTAGAGTCCATCAAGATGGTATTGGTCCCTAAGATTAACTACCTGTTGGAAATGCTCCCGTTGAAGTTCCCAGAGAAGTTCTATCATTTGATCGAGCGCCAACTGTCTAGATTCCTATGGCAGAACAAAACGCCCAGGATAGCTCTCAGGAAGTTGAAGGCAGCGAGGAATAGGGGTGGGGTACAGTTCCCCGATTTCCACAAATATCACCATGCGTTTCGAATCAAGCAAGGTGCGTTATGGCTAGCGCCGGAGAGCAGGGGAAAAAAGCCGACTTGGCTAGAGGTGGAAGAGCGAATAGTTGCCCCTGTGGCTACAGAGTGGCTGGTAGGTATGAAGCTTCCTGAAACCTTCCAATCTGGAAGGATTGTGCGGGAATCTGTGTGTGTGATGAGCCGGGTGATCGAAGAGGCGAGCTCTTCGCTGGGCCGGATGCCTATTTGGTATAACCCACGTTTCAGGATAGGCCACAAGGTAGTCAGCTGGAAGGAATGGCAGGAGAAAGGTGTCTGGACTATAGGTCAATTGGTGGCGGATAAGAAATGGAAGAGCTTTGGTGATTTGCAGCGAGAGTTTGGGTAGGTGGAAGCCAGTATTTCCGGTGGCTTCAATTGCACCATTGTCTGGTGCGCGCTGGAATAGTGGTTGCTGAAGTGATAGCGGATTGGAAGCTTCGAACGCTGCTAGAGCAACATGCGGGGCTGCGGGGGGGCTTCTTCCAAGTTGGATGCTATGATGAGGGAGGGGTCTCCTGCTGGGTTGGTGGGCTTAGAGAAGGCATGGGAGCATGATCTGGGGGTTCCTGTATCTCAGGCTGTTTGGGGAAGCGATCTGGGGGCCCATGAGCAGAGTGGTCCAGGGGGTCTCGATACGGCAGACTCTCTTTTTCCTTGCGCATAGAGCCTTTATAACCCCGGTGAGACTCAGTAAATGGGATGTGGGCCACGCAAGCAAGTGCTTGTCCTGTAGTATTGCTCCAGGGAATCTCAAGCACATGTTGTATGCTTGCCCTCATGTTCAGACATTTTGGCAGTCAGTATGGGACAAGATGCTGAGAGTTTTAGCCATTCAGGGTCAGATGTCGTGGCAGACAGTCTTTTTGAGGTCTCAGGATAAAACTTTGAAGATACCTAAAGAAAAGGCTTTCCTGTTTGACTTTATGATGGCTGTAGCAATCAAGTTGGTATTGAGCTGCTGGAAGGACTCATCTCAATTGTGCAAGGCCCAGTGGTGGAACTTGGTTAGCCTCTACATGGGCTATGAGAAGGGACAAGAGATAAGGAATAGGCAGAAGATGAAGACGGGGTTTGGTAGAGTTTTGGTCGTGGGCTGCAGGGGTAGGAGGGGGATGGTCAACAAGTGGAGATGTCTGGATGAGTTTGCAGCTCGAGCAAAGGTTTGTTAAATTGCTTGGCAAAGGGAACCAAGTTGAGCTGTGTGGTGCAGATGAGCGAGATGGATGCAAGCTGCTCAGTGTATAGCGCCAGATACCCATGGGGAGACAGGGGAGGGTGGAGGGAGGGAAGGAAGGCCAGCGGAGGGTTGATGTGGCAGGGGGGTGAGAGGAGGGGTAGGGGAGGGTGGTTGGGTTGATGACTGTGATGTGTTGGTGTTTGGTATATGGTGTTGAAATTCTAAATAAAATATTTTTAAAAAAAACGTCTTAACATAGCAGCGCCGACGTTATCGCGCGATACGTACCGTCTGCAGCAGTGTTAAGGCACACTAATGCTGTGAAAGCTGGGTCTGAAGGGTGGAGTAAGGCTCCCCTAGGGCGTAGATAGGGGTCAATGGGTGGAGAGTGGGCGGGGAGAGGCTCCATGCACACTAACGCCGTGAAATGAACGTCTGAAAATTAGTGCCAGTGAAAACCTCACGCTAGAGGCACATTTGTAGGAGAGAGAAACCATTTCAGTCAGCAATGTACAGCAAAGGCAGGGAAACCCAGAAAAGTGATGATAGTGATACATGTGCAGGAACTAAAAAGGCAAATAAACCTAGAAAATGACCAGAACCACATTTGAAATCCCAATAACCAAGCTGGTCAATAGTGATATTAATGATAAACATAAAGCAACACTACTGACAAAGCATAAAAAGGAAGATATCATGTTTGAAGGGCCTATGCTCTGTCACCCTACAAAGTAAATGATCCCACAGTGAAATAGAGGTGATCAGGGTTTTTGTCATTTATATTGGGCAGGTTTGTTATGGCGTGCACATGCACAGCAACAGCAGAGTGGGCACGTAGGAAAGGGCAACTGTACTGATGCTGTAAATAGGATACAGGGAGCTGCAGGCGGCACATGCTGTGGTCCAGCTGGGGCAGAGTGCCGACTAGGCAGATGTCTAGGTGGCACATAGGAATGCCGAAACTGTAAAGCAGCAAGACAGCAACTGATGAGGGTCCAACATGGGCACGAGTGTGTGTCCCACAGTGTCACAGGGGATATTACCCAGCAGGTACCCCCAAGGGCACATAATATTGGCAGGCGGTGCCGGGGGGAAGCGCGCATGTGCATGTAGGCACCCCTACCCGAGAACCCACACCATAGGCAGCTGCCTACCGGCACACTGGATGGCCTGGGATTGCGCACCACCAGTACCACCGGCATAAGGAAATGTCAGCATGGTGGCGGAGGGGGCAGTGGCATCTGCCCACAGTAGACCACGGCCAAGCCCCATTTAGGTGGGTGCCGTGCACTTCAACAGACAAAGTCTGTCTGATGAACAGTCATGGTATCCCCAGGGAATGATCTGCCCCTTTGGCAACAGTTTGGTGCAGTATACACAGCCAGTGTGTTCAGGAGCAGAAGGTCACAAGTTCAAGTCCCAGCTGTGGCTCCTGCCAACCCTGTCCCCATATTTTACCCAGTACTAAACCTTTATTGCAGATAAATTCAACATGCCTGAAATGTCTATATTTTACCCTACAGAGCACAGACACCATAAACATGTGCAATCCCTAGAGCAGAGTTTCCCAACTGCAGTCCTGGAGGGCCAAACACCATTCAGGTTTCATATTGTCCCTAATAAATATGCCTGTGCTGCATTTGTATGCGCCACCTCCATTGCATGCAAATGTATCTCATGCATATTCATTAGGGACAGCATGAAAACCTGAACAGTGTTTGGCCCACCAGGACCGGAGTTGGGAAACTCAGCCCTAGAGCAGATGTCAACAGGGGTACAAACACCCACACCCACAGGTTCCACTATCCAACGCCTCATGGAGAGTCAGGCTGTTGGGCCCTACGCGGAGCAGCATCTCCCAATACTGGCACCTGCATACCTTAGCAATGCCATCCTAAACTTGGGAACACATTCCACATATATCAAAAGGTTGCTATGATTAATGTCAGATAACAAATCCTAAGTTAAACGCAATTTGTTGATAGAGATTCATCATAGCAACCTTTCTGATATCTGTGGAGTGTGTTTCAGTTATTGATTCTGATAGTGTTTATCACCCCCAGGGAGTGACCCCAACAGTTTTGCGTAGCATAGCAATGCCTGCACTGTGCCCAGGACTGGTGTGGCAGCCAGGGCTGCCACAAACGTCTATATTTGCACAATGCTCGCATAGGTGTGAGAGTGTGTGTCTGTCTATCCAGTGTGTTGTGGCTGCCTACACCTTACTGAGCCCACACTGCTTGCACTGTTTCCAGTGTTAGCCTGCCAATGTGCATAATGAGGAGCAAGATACTGTGGGTATGGCCCCGACAGGGTGGCCTGGGCAGGATGCATCTGCACAGGGTATAGGGCAATGGCTGGGGCATTGTAGTGCCTGACCACCACCTGCACAGATAGGGTTGTCACAGTATGTCATGCTGGGAGGTCACTCTCACCCTGACTGAGCAGTGACCACGGCATGGCTAGGTTCACCGATAGTGCTATACAGTATTTCTCTTAAGTGATATTTATGGGTTCTCTTTTCTGGGGCCCAGTCACTGACATACCTGCTTGGTGTGTGTGCTCACATCCCATTTTTGGGTGCACACAGTTCCTCCAGGAACATGCACTATGTACTAGCTAGCAGACTGTCTGCAGTTAGCATGTGTATAGCTGGAATGCCTTGCAGGGTGCAGCGGGTAGAGACTGGCTGTGCCCTCTGCTGTTGAATGTCAGATAGTGGTGTGGGGCAGCTGAGCTTCTCCAGCGTTCTGCCTGTCTGCCAGTGCCCTATGTGATGCGTACAGATCTGCATCGACTGCCCTTTAGGGTGCCTGTTCCCCAGCAGGACTGGGGTTGATGGTCCCCTCTACTGCCACCATTGCAGAGATGTACAATGTGGATCTGTTGGTGGGAGATCCTGTCCTCCCACCCTGAGCCACAGAGGGCGGGTTGGGTGGTGCTACATAATCCGCTTTTGAGTCCAAACACCTCCTTCACTTATAACATATGCCCATGGCACTCACACAAGATATGCACTATTCTGGGTGCATCATAGTCCACAAATGCTAGACGTGACTTGGAAATACAGATGGACACAGATGTATCTGCAAGGGCTACCTATCACACACTGGCACTGATGGGGACCTGCAGCATAGCCTATCTCAGCCAAGCCAGGTGCTGTGGACCTGATGTTGGCCACCCCACCTCAGCCTCAGGGTGAGCACAGGACCCACACAATGTCATGGTCTGTAGCTACTCTGTGCCAGTAACACACATGGTCAGTTCCCCCTACCAGGCCTAGGTGCATACCCCATTATGTGATCAGCTGTAGAATGCTGATCTGCATGTGCAGTGCATCATGGGTACGGGTGGGTTTACCCTATCGTGGTAACCACAGCAGACAGTTTGTATGGTGACCTGCAGTCTTTCTGTAGCCAGCCAGCGGTGTGGTAGTAGCTATAGAGATGTAGCCTACTGGTTACTTCAATGACTGTGGAGGCAGAGGTGATGGGTTCCATCCTGCAGTGGTGTAATCTAAAAAGGCTGTCTGAGGCATTTTCTTTTAATTTAAATCAGTGCTGCCAACAGAAGCACCCTCACAGTGCTGTAGCCTAAGGTGCCTCATAGGCGCCCTGTAAGGTGCCCCATAAGGCGTCCTATAGGGCACATTATTTATTTATTTAACTGGTTTTATATACCGACTTTCTACAATTCAAGACGGTTTACAAGGAACATAACAGACAGTATATTTCAACTAAATCATTGTAACAATAACAATAAACAATAACATTATAAGGTGCCTTGGCAGACAGGGCACTTTATAATGTGACCTATGGGGCGCCTTATAGGGCGCCTTATGAGGCACCTTAGGTTACGGCACTGTGAGGGTATTTTTGCTGGCAGCACTGATTTAAATTGAAAGAAAATGCCTCAGACAGCCTTTTTAGATTACACCACTGCGGGATCAAACCCATGACCGCTGCCTCCACAGTCATTGAAGTAACCGGTGGGCTACATTGTTATAGCTTCTAACACTGTGCTGGCATGTACTTAAGGTTAACGCGCATTAACGTGCCACGGCGTCCACTATCGCGCGATACATATTCGTGCTACCTTAGGACTGGAACGCCCACTCCTTATATGGCATTCTTCACATTATCGCTGCAACTAGCGCCGGTAACATTAGGATGGTTTAGTAAACATACCCCTAAAATTCTTTAAGTAAACTCCTGGGTCAGAACACATATTCTGGCTTGGACTCATTTATTTTGAGAAGAGAGGAAGGAATGAGTGGAGTTTAAGCTCCGAGGCCTCCCAGTGTATACTGGTCTTTTTCCAAGAACACACTAAATTTTTGCCCAAAATTAGACACTGTATTGCTCCTAGATGGTTATGACTACTCTGCCACGCAGCGGTTGCAGCACCACAAGGGTTACACACAGGCAGGATTACAGCTATACTAAGCTGCAGGTAGATCTCTAAAGCTAGACATTCTTCAGATACTTCAACCATTCTCTTGGCTTAAAGACATTAATTCAAAAATCTGTAGAGTCCTGAAAATAAAGCCATAATATAGTCAACCTAAGTCCAGAGCACATCCAAGTGCCCCCCTAAACAGTTTGGCCCTAGGTCTATGCCTAGTTTGCCTATGTCTTAATGCAGCCCTGATCACAGCTATTTCTTGAAGTCTACTTTTTTCAGGATCAAAAGGGTTTTAAATTAAGCCTCTGAAAAGGGGTATTGATAAAACGTCACTTCATGTTGATAATAAGGCAATAAGGTAGGGCATTTTGCATGTCTGCAAAATAAACTTCATTATGAAGCATGTGGTTCCTGTGAATGCATTCATTAATTTATCAGCAAGGGTGAATAATGTTTGATGCATTGAATTATTAGAATTGCTTGCCTCACAAATCAGGAAATGGAGTTTCAGGGTGTAACTTTACTAGTCTATGATATTGCCCATGGTTCTTAGAGGTGGTCCCAAATCGAAAATCTGATCTCAGTGATCAGCCTAGCATGGGTAATCATCAGCATTCTCTAAGTAGCTTGGTATTATTGCTGTAGTATTTCACCATCAGAGGATGGCCTCTGAACACCCTAAGCAAACTTAAATTACTTTAAATTAATTAGTGTGTAAGGGCTTAGCTTGTTTATTTATGCAGGTTATGAGCTCTTTATAAGTGAGTTATAGCTATTCAGTGCCTCAATCTTTCTACAAAATATAAGCTGCTTGCATTGTCTTTAGATGCCGAAACTCAAAACTAAAGAAGTCTAGCTCAGTGTTCTACAAAGAATGATAGTGCTTCCGCAACCCTGATACTATTGTTCAAAGATCAGAGTCTTTTGGCCTTTTTGCCTGCCCCACACAGCTGACTGGCACAAAGCTAGGCATTCCTGTATGGTGATAGGTGGGCAGAAGCGATCCCTAGTCACTCCTGCATGGCAACTGCCACTTCTAAAATGGCAACCACAGACCCCTAACTGTAATTTCACATACTACCACTAGAGGTCAGGATGCCAAATAAGATAATTTTTCCTTATTTGGAATCCTGACCTCTAGTGGTAATTCACCAGACTACCACTAAGGGCTCGGCATCATTTTGGAAGAGGAGGTCACCAGGGCTGGAGTGACCAGAAATCATTCCTATCCCCATTGCCAGTAGGGATACCTACATATGTGTTGAGGGATTCAGGAGCAGGAGGTGGAGCTGTGGAGGCCCTGGTTTGTATAAAAAAGATACCTGGGGCCACCAACATCTTTTTAAAGCACCAAGGCGTGAGTTTTTTTGTTGGAAAAGAATGAATAAATTCTCATAATGATGAAGAACATTGTATTTGTCTGCTGTATATTTTATAACCTAGTAGTAAAACATCACATTCTAGCTGACATTAACCCTGATCTAGAGGAGGATCCCTTGGTCACCCTGACGAAGAAGAAAGCAAGATGATTGGTTTGGCCAGAGCACTTGGACCCATGCAGAGAAGTGGAAATGTAGGTAGATATTGAACACCAAAAAAGCAGCAATTGTTTACACATGCTTAACTCATCAGACAAATCAATATGAATTGTAACACTGTCAAAAATTTGTACACATGGGACACCAAGTCCAACAAACTATCTTTTTGCATGTCCTTCTTTACTGTCTTCTATTGATGTAAGAGTCATGTGCTATGCCAGAAACACTCCACCAATCTTACACTAACAGGATTACTCAATGGAAATAAATCTCACTATATAGTCTTATCAAAAAAATTCACAGAGATACAAGTCCAATAAAATATTTTTTTTGGACCCTTAATTCTTCATTAGGTGCTAGCCCAGATTCAGTTAGTTCCTATATGGTCCATTTTACTTCATTAATTCTGTGCATAAAAGTTTAACAAATACACTGTCCCCTTTAAGAAGGTACCTAGGAGCATCAGGCCTCATGATAAAGGCCTGATGATCCCGGATGGAAAAATAACGCAAGATATGAACTGGTGTTATTTTTCCATAAATAACGCAGCTTGTGCTATTTAGTGCAAGCTGCATTATCGCATTTGCATTCCCTTCCATGCCTTACATCCTTATAATGCAAGACATATTGCGATAAATTACTATGTGTTATGGTAAAATAATGCACCTTTTACCTTTAACATGCATTAAGGACCTAATAATGTGTGTTATTTCTGTAAAGCACTTTAATAACTACCCCCCCCCCAAGACATTAAAACAAATCATGTTTGTCTTGTGCAACCAATAGAGATGATAGCAACATTTGTGCAAGATGGCAATCCTACATCTAACTTCACATGGACATATACATCTGCTTTGCATTCTAAAGAAATTTATTATTAGCTCCAATGGTGAGAAATTTTAAAGACAAAATTGTAGTGTATTATCCTTTGCCATAGATGACTCTGTGTTAAATTCTATTACATTAAAGAGCTGACAGATTTAGGGTATACGTTCTGTTTTCTAGCCTCCTTACCAGAGACATAGGGTGACTGTTTAAGTTGGTGGTGCACCAGAAAATTTGCTAACTGTTCCACAAGGAGGGCAGTAACATAATATATAAATTATGTATAAATTATAAATCAACTAATTTAGTGAACTTTTTATTTACAGCAGCCTTACATCAAATCCCAACGCAAGCTATAGCATTAAGTCTATCAGTTATTATATATTTATTTATTTAACAGGTTTTATATACCGCCTTCTCCTTGAATCTTCTCCTGTATCTTTTGGGGAAACTGCTAGGTACGTATGACCTAGATTGGCCACTGTTGGAAACAGGATACTGGGCTTGATGGACCTTGGTCTGACCCAGTATGGCATATCTTATGTTCTTATGTTCTTATGAATCAAGGTGGTTTACATTCCAAATCAATTTGTTTACATTATAACGTTACGTTAGGGTGGAGTGACATGACATGCAGGAAAACTTAACAAAAATCAGCGTAACTTATTTATTTATTTTATTTATTTTATTTTATTTACATTCTCTTATATACCGCGCTATTCTGCATCAGTGCGGTTTACATTGAACAAACAGAAATTACATTGAACAGGGTATTATAACTTGGAGATAACTATTTTACAGGGAACATGGGCTATGGAGGGTTAAGTGGCTTGCCCAAGACCACAAGGAGCACCTGTGGGACTAGAAACCCCAGTCCTTCCGGCCCAAGGTTGCTGTCCTCTAGTGGGATTTGAACCACCGACCTTCCGGCCTGAAGTACCTTGCCCCAACCACTAGGCTACTCCTCCACTTTTACAAGTTTTGTAGCATCTGCGGTGTCATGTGTCATATTTGTGTTATGTTGTTCATTGACCAGAGTCCAATGACAGTATGGATGGTCAGTTGCTGATGTCCTCTTGACTAACATCATCCCTGCTTTATCCATTCCCACCAAATCCAATATCACTCTAACCCAACACAGCCTGCATTATTCTCTCATCCTCCATCACCCCAAATTCACCATGCCCCTCTCTCTCTAGTCTTCACTGACCACCACTCCGTCCACGCTGCATATCATCTTCCTCTGAACCATTTCAAGTCTTTTGATATCCTTTGTAAGGTTGGTCTCCAAAACTGAACAAAATGCTCTGAGACTTCACCAGTGACCTGCACAGCAGCATTAATACCTCCTGCTTACTGCTGGTTATTCCTCTCTATACACAACCTAGCATCCTTCTGGTTTGACCACAGCCTTGTCACACCATTTTGCCACCTTGAGATCCTCCAATACTATAATCCCAAGGCTCCTCTTTTAGTCCATATAGCCAGCCTCTCATCTGCAATCTTGTACAGTTCGATTGGGTTTCTGCATTCCTAGTGCATCATTCTGCACTTTTTTGCATTAAGACTCAATTGCCAAGCATTTGACTCTTCTTAATTTTTCTAGATCTTTCCTCATAGAAACATGACGGTATAAACATAGACACTTGACAGCAGAAAATGACCATATTGCCTGTCTAGTCTGCCCTTCCATATCAAATGTCGTAGCCCTTCTTTTTTTTCCTTTAGAGATCTTTTGTGTTTATTCTGTGCTTTCTTGAATTCAGTTGTTGATCCTTGTCTCTACTACCTTCACTTGGAGACTATTCCACACATCTACCACTCTTTCTATAAAGAAATATTTCCGCATATTACTCCTGAATCTATCCCCTTTCACCTTCATCTTATGCTCTCTCATTGAAGAGCTTTATTTCAATGGAAAGAGGCTCTCCTGTGCATTTATGCCACAGAGGTATGTAAACATCTCTATCATATCTCTTGGATCGATACAATAACAGCAGCTACGGGTACCAGTCTGTCAACAATGAGCCACCTGACTGAAGACCGAACACAATTTAGGATAGCTATCCAGAGGGTCGCCATGAGTCGACTCCGACTCGACGGCACTTAACAACAACACATCATATCTCTTCTCTCCCACCTTTCCTCCAAAGTATTCATGTTGAGATCTTTAAGTCTGCCAAATATGCCTTATGATGAAGTCCTCTGCACTGACTCCATCCTGTTTATATCCTTTTGAAGATGTGGTCTCCAGAATTGCACACCATACTCCAAATGACTCCAAATGAGGTCTCACCAAAGACTTATACGGAGGCACTAGCACCTCCTTTTTCCTGCTGGCCATTCCTTTCCCTGTTCAGCCAAGTATCCTTCTAGCTTTTACTGTCGCCTTTTCTACCTGAGATCATCACACACAATCACACCCAGGTCCCGCTCTTCTTTCATGGACAGAGGTACTTCACCCCAAACTGTACCACTCCCTTGGATTTTTGCAGCCCAAGTGCTTTACCCTGTACTTTTTTGGCTTTAAATCTCAGCTGCCAAATTCTCAACCATTCTTTGGGCTTAGTTAGATCCCCCTTCTCATGTTATCTACTCCTTCCTGGGTGTTTATATCAGATTTTTGTATCATTTGCAAAGAGGCAAATCTTACCCAATAGCCCTTCTGCAATATCACTAAGAAAAATGTTAAGAGCACTTGTCCCACTAGAGGAGTATGCTGGGCCTGTAACCTTTTATATATTGGGAAAGCAATTCAGACTTTCAAAACATCTCTTAACAAGCATAGAAGCTGGATTTTCATAGTTATTTGAGGTATCAATGGCTGTCTCCGACTGGTATACTCACACACATTCACTGACAATTTATAAGGTATTTTATCATTTATATGTTGTTATATATAATATATATTTTCTTTATAAAAACATATATATGTCAGGGAGGTGGGGTGTCTGAGTCTGTTTTATACTAGAAAAACCTAGGAGCCCTTTTATTAAAGTGCATTAGGGTTTTGCCCTTAATGCGTGTTCAGCCTGAAAAATAACGCGTTAAGCGCAAAGCCTCTGTGATAACTTTCAGAGATGTCACCGGCACGTTCCATGGATGTGTACCCTGAGTAACGTAATTAATACAGGTGCACCTGTGCTGATTGTCATATTGACAGCATGCTGATATGTATCCCTGCCAATGTTCCCTCTAATTTTCTGTAGGCCCTGTGCGCATAAAATATCAGCTGTGCAGCTTTTGAAGGAAGGTTACATTTTTGTGCGCCACATAATGACACTCGAAGTTATATACTTTAAAATTTTACTATACATCAGAATACAGTATGTACACCACATTGATTTTAATCAAATTAAATGAAAATAGACGATTACTAAATGAAGCGGAAAAATTCTAGTAATTACAATCACAACTTTTAAATTTTAAGATGTCTGTGTTGTTTTCTATCAGAATCAGAACCGTAATTTTTGTGCGCTCTGTTGTAAAGTATGTGCGCTCGCTCGGCAAGGTGTGTGCACGCGCACACGCGCACAGTTTAGAGGGAACAGCGATCCCCGCTACTTGCAATTTGCTCTCCATGCCCACATTCTGCCTACACACTGCCTATTCCCTGCCCATTTTTGCGATGAGCAATAATTGTGAATTTTAGCGGCCGGTAGCTGTCGTACCATACGTTAACTCTCACCACCCACTAAAATGTGCATTAACAGCTTGGCGCGCCTTAGCAAAAGGGCCCTTTAGAGCATCTTTGTGATCATGACTTTCTCATGCACAACCCCTTCTACTCACGATTAGGCATCATAACCATTGTTTGCTAAATTAGAAACATTTTTAACAATATACAGTAAACCTGTTGCTACCACATTGACGGTTTGTTCCTTTGGGATGTTATTGTAGCAGATTAAGAAAAATACAAAGGAAGATATTCAGCTGGCTGCCAGTCATTTAATTTACTGTAAAGTTTACTGTAAAACATATAAATTGACAGTGTAATTTATAAACATAAAAGCACATTTTAGAAAGGCCTTTTATGTGGCTCTAGCAGTGTTGAAATGAAAATGTCTGAAAATCTGTCGATTTTAGAAGGGGGAGAGTGCATGTGTAGGTCCGATGTAAAATCGGCATATCTCTGCCTGACGCATACAGTTTGGCCAGACCTCAACAGTATTTCTACCTCATCCAAATTGAACTGAGGTAAATATTGAGTCCTCTGTGATTGATTGAGAGTGGTTGAACATCTGAGTTTGCAAACCGCTTTGACCCAGTGAAAAGTGGTATATAAATGCAGTTAAATAAATAAATAAACAAACTGACTCTGATATACATGTAGATGCTTGTTTTGGGGAAATTAAGTAACTTACACATGAAGGACCTACATTTTGCAATGTGCATGGGTAAATGCCAGCCAGCCCTTAGATGTGCATCTGAGCCAATTCACAAAGGACTCGATGTTTACCTTAGCTCAATTTGGAGGAGGAACTGAACATTGGAAGATTAAGGGGAATGATATCCTCTTAATTCTTACTGTAGCCAGCTGACCAAAATTAGCATTTTTTAAATAACTGTTCATGTCAGGGAGCAGGGATAAATTTGGACATGGTTAATTTTAGCCTTAAACGTACATCCTCTGTTTGAAATAGGGGATGCACATGTATCTTTTTGGTCCACCCAGACCATAGCCCTTCGTAACTTGGATGAAATTGGGGCAGATGTGCAAAATCAGGCCCCTCTAAAACAGTCCGTCACTGTTTACAAAACTGTGCGGTAGTTATGCCAGGCAGTAACTTGATAAAAGTGCCATGCGATATTTTTGAAAACCTTTAGCTTCTTCCATACTATAATAGGTGCTGGAGTTTTTCCCATGCAATATTTTTAGGAAGCTGCCTTGGTTAGCTTATGAAAATTTGCAAACTTTAGTGAATTTACTCATAGCTTCAGGTTTTTTTTCTTTTTTTCCATTATTTCTATGTTTTGCAGTCTAGCAGTGGTTTAGCAGGCGCTCATTATATGAAGACAATAACTAAACTAAAGCCACTGTGGCTTCGGAAAATGCTCTTTTCCTGACGACTCACTTTTCTCTGTAGCACCTTGTGCTTTGTGTGTTAATAAACGTTGCAGCACAAACGATGGTGATTTTGAAATGATTTCATACAGCATATGGAGCCTAAATTATTTTTTTTAAGTGTGAAATAACCAACCTACATTGGCTAAGCAAAGTTCACTCAAGCCCATAATTATGCTAACCACGCAAAAGCAGCAGGCTTGAAGCTGTCTCTCGGTCCCTGTCAGGCAGCTCCACGTGTATTCCACACACTGGAGTTGGTAGAGTGAATGTGAAATGTCTGAGGTCTTTTATAGGCAATTAGTGTGCTACAATGAGAGAAATCAGATGGAGAAGGTTTACTGTTTTGTATAATGGAGTAGAGTGTGAAAATATTCCAGTACTACAGATGGTTTGCTTGTTAGCCTTGAACATATACTCTTAGAGGTATTGTTTTAGCTTTATAAACGCAAGGAAAAAATGGAGAAAAAGCTACTTTTAGAGGTAGAGCCTTTGCTGTCTTTATTTGTTTAGTTGGTTGCAATAATTAGTAATAGCTTTCAGTAGAAAAAATGACTTTTTAAAATTCAGGAATGCAGCTTGGTAGGATGGCACACTTTAATATGTACAGTAGGTTCTAATAAGAATACAATCAAAAATCATTTTAATTTTATAAGTCAAAGGTATAATTTATCTTTTGTGAGAAAACCACTGCTACATATTATAAGCTGCTTTATGCCTATTTTTCCCTCATACATGCAAACGTGCATCTATTTAAAAAGAAATTGTATACTTTAGGGCAAAGGTATTGCAAGGTATGGACTCACGGGGTCCAAGCCCAGATCAGGATCCTGAATCTGCTTCAGAGTTCTCCAATCCTCACGCAGCTGTGTTTAGTGTGTTGGAGATAATGTGGTCCTAACAGTAGAAAATGCAGCCTGTGGCTTGGCCACACATCTTTTCCGGCTCCCTCTCTTATTATCGATTTGACGGTGGGAGATAGAATGATGCAAGTTTAAGCTGTAGCTTGTGCTTTTCAGTTGCTATGGAACTTGTCACCAGAATTGAACAAAAATTTGAACCCCTCCCTTACTATCAGAAAAAGTGAAAAAGAGAGCTTAACCAGCTCAATCAGCTTCATCAGTTATCCCCATCAAACTATCGAAGACAGGCAGCTCAGCTAGGATAGTAGGCCTAATACAACAACGCCAACAAGCTAGTGATCCCTGCCAGGCCCACCAGCCCAGCCAAGCAGCTAACAAGCCCAGAGTGAATGGCTATTAGGCATATTTTGACCAGTAAAAGCGTACCATGGCAATGTCAAAGGGAAATGGTATCCAATTATGTTTTTTATATAGGATTTTTCTCGGAGAAGAGAAATTATCATGTCTGTTGAGTTTAATTATCAAAATATTATTGGGGGTTAGGGAGGGAGAGAGGGGTTACATGAGATCAAGTCCAATTATTTAAATACCTAGCAACGCCTTTGATGTAGGGAATAGAGAAGGGAGTCATGGCTTGACTTGGTTCTTCCTAATCATGTACACATTTGAGAGAAAATAGAGATGAACAGTGATTTTCCATTCATTGATACATTTCAGAATTGATAGGCATTGTGAAAGTATTTTCACTTTTTTTAAATGCACGTCTTCATTACAGCTTGGTATCATCTAAAGGCTAATTTTGTCATGTCTTGTCTACGCAAGTTTTCATGAGCATATTTTATGCCTATTTTATAAAGTTGAGTGCATGTGTGCTAGACTTTACAAAATACTAGCGTAAGTGACCAGGAATGCACTTTCAGTTATGCTGCGATGACTTATACTGCGATGACTTATACTGGCCTAGCGCTAGTATAAAGGACAGCACCTACTTTCTGCAAGTAAGAGGGTAAATGTTCATGTTCCATAACCAATACATGTACTTCTGTGCTCCATCTATACTCCACCCAAACTCCACTCATGTGCACACCCACATGCAAGCAATGTGTGAACTTCCACTCCAGTCAACGTTTTATAAGAGATCATTTATGCGCCTAAATAGTCCTTATGGGGGTCATTCCAAACCTCGTTTAGAGGGTCTGGATGTCCAGATCACTCTGGTGGCCAGAGAGCTCTCCGCACGTATAGCCGACTTGTGCAGGGAGCTCTGTTCATGGGCGGGAGGGGGTAGGCCAGGGGAGGAACAAGGGCAGGTGGTGGGCGGGATGTATAGAGCCAATTCAGAGGTGGAATAAGTCCCCCTTGACATCAAGAGACGGTGACACTAAGGGGAGGCAAGGAGGTGAGGGGGTTCCCTGGGACACTAAGGGGAGGCAGGGGGTTCCCTTGAGCCCAACTCCAGCCATGGGAAGCCTTATTGGGGGTCTGGTTGTGGGAAAAAGGCCAGATACCATGGCCACCAGGGATCACGGCTCCTGCCTATAGCCACAAAGCCGTAACAACGAGATGCCATGGCACAGAGCTGGCCGGGGAAGTAGCTGGATATCCGGTGTGCCTGAATCAGGACACTGCCTAACATTCAACCACTGTGATGCGATTCTGCTCCCGCGGGGATGCGGAATTAGGTGGATCTCCAGACCATCCAGACATCTGAATGCCCGGACGGCCCGGAGACGCATATGTCAGAATGGGCCTCTAAGTGCATCAATGACTAAAATTCTGACATTCTGGTGAATTGTTAGTACTTAAAAATAGGCATCTCTTTAAAAGTTTCCCCTAAAGAGGGTAATTTTATAAGGGGGTGCCTAGCTAAAAGATATTTTAAGGTGCCTATATTATTTTAACAAGACAAGTAGGCACCTGCTTTTCTTTATAAAACACCAGCATCAGTGGTCTAACAAGTCCATATTTTGCAGGCATAAATACTGTATTTACACCAGCCTTAGAGCTGGTGTTTGTAATCTATGCTGGTGCGTGCACGCTCTGCCTACCCTCCACCAAACTCCAACAGAAGCACTTTCACTAGCAGAATACACACCCTGATGCAAATTCATTCCTTTGGGACAGTCGGTATTTCTTAAGAGGTCATTTACGCCATATGTGGCCACCTAAAGATGAGAATGACTTTAGAAAATTGCCATTGTAGTAAATCCTTTACAGGTGATTCAGACCACTCAATGCAAATCACATAAGAGACCTCTGATTATAAAACAAAGCTTTTATCATTTATATCATAAATCAACATGCACTTTATTAAGAAAATTAAACTTTTTGTCTTAATTCTCCTGAATTTTATTGATCAGTGATCTGTTCAAAAAGAGAAAAATGCCTTAGTACCTATCTCTCTTTATTATCTATCACAGCAAGAGGGTATCTGAAGTGCAGAGCATCATCAGTCCTTGAAAGACTGCTTAAAGTACATTAAGAAATTCGTCTTCATCATAATAAATTAGTCCATGTTAATCCATACAATCTTCTTTGTAACATTTCATATAAAGTTAGGTCATGTTATCATCTTCGTACCATTCCACGTAGAATTAATAAATTATTCAGGACCAATATAAATTTCTTTGAAAAGTGTTTTTTTTATTTTTAATTTATCTGCCCAGTGCGATAGCCTGATGGAGGCCTTTGTTTCTCTGTGTCACTGAGTCAGGTGCTTTAAATCCTTCTCTTAACTTCACAAATGCTTTACAAATGCTCTTTCAACATGGGAGCTTTTTTGACAGTACTCCTTCAGCGAATCTGGCAAGAAGCAAAACATTTGTGGATGCTTTCCAAGATGAGCCACTTAGACAAATGGTGATGGAACCAACCAGGGAAAGCGCAATGCTAGATTTAGTGCTCACCAACGGTGAGAGCATGTCGAATGTCTGGGAGGGTGCTACCGTGAGCAGCAACGATCATCACATGGTGTGGTTTGAGATAAAAGCCAAGGTGCAGTCCAATCATAGCAAGCTCAAAGTCCTAAACTTCAAAAGCACTGACTTCAGTAAAATGGCCAAGTACCTGAAGGAGGAGTTGGCAGGGTGGGAGGGGATAAGGGAAGTGGAATTGCAATGGGCTAAACTAAAGGTGGCAATTAAAGGGGAAACAGATAAATATGTAAGGAAAGTAAATAAAAACAAGAGGAGAAGGAAACCTATTTGGTTTTCCAAAGAAGTGACTGCTCAATTAAAGGCAAAAAACACAGCTTTCACAAAATTCAAAAGCTTGCAAACAGAAGAAGACAGAAAGGAATACAGGATCAAACTAAAAGAGACAAAAAGAAAAATAAGGAAAGCAAAATCAAGTCAAAGAAAAAGATGGCTAAAGATCTGAAGTGTGGCGACAAAACTTTCTTCAAGTATATTCGGGAGAGGAGGAAAATCAGAGATGGAATTGCAGGACTCAGAAGTGCTGGGAACGGATTCGTGGAAAGTGACATTGAAAAAGCGAAATTGCTAAACAAATATTTCTGCTCTGTTTTTACTAAAGAAAATCCTGGAGAAGGACCATCTGTGACTCCCAAATATAAAAATGGGAATGAAGTAGATACCACACCATTCACAGAAGATGATGTGTTAGAACAACTTGCGAAACTGAAAGTGGACAAGGCCATGGGACTGGATGGGATACATCCCGGGATACTGAAAGTGCTCAGAGAGGTTCTTACATGGCCGTTAAAGGATGTTTTCAACAGTTCCTTGGAAACAGGAGTAGTTCCTCAGGACTGGAGAAGGGCGGGTGTGGTACCTCTTCACAAAAGTGGTGACAGGGAAGAAGTGACAAACTACAGGCCCGTGAGCCTTACCTCTGTGGCGGGAAAAGTAATGGAGGTGCTTCTGAAAGAGCGAATAGTGAACTTTCTCAAAATCAACAGGTTGCATGATCCAAGGCAACATGGTTATCTCCAGGAACAAGCAGGAATGAGTCTTCACATATGGGTACGTCGGTACCGACGGAGCCTGTGTGGGAACGCTCCCCAGCGTCAAATCAGAAAGCTTTTGGGAGCATGCCACAGTGCCTGCGTGCTGCCTTCCCGCCTTTCCAACTGTCTCTCCTCAGTTGTTCTTTTTCCGTGGAGCCAGCAGGTCGTGTTCCTGTCACCGCAGAAGAATTTCCTTATTTTTTCTTTATTTCTTTTCTGTCGCGTCTGCCTTCTTCGACGCTATACCGGTACCGCCGGTTGTTCTCCTTTTCTTTAAAAAAAAAAAAAAACACCTTTTTTCCATTTATTTTTCTTCAGGTATACTTCAGTTTTGAGCCTTAGGCCCAAAACCTTTTTCCTTAAATATGGAAAAGCCTGCCTCAGGATTTAAGAAGTGCACAAAATGTGGCGGTACTATCTCCGTCACCGACACCCATGACTGGTGTCTAAAGTGTTTAGGCCCTGACCATTCCATTAAAGATTGTGTGTCCTGTTCCATGATGTCTAAGAGAGGTCGACAGAACCCTGTTTCCCTCTGATGCGGCTTCAGTGGCATCAACGTCTTCCAGGGCTGCTTCTTCCTCACATGGATCTCAGGTAACTAAACATAAATCCAGCCGGTCCTCGAAGGGTAGATCTCCTTCTAAGCATCGAGATGCCTCTGGCCTTGCCCTCGAGGATTCTGTACCGGCAAAATTACCCCGGCGGGAGGCTTCAGCCTCTAAAGCATCATCATCGGGGTTCCAGGATGATCTCGATGGCATGGCCTCGACAGATCTCCTGGTGCCATGCTCTGGGGTACCAGTGGCTTCCAGGCATTGGCGGCGTCGATGGATCAGAGGATTCTGTTCATCGAACGCAGTCTGGCGGCTTTCCTTGTGGCATCGACGCCCGTGGTACCGCAACAGACTACTGCGCCGGTACCGGCTCTGGCACCGCCATCGGCACCGATCCCGGTACCGGTGGCATCGGCATCGGTGTCCGCTATGCCGGTACTCTGCCCCCTGCAGCCCTCCGGTTCCGATACCCCGGTACCGGTGATTCCCGATACCGATCCCAATCGGAACGGGTTTCGGGCTTTGCAAGAGCATCCGGACAGACGATACTTCGATTCCTCTGATGACTCTGAGGATTCTGAAGAGTCTGTCGATGCAGTGATGCTTCTTCCACAGGAGGAGTCCTCTCCTAAAGGAAGGATGTCTCCTCCAGAGGATTTGTCTTTTCAAGACTTTATCAGAGAGGTGGCTCGGGGCCTCTCTATTACAGTGGCCCCAGAGTCAGATCCTAGAGCCAAGGAGTTAGATATTTTACAATATCCTAAAACTCCTAAAGAGGCAGCTACCTTGCCTATTCATGAGATACTGTATGATCTCATGTTAAGGATGTGGGAAGCACCTCTAACCACCTCTCCTAATTCTCGCAGGTTGGACACCATGTATCGTGTCCTTCCTTGTCCTGGTTTCCATAAAACTCAGTTTCCTCACCACTCTATTGTGGTTGAGTCTGCAATGAGAAAGATTAGAAGTGCCAAGAGACATGCTCTAATCCTCCAGGATGTGAATGTAGAACCATGGATGCTTTTGGTAGAAGAGTCTTCCAAGCTTCCATGCTTGCTTGCGAGAATTAATTCTTATAGTCTCTACATGGGAATGTTCTTGAAAGAAGTTACTGACCATTTCCAGACTTTAAGTCCTTTTATGCCTGAAGATAAAAGGCAAGAATTTCTCACTGGGCTCAAACATGCCCAGGATATCTCCAAATTCTCCAACCGTGCAGCTTTCGACTCCTTTGAATGCGTAAGCAGAGCCTCAGCTATAGCTATAGGTGCACGTAGGATTGCTTGGCTTCAAGCATCTGATTTGAAGATCTGGGTCCAAGATGAATTGGGAAATATCCCTTGTACAGGTGGGAATCTGTTTGGTAAGGATTGGCAAGCAAAAGCCAATCAGATAGATGCTGAAAATTCTGCTTTGGATAGACTATCCAAATCTACAGCTGCCCCTGCTAAGAAAAGGTTGTTCAAGAAAACACCTTTTTCTAAAAAGGGAAGATTCTATCCTGCTTATAGTCAGAGAGCAGCTTCTGCAGCTCGGTTCCCTTCCAAACGTCAGCAATCCTCCAAACAGAGCAAAGCAAAGGCTGAGAGGCCTGCTCCAGCCCAGCAAGCTCAGCCCCCTCAGGGCCTTTCACTTTCTGCTAGAGAACTTAGCCTTCCTGGCTCTAGAAGCACCAGAGCCCTCCACCATTCCAGGAAGGTTATGTCACTTTGCTCCCAGGTGGGGGCAAATCACAGCAGAGCATTGGACACTCTCCATCATAAGAGAGGGGTACAAACTTCATTTTTCCAGCTTGCCCCCTCTCACAAGAGTGCACCAGTTCAATTCTCCAACCTCCCTCTTCAGCCTGTTAGAGCAGGAGGTTGCCACTCTTCTAGTCCAGGGGGTAATAGAGGAAGTGCCTTCTCAACAACAGGGCACAGGGTTCTACTCCCCCTATTTTCTTATCCCAAAGAAAACAGGGGGCTTCAGACCCATTTTAGATCTCAGAGAGTTGAACAGATTCCAAGTCAAAGAAAAATTCAAGATGGTTTCTCTAGGAACTCTGCTGCCATACCTTCAGAGTCAGGATTGGCTTTGTTCTCTAGATCTCAAGGATGCGTACACTCATGTTCTCATCCATCCAACTCACAGAAGGTTCCTTCGGTTCCTTTTCCAGGAGAAGCACTATCAGTACAGAGTGCTCCCCTTTGGCCTGGCCTCTGCACCAAGGGTGTTCACGAAATGCATGGCAGTGGTTGCTGCTTTTCTGCGGACCCTGGGAATATTTGTCTTCCCTTACCTGGACGACTGGCTCATTCGAGCTCCCACTCAATCAGAGGCCAAGACTGCTCTAACCTGCACAATGCGTATCCTTCAATATTTAGGGCTGGTGATAAACATCCCAAAATCCAATTTGATCCCTACTCAGTCCCTGGAGTTTATAGGGGCGTTACTGGATACCACAAGGGCAAGGGACTATCTTCCTCAGGCCCGTTGCCTTCGCTTGATGCAGTTAGCTTCTCAAGCAGAGTTAAAACCCCTACTAACTGCTCAAGAAATGTTAGTTTCTAGGCCACATGGCATCCACCGTTCATGTGGTACCATATGCTCGCCTTCACATGAGAGCAGCTCAGTGGACATAATCCACCCAATGGACCCAGGCATTAGGCTGCCTGTCAGACAAAATAGCAAACACAAGTCGCCTCATTTTGTCCCTCCAGTAGTGGAAGTCCCCTCAAAACCTGTTGCTGGGGTCCCCATTTCAACAGCCTCTATCCCAGGCAACTCTTACAACAGATGCTTCTCCAATGGGCTGGAGAGCTCATCTTCAGGACCTCTACACCCAGGGCATCTGGTCCCCACAGGAGACTTGTCTACATATCAATCTCTTGGAACTCAGAGCAATCTTCCTTGCTCTGCAAGTTTTCCACATCCTGCTCAGCCACAAGACAGTCCTTATCCACATGGACAATCAGGTAGCCATGTTCTATATAAACAAGCAGGGAGGAACTGGCTCTCTGTCGCTTTGCAACGAAGCTCTGCGACTGTGGGCCCTCTCCAGAGAGCATCACATTCATCTTCTGGCAGTCTATCTTCCAGGTGTTCAAAACTCTTGGGCAGACAGACTCAGTCGAGTTCTGCTTCCACACGAGTGGTCCCTACATATGGACCAGGTATCCAAGATTTTTCAAATTTGGGGAACCCTGGACATAGACCTCTTTGCAAGTCCATGGAATGCCAAACTTCCCCGGTTCTGTTCCAGAACTCCAGCTCAGGGGGCTCAGGCAAGGGATGCTTTCCTCCTTCATTGGGGTCAAGACTTCCTGTATGCCTTTCCACCCATTCCCCTAATTCCCAAAACCCTGTTCAAGCTTCAGAGGGACAGAGGCCACATGATTCTCATAGCTCCACATTGGCCATGGCAAGTGTGGTACCCTCTGCTTCTACATCTCTCTCAAGCTCCCTCCCTAGAGTTAGGGTCTGCTCCAGACCTCCTCTCTCAGGAGGACGGAAAGTTGTGGCATCCCAATCCCCAGTCTCTGCATCTCAGGGCTTGGTTGCTGAAGGTCTAGATCTCCAGTATCTTCATCTTTCTCAACAAGTGAAAGATGTTCTTTATGCTTCCAGAAAACCTTCCACTAGACGTTCTTACGCCTTTAAGTGGAAAAGGTTTACCATCTGGTGTTCTGAAAAGGGTCTTAACCCCCGTGCCATACCTCTGGAATCGTTGCTGGAGTATCTCCTTCATCTGTCTAATGCAGGCCTTAAGAGAAATTCAGTATTTTATTTATTTTATTTATTTATTTACAGTTCTTATATACCGCGCTATTTGGTATCAGTGTGGTATATAAATAACAGAAAATTGCATCAGAACAGGATCTTTTGCATACATTGAAACAGGATCTGTAACTTGGGAATATAACAGGGGAAACTATATACAATTAACAGTAATAGTTGTGAACTATTTACAGTTTATATATCAGCTTGGTAATTCGTAATGGAGAAGACCTTAAAAATCTATGATCATTAGGGAGTTCCTCAGTGTAAGTCTGTTTGGTGTCTCGTCTTTGGTTACGTTGTTGGAGTATTCGAGGCTTCGGTGTAGGTTGTGGTGTGTGGAATGATTGTGTTGGATTAGGGTTGACAAAGTGTAGGCAGAATAAGTGGTGTTTAAGGGCTTTTCTGAACTGTGAAAGGTCATTGATTATTCGGAGTTGAGGTGGGAGGTCATTCCAACATTTAGGGGCATAGAAAGCAAAGCTTCGGCTTCTAGTTGTTTGAGAGCATTTAGTAAATTCAATTGGAGTAGTAAGCATATTGACAGATACTGACCTTCTTAGCCTGTTTGCGGGAGTGATGGTCAAAAGCTCAGAGAGTGAAAGAGGGGACAGTTGATTAATTGCTTTAAATGTTAGTAGTAGTACCTTGTAAGTGATCCTGGATTGCACCGGTAACCAATGTAGGTCCATGAGTATGGGTGTGATGTGCTCTCTTCTGGATATGCCTCAAAGAATGCTATATTCATTGCCATCTGAAGTGCATTGAGGGTATTCTTAGGAAGGCCCTGTAGGATAATGTTAGCATAGTCGAAATGCGGCGTTACAAGCGTTTGGAATATCGTTCTGCAATTGTCAGGGGCGAGTAGCGGTCTTAGGTGTCTTAATGTTCGTATCTTATTGTAAATTGCCTTTGTGGTATTCTTTATGTGTTCCTTGAAATTGAGTTGTTGGTCAATTGTGACACCCAGGTAGCGTATAACCGATTTACATGGTAGTTCGGCATCTCATACTTTCAAAGATGTGGGGGGAGAGAAGTTCTTGTTCTTAGTTACAAATAAGACTTCGGTTTTCTTGAAGTTTATACGTAGATTCTGGGATAAGAGCCAGTCAGTGATTGCGTTAAAGCACTCTACTAGTGAGGATAGGTCGGGGTGTCTGATTTTAATTGGGGTGAATATTAACACATCTTCTGCATAAATCAGACTGGATATATTAAATAAGAACATAAGAACATAAGATATGCCATACTGGGTCAGACCAAGGTCCATCAAGCCCAGTATTCTGTTTCCAACAGTGGCCAATCTAGGTCATATGTACTTAGCAGTTTCCCCAAGAGACACAAGTTCCACAATGCTTGTACTGGGTCAAGCATTGATATCTTCGGTCACTTCTTAATAATGGTTTATGGACCTTTCCTCCAGGAACTTGTCCAAAACCTTTTTTAAACCCAGCTACACTAACAGCCTTTACTACATCCTCCGGTAACAAATTCCAGAGTTTGATTACACGTTGAGTGAAAAAATATTTTCTTTTATTAGTCTTAAATAGTTTACCCTGTAGCTTCATTGCATGTCCCCTAGTCTTTCTATATTCTGATAAGGTAAACAATCGAGCTACGTTTACCCATTCCACTCCGTTCATTAATTTATAGACTTCTATCATATCTCCCCTCAGCCGTCTCTTTTCCAGGTTAAAGAGCACTAACCTTTTTAGCCTTTCTTCATAGGAGTATCCTTCCATCCCCTTTACCATTTTGGTGGCTCTTCTCTGTACCTTTTCTAAAATCGCTATATCCTTTTTAAGATACGGCGACCAGAATTGCACACAATATTCAAGGTGCGGTCTCACATGGAACGATATAGAGGCATTATAATATCTTTTGTTTTATTTTCCATTCCTTTCCTTATCATACCTAGCATTCTATTTGCTCTCTTGGCCGCTGCTGCACACTGGGCCGAGGGTTTTAACATGGTATCCACAATGACACCTAAATCTTTTTCCTGGGTGGTGGTTCCTAATGTGGAACCTTGCATCGTGTAACCATAGTTTGGGTTGTTCTCTTCCCTAGGTGCATAACCTTGCATTTGTCCACATTAAATTTCATCTGCCATTTTGATGCCCAGTCTTCCAATTTCTCAAGATCCTCTTGCAATTTTTCACAATCCTCTTGGGTTTTAACAACTTTAAATAGTTTTGTGTCATCTGCAAATTTGATAACCTCACTCATTATTCCACTTTCCAGGTCATTTATGAATATGACAAAAAGCAGCGGACCCAGCACAGATCCCTGGGGTACACCACTATTCACCTTTCTTCATTGGGAAAATTGGCCATTTAGCCCTACTCTCTGCCTTCTAACTTTTAACCAGTTCCTGACCCACAATAGTACACTGCCTCCTATCCCATGACTCTTTAGTTTTGCCAAAAGTCTCTGATGAGGGACCTTGTCAAAGGCTTTCTGAAAGTCCAGATACACAATATCAACTGACTCACCTTTGTCCACCTGTTTATTCACTCCTTCAAAAAAACATAACAGATTAGTAAGACAAGATCTTCCTTGTCTAAAGCCATGTTGGCTGTCTCTCATTAGGTTGTGACTATCTACATGCTGAGTAATTTTATTCTTTATGATAGTTTCTACCATTTTTCCTGGTACTGACGTCAGGCTCACCGGTCTGTAGTTTCCCGGATCACACCTGGAACCCTTTTTAAAAATTGGTGTTACATTGGCGATCCTCCAATCTTCAGGTATTAGAGATAATTTTAATGATAGTTCACAGATTACTGATAGCAGTTCTGCAATCTCATATTTCAGTTCTTTCAACACCCTTGGATGTATACCTTCCGGCCCAGGTGATTTGCTACTCTTCAGTTTATCTAATAGTTGTAAGACATCTTCGCGATGTATCGATATTTCCTTCAATTCTTCTGCACCTTTAAATACCACTTCAGTCATGGGTAACGTCCCTACATCTTTCTCAGTAAAGACCGAAGCAAAGAATTCATTCAGTCTCTCCACTATCGCCTTGTTGCCTCTTAGTTCTCCTTTAACCCCTTTATCATCTAATGGACCAACTGACTCTCTCACAGTTTTTTTGCTACGAATGTACTTGACAAGGTCTTTATTTCGCGTTTTTGCTTCCGCAGCAAGCTTCTTATCAAATTCTCTCTTTGCCTGCCTTATCAATGCCTTGCATTTGACTTGCCAGTGTTTGTGCTGTTTCCAGGTTTCGTCGTTTGGCTCTTTTTTCCATTTCCTGAAAGATGCTTTTTTGGCAACAACAGCCTCTCTGACCTCACCTTTAAACCATGCTGGCAGTTTTTTGGACTTCCTTCCACTTCTTTTAAAGCATGGGATACAGCTGGTCTGGGCTTCCAAGATAGTATTTTTCAACAACACCCAAGCTTGATGTACGTCTTTAACCTTCGCAACTGCTCCTTTTAGTTTTTTCTTAACTGTTTTCCTCATTTTATCATAGTCTCCCTTTCGAAAGTTAAAAGATAGTACTGTGGATTTCCTTACTATCCTTTCTCCACTAATTAAATCAAAGGCGATCATGCTATGATCACTATTGCCAAGTGGCGCCAACACCCTTATCTCTTGCACTAGATCTGGTGTTCCACTAAGGACTAGGTCTAATATGGCTTCCCCTCTGGTCGGTTCATGAACCAGCTGCTCCAAGAAGCAGTCATTTATTTCATCTAGGAACTTTATCTCCCTAGCATGTCCTGATGTGACACTGACCCAGTCGATACCGGGGTAATTAAATCACCCATGATTATTACTGTGCTGTAACTTTTGTTAGCTTCCTTGATTTCTTTGAGCATTTCATCATCCATTTGGTCATTCTGGCCAGGTGCTCGATAGTACACCCCCACTGCCATTGACTTCCCCCTTTTATATGGAATTTCAATCCATATAGATTCTACAGCAGATTTTGTTTCCTGCAAAACTTTAATCCTTTCTGAGTCATTGCCCTCTCTAACATAGAACGCAACCCCTCCACCAATTTGATCAGCTCTATCATTACGATATAGTTTGTACCCAGGTATCACAGTGTCCCACTGGTTGTCCTCCTTCCACCATGTCTCTGATATTCCAATCATATCTAACCTTTCATTCAGTGCTATATATTCTAACTCTCCCATCTTATTCTTTAGACTTCTAGCATTTGCATACAAGCATTTTAGAGAATGTATTTTATTCATGTTAATTTGGCTATTGTTAGACATGGGTAAATTGGGATCTTTAAGCTCTGTCTGCTCCATACTTGAGGGCATTTGGGCTACTTTACTCTTTTGTGGAACCTCTCTGCTTTTGGTAGTATCCTTCAAGGATACATTCTTCCGAACCATCCGCTCTTGGGCGACTGTCGGCTTTCCCCTAATATCTAGTTTAAAAGCTGCTCTATCTCCTTTTTAAAGGTTAATGCCAGCAGCCTGGTTCCATCCCGGTTAAGGTGAAGCCCATCCCTTCGGAAGAGCCCCTCCTTTCCCCAGAATGTTCCCCAGTTCCTAACAAATCCAAAACCCTCATCTCTGCACCAGATGATCAGATGATGTCACAGATTGGTTGCATATATACATTAAAAAGTAAAGCAGATAGGGAGGATCCCTGGGGTACACCCTGCTGTTGATGGAATGGTTTAGATGTTGAAGATCCTATTCGTACATGTTGCCAGCAGTTTGCTAGATAGGATTTACACCATTCCCAGGCCAATCCATGAATTCCCTTTTCCTGAAGTCGATGGAGGAGTTGTTCATGGTTAACAGAGTCAAACACTGCAGCAATATCAAGGAAGATGAGTACGAAGCCGTTTTCAATCTTGTCAATCCCTCTGGATAGAGTGTTGGTCAGTAAGGTGAGTAGAGTCTCCACACCGTGGGACTCTCTGAAGCCATGCTGGCAGGGATCCAAAGGAGCTGATATGTCTATGTGTTGCTGCAGCTTTATTTGGACAACTTTCTCGATGAGTTTGGCTAGTAGAGGTATACTTGAGATTGGGCTGTAGGAGTCTGTTCTTGTCGGGTCGAGTTTGCTGTTTTTCAGAAGTGGGCGTATAGATGTTTGCTTAAGGGTTGCTGGGAATGTTCCTGCTGCAAAGGTGAGCTTCATGATGTGGGCTAGAGTAGGGCTGAGGTCGGAGCGCATTGTTCTGATCCGGTGAGCAGGGAAAGGATCGTTTGGGGCTGTAGTGGTGTTGATGGTAGCAATAAGGTCAGCAATGTATTTCTCTGCAGGAAGGGTGAAGTTTGTTAGATGTGGCTGTACTTGGGGTGTGTGGTTTGTTGTGGGATTTGGTGCCAGGTTTGTTTTGATAATTTTAGATTGAAGGTACTCGGCATAGGGCTGAGGTTGAATTGATACCGTCTGAGTGGGGGACGGTGTCTTAGTTAATGATTTAACAATGCTAAAGAGGTCACGTGGTTTGTTTAAAGATCGGAGGAGAAGTTCTGTGTGGTGTTCTCTCATTTTCCCAGCAATCTTCTCATGGTGTTACTTTAGCATGTTTTTGTAAGTTGTTCAGTCGGATTCAGAATGGGATTGGCGCCATTTTCGTTCCTGCTTTCTTAGAGATTGAAGAGAAGATCTTAGTTCAGCAGAGAACCATGGGGCTGGTTTTATTTTCTTTGGTGACTAGTTGGAAGCTGTTGATCTGCTAGATGATGGTAGCTGCGAGCAGGAGTTCAGTGTGGTATTCCATATGTTGATCATCTCATCTAGGTTTTGAGCTGGTAGACGGAGTATTGGGAGAGCTCAGTTAATGAAGTCCTCTCTGTTTAGGGCTTTGAATCATGTTGACGATCATGGGGAAGAGTCCATTTGAGTGCTATTGCAGCTTCCCTCAAGCCTCTAAATGGACAACCTGTTTCCTCTCATCCCCTTGTAGCAAGGTTCATGAGAGGCCTCCTTTTAACAAAGCCTCCCATTAGACCACTACCGGTGGCATGGGACTTAAATTTGGTTCTTGGCCAGCTTATGCAGCCGCCTTTCGAACCTTTAGCTACCACCTCCTTGAAATACCTTTCTTGGAAGGTTATCTTTCTCATTGCAATCACATCAGCACGCCGCATCAATGAATTGCAAGCACTAATAGCTAATCCACCTTATACAAGGTTCTATCATGACAAGGTGGTCCTTCAGACTAATCCACACTTTATGCCTAAGGTGGTCTCGCCTTTTCACCTCAACCAAGAGGTCTACCTACCTGTCTTTTTTCCAGGACCTCATGCATCAAGTGCAGAGAGAAATCTTCATACCCTGGACTGTAAAAGAGCTCTAGATTTTTACTTACAGAGGACACAGCAACATAGAAAGTCTTCCCAACTCTTTGTTGCTTTTGATCCTTCTCATTTGGGACAACCAGTCTCCAAGAGAACACTCTCTAACTGGATTGCCCAATGTATTTCTTTCGCCTATCAGAGCAAGAACATTTCTCTGGAGGGCCATGTCACAGCTCACAATGTGAGAGTCATGGCAGCCTCAATGGCTCATCTGAACTCTGTGTCTATCGACGACATCTGTCGAGCAGCCACTTGGGCCTCGGTTCATACCTTCACAGCCCATTACTGCTTGGACAAGGACTCCCGCCGGGATGCCTTGTTTGGTCAGGCTGTTCTCAAACACCTGTTCCATACTTAATCAACTCCTACCCACCATCCCTCATGGGATGCCAGAGATCCAGGTGGGGAAGTGCAGCCCTGTCCCAGGGACACACAACTTATTGGCTCTTTCCCTGGCATCTAAAGCTAGGGAGTCCCCATATGTGAAGACTCATTCCTGCTTGTTCCTGGAGATCAAAACAAAACAGCCAAAGACTATAAACAAGGCAGACCAAAAAAGCAAGAAAACAAAAAAACACAAAGTGAGACAAAAACAACCAGTAGGGTGAGTACCACAGAGGAAAAAAGACCTCAGTAACCCTCCGATACTAGCAACGGAGGAAATGAGTCCAACATCAGGGTACAAACCCGATGTGAATGAAAAGACTCTTCTCACATCAACGGTCAGAAAAAAACCTCTGAAGATGCAAAAACAGCACACCCACCGGGGAGTTTGGACACAATAGCACAATCACTCAGTATAAGAAAAATAATAGCAGGACAGCAAAACAGCAAATCGCCAAAAAGTTAAAGCTAAAGTCTTATCTGAAGCCAGAGCACGAAGAATCTCCAAACGAGCCCCAACATGAGCCCCGACACCAGGTGTTTCGCCTTGCGGCTTCCTCAGGGAGCTTCAACACTTGCAAAACTGAAGTCCAAAAGAAGAATACTGACCTGCAAAAAAGTGAACAAACACAATTGTCTCACTACCAAATAAACAAAAAATATAATCAAAACAGGCAGTCCCCTGCCGGAGACAAGTTAAAAAAGACTTACTGTAGATGCCAAGTGGGTGAAACAAAGAGCTGTGCCAAATCGCGGCGTGTCAGCTACGAAAAACGCCACAAAAAACGCCAAAAAAAGGAAACCAGCGCATGTGCTTAAAAAATGTATCCCATGACATCAGGGAAAACCCCAACTTAAAACGTCAGCACAAGCCAGCCAATCAAACACACCAGGGCAACTACAAAGAAAAACAAAATCAAGAAAAACCCACCAGCCCACCCAAAATCTTAAGCAAAAAACAGGTAGAAGAAATGAAAGATCAGAGGCAATGCTTCCAATCGATGGTTTCATTCAACCCATAGGGAACCACCGTGTTTAAAGAGAAAATCCATCGTTGTTCCAGTCGAGTCAGTTCCTGGAGATAGCACAGTTACTTACCTGTAACAGGTGATCTCTGGGAACAGCAGAAATAAGTCTTCACAACCCACCCACCTCCCCTAGGAGTTGTCTCTCTCTATCTCTTTCCTTTCCCTCTCTCTCTCTCTCTTTGTCTCAGCTATAAAACTCAACTGAGGAGAGACAGTTGGAAAGGCGGGAAGGCAGCACGCAGGCGCTGTGGGATGCTCCCAAAAGCTTTCTGATTGGATGCTGGGGAGCGTTCCCGCACAGGCTCCGTCAGTACCGACGTACCCATATGTGAAGACTTATTCCTGCTGTTCCCAGAGATCACCTGTTACAGGTAAGTAACTGTGTGTTACCAAAGGACGATCTTGCCAAACAAATCTGATTGAGTTCTTTGACTGGGTGAACAGAGAACTAGATCAGGAGCATGCAATGGTTGTCATCTACCTGGATTTCAGCAAAGCCTTTGATACTGTTCCTCATAGGAGGCTTATCAACAAACTCAGTAGTTTGGGGATGGGTCCCAAGGTGATGAACTGGATCAGAAATTGGTTGACTGATAGACGACAGAAGGTGATGGTAAATGGAGCTCACTCAGATGAAAGGAGGGTGATTAGCGGAGTGCCCCAGGGTTCGGTCCTAGGCCCTGCCCTGTTCAATGTATTTGTGAGTAATATTGCTGAAGGACTGCATGGAAAAGTCTAAATTTTTGCAGATGACACGAAAATTTGCCACAGAGTGGACTCCCCAGAGGGAGTGGATAACTTGAGGAAAGATCTACAAAAGCTGGAAGAATGGTCTAATGCTTGGCAGTTAAGATTTAATGCGAAGAAGTGCAGTGTCATGCACTTGGGAAGCAGAAATGCAGGGGAAATGTATGTGATAGGGGGCGAGAGTTTGGTGTGCATGGACCAGGAGAAGGATCTTGGTGTGATTATTTCTGAGGATCTCAAGGTGGCAAAACAGTCGACAAGGTAATGGCAAAAGCCAGGAGGATGTTGGGCTGCATAAAAAGAGGAATTACCAGTAGAAAGGAAGAGGTACTAATGCCACTGTATAAGTCACTGGTGAGGCCTCACTTGGAATACTGTGTTCAGTTTTGGAGACCATATCTTGCAAAGGATATAAAAAGAGGAAGGCAACCAAAATGATTTGGAGCCTGTGTCAGAAGCCTTATGAGAAGAGACTTGAAGACCTAAATATGTACACCCTGGAGTTGAGGAGGGACAGGGGAGATATGATTCAGACCTTTAAATACTTAAAGAGAAATAATGAACAAACAAACCTCTTCCAAAGACGAGGAAGCTGTAAAACTAGAGGGCATAACATGAAGCTGCAAGAGGGAAAATTGAAAGGCAATGTCAGGAAATACTTTTTCACTGAAAGGGTGGTGGATGCTTGGAATGCCTTCCTGATGGAAATGGTGGGGTCAAATACAGTGACAGAATTCAAAAGGGCATGGGACAGACACAGTGGATCCCTTTACAGCAACAGGATAAAATCAAAATAAAATTAACTATCTAATTTCTCAACATACAGGGGTGTCCTATATGGAGCGGTGGGTTCACACCTAAAACAGACATGGAGAGGGGTAGCCTGCACAGAGCGCCAGGTGCACCTACTCTTGCCATCTTACTGGGCAGACTATATTGACCATAATGGTCTTTATCTGCCATCATTTACTATGTTTACTATGTTACTATGTAATGAGGAGAAATAGGTACTGAGGTCTTTTTTCTCCTTTTAGAGAGATCACTGATCAATAAAATTCAGAAGAGTGAAGGCAAAAAGTATAAACAAATCCATCTCATTGCTGGCCTTCCTCTTTTGTGTTGACCTTCTACCTTCCCAAGCATGATGACTTTCTCTAACGATCTCTCTCTTCGTATGATGTGTCCAAAGTATGATAGTCGAAGTCTTGTCATCTGAGCTTCTAAAGAAAGCTTAGGTGTGGTCTCCTCTACTACTGATTGGTTTGTTCTTCGGGCAGTACATGGTATAGACAGTATTCGTCGCCAGCTCTGTAATTCAAAGGCATCAGTTTTCTTCCTATCTTCTTCACTGTCCAAATTTTGCATCCATATGATATTATTGAAAATATCATGGTTGAACACGTTGAATCTTTGAATGGAGAGAGACATCTCTGCTCTTGAAAATCTTATCTAGGTCCTTCATAGTTATTCTGCCAAGAGCAATGCTTTGTCAGATTCCTTGTCCTTTCTTTATTGATTGTTGATCCAAGTAGGTTAATATTGTCAACTATTTCAATTTGTTCTCCATCAACAATGAACTTATTGATTTTTGCCAGTTGTCAGGATCTTTGTCTTATTTACACTAAGGTGCAGACCCTTTTTAAGACTATGTTCCTTGATCTTGCGAAGCAAATGTTTCAAATCGTCTTCACTTTCAGCCAGCAATGTGGTATCATCAGCATAGCGAAGTTTGTTGATGCGTCTTCCACAAATCCTCACACCTCAGTTGTCTTCATGCAGTCCTGCTTCTCTGATTATTTGTTCTGCATATAAATTAAACATATAGGGGGAAAGTACGCAGCTTTGAGGTACACCTTTGCTAATTTTAAACCATTCTGTTTCTCTTTATTCCGTTCAAACTGTTGCTTCTTGATTAATGTAAAGGTTGTGCAAGAGAACTATCAGGTATTCTGGTACACTCATGCTTCTTAATGTGGCCAAGAGTTTCTCATGGTTACATGGTCAAAAGCCTTGCTGTAGTCAATAATACACATATAGATATCCTTTTGTCTTTTCAAGGATCCATCTCACATCTGAGATGATATCTCTTGTTCCTCACCCTTTTCTGAACCCTACTTGCACTTCAAGCAGATTTTATTCCAGGTATAGTTGTAGTCTCTGCAGAATAATCTTGATACAATCTTGCTGGCATGTGGGATCAGAGAAATTGTGCAATAATTTCCACAGTCAGTTGGATCGTCTTTCTTTAGTATTGGTATAAACATAGATCCTTTCCGGTCAGTTAGCCATGAAGTTGTCTTCCAAATTTCCTGCCAGAGCCTTGTAAGTATGGCAACAGCTGCATTCAATTGCTGTAATATCTCAATGCAAATGCCTTCAATGCCTGATGTTTTATTCTTTAATAAGGCTTTCAATGCTGCTTCAACTTCTTCTTTCATCACCAATGGTTCCTGATCATAAGGTACAGATTGAAATGGCTGTTGATCCACTTGATCTTTATGGTATAAAGACTCTGTTTATCCTTTCCACCTTTTCTTGATGGTATAAAGACTCTGTATATTATTTCTACCTTTTCTTGATCTTCTCAGCATCATTCAACATGGATCCTTGAGCATCTTGTAGCATTCCAATTCGAGACTGGAATTTTTTTCTTTAACTCTTGTAGTTTTAGGAAAGCTGATCTTGTTTTTCCTCTAATAGTTTCTGATTCAACTTCCTTGCATGTGTCATTGTAGTACTTCTCCTTGTCTTGTCTTGCTGCACATTGGAAATTTCTGTTCTGTGAGTGCCTCTCTCTTTCTCCTCTGGCTTTAGCTCCTCTCTGTTTCTGGACAATTTTCAGAGTTTCTTCAGTAATCCATTTTGGCTGTTTTTGCTTTTTCATCTCTTATAAAGACTCTTCCAACACAACCTTCTTGATGTCATCCCATAACTCTTCTGGAGCTCTGTCATTTGTATCTAAAGCAACAAATCAATTTTGCAGGCAGTCTTTAAATTCTGATGGTATATTCTCAAGGTCATATATTTGGTACATTACACAGAAGTAGTCAATTTGATTTTTGTACAATCCATTGGGTGAAGTCCATGTGTACAGTTGCCACTTGTGTTATTGAAAGAAGGTGTTTGAGATGAATAGATTGTTGATCTTGCAGAATTTTATCAGTCTTTCTCTAGCTTCATTTCTGTTGCCAAGTCCATATTTTCCAACCACTTTGCCACCACCTTTGTTGCGATCCTTTGCGTTCCAGTCACCTATGACTATCAGGATATCCTATTTGCATGTTCTGTCAGTTTCAGCTTATACTTGTTCATAGAACTCATCAACATCATCCTCTTCTGCAGCTGTTGTTGAGGTATATACCTGAATTATGGTTATGTTGATGGGCGTTCCTCGCAGAGAATAGAAATTAAGCATTCACTGACTGCATTGTATTTCATTACAGTTCTTGAAAGTATCTTCTTGATTATAAATGCAACACCCTTTCTTCTTTGTCTTTTATTTCCATCATAGTAGATCTTCTGATCATCAGATGCAAAGTGCCCAATGCCTGTCCATTTCAGTTCACTGACACCCAACAGATAAAGTTGGGTCTCAGATCGAGTAGGGAGTCCATTTCATTCTTGACCACCTCCAACTTCCCTTGAGTCATGCTTTGTATATTCCATGTCCCAGTATTTAAGACATCTTTGCAGCTTCTGACTCTCAATTCATGTGCAACTACATCAGCAGTCAGATGTCCCGAGGGCTTTGATCCATCCACATCATAAATGCTGGCTTTACTCTGAAAAGTCTTCAGCTCCTCCCCAGTAGTCAGTTGAGAGCCTTCTGACCTGGGGGTTCTCATCTACCAGCACTATAGGGCAATTTGTTTTGCTGTGACTGTCCATTGGGTTTTCATGGCAATATATGGAAGTAAATTTCCAGGCCTTTCTTCCACATAGGTAATTCTAGTGTTGTTGCCATTGTCACAGAAATATGATCCTCTGCTGCCAACACCGTCCCATTCTGCTGCTGCCCAGATGGGTGGTTTGTCTTGGTCTGGCACCTCAGCTGAGAACTGTCCATCTTAGGAAACCTACCAGTAGTTAAGCTACCAATAGCTTAGCTCTCAGCATCTCTGATGCACACAAGCCCTCACAGCACAACAAGCTGCAAACCAAATGAAACATATTTTAGGAGAATACAGAGCTTGTGAAGAGCTATTTGATAACTAACTGCTGTAATTCTTATACTCTGATGCAGAAAGATAAGTGCTTCAGCCTTTCAAAACATATTTCCATGTCAGACTATATTGCAGGGGTCTCAAACTCAAATTGCTTTGAGGGCCGAATGAGGACTTGTAAAGTAACCCGGGGGCCGCATAAGACACGGGCCTCATTTGCATAAGGGGCCTCATTTGCATAAATATTTGCATAATGTTGCATAATGAGTGCATGGATAAAGAAAGACTAGAAAATTTCTATATTACTATAATCCAGTGCCAACCGCCAGGCACATTAGGAACTACTACTAACACTGCCCATTTGGAACCCATAGCAAACCCCCCGTATCATAACAGCACTACCAGGACTCACAAAGCACCAGACCCTACCTATCAAAAGGCAACACTGCAAATATTAAATCAATACATTTCAGAGAACAATACATGACCTACTGGGAAAAGAGAACAAGTAGCAATGTCAAATAGGAATTACACAGAATACCTCAGCACTGTAGAAATAAAACTATAAATAATTTCTTGTACCAAAGCACAGACATTAATGATGCACATTTCCCAGAGCTGACATATTCCAGTTAATAAATTCAAAATAAAGAGATATTTTTCTACCTTTTGTGCATTTTTTTTCAGTTGCAATTGCTCCAGCCACTTCTGGTTTCTTCGTGTCTTCTGCTATCTCCATCGTCTGCTGTCCATTTGTCCTTTCTTCTCTCTTCTAGTTTTTTTCCATTCTCTCTCTCTACATCTGCTTTAACATACTAATCTTTCTCCTTTTGCTCTTTCCTCATTCCTATTTCATCCACTCAAATTTTACCCCTCCATCCTCAATCCCCACTTACTCTCCCAATACCTGGCCAATTGTAGATTTGTCTTCTCTTCCAGACAAAATATTTTTCCCCTCTCCATTTCACTTTCCCAGCTCCATCCCATTCTAATCCTCCCCCAACATCAGCTCCCTTCTAGTTCCAGCCCCACCCAGCATCTGCTCCTTTCTAGTCCCTGCATCAGTCCATTTCCAGTCCTATCCTAGCCTCACCATCAGCCCATTTCCAATCCTAGCCCCCCATCAGCCCATTTCCAATCCTAGCTCCCTCCCCTCACAGCCCATTTCCATTCCAAGCCCCCTCCTCATCAGCCATTTGCAGTTCAAGCCCCCTTCCACTCAGCCCATTTCCAGTCCTAGCAACCCCCCCAGCCCATTACCAGTCCTAGACCCCCCATAGCCCATAACCAGTCCTAACCTCCCCATAGCGCACTTCCAGTCTTACCCCCCCATCACCCCATTTTCAGTCTTACCCCCCCATAGCCCATTACCAGTCCTAGTCCCCCCATAGCCCACTTGCAGTCGTATCCCCCATCACCCCATTTTCAGTCCTAGCCCCCACCATAGCCCATTACCAGTCATAACCCCCCCCTGCCAATAGCCCACTTCCAGTCCTAACCCCCATCTGCCCATTTCCAGTCCTAGCCCCCACCATAGCCCATTACTAGTTATAACCCCCCCCCAGCCCATTACCAGTCATAACCCCCCCCAGCCCATTACCAGTCATAACCCCCCCTGCCAATAGCCCACTTCCAGTCCTAACCCCCATCTGCCCATTTCCAGTCCTAGCCCCCACCATAGCCCATTACCAGTTATAACCCCCCCCAGCCCATTACCAGTCATAACCCCCCCCTCCCCCCTCTGCCAATAGCCCACTTCCAGTTCAGTCAGCCCCTCCATAGCTCATTACCGGCCAACAAAAAAAACCCCAAAACCCTGGCTTCTGCTGCTGCCGTTGCCGCCGTGGCAGCAGCAGAATCAATTGTTAAATTTAAAAAAACTGACTTCTGCTGCTCAAGCAGCTGTCCTGCGGCCCCCTTCCCTCGGCCCGGAGATCCGACTCTGCTCTCAGCGGCGTGCTTTTCAAGCCGCGACGAGAGTATTCCCCTCTCGCGCGGTTTTTCAAGCCGCGCGAGAGGGGAATACTCTCTTCGCGGCTTGAAAAGCACGCCGCTGAGAGCAGAGTCGGATCTCCGGGCAGAGGGAAAGGGGCCGCAGGACAGCTGCTTGAGCAGCAGAAGTCAGTTTTTTTTTTAATTTAACAATTGATTCTGCTGCTGCCACGGCGGCAACGGCAGCAGCAGAAGCCAGGGTTTTGGGGGATTTTTGGTTTTCCGCCGTCGCGGGCCGCACAAAGTTGTCTCGCGGGCCGCATGTTTGAGACCCCTGCTATATTGTATGGAAATCACAGAGAACTTTATTAATGAAATTAATTTTTGAATCTTGAGAAGTTCGAGGGTCCAAGAATGATATGAAATTATAATGACTAGAAATAAGATGATATGGTATAAATTCTTTTTGATGGCCCTAAAAATATTTTTCATTAAATCTCTTATGATTAAGTCATGTTTTAAAAAATCCAGGTCTTGTGTGCAGGGCCGGCCCCAGAGTTGGTTCAAGGTGTTGGCACCATAGGCCAACCTTATGCTTTATGCCCCTCTGCTGTCAGAATCTATTTTTTAGCTTTAACTGCCCTGGTCTTTGCTGCTTCACATCCCCCCCTCCCCCCAGAAGCTGATACCCTAGGTGACTGCTTAGTTTGCCTGATGGTTGGGCTGGCCCTGCTTGTGTGAGTTGTGGTATAAGTCATAAAAGTGTTTTATAATTGATCTATATATATCTTTTTTATAAAAATAATCTGCATTATGTTCACAGCTGAGGAGAGCATAGTCCTCTTGGAACCATTGAGTAGATATGTATATTTGTTAGTGCACATTCAGGTCATTATTGCACCTTGAGAATGCCCACTAAAGGATGTGTTCACTAAAGCATGCTAATAATGGCCGCGTGCTTTAGTATGTGCTAAGCAGTTAGCATGGGGCCATGAAAACTGCTACTGTGCAGTAAAACAGTCAGTACGTTAAAATCCTGCACTAACTACTTAGCACATGATGGGGCGGCAAATAGGTGGCTTAGAGCCAAAGACTGGGCATTGACTGGACATAGTGATTGGTGCAGGGATTATTAGTTATTAGTGCATGCTAATTGTGAATATTGCAATTAGTACAGGTGCACGTAACACCACCTCAGTGGTTAGCATTAAATGCTCCCGCATTGATTGTGAATGCTGGTGCAGCACATTAGGAATCTATTAAGTGTGGCAGCTGCTGGAAACATGCTAGGCATGCCCCTAATAGATAGCATAGGGCCATCTCACTTTCTTTTTTAAGTTTCATCAAGTCAATGCTGGCTTCTCATGACCCAGCAGCCCCTGGGTTTTCTTGGCAAGGTATCACCGGAAGTAGATTGCCAGGACTTTTCTTCCGAGGCAATGGAGGGTAAAGTGACTTGCCCTTGCTCACAAGGAGTGCCAGTGAGAATTGAATGCAGATCTTTTGAGTACTAGATTGTTGCTATAACCCAGTGGTTCTCAACCCAGTCCTCTGGGACCTCTAGTGCATTGAGTTTTCAGGGTATCCACAACGAATATGCATGAGATAGATCTGCATGTACTGCTTCCATTGTATGTAGATCTATCTCATGCATATTCATTGTGGTTAACCTGAAACCTTGACTGGCCTGGGGGTCCCAGAAGACTGGGCTGAGAACCATTGCTCTAATCACTAGGCTATTCCTCACTTACCATGTGAAATTTAATGTGGGCGAGTGCAAAGTTATGCACCTAGGAAAGAACAAACCAAACTATGATTGCACGCAAGGTTCCACATTAGGAACCACCATCCATGAAGAAGATTTATGCGTTATCATGGATAACTTGTTAAAACCCTCCACCCAGTGTGCAGCGGCGGCCAAGAGAGCAAATAGAATGCTAGAAATCATAAGGAAAGGAATGAGAATAAAACAAAGGATATTATAATGCTTCTGTATTGTTCCATGGTGCAACCGCACCTTGAATATTGTGTGCAGTTCTGGTCAGCGTATCTTAAAAAGGATATAGCATTATTAGAACAGGTACAGAGAAGAACCTCCAAAATGGTAAAGGGGATGGAAGGATACCACTATGAGGAGAGGCTAAAAAGGTTAGGGCTCTTCAACCTGGAAAAGAGATGGATGAGGGGAGAAATTATAGAAGTCTATAAATTAATGAATGGAGTGGAACGGGTAAACTTAGATCAATTGTTTACATTATCAGAATATAGAAAGATTAGGGAACATGCAATGAAGCTACAGGGTAAACTATTTAAGACTAATAAAAGAAAATATTTTTTCACTCAACGTGTAATCAAACTCTGGAATTTGTTACCGGAGGATGTAGTAAAAAGCTGTTAGAGTAGCTGGGTTTAAAAAAGGCTTGGACAAGTTCCTGGAGGAAAGGTCCATACACCATTATTAAAAGGGACATGGGATATCCCTGCTTGACCTAATACAAGCATTGTGGAACCTATGTCTTTTGGGGAAACTGCTAGGTACGTATGAGCTAGATTGGCCATTGTTGGAAACAGGATACTGGGCTTGATGGACCTTGGTCTGACCCAGCAGGGCATATCTTATGTTCTTATGTGAATTTTGTCCCAGACGTCTCTTAGATGCAAATCCTTAGCATACGTTCGTAAACAATACCCCTAAACTGTTTTAACACACATTAACCAACTTAGCACACTTTAATATATTAGATAAGGCACATTCTAGAAATTCCTCATTAAAATGAATGTAAAAAACTAACCCAAAACACTGGAAAATCAGGAAAAATTTGTGAATAAGATGTAAACTAACTGACATTTTCTTGCCTATGCACATCCTAAACATTGCGGGTAGGGGGGTGAGCCACGAGGCCGCAGAATCCATCAGTATAGTTCTTTCTGTTCTGTAGTCACTTAACCTCAGTATTCAGGTCAATTGAAGTGCAAGGCACAAAAGGTTCAACAAAAATAATGATCAATACACTCACTCATTAAACAGTACCTTAGGTTTCTCTGTCGACTACAGCTAGCCAGCAAAAGAACACTAGCCATTAAAGTAATAAAAAGCTGAAATACTTCCTTCTTTTGGATCTAGGCTTTTTCCTTCCTCTTCTGCAAAGAAAGACTTTGAGTCAGTGTAAGTAGACATTTCAGAGAGAAGTGTGGTCTTCTAGAGTTCCTGGGACTGACTGACTGGGGTTCTTAACCTTGAATCTTACATAGAGCTTAACTTCTCCCTTGAAGTGGCATTTTACCAATAATGACGTTGAAGTGCAATCTTGGGACATCCAAGTCCGAATGTCTGAAAGAAAAGCAGGCCCATCCAAGTTCAGGCACAATGTCACAAATGCTGTTGTGCCCGATATGGATGTCTACATAGCATTCAGACCTCAGACATCTAAGAATAGCCTAATGGTCACAGTAGTGGGCTAGGAACAAGGATGCAGGGATTTGAATCCCATTATTGCTATCATTGTGATTGCAAAGAGGACTGGGGATATGGCATGCTGTCTTCTCTACACACTCGGGATGCTTTATTGCCAAAATGAGCACTTTCCCGATCTCTATTTGTGCTTTGAGTAGGTATAATCTTAGATGTGACTCTAGACATTAAGGACATTTTTGAAATTAGGTGGTGATCGGGTTCTTGGGAACGCCCCAGACATGCCTCCACCACAACCCCATTCAGACTCAGATGCCCTCACCCTGGGGACGTCCACAGATCCAGCTTCTAAAATGCTTTGAATATCAGGCCCAAGATCTTGAATCACCTTAGGAGATCCTGGGACCAATATTCAAAGGATTTATGCTGCAGATTTTGAGCATTATAGCTCCGACATTCAACAGGGCAGGCTATGCGCCGTTATGGCGCATAGCCCTGCCCACTGACCCCTAACCCTGGATATTCAATGCCATGGTAATGGCATTGAATATCCAGGTTTGACGCAAAGCAGACACCGCTGTAGAGCCTAACCGGGTAGCGGCGATATTGCACTGTGATCCGGCTAGCATCCATGGGTAAAACTAGGCCAGCAAAAAGCCGTAGATTGCTAACCAGGTTGTGGTGCAATATCACTGCTACCCGGTTAGGGGCCATCTCCGCCTGCGCTCCACCCAGGAACACCCCCAACATGCCCAGGTGCTAACCGGATAGCATTGGGGTGCTTAAGGGACATAGACAGGGATATTCAACGGCACTGTGTACTGCCATAGAGTATCTCCGCATAAGGCATTTACATGGTTTAATGGGCTGAAAACTCTATAAATGCCTTTTGAATATCGGGCCCTATGTTCCTCAATTGACCTCTTTGAAAATTTTCTCAGGCTGAGTACCTAAATATTTTCTTAAAATTTTTCTAAACTCCTAAATTTAGGAACATAAAAAGTGGGTTGCAAAGGGGCAGATTTATGGCAGGGAAAACAGTTAGGAGCTTAGCACTGATTTTCAGCACTAGGTACCTAAATTAGGCTCATAAATCTAGGCAAATGAGTGGCAGACCTAAATTTAGGAGCATAAATTTAAAGCCCCTAAATTATGATGAATTTTTAGTTGAAAATGTAGGCTCCTAAATTTAGGAACATAGTTTAGGAGCCTAAGGGGTATGTCCACTAAGCCGGGCTAATGGCAAATCACTTCTATCTGTGCCCTTCTCTCCTTTCACCTTGCTGTTCCTTATGCCTGGAACAAACTACCTGAGTCTGTACGTCAGGCGCTTTCTCTGACCCTTTTCAAATCCAGGCTGAAAACTCACCTCTCTGTTGCTGCTTTTGGATCTTGACACGCCTGATTTCCTTTGTGTTTCCTTACCATTCCCCCATGTCTACACCTAAAGTGTTGTCTGTCTTGACCAGATTGTAATCTCCTATGAGCAGGAACTGTCTCTTACATGTCTGGGCAGTGCTGCGTACGTCTTGTACCGCTATACCAATGTGCAGTAGTAGTAATAGTAGTAATGGTTAACCCAGGCTATCTGCAACTAGGTCCTATCGAATAACATGATACCTAGTTGCAGATAGCCCGAGTTAACTCTTAGTTCAACTTAGTACACATACCCCTAAGTTTAGGAGCTCCAGCTTTCTTTTTGAATATCGGGCCCTTGTTCTGGCCTTGTGCTTAAGGGTTCTTTGTTCAAGTCGCGAGTCTGGCTGTAAACTGCACATTCATCTTTTTGCTACCCTCAGGTATTTACAAACGTCAAGAAAATTTGAGAATCATGTATAAGAGCAATTTTCAGATAATATTATATTTTCGAGTCATTACATGGACCGATTTCTCATACTGAGTAATCAGATTTATTTTTATTTTAAATTTGGTAGTTTTATCATTTTCTGCTAAGTCCATTCCTTGATCACTTTAGACATAATGTATTAAGTTGCTAGATATATACTTTTGGAAGGCAATTTTAAAGACATTTACATGCATAATAAAGGGACTTATTCATAGAAATAGGGCTCGTGAAAATTGCTGAACACATGTGTATTCATTGTCGGTGTATACATGTATTGGAGAGGTATTCCTAGGGACAGGGTTAGAGTAGAGAGGCACTTCCATCATGCTTTAGAGCTTCCAAATTTATGCTTAAGTTTTCAGGGAAACAGGATCTACAAAAATAGCTGATGCAAATTTTCACGCATATTCATCTCGAGTCCGTTTTGAAAGGAAAAATTTTCCCTTTCAGAAATTGTTTATAGAAACATAGGCCTGTGGTCTTTTTCTGCCATCATGTTACTATCTAGTCTGCCCTTCCATATCAACTACTGTACAATAGTCCCCTTTTTACCTTTAGAGATCATCTGTGTTTGTCCCATACTTTTTTAAATTCAGATACTGTCCTTGTCTCTACCACCTCCACTGGGAGACTCTTCCACTCATCTATCATCCTTTCCAAAAATAAATATTTCTGCATATAATTCTTAAGTCTATCCCCTTTCACCCTCATCCTATGTCCCCTCATAGCAGAGCTTGCTTTCAATAGAAAGTCTCTCCTCCTGTGCATTTATGCCATGGAGGTATTTAAACATCTCTATCATATCTCTTCTATCCTGCCTTTCCTCTAAAGTATCCATATTAAGTCTGTCCTCGTATGCTTTATAATGAAGACCACTAAGCATTTTAGTAGCCACCCTCTGCATTGACTCCAACTTGTTTATATCCTTTTGAAGGTGCGGTCTCCAGAATTGCACACTATACTCCAAATGAGGTCGCACCAAAGACTTATACAGAGGCACTATCACCTCCTTTTTTCTGCTAGCCATTCCTCTCCGTATGCACCCAAGCATCCTTTTAGCTTTTGCCCTTGCCTTTTCTACCTGTTTAGCTACTTTAAGATTATCAGACACAATCACGCCCAGGTTCCGCTCTTCTTTTGTGGACAGAAGTACCTCACCCACTACACTGTACCGCTCCCTTGGATTTTTGCAGCCCAAATGCATGATCCTGCATTTTTTTATATAGTCTTTGGATAAAGAGTACCTGCAGACTTTGCAGATACACATGTTCTCTGAAAGTTGCTGCAAAGTAAATTTTATGAAAAGATTCCAGTGTGAAAAGGTGCCTTTTTAAACCTATTTTAGAAAAGCAACACAGACCCCCTATTTGCCTTTATGAAATAGGCACCTAAAGCTATCTCCGATAGCATATAAATCCTCACTCACAAATATACACCTGCTTCAGAGGTGTAAATTTGTGTGTGTTGTCTGTGCATACATTGCAGCTCCATCCCATTTCCACCAAAACCATTCCACAGGAACAGCCACGAGCAAATCACACAAATGTAGAAGTGCTCTTTCTGTGAGCCTACTGTTTACGCATGTATGTACCCCCACACTCCTTTATCAGAACCCTTTGTGGCTCATAAAACACTCTTTACATGTAGGAGAAGCTTTATAAAATTATGCCTTGGCTTTTAAATTTTACAGTATGTGCCTGATGCTGTCTCGCACGTACATCCCCTTTGTATGTTCAGTCTGAGCCAGACGTACAAAGGGGATCGTGATTCTGATCCCATGGGGCATGTCTAGCCCCGCGGGATCAGAATCACAATCAGGCCTGTACGTGCAGGCTGGGAATGTACACACAGCCACTGCCCAGATAGCTCAGTCAGGCTTTTAAATGGAGCCATTGTGCCATGACATCATGGTATCATGGTACTATGACTCCATTTAAAAGCCGTGCTGCCGTCAGACACAGAAAAAGGTTTATTCCCCGTAGCCCGGCCTTCTAATCTGGCCTCCTAAGGCCAGGGTTGGGCTGCGGGGAATAAACCCTGACCCCCCCCAGCCCCTTCAGTGCCCCGAAGTTGGAAAAAAAAAGGGTCCAGAGAGGTTATTCCACCTTGGAGGTGGAATAACTTCCCCAACCATTTCGCCAGCCCTGGACATACAGGGACGACATTAGAATCAGCCCTGTATGTCCAGCACCAGCAACCTCCCAATTTCTGCCCCCGTGCCACCCCTTCCCCACCCCCTGCACAACTGGCGGGAAGATAGTCGGGGCTGAAGCCGGCACAAATAGCGGAGATGGACATCCCTTTGGGCCGTCCATTCCCTCTATTCATGGCTCAGAATAATCCCCTATGTGTTTATAATCATCTTTCATCTATATAGAATCTCACATTATCACATAAGAAAGAGTCACTATGGCGAGCAACTGATGCTTAGAGACTTGGGGGCATATTTACTAATATGTGCTATCAGCGTGGGGTCTGCCATGTGTTAACAGTACGAGACCTTGTTAAGGACCTAACGTGGACATTGTTGGCACATCGTGGTTAGTGAATGTGTTTGGATGAAAGTATTTGGCCACACGCTAACCACGCCTGTTACTGTTGGCATGTGTACTCTTAACACCACCTCGATGGATAGTGTTAAGTGCACCTGTGCCATGCGTTAGCAACGTGGTAATTGCAAGGGGGACGAATGCGCCAGCCCCCCCAAAATTTGCTTGAGTATCTTCATTTTAAGGCTGGGTATATTTTACACCTCAATAACATACTGTGGAAAATTAAAATAGGAAGACAGCAACATTTCATAGGTAAAGGAAATTTCAAGAAATAAATTGAAAGAGCCACATATGCTTAAACAAACTCAAACTTTCAGAGAAAAAGCCGAGACTGTTCAGGCTACGAATGCATTGTCCAACCTTACTGGCCCATGTGAAGGTTTTATTACTATAAATAAGTCACTCTGTTGGCATAAGTGCTGCATTTGATCAAGTGCATTGCGCTTTGCTTTTAGTCTTCAGAGCAGACCGAAAAAACAGATGAGCGCACTAGATTCTGTTCATCTGGCATCATGTTACCCTCCTGGACAGAGGTAATCTTATGGTCATAGGTACCCAATCACATTAATCACTAGTATCACTTAATGGCATGGGCATTGTTCAGGAACTCTAAATTTCATACCAAAATTGTATGCATTTCAAATAGTGGAAGATAATTCCTTTCTTATTAAAAAATTCTGCATGCTTTAGTCCAAAATGGTTCTGCCCTGCCCAAGATGTCTTTGATAGAGATCTGTATTAACAAAAGAAGGTATGACATTGTAATGTAAATGCTCTGGTTCAGAAAGAGACTTAAGTGTTCTATTAAACACTTGTATTTATAGAACTAAAAAGCTTTTCATACAAAGAGGGATATTGAGGTCTTTTTAAGCATAAATGTTAAGCATCCATCTCGTGTTATGCACATGTGAAATACATACAAGCTCAGTGTGGGGTAAATCTTTTCAACTGGGGTAGTAATACATTTTTTCAATTATTCCATGCTGTGACAACTCTTGGATTAGGTCCCATAGAATTGTGCATGATATGGTTATGTTGTCAAGGGAAACAACCCCCGATTTCCTTTCCTTTGAATCCTTAATTATAAATGACACATGTTATCTCATCTTTTCTATATAGACTAAGGATAGAAACTTCTACTGCACTTGACCAATCTATTTGCTCCATGATTTTAAACTTTTTTATCATCGTAAATTAAGAATCAATTGAGTTTTCTTTCCCTTAGTCTTTGTCGTCTTAGCCCAACTGGGCTTCTATGTGAGAAAACCACAAAGGCTCCTATTTTATGCCTATTTCATAAAAGCACCCATACAGATCACACTTCATTCAAAAACAAACTTTATATTGTACCCATTGGTGAATATAAAGGGACCTCAAAATGGTAGCGGCTTTGTAGCAGACATGAGCATTGTGACTCGCTTACCCATAAAATCAATCCCCAGTCCCAAGACTACTTTCACAGGTTATTTTTTTCAAAATTGCACTTAGAAACAATCATTTAAAGCTCAAATGCATTTATCTGAAAAGTTGACAACACTATTCGCTGTTGCTGTTCAATGCTGTTGGCTCCGTCCCAACTCGAGTTTCGTTGGACCAAGCTGACTGCATCAGGTGATTAGGCGGTATAGAAAACTGTTTAAAGAAATAAAAGAAATAAAAATACATCTTGAACCAGTGAAATGAAAATGTCTCAAAAGAGTCCACACGATTTTACAGACTTCTCCCAAGCAGTCAACAGACATTCGCCAATACTAGTGCAACATCGCTACATATTTCTTCCAGTTTAAATAACATTCTTCAAAGGAAGCAGAGAAAAATAATATCAGCTCGCCAGATGACATCATATAGTTGACATTTTAAAGTGATACAGCACCAAAACATTCGCTCACAATGTAGGAAACCACTCCCTTGTCTTCGTTTAATCCCTTTGGTGCCAAACATTGCAATTCAAAGATCCAATGGTGTTCACAATGTGTTAGACTAATACCCCTGTCCCCACTATAATCTTTGGGGATACAATAAAACAATGTGTTTACAGGGGTTGTTTTTGAAACACATCCACATATAAATAGTGGCATTTGCACACGTGGAAATAGCAATTTTAAAAACCTGTGATTTACACATGGAGAACTGCACCATGTCTAGGCTGCAAGGAGGCCTGTTTAGGGTGTCAAGAAGGAGTGCTTTGAGTGGGACTACAATACAAGCACATATTTCTTAATATTACAATCATCCCCTTCAGAACTTCCACATAATCTGATCCCTTTGGACCCCTCACCTTATTTGATCTCCTTCCAGCATACCCTCCCACAGCATCTGACCCCCCCTGACCACCCAGAGTATCAAGATCCCCCACCCAATCCCCTGGCTAGCCTCAAGAACTCTACTCCTCCCCGATGGCATCCCCCAGCAGAGTCCCCTACTCGCCATCCCCTGATTCCATACAGGTTCTTACTAAGGTCTCGTGGAAGAAGGACTGATACCCATTTTCTCCTGCTCAGCCAGACAAGAGTTCCAAAATGGTGCCTGCAAACCCTAGCGGAAATCTCACAGGATCACTACTAAGGATAAAATTTATTTATTTATTTTATTTTATTTATTTATACATCTCTTCTATACCGCCACTTCCAGCGATCAGTGGCGGTTTACAAGTAAACAAAATTTAATAATAGCATGCTATTATTTTACATAGAACGGGTTTAGAAACTATTTTACATAGAACAGGTTTTGAACTATTTTACATAGAACATTTTAGTAAAAAGAACAGTAAATACAAAGAATAGTAAATAGAGAACAAGGGTTTTTACATAGAACAAAATTATAAACGTAAACATTTAACTATTAAATTGGAAGCCTAACCTCTAGTGGTACTACTGTGAGATTACTGCTACGTATCAAGGGTGCCATTTTGGAAGCCTTGGCTGCCATGGAGTGACTAGGGATTGTTTCTGCTCCCACTAGAAACCAGAGAATCCAGTAAGAGCTGGTGATGGGATTGGGGGTAAGATGGGGGAGTTTCATGAGGCCAGCGGAATCAGGTGGGTGGATCTTGATGCCATGGTGGGACTGAGTGAAGAAAGTCAGATGATGTGGGGGACTATGGGAGGAATTGGATTTCAAGGGGCTATTGGAGGGGACTTGTACTGCTAGCGGGACATGACCAGGGTATACATGAATATAGGGGCCAGTGATTTTAAAAAAGCTGTTTCCACACACACATGTGGGGTGAAGCCACATGTTTTCCCCCATGTTCAGCTTTTAAAAATTGCTGCTCCCATTGGACAGGGGGAGCCATTTATGTGCAGAGCCAGGAATTTTCCATGTTCCAACATTTTATTTATTTTATTTATTTATCTGCATTTATATCCCGCTTTTCACTGGGTCAAAGTGGTTGGGGGATACATTTAACACGAGGGGATATGAGACACATACACTAATACTTACAGGGAACATGGGCTATGGAGGGTTAAGTGGCTTGCCCAAGACCACAAGGAACACCTGTGGGACTAGAAACCCCAGTCCTTCCGGCCCAAGGTTGCTGTCCTCTAGTGGGATTTGAACCACCGACCTTCCGGCCTGTAGTACCTTGCCCCAACCACTAGGCCACTCCTCCTATGCTTGTCGCCTTGCTGGGCAGACTAGATGGACTATACTGGCCTTTATCTGCCACCATATGCTATGTTACTATGTTATTATGGATATCTTAATTCACCCTCTTTGTTTCCTTTCCAAAATTTGACTTTCTGTGTGTTTGTAATGCCAATGTACCCATTTAGACTTACTCTGAAGCTGGTGTAAATGTGCACTACTGCACCCCTGCCCCAATCACCCTATGACCCCCGGGAACACCTGCATGCTGTGACCACATCATGGCCGATATTCAAAAACAATATGAGCATCTAAATTTACAAATCTTATTTAGAAGGAAAGTTACTAAGCCATGATAGACTGTGTTCTTTTACCACAGTAAAATGCATTGTGCCAGTACCATAGATTAAGGAGCGGTCTGATGAATTTAATTTTGCATTGCTATAGCCATGGCCGCAACCAGGCAAAGATAGCGGGCTCCAAGTCTGAACCTGCTACCTTTTAAAGGGCCTGTGAACAAACCCTCCCCCACCCGCAGAACTCCCCCACTCCAGGTGATACCCCCTGCACCTGCTGAGGTTCCCCAATTGCCACCAGGAAGGCTTCTAAGAAGTGCCAAGGGAATATGGGAGGGCTGGAAAAAGGGGTTGTAAGTGGTGGATTGGGGATGAGGGGATAATGGATCTGGTGGGTTTGGGTTTAGGATTGATGATACTGGCGAGGTTATTTGGTACTTTTAAGATGCTCCCTGGGAGCATCAGGCTGCACATTACTGGCCCAATGTTCCTGGAGAGGAAGGAGACACCACTCAATGTGACGTCATCTTTCCATGAATAATGCGGTTTGGGAGGTTAAGTGCAAGCAGCAAATATTCATTTTGCATAATAGTAACATAGTAGCAGAGATTATAATGGCAGATAAAGACCAGTATGCTCCATCTAGTCTGCCCAGTAAGGTGGCTAGAGAGGTTGTCACTGCAGCTCCATGCAGGTCAGCCCCCCTCTATTAAAAGATATTTGTTTGCTTTGATTTCCTCCTCTTGCTGTAAAGGGATCCACTGTGTCTGTCCCATGCCATTTTGAATTCCGTCACTGTATTTGCCCCATCACCACCCTTTCAGTGAAGAGGTATTTCCTGATGTTGCCTTTCAGTTTATCCCCTTGCAGCATCATTGTATGCCCTCTAGTTTTACATCTTCCCTTTCTTTGAATAAGGCTTGTTTGTTCATCAATCTCCTTTAAGTATTTAAAGGCCTATATCATAACTCCCCATCCCTCCGCTCCTCCAGGGTAAACATATTTAGGCCTTCAAGTCTCTTATAGGCTGCTTTACATGTACTGTATGTTGCCTGCTTTGCATTTCATTATTACTTAACCTGTGTTGCACCAAAAATTGTGGGTTAAGGGCAAATAATGCATGATTTTGCCATTTAACATGTGTGATTTGTTTAAAAAAAGGTGTGTTAGTCAAATTTCCCCTCAAATGATACAGGCATCAGGGAGAGCCCCCGATGCCATCAAAATTCTGTTGGGGGTCTAGTTCCCCCAACAGAAACCAAATCTCTGGTGGCCCAGTGGCCCCGATCCCCATCAAAATACTTCAAACTTCCCGTCAGATGATCCAGGTATCGCAGAAAGTCCTGGATGCCAACAAAATACTGTGGGGCGCATATTAGCCATGCGGTGCCCCTGTTTCTCTGGGAGAGCATGCCAAACTTGTGACGACTTCTGTGCACAGGTGTTTGGCTTGCTCGTCCGGTTTAACACTGCCGTTCGTGCCACAGTTTAATGCATGGCTAAGTTGCATATGTGCCCCTTTCTGCATGCCGGTGCTGAAGTCATGTGCTGTTAGTGCACCGTATAGAGACGTACAGAGTTGATAGTATGTGACTTCAGAGCCGGCTTTCTGCATCAGCCCATTGGCTTGACAGAACTTGTGCTTATAAGTTGCGTTATCTTCATGCAAAGGGCATATTGGTCTTTCTGCATTGGCCCATAAGATCCTAAAACTGAGGCTCCAACTACTCACATTCCTAATTTTAAGCACCTAAGTTAGGTGTCTAGCAGTGGAAATCAGTGCTGAATATCTAACAACTTTAGAAGTTTAATTTCAAAGGGGATAACTTCAGCTAAGCATGGACAAGAAAGCAAGCTCTCTGAAACATTTTTGAAAATTTATTGGGAAAACTGGTCAAATTTTGTTTCATAAGTCTTACTAGGTGGTCAGCTTTAGTCAGTCATATTCTGGATGGACCTAAATGAGGGGTGAGGGTCAGGGCCGGATTTACCTTGAGTGAGGCCCTACGCCAACAAAAATTGTGGGCCCCCAGCAGGGGCGGCCCAAGGGGGGTGCGGGGCCTCATTTGCATAAGGGGCCTCATTTGCATAAATATTTGCATAATGTTACCATATACTAACTTTTAGTAAACGTGCCTCTTAATGAGTGTATGGATAAAGAAAGACTAAAATATTTCTACATTACTATAATCCAGTGCCAACTGCCAGACACATTAGGAACTACTACAAACACTACCCATTTAGAACCCATAGTAAACCCACCGTATCCTAACAGCACTACCAGGACTCACAAAGCACCATACTCTACCAATCAAAAGGCAACACTGCAAATATTAAACCAATACATTTCAGAGAACAACAATACATGACCTACTGGGGAAAGAGAACAAGTGGCAATGTCAAATAGGAATTATATAAACAGAACACCTCAGCTCAGTTACACATGCAGAACATAGACCATCACCAAACAAGTAATCACAATTTAGAAACAGGAAGACAATAATTAAACTGGGAATCCCAAAAGCCAAACTTGGAATGTACAACACTGTAGAAATAAAACTATACATTAATTTGCTCTTGTACTAAACAAAGCGCAGACGTTAATGATGCACATTTACCAGAGCTGACATATTCCAATTAATAAATTCAAAATAAAGAGATATTTTTCTACCTTTTGTGCATTTTTTTCAGCTGCAATTGCTCCAGCCACTTTCTTCTGGTTTCTTCGTGTCTTCTGCTAACTCTCCATCGTCTGCTGTCCATTTGTCCTTTCTTCTCTCTTCTAGATTTTTTTCCATTCTCTCTCTACATCTGCTTTAACATACTAATCTTTCTCCTTTTGCTCTTTCCTCATTCCTATTTCATCCACTCAAATTTTACCCCTCCATCCTCAATCCCCACTTACTCTCCCAATACCCGGCCAATTGTAGATTTTTTATCCCTCCCACACAAAATATTTTTCCCTTCTCCATTTTACTCTTCCAGCCCCATCCCATTCTAATCCTCCCCCAACATCAGCTCCCTTCTAGTTCCAGCCTCACCCAGCATCCATTCCCTTCTAGTCCCTGCATCAGCCCATTTCCAGTCCTAGCCATCCATCAACCCATTTCCAGTCCTAGCAACCCCCCAACCCAATACCAGTCCTAGCCCCCCATCAACCCACTTCCAGTCTTAACCCCATCAACCCATTTCCAGTCAGCCCCCCATAGCCCATTGCCAGTCCTACCCCCCACCCATCAGCCCACAGCCCATTACCAGTCCTAACCCCATCATCCCACCTCCAGTTTTAACCCCCCAGCCCATTTCCAGTCCTAGCCCCCCATAGCCCATTACCAGACAACCCCCATCAGCCCACAGCCCATTACCAGACTTAACCCCCCCCCAAACCCCATTTCCACGTCTAACCCCCCCCCCCAACAGCCCATTACCAGTCCTAACCCCATCAGCCCACCTCCAGTCTTAACCCCCAAGCCCATTTCCAGTCCTAGCCTCCCCATAGCCCATTACCAGACAGCCCCCATCAGCCCACAGCCCATTACCAGTCTTAACCCCCCCCAAAGCCCATTGCCAGTTCTAAGCCCCCCCAACAGCCCACAGTCCATTACCAGTCCTAACCCCATCAGCCCACCTCTAGCCTTAACCCCCCCAGCCCATTTCCAGCCCCAGTCCCCCAAATAGCCCATTACCAGTCCTATCCCCCCCCCCCTAGCCCATTCCCCGCCCTACCCCCCCCCCCGGCCTAAAGTAAAATTTAATTTAAAAAAAAAACCTGGTGGCTGCCGCCGTGGGGCCCCCTCTGCTGCCGCGGCAGCACCGACTGACCCGCGGGGGCCCTGTCTACAAGCTGAAGCCGTCGGTTCGGTTCGTTCTTCCCTCCCTCCCTCCGTGCAGGCTGCAGGCTGTGAGAGACGCGAAGGGAGAGCGTCTCCTCGCGTCTCTGTTAAGCCCGCAGGGGCTGATGGGAAATTTCCCATCAGCCCCTGCGGGCTTAACAGAGACGCGAGGAGACACTCTCCTTTCGCGTCTCTCACAGCCTGCAGCCTGCACGGAGGGAGGGAGGGAGGGAGGGACGAACCGAACCGACGGCTTCAGCTTGTAGACGGGGCCCCCGCGGGTCAGTCGGTGCTGCCGCGGCAGCAGAGGGGGCCCCGCGGCGGCAACCACCAGGTTTTTTTTTAAATTTTATTTTTAAAAAAATGAACTTGTTCTTTTTTTGTGGGCCCCTGCCGGCTGTGGGCCCTACGCCATGGCGTACATGGCGTATAGGTAAATCCGGCCCTGGTGAGGGTGTTGACTAAAGAAAGAAAGACAACTAAAACTAAGGGGGTTATTCCAAACCATGAATAGCTGGGAAGGACATCCCAACAAGACATCCATCCTCACTAGTCATGCGGCTGCAAGCCCCTGAATAACTTCCCCATCAGTTGTACGGGAAAGTTAGTTGGGGGCTGGGAAGAGGTGGCCCCGGAGCAGAGAGTGGGTGGACAGTGGGAGGTCGCTGGACCCGGATGTACAGGGCCGGCGAATTGGCCAGGAGGTGTGGGTTTTTTTTTTGATCCGGGGCACGGAAGGGGCTGTGGGGGACAAAGTTAATCCCCCGCAGCCTGACCCTGGCCTTAGGAGGTCGGGGGTCGGGCTGCGGGGAGTTAACTTTTTAGGGCAGCAGTTGGCATTGCAGCTTTTAAATGGAGCTGTGGTGCCTTGACAACAGGACGCCATGGTGCCGCAGCTCCATTTAAAAGCCCTGGCTGAGATAGCCGGGCTAGCACTGTACGTGCAGGCCGGGACTAAATCGCAGTCCCGGCCTGCACGTACAGTGCTATTCACGATTCTGATCCCGCGGGGCTGGACGTGCCCTGGGGGATCAGAATTGCGATCTCCTTTGTATGTCCGGGTCAGTATGGACAAACAAAGGAGATCTACGTTGTGAATAAATTCGGGCCCTAATTATTAGTACTACTTGGTTGGCTGTAGTCACTGCAATAACAGAGCTGAATTTGTCTGGCCACCTTTCCTCATCTCCTGCTGACTCCTTATATTTTTAAAAAAGACTAAGATCAATATGATTAGGAAAAAAAATCTTCAGAAACAAAGGTTGAAGAAATGTCTTTAAGTTTAGTAATTGGAATATGTAGCATGTTCAAAGAAGTGCATGCATTTTGGTGTAAAAAATGCTGGTTTGGGAGGTTTGGGCAGCCTTGTTGTGGTGATGGGTGAGAGAGATAACTACATACAAAGCAACAACCCCTAATGGAGAAGTTGTTTTTAGTCCTCTAAACATGAACTCTGTCAGGTATTAAATAAATAGTTGTCTAGGTATGTTTGTGAAAGAGCATTTTCGTTTGTCCCTTAGGTTAGTTTTAGAGTAGAACCTTTTCCTGAAGTTCTCTACAGCACACAGAAGTATTTTGTCTTTGTAATAAATTAATAATACATTATGAACTATGAAAAGAAATGAGTTTTTTGAATCAAGAATTAATTGTTGGACAATTTTGGCACTATTTAGTGGACAATCTTTTTTTTTTTTAATATTGATTTGGATCAAATGATGGAAATGGTACTTCACCTCTTTCAAGCAAAAATAGTGCTTGGAACAAGATTAATTTTATGCCTGAGAAAAGGGAGATTCAATCATTGCACAATGGTAACACCTAGCTGCAAATTTCAAGGACTCATAGGGCATATTCACGAATTTCCAGAAGGAGCTGTGTTCTGTACTATCTTCCTAGGACTCTTGCTGTGATGGGCAAGCTAGGGAAATTGAAAGAGGAGTTATATAATATAAGAAATAATGTGTGTGAAATACGATGAAGATTTATGGTGGTGTAGTCCAGTAGAAACTGTTTAAGCCCCTGTTTAAGAAATGATTATGCGGTCATAACAAGATATACATCTTTTATTCCAAAACATTAGAGAAAGAGACAGATAGTTGACAGACAGACAGAAGACGGCGGGAAAGAGAAGACAGAGTGACAAGTATCATACAGTATCACAATAATATAAGAAGGGAAGGAAAACAAAGATAAAGATACTGCAACCTCTTGATTTCACCCCATTATACAGTAGAGTAAAGCATACCAGAAGCTACTTTTGATACTACTGTAAATAGGAAAAAAAAAGATAAAAAATATAAACATTCATAAATTCACAGAATTCTTGTTATATATTATATAAAGACCAAATCTTTTCTGCATATAGCAATATTAAATATATAGACCGATATGAATATATTAATTTGAGATTTTAGTCTATTTTTCAATTTTTCTTTGTCTCTGTGTTGATGCTATTGTGTATCTTTCCAATAAATACAGGGAAGCTTACTCTCCGACACCTCACAATACACAATTCTGGGAAACTGTAGCATATTATTATTAGTAGTACTATTAAAGGTGCTGCATGTACAATTGTACCAGTGTTTTAAGAAGGTGTTAAATGGCTTGAGTACTTTGATGGGTTTGCAGCTGATTATTTTCCAAACTATTATTCCAAAGAGTATTACACTGTATCACAGAAAGAATTGTTGTTTTTACACATTGTACATCAACTATATACATTTTCTCTACTATAATGCTTAGTTCATAATGAGTTGTGATTTATTCCCCTGTAGAATTCCAACCCCAGATGTAGTGTTAAATGATTCACCAAAAATACTTAACTTGGGAACAAATTGAACTATCATAGTTTGAGAAAGGGGGGAGGAGGAGGGGAAAAGCTGTCACATTTTAGCTGTCGAAGTACCTATTTTTTATATTTTATATACTTTTATATTTTACATGATACTTAGTCCTACCTTAAAATAAGTGTATGTTTTGTTATTTCATTAGGAGTCCTCAATGGACAGGGAATTTACTATAAGAACATAAGATATGGCATACTGGGTCAGACCAAGGTCCATCAAACCCAGGATCCTATTTCCAACAGTAGCCAATCACAGGTCACAGGTACCTAGCAGTTTCCCAAAAATAATAATGGCTTATGGACCTTTCCTTCAAACTTTTGATCCACACCTTTTTTAAACACAGCTACACTAACAGCTTTTACTACATCCTCCGGTAACGAATTTCAGAGTTTGATTATGCATTGAGTGAAAAAAACCTCATCCCAGTGTCCAATATCAATTTGTTCCTCGCTGAAAAACAGTGCCCTGTTCCTGAGCCAAATCAAAGATCCATCAAGCCCAGTATCGCATTTCCAAAGAGTAGATCCATTCCTTGTAACTTACATGCAGGCGTAAGCAGTGGATTCCCATCCTACCTTAATAACTGTTTATGGATTTTTCCTCCAGGAATTTGTCCAAACCTTTTAATTCCAACTACGCTGAGGTATGAGTACTAAAGTGCGTTAGGTTTTTGCAGCTAACAAGGCATTATCATGCTATGAGTTAGGTCCCTGCCTGAAGGAGTAGAAACTAGACAGGGTACCGGCCAGCATGATCATTTTGAATACTGTGATCAAAATAAATCCACGTTTGACTGTGAAATCTGGAGTATGCAAAAAAAAATCATATGGAAAAACAGGGAGCATGAGCGCAACTGAAAAGTCACGTTGGAATGCTCGGGCGTAGCACATAACTGGGTGTTGTGTGGCCCATTTGCCCTATCCCTCCTTACGTTTCAGTCTATAACATGCCTCATTTTACTGGCCCCGCCCCTTATTATTCATACTATCCCTTTTTTAATTTGAATCTCCCTTCGCAAACGCACACATGACATCAATAATCTGGGTAAAGAGATGGCCTAAATGTTGATGCTAACACGAAGACACAAAACCAAAAAGGAGACTCCATTGTCATATTCCATGAGAAACCGATTAATCTTTCTGACCCTTTCATCTCATTTTATGTATCTTTCAGGAGAGGCCATTATGCTTATGAGCTCATCATTCTGTGCAGGGTCTCTTAAGTTTATCTATGCTCTCTCCTTATAGGGAGGAGTAGGCACCACACACCTGACAACCAGGTTACATGGAAACACAGAGATCAGCACAGGGAGACGTCCACCGGTCTGCCAGTTTATAAGGATATGCTTCTATTTGCAAATGATATGTAAGAAGTAGCATTGCTATTTCCATCATTTGTATCACTTTCCATTTGAAAAGCGTAAACCACCTGATGAGATTTTGTTATGTAGTTTTATATAATTTTGGAGTCATTTTTATGCAGTTGTTTTCTTCTGGGGTTCCTACCACCCAATCCAACCAATAAAAATAAAATCAGTTGGACCTTGTGTCCTCACACAGGCCCCACCACCCACCCAATATTTGTAAAAGGTACACAGCTCCAGGCATCCCATCCCACCACCATCACGTCTGACCCCCTTTCTGGAGTCACTAGATCCCCTCACATTACCCCTTTCCTGCTTCCCACTTGATAGCTAGCATTGCTCCGATCCTATCTAGCTACATTGGATGAAGACCTAGTTTTGGTAGCTGTTTAGATCAGCGTCGATTATTCAACATTGCATGCAAGAACAGCATAAATTTGATGAATTGCAATGGCAAGTGATCAATCATGTTGTTTATGTTTATTTTGTTTGCTTACTCGCCCTTCACATATGCAGCAAGGCAGGGCACAAAATTAAAAACAAAAATAGAAAAAGACTGAAAAAGGAAAAGGAACTCCATAAAATCATAGGACAGTTAAAAACACTCATACCAGGATGGAGCTAGAAGAGGATAGTAAAGGGTCAGGGAATAGGTAAGCCAAGTGCAGTAGTAAATAAATGTGTCTTGAGAAGGGCTTTAAATTTATAATAAGAAGGTTCTAGTCTGAGGGCTGGAGGGAAGGGGATTCTAGGAGGCTGGAGCTAAGAAATAGAATGCAGAGGATCGGGTGGATGATAACCAAGCTTGGGAGGCAGAGGGAAGATGTACTCGATTAGCGCATATTGTATGGAGAGCCCTGTGTGAGGAATGGAGAAGCAAGGAGTCAGCAAGATAGCAAGGAAAGTCAGTGAAGTGTGCTTTGGACCAGAGTGAGTAATTTGTATTGAAGACAAAGCTTTACTGGAAGCCAGTAGTAGTGAATGAGGAGCAGAGTGCTATGTTCATGAGAGGAAGCGTAGGCAAGGATACGGACTGCTGTATTTTGGATGAGTTGGATTCCAATGCAATTAATATTGAGGAAGACCAAGAGCACAGTGTTGCAATAGACTATACCAAGCATGAGGAGCAGGGCAAGCAAAGAGGAAAGGATGGACATCACGATGAAGGGGGAAAAAATGATGAATCAGGGAAGAGAGGTGAGCCGGGAAGGATAGGGTGGGATCAAGAATGATGCCAAGGTACCAAAGAGAATTTACAAGTGGACTGGCTGAACCAGAGATGGAAGGAGCTAGAATGGGAACAGGGCTACCAAACCTAAACCAGAGTATTGCAGACTTAGTGTGGTTCAAAAGAAGAAAATTGATAGATAACCATGCTGAGACACTGGATAAACAGGAGTTGAGAGGGGAGAGGTTGGGAGTAACTGGACTGTCATCTGCATAGTAGTGTGCAGCAATTCCATGTTGCTGTATCAGAAGGTCCAAAGGGATCAGATATACATTAAATAGAAGAGGGGAGAGTACAGAACACTGGGGGACACCACAAAGTAGGGGCAAGGAAGATCCATAGACAGAGACCGAAAAAGAGCACTGAGCAAGAAAGAAATGAAACCACTGGTGAACTGTGCCCTGGAGACCAAAGTCACGTAACCTGGAAAGAAGTGTAATGTGATGAACAAGGTCAAAATCTGAGGACAAATCAAAAGAAACAATCACCAAGATGTTACCCCTATTGTATGACTGGTGACATTCGATAGGAAAAGACACAAGAACAGTCTCCATGCTGTGTCTGGATCGAAAGCCTGATTGACATGGATGAAGAGCATGAATGGATCTAGATAGGATAAAAGCTGTGTGAAAACCAATTTCTCAAGTATTTTAGAAAGAAAAGGTAGAGTAGATACGGGGTGATAGCTGGAAGGGGCAGATGAATCTAAGGATGCAGCTTTCAGAATAGGATGAGCTGTGGCATGTTTCCAGGCTGATAGAAAGATACAGGATGAAAGACTAGTGTTGAACACAGGTGGAATCGGAGGAAGAAGAGCAATGGAGGGAGTGGGGAGCCAGGACAATGGGATTGGATCAGCAGGTGAGGTGGTCTTCTGAGATGAATTAACAATGTTCATGACTTCAATAGATGAGACTAAGGAAAAAGATGACCATGAATGAGGAAAAGAGAGGATGGGAGGGAGGTCAGTAGTGATCTGGTCAGGCAGGTCAAGGGAGGGAGAGCAGGAGGAGGAAAGGGGAGAGAGGAGGGGGAAGGCAATTTGCAAACTTAGACCTAAGAGAAGAATCCTTATTGCTGAAATAATCAGGAAAAACGGGCATCTCCTAAGCTGCTCATCACAGACAGTAGTGTACCAGTGCACACCAGACATAAATATCAATGAGGAATGACTGCTGCTGCAACCTAGACCATAGACCAGTCCTCCATATGCCCTGAAAAGTACTAGATAAGCCCAGTAGACCGCAATATTGTATACAGGAATGAAAATATGAACATGTGTGTCAGGACATAATTTGCATCAAATGGTACCTGGCATTAGGAACCTTCCCCAGTGAGATCTGCCCTAGTCAGCTCTACAAACATGCCTTAAACTTTAAGGGATGTACCATCACCTAGTCCACATAACCCCGAACACACTTGCAGGTCCCAAAAGGAGGTATAGGATTGCTCAGCAACAAATGTATGGCCCTGTCTGTGCCTCTGGTCTATAAGTTCACACATTTCACTGCTCTGCACAACTATTCCCCTCTTATCCCTCTCTACTCCCTATCTGTGAGCAACACTCCTCTTCCAGATTCCTTCTATCTGTGCCCCCCCCCCCCCCTTCTACTGCCAAATCTGGACGTTGCTCTCTTCACTGTGTCGCTCCATATAATTGGAGCAAACTACCAGAATTTGTATGTCTTGCTTCATCTCTGACCCCTCTCAGATCCAGGCTGGGGACTTACCTCATCGGTGCTGCTGTTGGATCATATCCGCCTGAGCTCCCTTGTGTTTCCTGACCATTCCCCCTGGATGTATCCTGTTCCCAGCAGCTCTGTTGTCTGTCTCAACTAGATAGTCCCTTCTCAGTGGAGCTTACTATCTGTTACATGTGTCTGTGCAGCATAGGTTCCCTATGGCAAAATGTCACTAGATACCCCTGTCAATACTAGGGACCCTCAGAATAAGGGCATTCAGATGCGCAAACAGCACTAATACCTATGCAACGCACCGCCATTGGTCCCACAAAATGTACATTATGGGAATGCATTAGTGCTGTTTGCACTGTTGAGTGCCTGTATTCTGAGGGTCCCTTATCTGTGACAGGGCCTATGTTTTGCATGTCAGTATACCGATCCCTCTCTGACTTAGACCACCAATTCCAATGCCACCTGCTGATGTGGTCATCCATATGGTCCAGGTACTGGCCAGGCTTTCCTGTCATCCCTGATTTGCAGATGAGCACACCAGATCCCCCCCCCCCCCCGTGCACCCCGCAAACCACTCACACACATGCTCTCACTTTCTATCATGTCATCATGAATCTGCCCATAAGATGCACCGACCCTATACATAAAAGCTATGACATCACGTAATCACATGGGGTACCAGGACTACAAATATGATCTCCGTTTCTCACCCAAAAAATGAATTCTTTTCCTGCTCACACCCATACTATCCCTGCATTGGCAGTCCCATTGGTCTGAACATGGGTATTGTTAGGGTACTATAGACTGACTCCTTTAGCACAAACAGCAGATTGATGCATAGCCTGAAAAAGCTCTATTGCTCTTCCTGATATATCTTTATGTGTGTCTAGAGATGTTTCATTAACTTACAACATTCCCTCACCTCTTCTCCCTGTACTTTATCCTGCATCTTATATTTTTCCAGGCTGCAGACACACCAGTTCATGCCATACTTGTCACAACCATTCATATATATGGGAAGCATTGCAAAGCACAGCAGAATATTTTCTAAGTCCTGACCTTATTAAATGTTTCAGCAGGACTAACATGGACATTTCTGGGAATCACTTAATACGTCCACAGGCCTGGACACGTTTTGTATGTCTCCGCGGCAGACCATGCTCCCGCCACGCCCTCTCCCGCCCATGTTCTGAGATCCTGTTCTAGTGCCATGAACATGCATGTCAGCAGTGTTTTGGAATACAGTTGGGGATGTTTTTGGCACATAAACATCCCTGCCACACATACAAAACCCTTATTTGTGTTCTGGAATTAACTCCTTACTGTATGCATATGCATGGTGGGATGCACAGGACAGCTTTTGGGCGGCCTAGTGGAAAGGCTGCTGGATCAAATTCTTGAAAGATATAACAATTAATTTTTTTGGAAATATGAAAAGAGGACGTTTTTGAGCCTGGCCTGGTCAAGATTCTAGTGTTTCTGGCATTTCCCTTACGTTCTCTACATTTTATACCTATTCTTTACTTTGTCTCACCCAGAAGGCATGATTTCTTATTCATTAGGCAGTTAATTTATTTTTATGCAGGCTCTCCCTTAGGTTGTGTGGCTTGCACCCTAGAACAGGGTGCTGGCTCAGTTGGGAGCATCAAAATTAGGATCACTGGAACCAACATAGAAATAATGATAGGAAAGCCGTATGGGAGGAGGAGAGGGGCCACTGCGGGTCCTCATGCTGATGAATGCTTTTGTTCCTACCCTAAGGTTTGGGCGGTGTACCCTCTGTTATCCTTAGTGGAAGAGTAGCCTAGTGATGACCAGAAACTAGGGTTCAAATCCCACTAACACTCCTTCTGGCCTTAGACAAGTCACTTAACCCTCAATTGCTTCAGGTTCAAACTTAGATTGTAAGCCCTCCAGGAACAGGAAAATACTTATGGAACCTGATTATAATTGGCCTTGAACTTCTAATGGAAAGGCATGAGCGATGAGGAATACCACTAAATAAATCTCCAGCACCCATTTCACTCCACCAGTGCTAAGTCTAGACCTGCCTTTCTGAATCTCCTCTAAAAACTCATCTTTTTTCTCTCTTCTTTCCCCAGTCCATTTTACTGCAAAATCTATGTGTTATTTACCCATAGTCTTTGCACCAAAATTTCAAAGAAAAATTAAATTCTTTATGTGCTGTCAATTTGAAACTTGTTACTGTACACAGGTGCACCTGCCTTTTGTGCGGGGACATTTTTCATGCTAAATAACACAAATGTGAAAATACAATCCACCTTGCAGCATGCAGTGACATTTGCTGTGTAGGATTCAATAAATGTGCTAAATATTACTGCAACATTTACCTTAATCAAAGTTAATGTACTCCCCCATTTTGGGTTACATAAGAACATAAAATATGCCACATTGGGTCAGACCAAGATCCATCAAGCCCAATATCCTGTTTCAAACAGTGGCCAATCCAGGTCACAAGTGCCTGGCAGGTTCCCAAAAGGTAGAAAGGGGCAAGCAGTGGATTTCCCCAGTCCACTTTAATAATGGTTTATGGACTTTTCCTCCAGGAACTTGTCCAATCCTCTTTTAAGCACAGCTTTTACTAACATCCTCCAGCAATGAATTCCAGGGTTTGATTACGCCTTGACTGAAAAATATTTTCTCTGATTAGTCTTAAATGGGCTACTTTGTAGCTTCATTACATGTCCTCTAGTCTTTCTGCTTTTTGAAGAACAAAAGAACTGATCTACATTTACCCGTTTCATTCCCTTCATTACTTTATTGACCTTTATCATATCTCTCCTCAGCTGTCTTTTTTCCAAATTGAAGAGCCCTAACCTTTTAAGCCTCTCATAGGGATATCCTTCCATTCCCTTTACCATTTTGGTGGCTCTTCTCTATACCTTTTCCAATTCTGCTATACCTTTTTAAGATATGGCGACCAGAATTACACACGATATTCAAGTTGTGGACGCAACATGGAATGATATCGAGGCATTATAATATCCTTGGTTTTATTTTCTATTCCTTTCCTTATGATTCCTAGCATCCTATTTGCTTTCCTGGCCTCCATTGTATACTGGGCGGAGGTTTTCAACATATTATCCATGATGGCGCCTAAACCCTTTTCCTCAGTGGTGTTTCCTAATATGCAAACTTGCATCGTGTAATCCTACTTTGGGTGGTGGTTTTTGTTAAGTGCCGTCGAGTCGGTGTCGACTCTTGGCGACCCTCTGGATAGTTGACCTAAACTTTGTTTGGTTGTTCTTCCCTAAATGTGAGACAGCACCTTGAATATTGTGTGTAATTCTGGTCACACTATATCTTAAAAATGATATAGCAGAATTGGAAAAGGCATAGAGAAGTTCCACCAGGATGGTAAATGGGATGGAAGGATATCCCTGTGAGGAGAGGCTTAAAAGATTAGGGTTTGTCAGCTTGGAAAAGAGATGACTGAGGGGAGATATGATAGGGGTCTATAAATTAATGAATGGAATGGAACAGGTAAATGTAGATCAGTTGTTTACGGCATAAAAAAGTAGGAAGACTAGGGTTTGATGGTCCTTGGTCTGATCCAGTATTGCATTTCTTATGTTCTTATGTTCAGGTGATTTTAATGATAGCTACCAGCTTACTAATAGTAAGTCTGTAATCTGATATTTCAGTTCTTTTAGCACTCTGCGATGTACACCATCCAGTCCAGATGATTTGCTACTCTTTTGTTTATCAAGTAGTTATAATACATCTTCCCATTTATCAATATTTCTTTCAGTTCTTCTGATACATCACCTTTAAATACCATTTCAGGCATGGGTAACTTCCCTACATCATCTTCATTAAAGATCCAAGCAAAGAATTCATTCAGTCTCTCCATTATGGCCTTGTCCTCCCTTAACGCCCCTTTTACCCCTCTATCATCTAATGGTCCAACTGAGTCTCTCACAGGCTTTTTTCCTATAAATGTACTTGAAAAAGTTTATATTATGCATTTTTGCTTCCAAGGCTGAACTGATAGTACAGCTTCCTGAAAGAATCATGGAAATGTCCATACTACTTGAAACCGAACTAGTTAACAAGGTTGTGACTTGGTCTCTTCTTAGAGTCACTTGCAAAATTTTCTGAAATGATGTAGTCTATGCCACAACAAGAGGGGCTTGCAGCCACACAATTAATAGCTCCCACCCCCATAGAAATACCACTCACATCCCTTCCCAATCTTCTTTCCCCCAACACACTGTGTCCAACAGCTTCCTCCTCTCTTTCAGCCACACTATGATTTCTCACTCACTTGTCTCCCATCCCTTAACCCTATACTCCCGTCTCCTTTCTCCTACTGTCCTCTTACTTCCTCTCTTTTCCCCACTCTCTCAGCCCCCACTCTCTGTTCTTCCCCTCCTGTTTCTGTACCCCTTCTCGTCCTGTGCTGATCTCACTCCCTATCCATCTGCTCCATCCCTTCTTGTATTCTGAAATTCCCTCATTCTGCCCAGAGCTACTTCAACTACTTATGGGACCTGGGGGAAACCTTTCCAGTGAGCTCTTCCTCATTCATAGGCCTCCCTCATCCACTGGCTCTCTCTCATGTTTGTTTGTTTATTTTATTTGATATACCGCCCTACTTTAACAATCAGAGCGGTTCACAGTTTACAATAACTCAGAAAGTAGGCTCAAGGCCAGAAAGTGAAAGGAAATTACAATCAATAATAGGACAGTGATAGTAAATAGGCATACAGGACACAGAGCAGAGTAACAATTGTAGTTGGGGGGGGGGCGGGTCAAACAAAAGGGGAGGGAAGGTCAAAGGCTAAGGAAAAAAGGTGAGTTTTAAGGTTCTATTTGAAGGTGATGTAATGGGGTTCTAACCTGAGGGAAGTGGACAGTGAGTTCCAGAGCGCAGGGCCAATGAAAAAGAACGCAGATGAGCGGGTGGACTGGAGGTGGGCGAGAGAGGGAGAAGGGAGATGAAGGCGGTTCAGATGGAATGAGTGGGGGGGATGTCTGGGGGTGTTACATGTGATGAGGGGTGCTAGTGTGGAGGGCTCTATGAACCAGAGTTAGTAGTTTGAGCTGAGAGTGAAAGGAGATGGGCAACCAGTGGAGGCGAAGAAGGAGAGGTGTTACATGGTCACGATGGGAGGAGTGTGTGATGAGCTGGGCAGCAGTATTCTGAATTCATTGTAGTCTACCTAGTTGTGACTTTGGAAGGCTGATGAGAACAGATTTAGAGAAGTCGACACGGGACATAACCAGTGATGATAGAAGAGTAGTGAGAGCAGGTGGTGTGAGAAAAGGGCGAATTGCACGAATTTGGCGAAGGAAGAAAAAGGAGGTTTTGGTGATATGTGAAATGTGTCCATGGTGCCCCCTCCCACTGCTGCCACCGGCCCTCTCTGGGATAAGCAGCAGCGGCAATATGTGAAAAAGGTGCTACAGCCCCAGAGTTACCTTCTTTTCTGGTGCTATTTCTGCTTCTGCTTCTGCCCCCTCCGATGAATCGAATATGCTGCCAATGAATTGGAAGGGGGCGAAGTATGAACAGCACCAGAAAAGAAGGTGATGCCAGGGCTGTGTTTAACTTTTTCATGTATTGCTACCACTGTACATCCCAGGGAGGGGTGGCAGTAAGAGCAATGGGCACGGGGGCAGAAGTAGGGCTGCTGTTACCCTTGGGTAGTAGGGCACCTGCGCCTCCATTGTGCTGTGGCCCGGGGCAGCTGCCTCTTTTGCCCATAGGTAAACGTTACTACGATTCTGCCCACCACCCCTCCTCCCTTCTCTTTTCTTCTTCTTTTAACCCCTTGCACTCCCACTAGTGACCAAGCCCAGAAAAAGGTCATTGGACTTGGCAGGTCCTTTCTCCTCCTACTTTTGTGATGGTGATAACTCGCCTGTTCTCCTTTTAAATTCAATAGCAGGCAGCAGTAGTAGAGCTTAAAGGGAAGGAACAGAGGATGATGGTTTAAACAGCAGAGTTGGTACTGCAGTGCAGTGACAGGACCCAGGAGGGAAGCAGTAGAGGACTCAGGGCAGCTCTGAGATGTATTAGTACTGATGTCTGGGCAGACACAGCATGCGTGGGAAAAAGCCGAGCTCAGCATCGCACTGGCACTGCAGGACCACAAGAAGAGCAAGCACCCGAAATGTCACAAAGCAGGTCCCCCTGGCCTGCATGTCACTTGATGTGCTGCACCACGGGCGGGCGGAGAGACCGCAGCTCCTAGTCTTGCCCATGCCAGAAGTTGCTATTTCTAAAGGTGTGCAGGCAAACACATTTCAGCTTATTCAGTTTCCTCTGTCATTTGAAGATTTTTAGTTTTGCTTTTCTAAGTTTGATTTCAGGGAAATTTTGTTAATTAAAAAGGGGCTGTGGCTGCTACCCAAGCAAAAATAATGACTGAAAGGTTACTAGAGTTCCAGGCAAATAAAACACCCACTCTCTAGCTCAGTATCCTGTTTCCACGACGGCCGATCCAGATCACAGCTAGGTGGCAGACTCCACATTGCTTATCCCAGGGTAAGCATTGGATTTCCCCATTCCACTTTATAATGGTTTAGTGACTTTACCTCCAGGAACTTGTCGAAACCATTTTTAAACCCAGTTACAATGACAGCTTTTAATAGATCCCCTGGCAACAAATTCCAAAGTTTGATTATACATTAAGCGTAAAATTATCAGTCTTAAATGTGCTACATTGTAGCTTCACTGCATGTCTTCTGATCTTTCTACTTTTCAAAGGAGTAAACAACCAATCTTTGTTTACCCGTTCCGCCCATTCATTATTTTATAGACCTTGATCAAATCTCCCCTCAGCCATCTTTTTTCCAAGTTGAAGTTCCCTAACCTTTTAAGTCTATCCTTGTAGGGGTATCCTTCAATCCCCTTTATAATTGTGGTGGCTCTTCATTGTATCTTTGATAATTCTGCTATATCCTTTTTAAGATATTTTGACCAGAAATGCACACAATATTCAAGGTGTGGGTGCACCATGGAGCAAGATAGAGGCATTATAATACCCTTGGTTTTATTCTCCATTCTTTTCCTTATGATTCCTAGCATTCTATTTGCTTTTGTGATCACTGCTGCACACTTGCTAGAGGTTTTCAACATATTATCCATGATGACACCAAGATCCGTTTCCTGGATGATGATTCCTAATGTGGAACCTTGCATTATGTAACCACCCTTTGCATAACTAAATGCATAACTTTACACTTGCCAACATAAAATAGCATCTGCCATTTGCACACCCAGTTTCCCAGTTTCTGAAGGTCCTCTTGCAATTCTTCACAATCCTGTTGAAAGCGTCTCAGGAAAGGGAAGAACCAGAGCTCATGCACCCCAAAGTTGCAGAATCAGTGACCACAAGGAAGCAAAAGGTAGTGGTGGTTGGTGACTCTCTTCTGAGGGGTACCAAGGCATCTATCCACAGACCAGATGATATCCTGAGAGATGCGCTCTCTTCCAGGTGCCAAAATCTGAGAAGTTACGGAGTGTTTGCCGAGACTCTTCAAACCTACTGACTATTATCTGATGTTGCTTATCCATGTTGGCACAAATGATGCTGTTGGGTATCCCTCTGAGCATATCAAAAGTGACTTCATGGTTCTGGGACAGAGCGTGAAACAGATTCGTGCAGGGTTCTGTCCTTTGTCCGATTCTTTTTAACATCTATTTAGTGATATTATGGAAGGGTTGACAGGTAAAATCTCCTGTTTGCAGATGATACCAAAATCTGCAATAGAGTAGACATCCAAGAAGGAGTAGATAACACGAGGAGGGATCCAGCTAAGCTGGAGAAATGGTCAACAATTTGGCAACTGAAATTTAGTGCTAAAAATTGCAGGGTCATGCACTTGGGCTGCAAAATTCCAAGGGCGTGCTACAATTTAGGCGTGATTGTTTCTGATGACCTTAAAGCACCTAAACAGGTAGAAAAGGCAATGGTGAAAGCCAGAAGGATGCTTGGGTGCATAGGAAGAGGAATGGCCAGCATAAAAAAGGAGGTGATAGTGCCTCTGTATAAGTCTCTGGTGCAAAGTCATTTGGAATATTGTGTGCAATTCTGGAGACCGCACCTTCAAAAGGATATAAACAGGGTGGAGTCAGTGCAGAGGGTGACTACTAAAATGTTTAATTGTCTTGGTTATAAAGCATATGAGGACAGTCTTAAAGATCTTAATATGTATACATTAGAGGAAAGGCGGGATAGAGGAGATATGATAGAGATGTTTAAATATCTCCATGGCATAAATGAACAGGAGAGCCTCTTTCAATGAAAGCAACTCCGCTATGAGGGGACATATGATGAGAGTGAAAGGGGAAAGACTCAGGAGTAATATGTGGAAATATTTCTTTATGAAAAGAGTGGTAGATGAGTGGATTAGTCTCCCAGTGGACGTAGTAGAGATAAGGACAGTATCTGAATTCAGAAAAGCATAGGACCAGCACAGAAGATCTCCAAAGGAAAAAAAGGGACTATTGAGGTTCATATGGAAGGGCAGACTGGATAGCCATGTGGTCTTCTTCTGCTATCATGTTTCTATGTATAACACTAGAAAGTGTACGCAGAGCTATACTTAAAGGAGTAAGACACAGTCCCTGCTCATCACTCTAATCAAGATTGTAATCTAGAGTATGGTAAGATGCATGTAAATAGTAACCCATTTGGAGAAACTGCCCCATAGTGAAGGAGAGAGAGAGGGGCATTAGGATCGAAAAGCAGCCTCGAAGAGGTAGCTTTTTGGCTTGGATTTGAATAGGGCCAGAGAAGGAGCCCAACGCACCGACTCAGGTAGTTTGTACCAGTCCTATGGAGCAGCAAAGGTGGAATGAATGAAGTCTGCTAGCGAAGGGCACAGGTAAGAGAGAATCTGCCAAAGAAGCAGAGTTCCCGAGGAGGAGTGTAAGATATTCAGGTCCAAACCCTTTCCAGATACTAGTGCTGAAAATCTGGTTTCAATTTTAACTCCATAGCCATAGTTTAAAAAAAAAAACACCAACTGTGAAGTCAATTAAAAAAAAACAAAGGGGCATGTATAATAAATGGCGCTCTGCTAGCATTGCTTAAGCCTCAAAACTAAAAGAGAGGGCCTGTGATAAGCTTTGGAGGTATATTTACCCATCTCCTTGCCGTTAGCACATGGCCAATATCCCATATCCCACACAGGTGCACCCAAAAAACTCATGCTAACTGCAATGCACTGTCAATGCCCGCATTATGTCCCCACTCAATTGCATGCTCGCCAGCTAGCACAGTTAAGGGGTCGATATTCAAATGGCTTAGCATGTTAGCAGGACCTGCTAACTCGCTAAACCCTGCTCTGGCCACTGAATATCACCACAGACCATCTTACAAACATGTGGTATCTACCGGGGTGGTCTGTGGGTGGAGCTGGGGCAGTCCTGGTGCCTATCTGCTTGCAGAGATATTCAGTCACTCACCGGATAGGCAAATCTCACAAAGTTAGGATAGATCAATGGCTGTCCTAACTTTGTGTTTTTTACATTGCAGTTAGTGGCTGAATATCACTGCAAGCAGATAGCAAACATGTGGGTGGCAAGACCAGATATTTGGCTCTGTTGCTGGATATCTGGTTTTAGATTCAGCACCAGCAGCCAGGCGCTTTAAAAATGCTGACTGATGCTTCTGAATATCGGCCCTAAATTTAAAACATATGCCATCCAGTAATAAAGTGCAACATTTTTTTTTTACTTTATTTTTATCAACCTATTATACTAACATGTGACATTTTATTAGCAAGCTTTCCAGTGTAGTTTACCATTTTTCATGTCCCTTGTAATGTGAAGGTCAGATCCACGGGAGACACTTTTGAGCAAAAGGATATACAGAAACCGTAAAGCCCAGGCAGAGGGAATGTGGACTTTGAGCATGTTCAAACTATCCATATTAACTCAGTTTAGCCACTTTGATTAAAGAGTTCAATCAATCACCAGCCCAAGTTGTTTATTAATCACTTCATCAAGCAGTTGATGCATTGCCAGTTTTAATGGAATCCATTTATTTTGATTTCTGCCTACTTCATCTTTCTAAAGGGTTTTCCCAATCAGCTGTGATAAAATAAAGGTGCTGGGTAGCATCTAAACGCTGGAAGGAAAGCTTGAGACCCCACTTGCACACATTCATTATCTGCACTCTGCACTGACTTAGCCAATTTATTAAGAGGGGGAAAAAGCCTGCTTGGAGTGAGTCTTTTGGTGAACCGCACGCTATAGCAGAGATAAACAGAGACCATTCATTTGCTTTCACACCTGACATCCTCATGATATATGATCCTAATAAGATTAATCTTTTCTTTCCCTTTACTTTTCCTAGCACAGTTTGAGGTCTTTTTTTTTCTCTTTTCACACCCTTCATCAACTTCACTCTCCAGCCTTGCTTAAGGTTTTTGGACAAAAGTAGATAGACCTAATTCTCCAAAAAGAGACAAATGGGATCCGTACACAGTGTTTTGTCATATCTACCTTGAGTGTGAAACAGCAAAAACCAACATGATGGAAAATAATAAAACGAGCAATAACAATAAAAGGTGAATCCTCAAACAGTAAAGCGTGGTTATGTTCGGTTTTATGCGCAATTATTTAGGGGGACTATACAATAATGAAACTCCTCTTGGAATTTTCAGTCCTGGAGGTACTTTGTACTTGCAGAAATGTCATTTACTTTTCAAAGGGAAACGCTGTGGTGTGCATGTGGATAACGTAGGCAAGAATTCTTGAAATAAACAAATTGTGTCCTGGCTATGTTTTGAATTGGAGAAAAAGAAAAGTCCAGGCAAATTAAGGTCTCTAGCTGTATAGTGCCCTCTTCCATCCATGGGCTTCATTTTTCATGCCGTCTGCAGTTAGCCAAACCTTCTCAGTAGCATACATGTTAATGTACTTTTATTTGGTCTGAGACAGGGATACATCTGCCATGAGTGGAGTGAAGTAGAGGAATAGCCTAACAGTTAGAGCACTGGCTGGGGAGTTAAGAAGCCAGGGTTCGATTCCCAATAACACTCCTTGTAGCCTTGGGCAAGTCACTTAACCCTCCATTACCAAGTTTGTTACAATGTAAACCGCTTTGACTGAAATGATAAAGCAGTATAAAAAAACTGTTTAATAAAGAAATTAGCATGCCATTAGGAAGTGCTTGGTAAATAACTTCCATAGGCATACACTAAAGCCTTTATTTGCATATGGAATTCTTTCACTTACATACATGAACATGCTGATTTTACCAGGCTTATGCTAACATTTTTCTGGACTGTTTTTCAACCATGACAGCTGCAACTAACCCTGCACTTTTGGGTAGAGAAGAGGTGGAACTAAGTATGCACTCACACTGAGGGCACAAACACACAAGGCTGCTGGAAGTTTACATAGCACAGTTTATTTATAGTAATGAAAGAAATAACCAACTCTGAACCCAAGACTATGGGGCCCTTTTACTAAAGCCCATTAGGGTGTTGCACTTAACATACATTTGGCATGAAAACTAACGTGCATTAAGTGCAACGTCTCCATGGTAACTATCAGGGATGTCATCAGCATGTTTCTTGCAGTTACCGCATGGACATGCACCCTAACACATGGCATGATTAAAGCAGGTGCACCAAATACTACCCATAAAGGTATCATTGATAGCATGTGATATATACCCTTTTGTTAACTTCACTGTGCTCTCCACACGCACACTCCACCCATTCACTTGTTCAACAGGCAATCAATGCGCAATTTAGCAACCGGTAGTGCTCCTGCCCACTTGTTACCTTATACTGCAAGTACTTACTGCCCACTAAAACACAATTTGCTTAGCGGACTTTAGTAAAAGTGTTCCTACATATAAAGAAAGGTGCAAAGGAGAAGCCAGTCCACTAGTGGGTGGTTGGTGACTCTCTTCTGAGGGGTGCTGAGGCAGCCATCTGCTGACCAGATGATGTCTTGGGAGGTGTGCTGTCTGCCAGGTGCCAAAATCCAAGATGTTACAGAGAGTTTACCTAGGCTCATCAAGTCTACTGACTATTATCTGATGCTGCTTATCTATGTTGACACAAACAATACTTTGGTATCACTCCAATTGTGTCAAACAATACTAGGTATTCCTCCAATTGTATAAAGAGTGAATTCATGGCTCTGGAAGAAAAGGTGAAGCAGATAGGTGCACAGATGGTGGTCTTCTCAATTCTCCCTATTGAGGGTAAAGGCCAAAGCACTCATCCTATAGGTGAATGCATGGCTGCATGGATGGTATCATCAAGAGCGTTTTGGTTTCCTGGACCATGGGATATTTTGCAAGGGTTGCCAAGCAGAGATAGTATCCGCCTATCCAGGAAGGGCCGGAGTGTCTTCTGCAGCAGACTGGCTAACCTACTAAAGAGGGCGTTAAACTACCTTTGTTGGGGATGGATAAAGAAAACCCCCAGATAAGTGAAAGCCCTCAGGTAATTAAAACGTTAAATACTTTTAACATGGATAAAAAGGGCAACATCTGGAAAGCGGTTTTTATTAATGCCTGTAGCATGGGAAATATCCAGCTCCTATGCATATTAATGTAGAACGTCAATGTTAGATACCTATTTTATGCTGATGACAACATGATCTACACTCCTTTCTCCATTACTGCTCCGTACTACTCCAAAATCATCAACTGCATCTCCAAGATAATCAACTGGTTACAACATAACCTAACAATCTGCATCACCAAAACTGAAATACTATGTTGTTGTTAAGTGCCGTCGAGTCGGAGTCGACTCATGGCAACCCTCTGGATAGCTATCCTAAATTGTGTTCGGTCTTGAGTCAGGGGCTCATTGTTGACAGACTGGTACCCGTAGCTGCTGTTATTGTATTGATCCATCTCATTGCTGGCCTTCCTCTTTTGTGTTGACCTTCTATCTTGCCAAGCATGATGTCTTTCTCTAATGATCTCTCTCTTCGCATGATGTGTCCAAAGTATGAAAATCGAAGTCTTGTCATCTGAGCTTCTAAAGAAAGCTTAGGTTTGATCTCCTCTAGTACCGACTGGTTTGTTCTTCGGGCAGTCCATGGTATGCAAAGTATTTGCTACCAGCACCATAATCCAAAGGCATCAATTTTCTTCCTGTCTATCTTTTTCACTGTCCAGCTTTCACATCCATATGATGTTATTGAAAATATCATGGCTTGAACAAGTCGAATCTTTGTATGGAGAGAGACATCTCTGCTCTTGAGAATCTTATCTTGGTCTTTCATAGCCATTCTGCCAAGAGCAATGCGTCATCTGATTTTTTGACTGCTTGTTGCTTCTTTATTGATAGTTGATCCAAGTAAGTTAAAGTTGTTCACGATTTCAATTTCTTCTCCTTCAACGATGAACCTGTTGATTATGCCGGTTGTCATGATCTTTGCCTTCTTTACATTAAGGTGCAGGCCCATTTTGAGACTATGTTCTTTGATTGTGAGAAGCAAATGTTTCAGATCATCTTCACTTTCAGCCAGTAATGTGGTATCATCAGCATAGCGAAGGTTGTTGATGAGTCTTCCACCAATCTTCACACCTCTGTTGTCTTCATACAATCCTGCTTCTCTGATGATTTGTTTGGCATATAAATTAAACAGGTAGGGGAAAAGCATGCAGCCTTGTCTTACACCTTTGCTTATTTTAAACCATTCTGTTTCTCCTTGTTCCGTTCGAACTGTTGCTTCTTGATCACTGTACAGATTGTGCAAGAGTACGATCACGTGTTCTGGTACACCCATGCTTCTTAATGTGGCCCAGAGTTTCTCATGGTTTACACAGTCAAAAGCCTTGCTATAGTCAATAAAGCACAAATAGATATCCTTTTGGTATTTTTTAGTCTTTTCAAGGATCCATCTCACATCCACAATGATGTGTCTCGTTCCTCGCCCTTTCCTGAACCCTGCTTGCACTTCCGGTAGTTCTTGTTCCAGGTATGGTTGTAGTCTCTTGAATAATCTTCAGTAGAATCTTGCTGGCATGTGGGATCAGAGCGATTGTGCGATAATTTCCACAGTCAGTTGGATCACCTTTCTTTAGTATTGGTATAAACACAGATCTTTTCCAGTCAGTTGGCCATGATGTTGTCTTCCATATTTCTTGGCAGAGCCTTGTAAGTACGGTAACAGCTGCATCAGATTGCTGTAATACTTCTATGGGAATTCTATCAATGCCTGGTGCTTTGTTCTTTGATAAGGCTTTCAATGCTGCTTTAACTTCTTCTTTCATCACCAATGGTTCCCGATCATAAGGTACAGGTTGAAACCCCTGTTGGTCCACTTGATCTTTATCATATAAAAACTCTATATATTCCTTCCACCTTAACTCTCGTAGCTTTAGGAAAGCCGATCTTGTTCTTCCTCTAACTATAACTGAAATACTATACATCACAAGAAACCCCAACTTTAGGCCCCCAACATCAATCATCTTAGGAAATGTTAACATCCAAGTCAAATCAGAAATCAAATACTTGCAAATCACACTGGACCAAAACTAAGCTTCCAAGCCCAAATTAAAAGCACCACCAACTCCATGTACTATGTTATCAACCTTAAAAAACCTATGCCCCCTCCTGGATGCAAAAGATTTTCTCTCAGTCTGCCAAGCCATAATCACCCTCTTCCCCCCACACACACTTGATTACTGCTTTCAATCTACCAAGGACTACCTAAACATGTACTACACCCCTTGCAATTAGCATGACTCATCCAAAAAGCTTCACAACTGACATGTATCACACCAATGTTGAAGCAAATATCTTGGTTCCCTGTCACCTCAAGAATCACATACAAAGTTAGCATTGAATCTTCAAAGGAAGTTAGCCTACCATATACAGCTACCGCTTTGCACAGTGTCTGATGATCATAATGCAGCAATTGTACAATTTATCTATCTTTGTAGAGTATGATCCCCCACAAGGAACTGATACTAACACTTGTAATCACTGCTCACCCATTACCTGAATATCGCTATTTCCCATCTGTACCAAATACTTGCATATCACTGTCTAAGTCTCCATAAGTATATTATCTGACCCTCCAAAAGGAGTTAGTTTACAATCCAACTCACTGCATACCCCGCGTATTACAACAATGGAGTACAGGAAAGCAATAACTTGTGCACTCTACTTCATACTACTAGCATGTACAATATCTAACACCTTCCCTCTTCAGCATTAATCAATCCAGCCCTGCCCTATCCCCATCATCCAAAGCTGTCCCAGACACAACCTAAACAATACTATAGAAGCACATACCACAAGAGACTCTACACAGGTAATAATAGGACCCACCAAAGACTAATCCACATCAACCTAACGATCAATAACCAGGTCCAAAACATACCAGACATGCTTATTCCAGTTAAATTCATCCCAATTAATGCTAGGTCCATCAGGAATAAAATCCCTGTGATTATCGATCTGGTTAAAGATGAAAGCCCTGACATACTATGTGTCACAGAAACCTGGCTAATTGACTCAGCGTACTAATAAACCAACTAAATATAGATGGAAACAACCTTTTCAACTGCCCCAGAGACTCCAAATGAGGTGGGGGATATCCTCACAATAAGCAAACTTGAACTAAAGGCCTCTCCAAGCATATGCAACAACATAGACAGGATGGATATAATTTGTCAGACGGCTGCCTGGGTGAGAATCTTCACAGTCTTGACAATGCATATATTTATATGATTTTTGCAAGGTATTGTGGGTAATGTAGTTCATTCACACCAAACACAGTCTTTCTATTTCCTCTCTAGGGCCTCCTCCCGCAGACATATGGTCGCCATATTCTTTGGGGGTTTTGCTTCTTCTCTAAGATACTTTGGTACATACTTTTCAATATGGGGTGTATTAGCCAGAATACTCGGTGATTATGTCATTGTTGCACAGATCCTGATTATGTTGTATGTTTTCAAGCGCCCTTACCTAAAATGTCTATTACTGATTGATGGCACCATGTAAGATTTTCTCATTGAACGTAAAAGGAATCAATAATCCGATAAAACGGAAGAAAATCCTAAGCTACCTAAGTCAGGAAGCTGCGGATCTGATTTTTCTCCAAGAAACGCATTTAAATTCGAAGGAAACTCTTAAACTCAATATTAAACCTTACATGGTGGCCGCCTATTCCCCAGCCGTTTCTAAGAAATGTGGGGTTTGCCATACTGGTTAGGAAATCTTTGCATGCTACTATTATTGCGACTAGCTCAGATACAGAAGGTAGATGGTCCAGAGTTCACCTCAAGATAGGTAGCCTTGAAGTTACATGTATATGCCTTTACGCTCCTAATGTGGATGACCCTGCCTTTTTTGCTACCATTGCTCAGGTTGCGCAGGCCTCTGCTAATACTTCATTGATAATTGGGGGGGATTTCAATCTAGTCCTTGATCCCCTGATTGACAAACAGCCGCCTAGGACAAGTGGTCCCCCCAAGAGTCACACCACGCTTACCTCCCTGATCAAAGATCTTGCTTTAGTTGATCTATGGAGGTTACTACACCCCAATGAGCTTGACTTCACCTTCTTCTCTTCCCCTCATAAATCCCAGTCTCGCATAGACTTCTTTCTAATATCAAAACTGTTAGTTCCCCAGGTGGACACTGCAAAGATTCACTCCCAACATATTTCAGATCATGCTGCCATTTCCTTTCAATTACACACTACTGCACCCCAAGGGAATTCGGGGGCCTGGTTCTTTGATAGAGCCCTGTTAACTCAGCCAGAGTTCCAGTTAGAAATTCGAGCAGCCATACAGGATTACTTCCATTTTAATCTACCCCAGGATACTGCGAATTGGGCTTGGTGGGAGGGCTTCAAAGCGGCCATTCGAGCAACGATCACTAGCTATCAAATCCGCCTGCGAAAACAACGCAAACAGCAGCTACTCATACTAGACCAACAAATAAAAGCAGGCGAATGAGTTCTAACTTCACGTACTGATCCATGTGTATTAATTCGATTACAGCGTCTCCGTTTTCAATATAATTCAATCCTCTCAACTGCAGCTTCTAAGAGTATTGAGCTTCAGCGAGGGACATATTATCGTGAAAATAACCGAGCCGGTCGACTCTTAGCCAACGCCTTGAAAGGTCAAAAAGAAGCCAAACGCGTAGCGGCCCTTCGAGCTCCACAGGGAGGGGGCATAGTGACCACAGACTCCGACATTGTAGAGCTCTTTCGGGATTTCTATACCCGCCTATATCAATCTGAATGTGAGTTCTCGTCAGAGACATTCGAGCGATTGCTTTCTGGCATTCAGCGGCCGACCCTCTCTGAAGATGATAGGGATGCGATGGATGAACCCTTCTCTACTTCAGAGATCCAATCTGCCCTAAAACGAACAGCCTCGGGCCGTGCCGCAGGGCCCGATGGTCTCCCGACCGAATTCTACAGAACGTTCAGTGCAGATTTAGTTCCCTATTTAAAACTCTATTTTACTGCCCTTGCGGTAGATATATCCTCTTTGGGATCCTTTTCTGCAGCTAATGTGGTAGTATTTGAGAAAGAAGGCAGAGACCCGCTACTAACCGCCAACTACCGTCCAATCTCCCTACTTAATGCCGATTATAAGATCTTCGCAACGATCTTGGCCACCCGGCTATCTGACAGGATGGCCACCCTAATTCACCCCGACCAATGCGGTTTTATACCCGGCAGATCAACTGCTGACAATGCTCGGACCTTGTGCCATGTGCTATCCAGTGCTGCCAATCTAGATCATCCATGGGTGGGTCTTTCCCTGGATGCCGAAAAAGCCTTTGACCGCCTAGAATGGCCCTTCTTATTTGCAGTTCTCCGATGGTATGGCTTTGGGGAGGGCTTCCTCCGATATCTCCAAGTCATGTATACTCAACCCGTCGCCAGTATTTGTGTAAATGCCATCAAGTCTCAGCCATTTAATCTCCAAAGAGGCACGCGTCAAGGTTGCCCCCTATCACCAATGCTCTTTGATCTAGCTCTTGAACCCCTAGCCCTCCTTATTAGACAGTCCGCACGTATTCGAGGTGTCCCCTTCAGTCATAGGGAGATTAAACTCTCTGCATATGCAGATGACCTTATGCTTTTCGTATCCCTCGATTCGGTTCCAGCTGTCTTGGATCTGATTGACGGATACTCACAATTATCGGGCTATAAAATTAACTGGACCAAATCTGTAGCATTCCCACTGAACCGCTGGGTACATGAGGCTGACATGCAGGCCTTTCCCTTCCTTTGGCAATCCCGCATGGTGAAGTATCTCGGGGTCCATTACTGTTCTCCTTTAGAAGACACTATCAGTTTTAATGCCAAAGAGGTAGTCTCCAAAGTCCGTGAGCTCACGAATCGTTGGTCTCCCTTATCTCTTACATGGTGGGGCCGCTTAGAAACTGTGAAAATGATGATAGTCCCCAAAGTGAACTACATTTTAGAAATGCTGCCATGCTTACTCCCGCTACATACTTATAAAGATATTGAGGGCCTTCTCGTCCGTTATCTCTGGCAGGGCAAGCCACCAAGGATAGCTAAACAAAAACTACAGTCTGCGAAGGAAAGAGGGGGTACCAGATTTCCTGATTTTCTTAGATATCATCAAGCCTTCCTACTTAAGCAAGGTGCCCGATGGCTAGATGCCTCAACAGACAGCAGACCAGTTTGGCTTGACATAGAAGAGGAGCTTAGTAGCCCAATTCCGTTGACCCATCTCCCCGGTATGTCCTATCAAGTAGACACCCGCCATCCACCAATGATTGTCGATACTCTTGCGGCCTTTAACACTCTCATTCTATCACTGGGCCCGAACGTATGTCCTCAGGACGGACTCCCGCTATGGAATAACCCCAGAATTCAAGTCCTAAATAGAACGATAGCATGGAAACCCTGGTACTCAAGGGGGATCTGGACACCCCAACAGCTTTTCTCTGCAGCTCGTTGGAAAACCTTTTCTGATTTACAAAAGGAATTTGCGTTACCAGCGAAACACTACTTTCAACTGATGCAGCTTCAACACTGCCTCAAAAGTGCTCGAATCATGCCGCCCTCTGCCCCTACTGAGGACGGGCTATTAGAGATAGTTCACTCTATTAGTAGTACACATGGGGTAGCCTCTAACTTTTATAAAATATTATGTCAGGGTACAGACACGGCCACTTTTAGAGCCCAACAAGCCTGGTAGTGCGAACTGCAAACCACTTTAACCCCTGTGCAATGGAGCGTTTTCTGGAGCAAAGTAGTGCGGGTTTCCCGGTCTGCCTCTGTTACCCAAACTCTCTTCTTTTTTGCACACAGATGCTTTTATACCCCAGAAAAAATAGCCAAATGGAACACAAATGCTAGGGACCAGTGTTGGTCTTGCCATACTGCTGTGGGAACCTTCGCTCATGTTATTTATGAATGTCCTCAACTACAGGTTTATTGGGGCGGGTCTGGGGTTGTATTCAATTTATCTTACACCTTCACGAACCTCTCTCTTGGAAGATCGTGGGACTCCGCTCTGTGGCGGAGGTCCCCTCTCTTCCTAAGAAGGGTCGCTTTCTCCTTGATTTCATGCTGGGTATAGCCATATGCTTAATCACGAGGAATTGGAAGGATAGCTCTCGACTTACTGTCAATGAATGGTGGAACCTCGTCTGCTTATATAGTAAATATGAGCAGATACCTCGGAGAGCTATTCCCCATGCCCAACCTCACTCTCGCTTGTCTAAATGGCAGATGCTTAATTATTATGTACAATCTGCTCATTGCTCCAACATGCCTGTATAATGTGCACTCATCATGTTTCAGATCACCGTTAGGTTTCGTAACACAATAATGTAAGTACACGCCCGCTTCGGGAATGATTAGTTTTCTAGAGAAGAAGCAGGGGGAGGGGGGTGGCAGGGGTTTACTTTGGTGTATGTATTACACTTTATGTATCTGTCTTTTAGCTGTATGTCTTCCTTTTCCTTTGTTGTTATAAAACGAAAATAAAGAATTAAAAAAAAAAAAATAAGATCATAGCTCCATCGGAGACAAAAAGACAATCTACTACTACTTGTTTATTAGTGCTAGAAGGTATATGCAGCACTGTACAGCCACATTTAAAAGATGGTTCCTGCTCATCAGAGCTTACAAACTAATCAAGACAGACAATAGAATACTTGAGAAGAAGGGTGCAAATAAGGAAAGGAAGGAAAGCAAGGCATCAGGATCCAAAAGCAGCCTCAAAGAGGTGAGCCTTTAGCATGGATTTGAAAAGGGGCAGAGATGAAGCCTGACGTACAGATTCAGGTAGTTTGTTCAGGCATAAGGAACAGCAAAGGTGAAAGGATCGAAGTCTGGAGCTGGCAGAGAAAGAAATGGGCATAGAGAGAAGCAAGCCAGTAGAAGAGCAGAGTTCACGAGGAGGGGTGTGGGAACAGAAGAGAGAGGAAAGGTAGTGACGAGCAGTAGACCAAAGAGAAAGTCTGAGGTGAATTAATAGGGGCAGCCATCACTAGGAAAACCACAACAGAAATCAAAGATTGAATAGTTTGCACCTTAAAATGAAAAAGAGACACAAACTGTTCTGCAGAAAGAGCATCTGATGGCAAAGACCCCAAAGAATGATGATCCCTCGAGACGGATTAACATTTCCAGAAATATGCCGAGAAAATAATGACTTCTTTGCAGTAGCCAAATGAGCGGCATAAATTCAAGCAGCAGCCTTAAACTGACTCAAAAGAGCAGAGCATTTGTGTTTTCTCCATACCCTTTAAGCTTGATGTAATTGCTGCCTCAAAAGCCGTAAACTCTCATGATACCAGGGATTTACCTTCCGCCACTGCAAGACTTAGCACTTCAACGGAGCCACCGAGTCAAGCGCATGTGAAAGAGAATCATCCCAACAGGCTGCTTGTTTTTGCAGAGGTAAATCCAAGAAGTCCGATGGAAATGAACATTCCTGCAGAAAAACCTCAAAGTCTACGTCACGTAACAATCAAGTTCAAACAACAGATGGAACCACAGAAGCAGAAGTAAAAGAAGAAGAAAAAGAAAAATGAACCCAAGAATGGTCTGACCATGGTAAAACCAACGAAGAAATGGATGCAAGTGTAGCCTGAAGCATCCTAGGAGTAAAATAAGGTCAAGAATATGACCCACAGAGTGTGGGGAACAGTCACCCATCGTGTCAAACCAGCGTCTGCCAAAAGGGATAACAAATTCCTTATCCCTAGCAGTCTGAGGATTATCGACACGCACTTAAGACTTGCAAGAGGATTAATGAACTTACGGTGTGAAAAAATGCCGACTGTACTTTCCTTCCTTTGGAAACCCTTACATGTCTGGAGAGCGGGGACTGAAAACACATGATCAAGTGTAGTCTCCTTAGAGTAGCAGGGGCTGTGGGGCTGCATGAGGCATCTTTATAACTAGTGGCATCTATATATTGATGTCTGTATTGAGATAGTGTGTGGTGTAGAGGTGTGGAATATCTGTGTGTGTGGGAGGGTGGGGTGCCTTTTTGTTTATGCATGTGTGGTGTAGCAGTTGGGGAGCCGGTGTGTGTAGGTGTGGTTTGGGGTTAGGGTGTCTGGGTATGTGTGCCTGTGTGTGTGTGCAGTGCATGTTTGGGGGGGGTTGCGTATGTTTGGAGGGGTATGTGGTATGGTGCCTATGTGTTTGTGTGGTGTGGCAGGTGCAGAGCCCGTTTGTATATGTGTGATTCAGGGTTTGGGTGTCCGAGTATGTATGTGGAACAGGGGCAAGGTGCCTGTGTGTGTTTGTGGGGTTATGGTATGTTGGGGGGGGGTAGTATAGAGGTGGGGTATGTGGCCTGCTTCATTCTGTCTTCACAGGCATAGTTTTGTTTACACAAATGCAACCAAAGCTATGCATACAGACAGACAAACAGATTGAGCCTCAGCAATAGGCAATTTCACCTGATGCCTCGAAAGGAAGAGTTGGAAACACCCTGCTTTAAAGGGAAAAGACAAGGAAATACTTACAGTATAGGGGAGCAATAATAGCTAAAGAACTTCATCTGGCGAAACAACTGATGTCACACTTGGCTGGGAAGCCAAAACTCCAGAGGCTTCTTTTGTAGACACAAATCTCTTAAGCTCTTAAGATCTTCAGGATCCAGGAAAACAAAACTTTTTCTTTGAAACTTCATATGAAACTTGTAGAGAAATTGTAAGAAAAATGTTGCTCCCAGGGTCACTACACTGAAATGTAGGGCTGAAAAAGACCTGCGTCTCACCTCAGTTGCCTAGAAAAATCAGGAAATGCAAACACTCACTGACCCATGAACTTCAAATCACTGTAATGAAAAATAATCTCAACACCCAGTTCCTGTCTGGCTCTAAGGCAAAAGTCGCTATCAAAGTTGAAATTCCTGATGTTATAGGCTGAGAGTTTTCTAGAAAGTTTGTCATATCTAACAATCAGCAGATAAATCTTTATTCTTATTTCTCTCATCCTCAGGTCTTCCAGAGTCAATATAAAATGCTCTAGACAATGATCTTAGAACTTGCAACACTTCCTTTAGGTATTTCCTAACCATTTGGAAAAGGTTTTAGAAGAAACGGTAAACGGCGATTTGATTTTCCCAGGATTCCAGTTTATAGCTATAAGCTTCTTTATACGCAATTAAGACAATACTAGCTGCATTCAGCTCTTCCACGGGTTGTTGCAGATACCCAAGCCTCTGATCATGGAGGCCCATCTCCATCTCTTGAACTTTACACTCTTACAGCTTCAGCCAGCTTGACCTTTCCAAGATCTAAATTACGACCCACAGCTCCACAACTCATACTGCTAATCTTTGCTGATAAATTATGACAGGGAAAGACTCTTCCATCATTAACTTAGTGCACCAGTCAAGCTAGATCCTTCCATGATCACAGTAAAAGGAATAACCACCGTCATCGCTGGAGTTCTGCCACTAGCTTTTGATGCAAAGTCTCCATTGATGAATGCAACCTTCTTGGTGCAGGGTATTTGGGGAGTCTCGCGGCACTCTGGACTAAATGAGAACTCTGCATTCTCAATGGGACAGGGCTTTCCAGTGTTCTGTCCCTGCAACAGAGTGCAAGCTCTAGCTGTGGGGGGCACAGAGGTATCCTGAGTCAGCTGAGCCAACAGAATAAATGCAGCAGCACTTCCCCACAGGGCACACAAAACTGGTGAGTCAGTTTCCGAGGTCACTGGAGCTCACACGCCACACGAACTCCAGCCACCATTTTGCTCCTTCCTTTGTGCTGATATCTAGATGTTGCAAAGTTGCTTACCATGTTGAGTACTTATGCATAATAAATAAATATATGCAAAATAATGCATTAGTGCATACTCTGCTGTTTTTAGTATGCATGAGAGGTATAGTTTAACTTTCTTTCTAGCCAGTGGCCCATATCCATGTGTAGTATCAATCCTATTCTTTACCCTCCATAAGAAGAGCAAACCAGTTGTTGTTGTCCCGTCCCCCCCCCCACCACCACCACCCCCTTAGCTCCAGACCCTCTCTTATTTGCACAGGACCCTGCTTCCTCTATTTCAAAACAGTGTGGTTCTGCGAGGTGGGTCAAGGGCCAGAGAGCCTGATTGCTGATTAGGGCCCACAAGTTCATAACTGTAATCATATTCTAAGAAGGGGTGAAGGAAGGGGTGACTGATCCATCGGAGTGAAGTTTCCCTATGCTAATTGGTCATTATCACTCAGCCAATTTCTAGCCTAGTTTGCTGCATTAGGAGTCGCTCCAAGGCTACTTGGATTATTTTTGAGTTACATGTGAGGATAAAAATTCCTACTAAAGTGCCGCATCCAGTGCTTATTCCTGATCTAATTCCGTGGTCTCCTGCTCCAGTAAATTGATGAAATTTATTTGGCACAATTTCCCGCTAGATTCTGTAAGTTGCTAGGTTTAAGATACTTCCTTATCCTTTCCATTAGTAGTAGATCAGTTTACCCTATGCGCGTGAGGTAAATACCAACCTCTTTCCTAATTCATTCTTTTTGTTAACACAGTAGTTTTCTCCTACTCCTTCATATTAATTCATCTATTTATTTCACCTGATTACTTGCATCCCACTCAGTCAAAACCAGGATTCGGATATGATGTTATGAGCTTTCATTCACAGCTGTTCAAGGATTGTTCTCAAATTTTATATCCCCTCCTCACTCACTGCATCCAATCATTGTAGCAATATTAGTGGGCCAGAGGCCATGCCCAAAGGCTTCTTCTAGATCCCTGAAATCAGAGCCCAAACTCTAGCCATTAGTTGTTACCATTGCATAAGGACTAGGATCTTATCCCCCCTCCTCCCCCCAAGAACTGTAAATGCTACCTCAGCGGCCTCCTCAACTCACCTGGGGAGAGAAATAGCAGCTTCCAAATAGTTTCTGTAGACATTGCTGTAAACTGTTTGAATACATGGAGTGTTCGAGGAAATATAGCAAGTGGACAAATGAAATCCCAACCATCCCCGGTAATGCCTATCCATTTTTCTCAAAAGGTAGACGTTAGGCTTTATGAGTGTTATGTCTGTCTGCCCTTTGGTAATCTCATAAGCAGGGCCAGCCCAACCATTAAGGAAGGCTGGCAGTTAGCATTTCTCAAGCAGCTGGCCATTGAAACTGAAACCGGATATTCAGTGCTAAAAATCCACTTTCTCTGGTGATTGGAGCTGCTAGCTGGTTGCGGTAATATTCAGCTACTAACCAGAAAGCAAGATCGGCATAATGTTAGAGCAGCTATGGACCTGTCCTAACTGTATGCGGTTTGCCAATCTGGTTAGTGGATGAATATCGCTGCTAACAGGTTAGCAATTCCAGTCACCGGCGAAACCAGATATTCAGCAATGGGACTGCCCCAGCACTAACTAAAATGCGCCGCAGCAATTAGAAGCATGGCCCAATTAATGCCACTGACTATCCCTCTCTGCAGGGTTTGTCGGGTCAGCTTTGAATATCAGCCCGATGCTGTCCAATTAACCTCCCCTGTTATACAGGATTGGTGTGGGAGGGGATGTGTTTCAATAATTATGATTGTCTCGGGGGGGGGGGTGCATAAGGCTAGATATCCCTCCCAAGAAATGACCCAATCTAGAAAGGCCCTTACATGCATTATCTGAGTTTTACCTATCCTTGCAGTGTAAATAGCTTATGTATATAGTTAACCCGGTTATCCAAGTTTGTACCCCTGTTCGATGTAAAACCTGACAGCTTGTCGTTATGTTATTATGTAAACCGCGCTGATACTAAATAGCGCGGTATATAAGAAACTGTAATAAAATAAAATAAATAAAATATAAGGCTGAAGGATGCCCAGGGCACTCAATACACTGCTATATACTCACGACCTGCTATATACTTCGCCACATACATTTATCACCTATGAGGGTAATTTTAGAGAAAAAATGGTCTAAACTATGTCATTAAAAAATTTTGTGAAACGTTTTCAAGACAATCTAGTTTGAAACACCCTGTTTTTCCCAAAGTGAATCTAGTGTCTAGTATTTTTCCCAACGTGAATCTAGTATCTAGTATTTTTGAAAAGAAAAGTTCTCAGGCAACTCTACTCATTTTGTCATCTTCTCAAAAAAAAGCTGCTTCAACTTTAAGACTGCATCTATAAAACTGATATGGAAAGAGCTCAATAATTCAATACCCTTTTTTTTCCTGCAAAGCAAGGCTGGGTTAGAGAAAATCAATGTCGGAATTAAAGGTCACAGAGGGAAAAGTGACATGAAACAGAATTAGAGACATAATATGCTTCATGAAGGGATCTGAAGTTTCTGTACCCTCGTAGTAGTTTCACTACAGATATGATTTGTCCTGAGGGGCAAATACCCTTTATTTAAATTAAAAAAGACATAATAGATATAGTTTGCATACTCGGCCACTCATGAGAGTTGACTACAGTGGAGGAAGATGACAGATCTCCCTCCTGGTTAAGGAAAGATATCTTATAAAAGGTCACACTCTAGCGTATAGCTGGCAGCTAGGATATTTCCTTGCAGCATAGACATGAATAAATAGGCAGATCGGATGGGTCAGTTGATCTTTTCATGCCATCATTTATTATGTTACTGTGTCACTATTTTACATTTTAACCTCCCTCTATGCAATGCTCTCACACTGACCTCACATCTTCCTGGAAAATATCGCTGTGGTGAGGAATTCATTATAGAGGGCAATTTTTGAACTTGCCATGGGTATAAAATATATGCAGACATTTGCACCTGATTTCTGCAAGTAGAATTTTGTCAGAAAAGTCTGTAAATGCAATCTCTGTTTATATTTTTTCCTTTCCCATTCTAAACATGCATCCTCTCACAGCAGCTAAAAATATGCACTTTGTGGTAAAATGAACAGAATTTTAAGGAGCAATTGCATAGCAGAGCATCTAAGAAAGGTGAACAAGCTGCCTGTTTTTACAAAGGCAAAGTAGATACCAATGTGCTTTTATAAAATTAGATACCCAGAGCTAGCCTCACCCGAAGCAGGGGTAAATGTGTGTGCATGCTCTATGCTTGGATGTGGTTATCTAATACGTAAACTACATGCGTGTGCTGTAACTCCACCCCAACTTCATCCCCAAGAATGCCTATGCACAACGCATGTATCGGTACGCACATTATTGCCGCCGTGCACATCTGTATGTGCATATATAACCGCACAAATTTTAGAAAAGTGTTTTCTGGAGGCAAAAACAGCTTATTGCTGGAAAATTCTTCATAAAATGACTTCCTTAGCTTCAAAAAAGAAGAGCCATTTTCAGACAGTCATTGTACATAACTGACTCTACTCATATAAATTACTTTTGAAATTGTCATTATAGAGTTTTCTTCTATCTATACACAAAGTTAGATGCAAGGCATCATAAGGCAGGCAAAGAGAGAATTTGAGAAGAAGCTTGTTGTGGAAGCAAAAACATATAATAAAGACTTTTTCATGTACATTCTTAACAAAAAACCTGTGAGAGTCAATTGAACTATTCATAGATAGAGAGGTAAAAGGGGCACTAAGAGGGGACAAGACCATAGCGGAGACACTGAATGAATTCTTTGCTTTATTTTTTATTAAAGATGATCTAGGGAAGTTACCCATGCCTGAAATGGTATTTAAAGGTAATGCATTGGAAGAATTGAAATATCGATAAACCGGAAAGATGTAACTATTTGATAAACTAGAGAGTAGCATATCACTTGGACCAGATGATATACATCTGAAGGTCTTGAAAGAACTGAAATATGAGATTGTAGACCTACTATTAGTAATCTGTGAACTATCATTAAAATCATCTGTAGTACCTGGCCAATGTAGCGCCATTTTTTAAAAAGGGTTCCAGGAGTGATCTGAGAAACTACAGGCCAATTAGCCTGACATCAAGTACTGGGTGAGATGGTAAAAACCATTATAAAGAACAAAATTACTGAACATGTAGATGGTTTCATGGGAGAAAGCCAACATGGCTTTAGCCAAGGAAGGTCTTGTCTTACTAATAATCTGTTATATTTTTTTGAAGATATGAACAAACAGGCAGACAAAGGTGAACTAGTTGATATAGTGTATCTGGATTTTCAGAAAGCCTTTGACAAGGTTCCTCATGAGAGAATCTTGGTGAAGTTAAAAAGTCACGGGATAAGAGGCAGTGTATGGTTTAGGCACTTGATATACTGCCCTTTACTATGTGAATCAGAGAGGATTACATATATATGCTAACAGGCACTTTTTATTCCCTTGTTCCTGAAGGGCTCACAATCTAAGCATACCTGAGGCAATGGAGGGTTAAGTGGCTTGCCCAAGGCCACAAGGAGAGTAGCCATGGGACTTAAGACCCCAGTCCCTCCAACCTGAGGTTGCTTGTCCTTTGTGGGAATTGAACCTCTGGCCTGAGGTAACCTGTTCCAACTACTGAGCCACTCCTCTTGTGGACCAGGAACTGGTTAAAAAATAGAAAGCAGAGGGTAAGGATGAATGGCCAATTTTCCCAGTGGTGAAAGGTGAATAGTGGAGTACCCCAGGGATCTGTGTTGGGTTCGCTGTTTTTTAACATATTCGCAAATGGCCTGAAAATGGGAATAATGAGCGAGGTAGTCAGATTTTCAGATGACACAAAATTATTCAAAATTGTTAAAGCCCAAGAGGATTGTGGAAAAATAGCAAGAGGACCTTGATAAATTGGAAGACTGGGCATCCAGAGCTACTGAAGGAAGTGATGGCAGTACCCATGCACTGAATGCTTTGGAGATTTTATATATGAAAATGTTAGGTACCCTCTCTCTGTGCTTCCTGTCATTAAGAAAGTTAGCTCCATGTACATTGTCCAGAAGGCTCCCAGATTTGAAAAGCTCCAGCTGCTGCTCTGTGGTCATTGAATCCACTCTTAATACGGCCTAGAGCTCCAAGTTTCACTCTTCAACACCCCTGGGGCACTTCTGGGAGAATGTTTTATCAGAATACCATACTCGCATCTTGCTTGGTGTCCTACCAGATCATCATGGGCATGCATTTGTAGAACGCCCTGCACAGCCTTAGATGAGTTTGTAAATTTCACCTTACAGATATGGTCTCACAATTCTGCTCCTTTGTAGACTGAGGGCAGGAGTGCAGAAAATTCATGGTCTGAGTGACCTAGGACATTTTTGATATGGCATCAAGAACTTCCACAGGAGTATTGGAACCTGAAGTCTCTCATGGCTACAGTCCTCAGACTTACAGCCAATGTGCAGGAGCAATTCACTGACATGCTATGCCATGCCATTGAGAAAATGTCTTCAGAGAGAAGGGTCAGGAGGCCACTACCATGATCAAGCAGTAGTGATACCTTGTGAACCCTCTCCAGACTCACTATCAACCTGGCTGCTTCTTCAGGGAGGTTTCAGAGTAGAGAGCAGAAGAGATTCTACTACTCTCACAGGAGTAGATAACCTCCTCCTGCATGCTCTCCATTCCAAACAGGCCCTTTACTCCCAGCCCTGGAAGCAGAATTCTCTGTTGGACCAGCCGGTATCCCATTAAAACCAGGAATGGGATTTTGACTGGCACCTCGGGAACATTTCTGATCTCCCAGTGTTGGAATCAGATGGCTAACCTGTTCATGCTCACTGTCTTTGCAGACCATAAGTCCCTTCTAACCTCCAAGACTGGATACCGAATCCACTTCAGGTACAGATTGTGCCTATTCAAACTCATTTTCAATTGTCCCCAGAGACGTCACTTGCTCATCTCCCAGCATCAGGAGCAACTACTGCTACACAAAATTTCCACCCTTCACATGGAAAAACACCATTGAGCTTGTGCCACCAGAACAGGAAGGACAGGCGTTTTCCTCCAGGTATTTTTGGATGCCAAGTAAAACAGAGGATTCCATCCACTCCTATATCTGAGAAATCCAAACACATCTTATATGGGAGAAGTTCAGAATGATTTCCCTCAGTAACCTCATTCCTTTTTTCCAAAAGAGAGATTAGATCTGATATCTGGACCTATAGGATGCCTATACCCACATGCGGTTACATCCCAGTCATAAGAACATAAGAACATAAGATATGCCATACTGGGTCAGACCAAGGTCCATCAAGCCCAGTATTCTGTTTCCAACAGTGGCCAACCTAGGTCATATGTACCTAGCAGTTTCCCCAAGGGACACAGGTTCCACAATGCTTGTATTGGTTCAAGCATTGATATCCTGGGTCCCTTCTTAATAATGGTTTATGGACCTTTCCTCCAGGAACTTGTCCAAACCTTTTTTAAACCCAGCTACACTAACAGCCTTTACTACATCCTCCGGTAACAAATTCCAGAGTTTGATTACACGTTGAGTGAAAAAATATTTTCTTTTATTAGTCTTAAATAGTTTACCCTGTAGCTTCATTGCATGTCCCCTAGTCTTTCTATATTCTGATAAGGTAAAAAATCGATCTACGTTTACCGTTTTACTCCGTTCATTAATTTATAGACTTCTATCATATCTCCCCTCAGCTGTCTCTTTTCCAGGTTAAAGAGCCCTAACCTTTTTAGCCTTTCTTCACAGGAGTATCCTTCCATCCCCTTTACCATTTTGGTGGCTCTTCTATGAACCTTTTCTAAAATTGCTATATCCTTTTTAAGATACGGCAACCAGAATTGCACACAATATTCAAGGTGCGGTCTCACCATGGAACGATATAGAGGCATTATAATATCTTTTGTTTTATTTTCCATTCCTTTCCTTATCATACCTAGCATTCTATTTGCTCTCTTGGCCGCTGCTGCACACTGGGCTGAGGGTTTTAACATGGTATCCACAATGACGCCTAAATCTTTTTCCTGGGTGGTGGTTCCCTAATGTGGAACCTTGCATCATGTAACCATAGTTTGGGTTGTTCTTCCCTAGGTTCATAACCTTGCACTTGTCCACATTAAATTTCATCTGCCATTTTGATGCCCAGTCTTCCAATTTATCAAGATCCTCTTGCAATTTTTTACAATCCTCTTGGGTTTTAACAACTTTAAATTGTTTTGTGTCATCTGCAAATTTGATAACCTCACTCGTTATTCCACTTTCCAGGTCATTTATGAATATGTCAAAAAGCAGCGGACCCAGCACAGATCCCTGGGGTACACCACTATTCACCTTTCTCCATTGGGAAAATTGGCCATTTAGCCCTACCCTCTGCTTACTATCTTTTAACCAGTTCCTGATACACAATAGTACACTGCCTCCTATCCCATGACTCTTTAGTTTTGCCAAAAGTCTCTGATGAGGGACCTTGTCAAAGGCTTTCTGAAAGTCCAGATACACAATATCAACTGACTCACCTTTGTCCACCTGATTATTCACTCCTTCCAAAAAACATAACAGATTAGTAAGACAAGATCTTCCTTGTCTAAAGCCATGTTGGCTGTCTCCCATTAGGTCATGACTATCTACATGCTGAGTAATTTTATTCTTTATGATGGTTTCTACCATTTTTCCCGGTACTGATGTCAGGCTCACCGGTCTGTAGTTTCCCGGAACACCCCTGGAACCCTTTTTAAAAATTGGTGTTACATTGGCGATCCTCCAATCTTCAGGTATTAGAGATGATTTTAATGATAGTTCACAGATTACTAATAGCAGGTCTGCAATCTCATATTTCAGTTCTTTCAACACCCTTGGATGTATACCTTCCGGCCCAGGTGATGTGCTACTCTTCAGTTTATCTAATAGTTGTAATACATCTTCCCGATGTATCGATATTTCCTTCAATTCTTCTGCACCTTTAAATACCACTTCAGTCATGGGTAACATCCCTACATCTTCCTCAGTAAAGACTGAAGCAAATAATTCATTCAGTCTCTCCGTTATCGCCTTGTCGCCTCTTAGTGCTCCTTTAACCCCTCTATCATCTAATAGACCAACTGACTCTCTCACAGGTTTTTTGCTACAAATGTACTTGAAAGGTCTTTACTTCGCGTTTTTGCTTCTGCAGCAAGCTTCTTCTCAAATTCTCCCTTTGCCTGCCTTATCAATGCCTTGCATTTGACTTGCCAGTGCTTGTGCTGTTTCCAGGTTTCGTTTTTGGCTCTTTTTGCATTTCCTGAAAGATGCTTTTTTGGCAACAACAGCCTCTCTGACCTCACCTTTAAACCATGCTGGCAGATTTTTGGACTTCCTTCCACTTTTCTTAAAGCGTGGAATACAGCTGGTCTGTGCTTCCAAGATAGTATTTTTCAACAACAGCCAAGCCTGATGTACGTCTTTAACCTTTGCAACTGCTCCTTTTAGTTTTTTCTTAACTGTTTTCCTCATTTTATCATAGTCTCCTTTTCGAAAGTTAAAAGGTAGTACTGTGGATTTCCTTACTATCCCTCCTCCATTAATTAAATCAAAGGCGATCATGGTATGATCACTATTGCCAAGTGGCCCCAACAACCTTATCTCTTGCACTAGATCTGGTGTTCCACTAAGGACTCGGTTGAATATGGCTTCCCCTCTGGTCGGTTCATGAACCAGCTGCTCCAAGAAGCAGTCATTTATTTCATCTAGGAACTTTATCTCCCTAGCATGTCCTGACGTGACACTGACCCAGTCGATACCGGGGTAGTTGAAATCACCCATTATTATTACTGCGCTGTAACTTTTGTTAGCTTCCTTGATTTCTTTGAGCATTTCATCATCCATTTGGTCATTCTGGCCAGGTACTCGATAGTACACCCCCATTGCCATTGCCTTCCCCCTTTTACATGGAATTTCAATCCATATAGATTCTACAGCAGATTTTGTTTCCTGCAAAACTTTAATCCTTTTTGACTCAATGCCCTCTCTAACATAGAGAGCAACCCCTCCACTATCATTGCAATATAGTTTGTACCCAGGTATCACAGTGTCCCACTGGTTGTCCTCCTTCCACCATGTCTCTGATATTCCAATCATATCTAACCTTTCATTTAGTGCTATATATTCCAAATCTCCCATCTTATTTTTTAGACTTCTAGCATTTGCATACAAGCATTTTAGAGAATGTATTTTATTCCTATTAATTTGGCTATTGTTGGACATAGGTAATTTGGGATCTTTAAGCTCTGTCTGCTCCATACTTGAGGGCATGTGGGGTACTTTACTCTTTTGTGGAACCTCTCTGCTTTTGGTAGTATCCTTCAAAGATACATTCTTCCGAACCATCCGCTCTTGGGCGACTCTTGGCTTTTCCCTAATATCTAGTTTAAAAGCTGCTTTATCTCCTTTTTAAAGGTTAATGCCAGCAGCCTGGTTCCATCCTGGTTAAGGTGAAGCCCCTCCCTTCAGAAGAGCCCCTCCTTTCCCCAGAATGTTCCCCAGTTCCTAACAAATCCAAAACCCTCATCTCTGCACCATTGTCTCATCCATGCATTGAGACTCCGGAGCTCTGTCTGCCTTTTGGATCCTGCGCGTGGAACGGGAAGCATTTCAGAGAATGCTACCCTGGCAGTTCTGGATTTCAACTTCCTACCTAAAAGCCTAAATTTAGCCTCCAGAACCTCCCTACCACATTTTCCTATGTCATTGGTACCGTCATGTACCAAGACAGCAGACTCCTCCCCAGCACTATCTAAGACCTTATCTAGGTGGCGCGTGAGGTCCGCTACCTTCGCACCAGTCAAAGGAAGAATCTCAGATTAAAATTCCAGTTCCAAAATTGCATGCTGCCCTTTGGCCTTGAATCTGCATCCTTGGTTTTTCCAAATGTCTAGCCATAGTTGAAGTGTACTTACACAGACTGCTCATCAAGAGAGCTACTCAGGAAAGAGTTCAAGAATCCATACTTATCACCATCCAGGTGCTGGAGCTACTATGGCTTGTCATCGGCTATCCCAAATCAAATGTAAGCTTGTCCTGCCAGACATTGCAGACCTGATATTGCATTGTGCAGGGCTATGCATCGTAGCCACATAGCCCTGCCTGCTGACCCCTTAACTCCGGAATTTCACTTCTGCGGTGACAGAAATGAAAATCCGGGGTTCACCGCACAGCCAAAAAGCTGCCGAGCCTAACTGGGCAGCAGCAATTTTGTCTGCTGCCAAGTTAGCCCCGGTGCCCTAAAGATAGGTGAGGGTTTTCCTTGCCTATCTTTAAGGACAGAGCACCAACCAAGCAGCATCGAAAATCACTGCTACCCAGTTAGTGCCATTCCCTGCCTCCACTCCACCCCGGAATGCCTCCACATGCCCCGATGGTAACCGGATAGCAACAGTGCGTGTAGGGTCTTAATTGGGATTTCTTTTTTTTTTAATTCTTTATTTTCGTTTTATAACAACAAAGGAAAGGAAGACATACAGCTAAAAGACAGATACATAAAGTGTAATACATACACCAAAGTAAACCCCTACCACCCCCCTCCCCCCTGCTTCTTCTCTAGAAAACTAATCATTCCCGAAACGGGCGTGTACTTACATTATTGTGTTACAAAACCTAACGGTGATCTGAAACATGATGAGTGCGCATTATACAGGCATGTTGGAACAATGAGCAGATTGTACATAATCATTAAGCATCTGCCATTTAGACAAGCGAGAGTGAGTTTGGGCATGGGGAATAGCTCTCCGAGGTATCTGCTCATATTTGCTATATAAGCAGACGAGGTTCCACCATTCACCTTCTGTATCGGAGCTAGTCGCAATAATAGTAGCATGCAAAGATTTCCTAACCAGTATGGCAACCCCACATTTCTTAGAAATGGCTGGAGAATAGGCGGCCACCATGTAAGGTTTAATATTGAGTTTAAGAGTTTCCTTCGAATTTAAATGCGTTTCTTGAAGAAAAATCAGATCCGCAGCTTCATGACTTAGGTAGCTCAGGATTTTCTTCCGTTTTATCGGATTGTTGATTCCTTTTACGTTCAATGAGAAAATCTTACATGGTGCCATCAATCGGTAATAGACATTTTAGGTAAGGGCGCTTGAAAACATACAACATAATCAGAATCTGTGCAACAATGACATAATCACCGAGTATTCTGTCTAATACACCCCATATTGAAAAGTATGTACCAAAGTATCCTAGAGAAGAAGCAAAACCCCCAAAGAATATGGCGACCATATGTCTGCGGGAGGAGGCCCTAGAGAGGAAATAGAGAGACATAAAAAAAAAAGCAAAGAAACACCAGAGTCCATAATTAACACTGTCTCTGATACTCATCGAGGCTACTGTGGGTAGATGGAGTCGGGTCACAGATATTATCAAAAGTAAGGCAACAAACTGCCCTCGCCAGACTCTTTGCTGAGCTGCGGCAGATCCAATATGGCAGGTACAGCGGATATGAGAATACTTGCAGGAACATTCTAGAAGTCAGCGCATCAAGTCGGCTTCTTTGGAATCCAAAAACTCCGCTAGTAGATCAGGGTCCTCAAATGTTCTTGTCTGATTGTGAAGCGTGACTCGGAGCTTGGCCGGGTACATCAGGCCATAACGGGCTTGTAGTTGTTGAAGCCTCGGCCGGAATTCCAAAAAGCGCTTTCGGCGGTCGACCGTGGGTTTAGCCAAGTCGGGATAGAAGGAGATCTTGTGGCTCTCAAACTCCATATGGCCCTTTGCCCAAGAGGCACTTAGAATTTGCTCCACGTGTTGATATCTCAAAAGTCGAAAAATGATAGGCCGCGGGGTCTTCCTGTTGAGCGTTATGCTTGTGGGTACACGATGGGCACGATCGATCTCCAAATCTTTGACAAAAGTGATTTGGAGCAGGGAAGGGAGGATTTTGTATAAAAACTCTTTCATGTCACCCGATTCCGCTCCCTCCGGTATGCCCACGAGTCGTATGTTGTTGCGGCGCGCTCGATTATTGCCATCTTCCACTTCTTTCTGCAAGGCCCGCACCTGGCGTTCAACTTTGTCGAGTTTGGACAACCGGGCCGCTTGGGAGTCCAATATGCTCTCCATTTTGTCCTGACGCGAAGAAAGCCCTTCTAGCTTGCTTTGCAGCACACCAAGATCTTCCCGCAGCGCTCGGAGTGCTTCACCGTTCGACTGCACGAGGTCTTTGACCCCTCTAATCTCTGCGAGAATTTCCTGCTGCATTTCGGGGCCCTCGCACAAGGTCAGCCCCTTCTGCGGGGATGGAGGTTCAGTTTTGGAGCGTTTGCCGCGAGAAGCCGCTGGAGATCCAAATTCCAGGCGCGTGGGTTTGGTCCCCGCCATCTCACCAATGTGCCCCAGTAAAATCAGAGTAGAAGTTCCAAGTATGTACGGTGTTAATTCAGGATTCTGAGTAGGCCTCTCGGGAGCCTCAGCGTTATGCGACCATCCCGCTGGACATCAGGCTCCGCCCCCCGGACATCAGGCTCCGCCCCCGGACATCAGGCTCCGCCCCCCCATTAATTGGGATTTCAAAGACACTAGCCATGTAGGTGCCTTGAAAATCCCTGATTAAGACATTTGCATGGATAGCATGGGTTTTTAACTATGTAAATGCCTTCGAAAATCGGGCCCTGTATGACTTAATATGTATTTAACAACATAAGAAATTGCCATACTTGTTCAGACCAAAGGTCCATCAGGCCCAGTATCCTGTTTCAAACAGTGGCCAATCCAGGTCGCAAGTATCTAACAGAATCTCCAAAAGTACCAAGAACCCCATGCTGCTTACTCCCAGGGTTAAGCACTGGCTTTCCCCAAATTTACCTTAATAATGGCTTATGAATGTTTCCTCAAGGAACTTGTCCAAATGTTTTCTTAATACAGCTACACTAACAGCATTTACAACATCCTCCAGCAATGAATTCCAGAGTATAATTATTGTAACACCGAAAATGTGCCCTGTAACTTTAAGACACAAAAAGCTGAAGAGTACGGCACAGACTCTGACAGAAAGGGAGAGAAAAAGCTTCCTAGTTGCTATAGGCAACCAGAGCAGGCTGAGGCACGAGACCTGAAGGCACGCCCAGCCAACAGACACTCCCCAAACACTGAGGGAAACACTCTGCACATGTGCAGGAAAACGCCCACAACTCTGCATAAGAAAGCAGGCAGGCAAACAGAGTTAGTTGGAGTTCGAGTTCAGGAACAGGCCAGAGCTTGGGAGCAGGCCAGAGAGGAGAATCCTTATTATGCTCGAGTCCAGGAGAGAGAGAATCCAGGAAGAGAGGCTGAATGTGATTCCTGTATGATTACTGACGAAGGTTTTGATGACACAGAAGCTGCAAGCGTTTGTGACACCTGGCAGGTTAGAGAGAACCTAAAACCCTTCAACAAAAGGTCAGAGTATTGTCAGCCTAACCCTGTGTATTCTGAGGCCTGGAATAAGAAGCCAAGAAGGGCTGGGAGACATAACAGGCAGTCATTCTCCAACCGTGAGTTTAACCACAGAAAACCCTTTGCTAATGAAAGCCAGAAGCTTTTAAGGTATTCACATCCTTATAATAGAGATAGTAAACTGCTTCAGGATATTTGTATGAGAGCAGAGCCTGAATGTTTGTGTGAGAAGCCTGGCAGCAAACTGACAAGAGCAAGGTGTAACAGAAAAGCTGAAAAGCATTTTTATCAAGGCTCGGATAATTATCTCCCTGACCAGGAAGAGAGTTTTGAAGAGAGACCAGTCACTGACTGGAGGAGGTTACAAATTCTCTGCCAGAGGGAAGACGAGTCACTTGAGGAGCCCATGTGTACTGACCAGAATGAAGGTTTATCTTATGAGGAAAAGATGGACTGTTCTCTAGTGATGACTGAAGAGACCTCTCTGCGCTGAGAGCTAATAAGCCTGCTAGAGAGACAGGTCTGCACAGTGGAAACTGCCCAGGTGTTTACCTTGATGATATATTTTGTTTTGTCATTTGATTTATGAAGCAAGAAGCTACTTTTCTTTATCCATTTGTTTATACCAGAAGTATGGTTATCTTTTGAGTTTGGAAGTGTATTATTTTTGAAAGTCCAGCAAAACCCCGGGAGGGGAATAAATCCTTGTTTTAAACCTGACCCTCGACTTGCAACTACACTTTCTTTTTATAGAAAGGTCAGGGCCAGTAGTGCACTAAGCTAAATAACATTAGTTTAGCCTCTGCTGGTGACATATAAAATGGCGTAGCACGTTGGATTTTTGAAAAAAAAAAAAAAGCAATACTACTGTCCAAAGTTTTTTCAAAAGAAAAACAGAGTGGAAGAAGAAAAAAAAAAAAAAAAAAAACTCACAGCAGCAAAGGAAATCCTGAGAGGAGGAAAATCCTGATACTGAGAGGACATCCACAAGCTGACCGGACGGAGGTGCAGAGAACCTTTCTCAAAATAAGATCCTTCACCGTGCTAAGGTACAAGTGGCTGGGCACGGGTGGTAAGGATTGTGGAGAAAGGGGGAGAGAGATATCTGGATAAAAGCAGATAGGGAGAAAGAACTATATTGTGTGCCGCACTTGGTGGGCCCTCTGTTTTTTCTCGCCTATACAGGTATACCGCAAGCACCAAGATGGATCCGAAAGAAATGATGAAATGGATGGAAGAGCAGTGGAAGGCACAAAGTGAGCTGGCACGACAGGCCCAGGACAGGACTATGGCAGCACTGGCTGCGCAGCAAAAGCCCCTGTTGGACTTGGTGACCACGCTACTACAGCGGACATCCACTACTACAGCTGCGGAGGAAAGTGTACCGGTACCAACGGCGGTAGGAGTACAACAATATGGTGCATTGGCACTAGGACCTTTACAAAAAAGTGATAACTTTGATGATTATTCGGACGCATTCGAGCGAATCGCTCAGGCGGCTAAGTGGCCCCTAGACCAATGGGCAGTCTGATTCGCCATGTCGTTAACTGGAGAGGCATTGGCGGCCTATAAGGCGATGCCCGCTGGCCTAGTGACCAGTTATCCAGATGTAAAATTGGCAGTTCAAGATAGGCTAGGTTTAACCCCTACACATTATCGCCGACTTTTTAGGGAGGCAAGGCTCTTGCCCCAGGAGACACCTAAAGCTTTAATGCAGAGGTTGAAAGGTTTAGCAGCAAAGTGGTTGGCTCCAGAAAGGGCCACGATAGAAACCTTAATGGATGCGGTGCTGCTAGAGCAGTATTTTGAAGCTGTACCCGCCGAAGTAAAAGCTTTCCTGCTGTTACAAAAATGTCAATCCACTAGAGAAGCAGCGGAAATGACCGAATGCTATTTTGAAGCTGAATGGGCCGGAGCTTCTAGAGATAGTAGGATGAGGGTAACAGGCATGGAAAAGATGCCTGGTATAAGGAAAGCTTATGCTTCTCCGGTTCCAAAAGAAAATGTAAAAAGCTATAATAATGTGATCAGATGTTTTCACTGTGGAAAAAATGGTCATGTGCGTAGGGACTGCAAAGAACGTGTTGCCCTAATTGTAGCGGGAGAGAAGGACCCTGGGGGAGGATTTCTTATGGACGTCCGAGTAGAGGGTGTAAAGGCAGTCGCACTCCTTGATACAGGAGCCGACCAAAGTATGGTCTCCTCCAAGATGTGGCAGGCCATGTTGACTAATAATCCTTTGGTACTATGCCAAGTACCCCCTTCTGTGCGTATGAAAGGTATGGATGGAATCCCCTCCTATTATTCCTTGTATGATGTGGTAGTAGAAGGACTAAGTAGAAAAGAAAAGATGCCTGTAGTGGTGATCCCGAACCTTCCCAGGGAAGTGGTGCTAGGCAGGGATTGGCCCTCCTTTCAAAAAGCTCTTAAGGAAAAGTTAGATGAAAGGGTAGGTCTAGTTTCTACTAGGTCCCAACGTAAGGTCTCAGAAGCAGGGACAAGTCCCATAGCGGAGCCAGAGGAAGAGCCCCGAGATAAGGACGAAATTCCAGAGCCCGAGCCCGACCAAGATGAGGAACCCCAGAATATACTCCCCTATAATGAAGAGTTAATTGACCTTCCCAAAAAGGTTAGGAAGGATAGGGCAAGACGAAGGCAGGAGAGAAGACAAAGGTCGCAGGGAAGAACCGACCTGGAGGCCGGGGAGGGTTTACCTTGGGTGCCAGCAGAGCTGGTAAGGAAATTCCCTTCCTTCCCCAAAGAACAGCAGGGGGATCCCGCTTTGAAAAGGGCATTCGAATATGCTCGGGAGGCCAGGACAATTTTGCCCAGGTTCTTTTTAGAAAGCGAACTACTATATAGGGAAAGCGCGGATCCCAGGACGGGGACGGTGCGCAAGCAATTGGTGGTACCGACTACTTTTAAATCAGTAGTGTTAAGGTTGGCGCACGACCACCCTGTCGGCAGCCATAAAGGTGTCCAAGGGACATTGGACCAGGTGCTGGCTCGCTTTTACTGGCCGGGGTGTTTAAGGAAACAACCCGGTATTGCGAGTCCTGTCCAGCATGCCAACGAGTGGCAGCTGCCAGGCCAAAGCCAGTACCAATGGTTACACCACCCACCATTGCAACCCCAGTGAGGAAGTTAGCCATGGATATTGTGGGCCCGTTAATACGAACCCCAAGGGGCTTCCAATATATCCTGGTGATCATGGATCACGCGACCAGGTTTCCGTGGGCAATACCCCTGCGAAATATTTCAGCACGGACAATCTCAATAGAGCTCATAAAGCTCTTTTGTGAAATTGGCTTTCCTCAGGAGATCCTAACAGATCAAGGAACCAATTTCACCTCAAGACATTTAGCTATGCTTTGGGACGCCTTCGGGATAAAACATATCCGCACTTCGGCGTACCACCCCCAGTCTAACGGGTTGGTGGAACGCATGAACCAGTCCCTAAAGCAAATGTTAAGGCGGAGCTTAGGAGGTAATATGGTGGAATGGGACAATGTCCTCCCATTCGTTCTGTACGCCTGTAGGGAACGCGTGCAGACATCGTTGGGTGCATCACCCTACGAACTCCTATTTGGTAGGACCCCGAGAGGTATTTTAGATATCCTTCGGGAGCAGTGGGTTGCACCAGAGGAGACAGAAATTGGGGTACCACAATTTTTAAAAGACCTCAGGAACCGTCTAGAACGGACTTCCCGAGTGTCTATGGACAATCTGCAGGCCAGCCAACGCCGGCAGAAGAAATACTATGACCGGGGAACTAGAGCCAGGAAGTTATCCATAGGGGATAGAGTGGTAATCCAGGTAGCGAACGCTGGTCCAAAGTTCGAGGCCAGATGGAAAGGCCCGGCCAAATAATTGATCAGGTAGGTCCTGTGTCCTACAGGGTGGAGCATGAAAATGGGCGCCACCAGACATACCATTTAAACCTGCTGAAGCCTTGGAGGGAGAGGTCAGCAGATGTGCGACTAGTGCAGGTAGTGAGCGAAAGGTTCCGCTCGGATAGAATTACGCGCTGTCCGACGGGGACGTCAGCAGCTCGTAATGTCTTAAGAAGGGGGATGTGTAACACCGAAAATGTGCCCTGTAACTTTAAGACACAAAAAGCTGAAGAGTACGGCACAGACTCTGACAGAAAGGGAGAGAAAAAGCTTCCTAGTTGCTATAGGCAACCAGAGCAGGCTGAGGCACGAGACCTGAAGGCACGCCCAGCCAACAGACACTCCCCAAACACTGAGGGAAACACTCTGCACATGTGCAGGAAAACGCCCACAACTCTGCATAAGAAAGCAGGCAGGCAAACAGAGTTAGTTGGAGTTCGAGTTCAGGAACAGGCCAGAGCTTGGGAGCAGGCCAGAGAGGAGAATCCTTATTATGCTCGAGTCCAGGAGAGAGAGAATCCAGGAAGAGAGGCTGAATGTGATTCCTGTATGATTACTGACGAAGGTTTTGATGACACAGAAGCTGCAAGCGTTTGTGACACCTGGCAGGTTAGAGAGAACCTAAAACCCTTCAACAAAAGGTCAGAGTATTGTCAGCCTAACCCTGTGTATTCTGAGGCCTGGAATAAGAAGCCAAGAAGGGCTGGGAGACATAACAGGCAGTCATTCTCCAACCGTGAGTTTAACCACAGAAAACCCTTTGCTAATGAAAGCCAGAAGCTTTTAAGGTATTCACATCCTTATAATAGAGATAGTAAACTGCTTCAGGATATTTGTATGAGAGCAGAGCCTGAATGTTTGTGTGAGAAGCCTGGCAGCAAACTGACAAGAGCAAGGTGTAACAGAAAAGCTGAAAAGCATTTTTATCAAGGCTCAGATAATTATCTCCCTGACCAGGAAGAGAGTTTTGAAGAGAGACCAGTCACTGACTGGAGGAGGTTACAAATTCTCTGCCAGAGGGAAGACGAGTCACTTGAGGAGCCCATGTGTACTGACCAGAATGAAGGTTTATCTTATGAGGAAAAGATGGACTGTTCTCTAGTGATGACTGAAGAGACCTCTCTGCGCTGAGAGCTAATAAGCCTGCTAGAGAGACAGGTCTGCACAGTGGAAACTGCCCAGGTGTTTACCTTGATGATATATTTTGTTTTGTCATTTGATTTATGAAGCAAGAAGCTACTTTTCTTTATCCATTTGTTTATACCAGAAGTATGGTTATCTTTTGAGTTTGGAAGTGTATTATTTTTGAAAGTCCAGCAAAACCCCGGGAGGGGAATAAATCCTTGTTTTAAACCTGACCCTCGACTTGCAACTACACTTTCTTTTTATAGAAAGGTCAGGGCCAGTAGTGCACTAAGCTAAATAACATTAGTTTAGCCTCTGCTGGTGACATTATGCATTGTGTGAAAAAATATTTTCTCCTTTTTGTTTTAAATATACTACTCAGCAACGTTTATGGTACGTTGCCTAATCTTTGCCTTTTTTGAAAGAGCAATCAACCACTTCACGTTCGTCTGTTCCACTCCACTTAGGACTTTTATAGACCTCTATCATATAGTCCCTCTGCCATCACTTCCCCAAGCTGAAGAGCCCCAACCTCTCTAGCCTTTCCTCCCCTTTATCATTTAGGTTCCCCTTCTATGAACCTTTCTAAATCCGCCTTTTTGTTTTATGCAGCGACCAAAATTGCCCACAGTATTTAAGGTGAAGTTAGAACACGGAGTGATACAGAGGCATTATAATATTCTCTATTTTATCCTCTATTCCTTTCCTAATAATTCCTAACATTCTGCTAACATTTTTGGCCACCCCTGCACACCAAGTAGAAGATTTCAATGTATTTTCCATAATGATACCTAGATCCTTTTATTCATGTGGAGCCTAGCATAGTGTAGCTATAATTTGGATTATTTTCCCCTATGTGCATCATCTTGCACTTGCCCACATTAAGGGGTATGTTTACTAAATGTTACTGCAAAGTTACATCCATTACTGCAGGTTAAGTGCCACAGAAATAAAATGGGTGGCGGCGGCACTTAGTGCATGGCACTGTGTGGTAAGGTTGCATCTGCCATTTGGATTCCCAGTTTCCTATTCTCACAAGATCCTACTGTAATTCTATACAGTAGCAAATCAATAGTGAGCCACAGCGATCAGCATTTTAAAAGCACCTGACTGCTGTGGCTGATACTGAAATCAGATCATGCCAGAGCTTATCTGTCATCTGGTGATGAATATCCGGTTTTGCAGCTGACCGTATTTGCTATCCGGTTAACGGTGATACTCGGCTGCTAACCAGATAGCAAATCCACATAAACCTAGGGCAGCCCTTGACCTCTCCTTATCTTATGCAAGTACTAATCTTGCATACGTGGACTGAAAATCATCACTAACCAGATTAATGCTGGGAACGCCCTCACCCCATCCACGGACTGCCCCAGCACTGTCCGGAGAGAACATCCCTCTCCTGCTAAGCAGATAACCCCTTCGAATATCAGCCTTACAGAGTTTTATGCTTTTTTTTATATAATCCACCTTTAATACTGTTGGAAGAAAGCAAAATATAAGTGCCAATTAAATCAAATGAATGAAAGTTTTACTTTGGGGCCTATTTACTAAGCCGCGTTATCAGCGGCTTCTTAACAGTTAAAATGCAGCAGTTCTGGTGTTAAAGAGCAAATATGGAAGATGGTGTGGAATTGGTAAGGAACCTGCCTTACAGTGAATGCGGAAGTAGGTACTACAGTACTGCTCTTTAACTGTTAATGTGACAGATAAATGCAGTGCAAGGAATGTCACGTGAAGAGTTGTGTGTCACTGCACCATGTTATCTGCCTTGCAGTTAATACATGGTAACAATATTTTCCCCGTGTTAACTGCATGACAAAATACTAGGGATGCTCCAAGACTGAATGCAGTGCTCTTGTATTTACCACACATTAATTCTGGCAGTTACCATGCAGTGACTACCAAACCTTACCACACCTTAATAAATGAGACTTTTTCTAGCAGCATCAACTTGATCAACAACATTTTAGATGCACAGATAGGTGCTCAAGGGTATATATATGTAAATATAGGCGCTAGGAAAAGAGTTTTATACATTTAGATGTTCCAAAGGGTGGAACAGGGGCAGGATGGTATATATGCACGTATCTTATAAAATGCGCACATAAGCACTGAAGCTTACTGGTACGTGCGCTTGCAAAATCACTCTAGTTTTAGAGTAAGTGCAATTTTTGCGTGGCAGCTTTTGAAGAAGCAATTCTACCAAGGCAAATGAGCCCGTAAGCTGCAGATATGATGCATTGAAACCACTGCAATTACTAGCTGGGTGACCAGCAGTGAGAGAGAACCCCTGATGCAAACGTCTGTCTTCGAAACATGGCATGGCATGTCTGAGTTTATGGACTAGATTTAATGGATGGCTCATGCGTGGTTGTATATGGATAAATAACAAAAGAGCATTTAGGGGCTGATAGTGAGATTCTTGTGATATATATGAGCATTAAAGTCCAACTTCTGCTATGTATCACATGATTTTGATGGTCGTATATTTAATGGTAGATGGATATTTGTATTAGAAGCTTTATTGTAAAAGGCATGCCATATGCAGCTATGTGTCTTGACCACCTAGATGCCGTTTATAAAATCAACTTAAATCTACTGCAACTAAATTTTCAGGGTACCTTCACCTATATAAAAGCTTGCAACTGGAATAATGTTGACTGGGTGTGACTGGGAATAGATTGTCAGGCCTTTCTTCTGCACCTGCTATTCCATGCTGATCTCCTATCCAAGTACTAGGCCGGCCTGACTCTACTTAGCTTATGAGATCAGAGTCATTCAGGGTGGCAAAGCCATAGACTTATGGATCTAGCCCAGAACTGTCAAGAATACCTTTTTCTATTAAATAATTGTATCTTGTATAATGTTTTCTTTAAAAAACACAGTTCTGTAATTCATTACTCTGCATTTCTTTTCATACTTTCATATTTGGGAACTTGAGAATACAGTTCAAAGGAGAGAAGATAGTCATGTGCCTACCAGGCTCTTCAGCCAGCAGGAATACAAACCAAGTTGTTGAAGTAGTTAGCACAGAAAGTGAACACTCCAAACTTGATGATGTTATCCACTTGGGCACAAATGACCTGGCTAGAAACAGTGCCTCTACAGTCCAAAAGGACTTCCAATCTCTGGGAGAGAAACTCAAGTCCATTGTTAACACTGTTGCATTCTCAGAAGTTCTACCTGTTCTTGGTAAGGGGACAAAAAAGCTGCATCAGATTAACAGCTTTAATACATGGCTCCAGACCTGGTGCAAACAAGAAGTATTCAGATTTATTGGCAACTGGGGAAACAGATGGATCAACAAGAGACTATACTGTGCTGATAGACTATATCTCTTTGTCGCAGGGAAAAGAATCCTAAGTGAAAAATTCAGGCAGTATATGGATATGCATTTAAACTAGAAAAAGGGGGTGACAGATGTGGAAGGTCAAGATCTGCAAGCCACCCCCTGCAAAAGTAGAATAACAACAGAAACAGCCACACTTTTAAACCACACATTAAAAACAAGTGGGCAGAACAAAATCAATGCACAATACACACAAGCCAGGTAAATGCTGGAAAGCAATGAGCACAAATGCTCGAAGCTTAGCCAACAAAGTTCCAGACCTGGAATCCCTAATGGTGGAAACGGATTTGGACATTGTAGCCATTAGAGAAACATGGTTTAATGAATCGCATGATTGGGATATAGCCATAGCTGGCTATAATCTATTCAGAAGAGACAGAGAAAATGGAAAAGGAGGAGGAGTAGCCTTGTATGTCAAAAGCAATATTAAAGCTACTGAAATGCAGGGGACATGGGGAAAAGAAGAAGCGCTCTGGATTGCGTTGGAAAGAGGAGATGGCACTGTCATCCATACTGCTGTAGTCTACAGACCTCCGACTCAAATTGAAGAGAGAGATAACAAATTGATTATAGATATTGCCAAGATAGCAACAAAGGGGGAAGCAATCATATTGGGTGACTTTAATCTACCTGATGTGGATTGGATTACTCCTTCTGCACATCTGGAAAGAAGCAAAAAAATTGTGGATGCTCTCCAAGATGCATTACTTAGACAAATGGCGATGGAACCAACCAGGGAAAGCTCAACACTGGATTTATTGCTCACCAACGGTGATAGCGTGTCGAATGTCTGCGTGAGGGCCCCCTGTGAGCAGCAGCGATCATCACACGGTGTGGTTTGAGATAAAAGCCATGGTACAGGCCAGTCATAACAAGCTCAAAGTCCTGAACTTCAAAAACACTAACTTCAATAAAATGGCCGAGTACCTAAAGGAGGAGATGACGGGGTGGAAGGAGATAAGGGAATTGGAATTGCAATGGGCTAAACTAAAGGTGGCAATAAAAGGGGCAACAGATAAATATGTAAGAAAAGTAAATAAAAACAAGAGGAGAAGGAAACCTATTTGGTTTTCCAAAGAAGTGACTGCTCAAATAAAGGCAAAAAACACAGCTTTCGCAAAATTCAAAAGCTTGCAAACAGAAGAACACAGAAATGAATACAGGATCAAACTCAAAGAGTCAAAAAGAGTAGTAAGGAAAGCAAAATCAAAGGCAGAGGAAAAGATGGCTAAAGATGTTAAGGGTGGCGACAAAACTTTCTTCAGGTATATTCGGGAAAGGAAGAAGATCAGAGTTGGAATTGCAGGACTCAGAAGTGCTGGGAAAGGACTCGTGGAAAGTGACATTGAAAAATAAAAATTGCTAAACAAATACTTCTGCTCTGTTTTTACTAAAGAAAATCCTGGAGATGGACCAGCTGTGACTCCCAAATATAAAAATGGGAATGAAGTAGATACCACACCATTCACAGAAGATGAGGTGTTAGAAAAACTTGCTAAACTGAAAGTGGACAAAGCCATGGGACCGGATGGGATACATCCCAGGATACTGAAAGAGCTCAGAGAGGTTCTTGCAGGACCATTAAAGGATGTCTTCAACAGATCCTTGGAAACAGGAAAGGTTCCTCAGGACTGGAGAATGGCTGATGATGTACCTCTACACAAAAGTGGTGACAGGGAAGAAGTGTCAAACTACAGGCCCGTGAGCCTTACTTCAGTGGCGGGAAAAGCAATGGAAGCACTCCTGAAAGAGCGAAGTGAACTTTCTCAAAACCAACAGGTTGCAAGATCCGAGGCAACATGGTTTTATCGAAGGACGGTCTTTCCAAACAAATGTGATTGAGTTTTTTGACTGGGTGACCAAGGAACTAGATCAGGGGCATGTGATGGATGTCATCTACCTGAATTTCAGCAAAGCCTTTGATACTATTCCTCATATGAGGCTTGTCAATAAACTCAGTAGCATGGGGATGGGTCCCAAACTGGATTAGAAATTGGTTGACTGACAGACAACAGAAGGTGATGGTACATGGAGCTCACTCGGATGAAAGGAAGGTGATTAGCAGGGTGCCCCAGGGTTCGGTCCTAGGCCTGGAACTGTTCAATGTATTTGTGAGTGATATTGCTGAAGGACTGAATGGAAAAGTCTGTCTTTTTGCAGATGACACAAAAATTTGCAACAGAGTGGACTCCCCCGACTGAGTGGTTAACATGAGGAAAGATCTTCAAAAGCTGGAAGAATAGTCTAATGCTCGGCAACTACTATTTAATGTGAAAAAGTGCAGTGTCATGCACTTGAGTAGCAGAAATCCAAGGGAAATGTACGCGATAGGGGGCAAGAGGTTGGTGTGCACTGTTCAGGAGAAAGACCTTGGTGTGATGATCTCAAGGTGGCAAAGCAGTGCAACAAGGTGGTGGCAAAAGCCAGGAGGATGTTGGGCTGCATACAAAGAGGGATTACCAGCAGAAAGGAAGAGGTACTTATGCCACTGTACAAGTCACTGGTGAGGCCTCACTTGGAATACTGTGTTCAGTTTTGGAGACCATATCTTGCAAAAGATGTAAAAAGACTGGAAACTGTTCAGAGGAAGGTGACCAAAATGATATGGAGCCTGCGTCAGAAGCCTTATGAGAAGAGACTTAAAGACCTAAATATGTACACTTTGGAGGAGAGGAGGGACAGGGGAGATATGATTCAGACCTATAAATACTTAAAGAGAAATGATGAACAAACAAACCTCTTCCAAAGACGGGGAAGCTGTAAAACTAGAGGGCATAACATGAAGCTGCAAGGTGGTAAATTGAAAGGCAATGTCAGGAAATATTTTTTCACTGAAAGGGTGGTAGATGCTTGGAATGCCCTCCCGATGGAAGTGGTGGGGGCAAACACTGTGACGGAATTCAAAACGGCATGGGACAAACACAGTGGATCCCTTTACAGCAACAGGATAAAAACAAAATAAACTGAAACATATAACTTCTGAACCATCTAATGTCTCAACAAACAAGGGTGTCCTACATGGAGAGGTGGGTTCACCCCCAAACAAAGACATGGAGAGGTGTGGCCTGCACCTACTCTTGCTATCTCTCTGGGCAGACTAGATCGACCATGCTGGTCTTTATCTGCCGTTATCTACTATGTTATTATGTATGTTACTATGTTACTTTTTTATATTTCTTTTCAAAGAAGACAATATTTTTTTTTAATTTTATTTATTTACAGTTCTTATATACCGCGCTATTTGGTATCAGTGCGGTTTACAAATAACAGAAACTTGCATCAGAACAGGGTCTTTTGCATACATTGTAACAGGGTCTGTAACTTGGGAATGTAACAGGGGAAACTATATACAATTGACAACAGTAGATAACCTGTAAATAGTTCACAACTATCAACTTGGTAAATCGTAATGGAGAAGACCTTAAAAATCTATGATCATTGAGGGAGTGCCTGAGTGTAGGTCTGTTTTTTGTCTCGTCGGTTGTTATGTTGTTTAAGAAGGTGATATTATCATAGTGAATCATGGATAGGTGCCCCAATCATTTAAAAAGTCTGCTTACTATTACTCCTACTACTATTTCCATTGAGCTACCAGGCATATGCAGCAACCAGTCCCACTACTGTTGAATACAAGTAACTTGGGATGCTGTCAGGGAAGGGTCTGAGCTTATTTTTCGGTAACAAATCAGCAATAAGCTTACGTTTGTGAGGGATATTTTGTAGGGACTATGAGTCATATCAGAAGGGGGTTAGAAGCTCAAAGTCGTCAGCATAGATGAAAGATGTGAAACTGAGCAACTGGGTCAGTGTTGCCAATAGTGTCATGAAAATAATGGGGGGGGGGGGGGGAGATGATACTGAGCCCTTTGTGAGACTAAAAGGTAGCATTAACAGAGGTGGATGAGATGTCCACTTAGGGCTCCACTCGAGCAGCAGTGATCATCAAAGTTTATAGTTTGATATAGGGGCTGATTTTATAAGGGAAAGTTATGTACGTAAGCAAATGGGTACTTAACACACGTACTTTAGGTGATCTCTATTGTGCAACTCCTATTGTGCACAGGGTGGAACAAGGCAAAGCCTAAATTGCAGCAACATAAATTATAAAATATTATAACTTATACACATTTCTGAACAATCTAGGTGCAGGCATTTCGGTGTCGCCGCCGCTTGATTAAGGCACATCTTTGAGTTCTTATTTTATAAAGTACACACTCGCTTCCCTTTATAAAATAGGGCCCTAAATATGCACATAGCAACATGTTACCTGCATAGGAGTTTATAAAGTTATCCTTATAATGACTAAGAAGAAGAGCCATGCAAAGAATACCTTAAGGAAGCACTGGCAGGGTAGAAGGAAGCAGAAATGGAAGAATAGTGGGTGAACTAAAAGGAGCTATAAATTTGGGATGTGCATGACTAAAAATAAGTTTGCTTAGTGTTCTAAATTTCCGAATTTTTACTGATTTTTGTGTATTTTCAAGCTTTTACACACATTCCTCTTAAATGCATGTCTTCTATATGCTAAAACATTTATGATCACACTTATCAATTGTATGTATGTTAATTTGTAGGTCTACATGCGCACAAGCAATCTGCGTGCTCAACATTTTTTTAGGTGTCTAGTGAACTCAATGCATGCCAAAAAATGCACACCCCTCCTTTAAATATAGCAACAAATGTTTATGTCAGAAAATGTAATAAAAGTAGAGGAAATGGGAACTGTTATGTTCTACAAAGAAGTGAAATTGAAAAAAAAAAAAGTTTTTAGTATTCAAAAACTAAAAAAGATCTCAAAATGAAGAGCACTGAGAAGAATATCTGGTAAAGTTGAATAAAACCAGAGAAGATATCAGGAGGGCAAAAGTGGGAGTAGAAGGAAAAATGGCTAAAGATGTAAAGCAAAGTGTCAAGATATTTTTCAGGGATGTTGGTGAAAGAAAAAAGGCCAAAGGTGAAATTGAAAGATTGAAAGGTGATAAAAGCAATATGTGGAAAGACATGAGGAAATAGCAGAAATGCTAAATAAATACTTCTGTTTGATATTCATTGAAAAAGACTTTGGATAAGGACTGCTGATTGTTGGCAAGGATATATATGGAAGTGAGATGGATACAGCATCTTTTGCGGAAAAGAGTTGAATGCTGATGTGGAACTAGCAAAACTGAAAATGGGCAAACCATGGGGCCGAGTGGGATGCATGCCTGGATCCACTGAAGGACCTATTCAATAGATTTTTGGAGACTAGAGGAGGTTGGGCAATACAGATCAGTTAGTCTTACTTCTTCTTCAAGAAAAGGATGGTGAACTCTTCTCATTCCAGTGCACTATAGGATCCAAGATCGGATGGCTTTACTAAGGCAGATCATGTCAAATGAATCTGATTAATTTTTTTGACTGGAATTTGCACCCACTTTAAATTCACTTTGAAGATGTTCTCTTTTCCTTTGAATTTGGTGAATCTGCAACAGCCCTGGATGAGACCTGAGCCGCCTTCTCCTTCTCCTATTACCAGGGCCGGCCCGTCCATTGAGCGAGAATGTTTTTTGCACAGGGCCCCGCGTAAAAAACATTCTGATCTAAAAGTAAAATTTAAAAAAAAAAAAAAAAGCTGTCTGCTGCCGCTGCCGGGGCTGCCGCGGCAGAATCGAGTGTGCCGCAGGGCCCCCCCTGCCCAGCAGAGCCTGCCCTCCCCTGTATCACCTCTCTCTTTACAGCTGCAGTCACAAGTGCTGGCTTTCAGAGCGCAAGGTGAGAGTTTCTCCCTCGCTGCTCTGTTAAGCCCGTGGGGGCTGATGGGAAGTTCCCATCAGCCCCCGTGGGCTTAACAGAGCCGCGAAAGGGAAACTAGTTCCTTCGCGCTCTGAAAGCCAGCGCGTGTGACTGCAGCTGCAAAGAGAGAGGTGATACAGGGGAGGGCAGGCTCTGCTGGGCAGGGGGGGCCCCGGGCACACTCGATTCTGCTGCGGCGGCCCCGGCAGCAGCAGCAGACAGCTTTTTTTAAAAAGAAATTTCCCTAGGCTGGGCTGGGCTGGGCTGTGGGGGGGGAGGGGGTAGGAGTGGTGATGGGCTATGGGGGGCTGGGGGGGGTTAGGAGTGGTGATGGGCTATGGGGGAGCTAAGTCTGTATATGGGCTGATGGGATTAGGACTGGAAGTGTGTTGATGGGGGGTTAGGACTGGTAATGGGCTATGGGGGGGCTTAAACTAAAAATTGGGTGATGGGGGATTAGGACTGGAAATGGGCTGGTGGGATTAGGACTGGGAGTGGGCTGATGGGGAGGTTAGGACTGGTAATGGGGTATGGGGGTGCTTAAACTGAAAATTGGGTGATGGGGGATTAGGACTGGAAATGGACTGGTGGGATTAGGACTGGGAGTGGGCTATGGGGGGCTAGGACTGGTAATGGGTTGGGGGGTTGCTAGGACTGGAAATGGGCTGGGGGGGTTTCTAGGACTGGAAATGGGCTGGGGGGGTTAAGACTGGAGGTGGGCTGATGGGGTTAGGACTGGTAATGGGCTGTGGGATGTTGGGGGGGGGGTAGGAAATATAATGGGCTATGGGGTGGGGGCTAGGACAGGAAAAGGGCTGATGGGGAGGGGTTAGGACTTGAGGTGGGCTGATGGGGTTAGGACTGGTAATGGGCTGTGGGCTGTTGGGGGGGTTAGAACTGGAAATGGGATATGGGGGCGTTAAGACTGGTAATGGGGTGTTGGCTGATGGGGGCTGTCTGGTAATGGGCTATGGGAGGTTAGGACTGTAAATGGGCTATGGGGGGGCTAGGACAGGAAATGGGCTGATGGGGAGGGGTTAGGACTTGAGGTGGGCTGATGGGGTTAGGACTGGTAATGGGCTGTGGGTTGATGGGGGGTTAGGACTGGCAATGGGCTATGGGGGGCTGATTGGAAATGGGATGATGGGGGTTAGGACTGGAAGTGGGCTGATGGGGGGTTAGGACTGGTAATGGGTTATAGGGGGGGCTTAAACTGAAAATGGGGTGATGGGGGTTAGGACTGGAAGTGGGTTGATGGGGGGGGGCTAGGACTGGAAATGGGCTGATGGGGGGCTAGTACTTGAAATGGGTTGATGCAGGGACTAGAAGGGAATGGATGCTGGGTGAGGCTGGAACTAGAAGGGAGCTGATGTTGGGGGAGGATTAGAATGGGATGGGGCTGGGAGAGTAAAATGGAGAGGGGAAAAATATTTTGTGTGGGAGGGATAAAAAATCTACAATTGGCCGGGTATTGGGAGAGTAAGTGTGGATTGAGGATGGAGGGGTAAAATTTGAGTGGATGAAATAGGAATGAGGAAAGAGCAAAAGGAGAAAGATTAGTATGTTAAAGCAGATGTAGAGAGAGAATGAAAAAAAACTAGAAGAGAGAAGAAAGGACAAATGGACAGCAGACGATGGAGAGTTAGCAGAAGACCCGAAGAAACCAGAAGAAAGTGGCTGGAGCAATTGCAGCTGAAAAAAAATGCACAAAAGGTAGAAAAATATCTCTTTATTTTGAATTTATTAATTGGAATATGTCAGCTCTGGTAAATGTGCATCATTAACGTCTGCGCTTTGTTTAGTACAAGAGCAAATTAATGTATAGTTTTATTTCTACAGTGTTGTACATTCCAAGTTTGGCTTTTGGGATTCCCAGTTTAATTATTGTCTTCCTGTTTCTAAATTGTGATTCCTTGTTTGGTGATGGTCTATGTTCTGCATGTGTAACTGAGCTGAGGTATTCTGTTTATGTAATTCCTATTTGACATTGCCACTTGTTCTCTTTCCCCAGTAGGTCATGTATTGTTGTTCTCTGAAATGTATTGGTTTAATATTTGCATGTTTCCTTTTGATTGGTAGAGTATGGTGCTTTGTGAGTCCTGGTAGTGCTGTTAGGATACGGCGGGTTTGCTATGGGTTCTAAATGGGCAGTGTTTGTAGTAGTTCCTAATGTGTCTGGTGATTGGCACTGGATTATAGTAATGTAGAAATCTTTTAGTCTTTCTTTATCCATACACTCATTAAGAGGCATGTTTACTAAAAGTTAGTATATGGTAACATTATGCAAATATTTATGCAAATGAGGCCCCTTATGCAAATGAGGCCCGCACCGAGTCTCCGCACATGGCCCCGCACCCCCCTTGGGCCGCCCCTGCCTATTACTGTATTACTCCTGGCTTTTAATTCTTGCAACTTCATTTCCTTTTGTCTATTTGTAGATTTTATGTAAACCACTTGGAAATATCTATTAGGCTAAAATGCAGTATATCAAATCCTCAAAAAATGAAACGAAGAATTAAATCAAGGATATGCACTGGATGAGTTTACTTGGATTTACTACATAGGAGGCTCGGGCGTAAACTGAGCATCATAAGGTTGAGTCCCATGGTGGTTGAATAATAGACGACAGAGGATGGTGGCAAATGCTATTCACTCTGACGGTCTACAATTTTTTAAAAGTTGTCTGCTTTAGAAACAAAATCTGCCAATTCTTATGGATTTTGGTGCGCTGAATTAAAAAATGACAATTAAAACTGCTGATGGATTACTGTTTCCAAGATATCTAAGCTTTTCCATTTTTATGCATATATATAGTGTGTCGGTAATAGAGGTTTAAATACAAATTATTATAAAACTAGGTCTTTTCATGTGTTTATGGTTGCCATATATATGACCTTGATAATATTTCACCTGATTTTGTTTATAAGTTTAAAAATCAGTCAAAGGGCTATTTAAATATAATTTATTTAAAAAGTTAGTATGAAAGAGAAAGCAAGAAATGACAATGTATTATTGTCTACTTAGCATTTCATAGCTTATCTCTTCTATTCTGTAAATGGAGTACCTCTTGTTATTGTCCAGCAATAGTCTGCAAGCATTGACAGGCTCTATTTGCCTTCATATCTTTTCTCTGTCGCTGCAATGTTTTGATGAAATCGCTCACTGCTCTGCAGTTCAGTGGAACAAAAATCAAGAATGCAAAAAATCTATCTTTAGTGACATGTTGCAGCCAAGATTTTTGTATGCATTGAGGAGTTTTTCCGCCAACTCCTTGTAGTTGTCTGCTTTGTTGTTTCCGAGAAAATGTGTTGCCACTAACTGAAAGGTTTTCCATGCCGTTCTTTCTTTACCACATAAAATGCATCATCATGAAGAGGTTCATGAATCCAAGGCCCAACAAAGACATCTTCCTTTACCTTAGCTTCACTTAGGGATATGTTTACTAAACCATCTTAACGTAGCAGCGGCGACGTTATCGCGCGATACATAATGTTATCATCGATACATAATGTTATCACACGATAAACATCGGCAGCGGCGTTAAGGCACACTAACGCTGTGAAATCCGGGTCTGAAGGGTGGAGTAAGGCCTCCCAGAGGGCGGAGATAGGGGTCAATGGGCAGAGAGTGGGAGGGGAGAGGCTCCAGGCACACTAATGGTGTGAAATCTGGGTCTGAACACTAACGCCAGTGAAACCCTCGCGTTAGAGGCACATTTGCAGGAGAGAGAAACCATTTCAGTCAGCAATTTATTTATTTATTTATTTATCTGTATTTATATCCTGCTTTTCACCAGGTCAAAGCGGTCAATTGGGAGATACATTTAACACGAGGGGATATGACACACATACGCTAATACTTACAGGGAACATGGGCAATGGAGGGTTAAGTGGCTTGCCCAAGACCACAAGGAGTGCCTATAGGACTAGAAATCCCAGTCCCTCCGGCCTGAGATTGCTGTCCCCAGGTGGGACTTGAACCCCCGGCCCTCCGGCCTGAAGTACCTTGTCCTAACCACTAGGCCACGCCTCCCACCTAATGTACAGCAAAGGCAGGGAAACCCAGAAAAGTGATAGTAGTGATACATGTGCAGGAACCAAAAAGGCAAGTAAACATATAAAATGACCAAACGACATTTGAAATCCCAATAACCAAGCTGGCCAATAGTGATATTAATGATAAACATAAAGCAACACTACTGACAAAGTGTAAAAAGGACGATATCATGTTTGGAAGGGTCTATGCTCTGTCCCCCTACAAAGTGAATGATCCCACAGTGAAATAACGGTGATCACGGTTTTTGTCGTTTATATTGGGCAGGTTTGTTATGGCGTGCACATGTGCAGCAACAGCAGAGTGGGCACGTAGGAAAGGGCAACTGTACTGATGCTGTAAATGGGATACAGGGACTGCAGGCGGCACATGCTGTGGTCCAGCTGGGGCACAGTGTGGACTAGGCAGATACCTAGGTGGCACATAGGAATGCCGAAACTGTAAAGCAGCAAGACAGCAACTGACGAGGGTTCGACATGGGCATGAGTGTGTGTCCCACAGTGTCACAGGGGATATTACCCAGCAAGTACCCCCAAGGGAACATAACATTGGCAGGCGGTGCCGGGGGGAAGCGCGCATGTCCATGTAGGCACTCCTACCCGAGAACCCACACCATAGGCAGCTGCCTACCAGCACACTAGATGGCCTAGGACTGTGCACCACCAGCACAAGGGCATGTCAGCATAGTGGCGGAGGGGTGCTGGTGGTGGAGGGGGCAGTGGCATCTGCCCACAGCAGACCATGGCCAAGCCCCGTTTAGGTGGGTGCCATGCACTGCAACAGATAAGGTCTGTCTGATGAACAGTCATGGTATCCCCAGGGAATGATCTGCCCCTGTGGCAACAGTTTGGTGCAGTACACACAGCCAGTGTGTTCAGGGGCAGAAGGTCACAAGTTCAAGTCCCAGCTGTGGCTCCTGCCAACCTTGTCCCCATATTTTACCCAGTACTAAACCATGGTAATAAAGACGGAACCTTTATTGCAGATAAAATAAACATGCCTGAAACACATATATTTTACCCTAAAGAGCACAGACACCATAAACATGTGCAATCCCTAGAGCAGAGTTTCCCAACTGCAGTCCTGGAGGACCAAACATCATTCAGGTTTCATGCTGTCCCAGGGGTACAAACACCCACACCCACAGGCTCCACTAACCAAAGCCTCATGGAGAGTCAGGCTGTTGGGCCCTGCACGGAGCAGCATCTCCTAATACTGGCACCTGCATACCTTAGCAATGCTGTCCTAAACTTGGGAATACGTTCCACATATATCAAAAGGTTGCTATGATTAATGTCAGCTAACAAATCCTAAGTTAAACATGATTTGTTGATAGAGATTCATCATAGCAACCTTTCTGATATCTGTGGAGTGTGTTTCAGTTATTGCTTCCGACAGTGTTTACCACCCCAGGGAGTGACCCCCAATAGTATTGCGTACCATAGCAATGCCCACACTGTGCCCAGGACTGGTGAGGCGGCCAGGACTGCCACAAACCTCCATATTTGCACAATGCTGGCATAGGTGTGGGAGAGTGTGTATGTCTATCCAGTGTGTTGTGGCTGCCCACACCTTACTGAGCCCACACTGCTTGCACTGTTTCCAGTGTTAGCCTGCCAATGTGCATAATGAGGAGCAAGGTACTGTGGGTATGGCCCGGACAGGGTGGCCTGGACAGGATGCATCTGCACAGGGTATAGGGCAATGGCTGGGACATTGTAATGACAGACCACCACCTGCACGGACAGGGTGGCCACAGCATGTCATGCTGGGAGGTCACTCTCACCCTGACTGAGCAGTGACCATGGCATGGCTAGGTTCCCTCATAGTGTTATGCAGCATTTCTCTCAAGTGATATTTATGGGTTCTCTTTTCTGGGGCCCAGTGACTGACATACCTGCTTGGTGTGTGTGCTCACATCCCATTTTTGGGTGCGCACAGTTCCTCCAGGAACATGCACTATGTACTAGCTAGCAGACTGTCTGCAGTTAGCATGTGTATGGCTGGAACACCTTGCAGGGTGCAGCGGGTGGAGACTGACTGTGCCCTCTGCTGGTGAATGTCAGATAGTGATGAGGGACAGCTGAGCTTCTCCAGCATTCTGCCTGTCTGCCATTGCCTTATGTGATGCGTACAGATCTACATTGACTGCCCTGTAGGGTGACTGTTCCCCAGCAGGCCTGGGGTTGATGGTCCTCTCTACTGCCATCATTGCAGAGATGTACAATGTGGATCTGTTGGTGGGAGATCCTGTCCCCCCACCCTGAGCCACAGAGGGTGGGTTGGGTGGTGCTACATAATCTGTTTTTGGGTCCAAACACTCCCCTTCACCTATAACATGTGACCATGGCACCCACACAGGATATGCACTATTCTGGGTGCATCATAGTCCACAAGGGCCAGACGTGACTGGGAAATACAGATGGACACAGGTGTATCCTAGGTGTGTCTGCAAGGACTACCTATCACACACTGGCACTGATGGGGACCTGCAGCATAGCCTATCTCAGCCAAGCCAGGTGCTGCAGACCTGGTGCTGGGTGCCCCACCTCACCCTCAGGGTGAGCACAGGACCCACACAATGTCACGGTCTGTAGCTACTCTGTGCCAGTAACACACACGGTCAGTTCACCCTACCAAGCCTAGGTGCTGTGGGAGTGCATAACCCATTATGTGATCAGCTGTGGACTGCTGATCTGCATGTGCAGTGCATCATGGGTACGGGTGGGGTTACCCTAGCCTGGTAACCACAGCAGACAGTTTGTGTGGTGACCTGCAGTCTTTCGGTAGCCAGCCAGCGGTGTGGTAGTAGCTATAGAGATGTAGCCTACTGTTTACTTCAATGACTGTGGAGGCAGAGGTCATGGGTTTGATCCCACAGTGGTGGTGTTTAATAAGGCTCTCTGAGGCTTTTCCTTTTAATTTAAATCAGTGCTGCCAGCAAAATGCACCCTCACAGTGCTGTAACCTTAAGGTGACTCATAAGGCGCCCTATCGGGCACCCTATAAGGCGCCCTATAGGGCACATTAGAAGGTGCCTTGGCGGACAGGGCACTTTATAATATGCCCTATGGAGTGCCTTATAGGGTGTCTTATGCGACACCTTATGTTAAAGCACTGTGAGGGTGTTTTTGCTGGCAGCACTGATTTAACTTAAAAAAGGAAATGCCTCAGACAGCACTGATTTAAATGAAATACAGGAACTGCCTCAGACAGCACTGATCTAAATTAGAAAAGGGAAATGCCTCAGACAGCCTTCTTACATAACACCACTGCGAGATCGAACCCATGACCTCTGCCTCCACAGTCATTGCAGCAACCAGTGGGCTACATCTTTATTGCTTCTAAACTGCACTGGCATGTACTTAGGGTTAACGCGTGTTAACATGCCACGGCGCCCACTATCGCACAATACAGATTCTTGCTACCTTAAGACCAGAATGCCCACTCCTTATATGGCATTCTTCACATTATCGCTGCAACTAGCGCCGGTAACATTAAGACAGTTTAGTAAACATACCCCTTAGTCTTGGAAATTTCCCGCTAAAATACTTGAAAGCTGGCTTTGTTTTGTTCATGGCCTTGACAAAATATTTTATTAGACCCAGCTTAATGTGTAAGGGTGGTAACAAAATCTTCCTTGATTCAACGAGTGGTGAATGATGCACACTTTCCTTTCCATGCACCAATGATTGTCAGAGTGGCCAATCTCTCTTGATGCAGTGGGAATCTTTTGCATGATTATCCCATTCACAGAGAAAACATCAGTACTTTGTGTATCCAGTCTGCATACAGAGCAACAGAGCAATGACTTTCAAAGAGAGCATAGTGAGATTTCTGGAGTCCAATGGATTATCAGACAAATCTGATTGATTTCTTTGACTGGCTGAACACAGAGTTTGACCAAGAGAGAGCCCTAGATGTGGTGTACTTAGATTTCATTAAAACCTTTGTCATCGTTCTGCACAGGCGAATTATAAACAAACTGAGCACCCTGGGGATGGACCCTGAAGTTACTAATTGGGTTAGAAATTGGTTGAGTGGGAGGCGACAAAGGTATAGGTACATGGAGATTACCAGTGGTGTGCCATGGGGATCTGTCCTTGTCAGATTTTTTTTAACATCTTTGTTAGTGATATTGCAGAAGGGCTGTTGGGTAAGGTTTGCCTCTTTGCAGATGATACCAAAATCTGCAATACAGTAGACACTCAGGAAGACGTAGATAACATAAGGAGGGATCTACCTAAGCTTGAAGAATGGTCTAGAATTTGGCAGCTGAAATGTAATGCTAAAAAATGCCGGGTCATGCATTTGGGCTGTAAAACTCCAAAGGAGCAGTACAGTGTAGGTGGTGAGGTACTTCTGTCCACGAAAGAAAAGAGGGATCTGAGTGTAATTGTGTCTGATGATCTAAAGTAGCTGAACAGGTAGAAAAGGCAACTGCAAAATCCAGAAGGATGCTTGAGTGTATAGGGAGAGGAATGGCCAGCAGAAAAAGGCAGGTGATAATGCCTCTGTATAAGTCTCTGGTGTGACCTCATTTTGAGTATTTTGTGCAATTCTGGAGACCGCACCTTCAAAGGAGTATAAGCAGGTTGGAGTCTATGCAGAGGGTGGCTACTAAAATGGTTAATGGTCTTTGTTATGAAGCATATGAGGACAGACTTAGATATCTTAATATGTATACTTTAGAGGAAAGGCAGGATAGAGGAGATATGACAGAAACTTTTAAATACCTCTGTGGCATAAATGCACAAGAGGAGAGTCTCTTTCAATTGAAAGCAAGCTTCACTATGAGGGGACATAGGATGAGAGTGAAAGGGAATAGACTCAGGAGTAATATCCAGAAATATTTCTTTATAGGGAGTGGTAGGTGTGTGGAATAGACTCCCAGTGGAGGTAGTAGAGACAAGGACAGTATCTGAATTCAAAAAACATGAGACAAATGCAGATGATCTCTAAAGAAAAAAAGAGCACTAATGTAGTTGATATGGAAAGGCAGACTAGATAGATCATGTGGTATTTTTCTGCTGTCATGTTTCTATGTTTCTAAATCATCACAAAGCTGCCACTAATGTTGGTCATAGTTTATGCATCTCAACAGCTTTTTTTATATTGTCATAGGTTTCCCTCATATGGACTGGGTGACCAAATGGAATTGATGGCAAAATATTGCCATTATGCAGCAAAACAACTTTGACTCATCTTCAATGAATCGATAAGGTCTCCACTCATCTGGATATTGAATGATGTTGAGGGCTGCCATCAGACCATCAATGTTGTTGCAGTCTACAAGATCACCTTCCATGAAGAAGAATGTAACAAGATCCTTTTGACATTCATGGAACATGGAAACCTTAACATCACCTGACAGGAGATTCCACTGTTGTAGTCTGGAGCTCAACATCTCTGCCTTACTCTTAGGTAGTTCCAAATCCATGACAAAGATACCCCTATGAGGAGATGCTTAAAAGGTTAGAGATTTTCAACCTGGAAAAGAGATGGCTGAGGGGAAAGATATGATAGAGTTCTATAAATTAACACTAGAAGCCCCAAAGTGCATCAATTAATGAAAATGCATCTTCAAAGTTGTATACCAGCGCCACTGCTAGAACCATGTCAGTCATGTCCCATGGCTTTGTTAGCAAGGTCAAGATGTTCAAATATGTGCATCAAAAATTGACAGATGCACCACCTAGAGGGAAAACAAATTTATACCTAGAAGTCCCAAAGTACGTCAATTGACACACTCAATTGTCTTGGATGCGTCAATTGACGTACTTTGGGACTTCTACGTATAAATTCATGTTCCCGCTAGGTGGCGCATCTCAATCACTGTTTACAGTTTTACTCTGACGTTACAAACAATAAACACATGATGATGTCATGTAATGACGTCACATGCTGCATGTATTTAACAAATAAGTAACTTCACATTGACATCTGCATTTCATGCTAAACGCAGTCGTCGTGATAATGTGTCAATTGACGCACTTTGGGGTTTCTAGGTAAAATGCCTTTTGGGGCTTCTAGTGTTAATGAATAGAGTGGAATGGGTAAATGTAGATCGATTCTTTATGGCATCAAAAAGTGGAAAGACTAGGGAATATGCAATGAAGCTGCAGTGTAAGCCGTTTAAGACTAATAAGAGAAAATATTTTTTCACTCAACACATAAATAAACTCTGGAATTCGTTACTGGAAGATGTAGTAAAAGCTGTTAGTGTAGCTGGGTTTAAAAAGGTTTGGACAAGTTCCTAGAGGAAAGGTCCATAAATCATTATGAAAGAGGACCCAGGAAATCCACTGCTTGCCCCAATACAAGCAGCATGGAACCTGTGTGTCTTTTAGGGAAACTGCATAGGTACTTCTGACCTGGATTGGCCACTGTTGGAAACAAGATTCTGGGCTTGATGGACCTTGGTTTGACCTAGTACGGCATTTCTTATGTGCTTAGGTCATTCAATTCACCTTGTGTTATGAGGTGTGGTTCAGAGGATGAGGATAAGGGAAAATCTGGGTCATGTGACATTGATGATTTGGAACCGGAGGTTTCATCCCCTTCTTCTTCCTCATCTGACTCTAGTGAGAATGATTCTACAGCATCAGAAACCAGCAGTCCTCCTCTGTGGGGTACTGGGCATATAGCTGATGAAATGTTTGGATACTGCACAGTCCACTTTTTCTTCTTTAACAAATCTTTCCCAACAGCAGGCACTACGCAGAAGTAACAATTGCTGATTATGATCTGTCGGCTCTCTCCAAGTCATTGGCATTGCAGAAGGCATGGATTTCATTTTTCTGTTCAACCATTGGTGAATATTTGTTGCACAAGTGTTGCAGCATACATTATGTGTGGGGCTCAGCTCTTCTGAACTCCAATTTTGCAGCCAAAGTAAAGGTGGTAGACTTTTTTAATCATAATGGTTACACTGTGTTTTTGTGATGCAAAGTCACTTCACCACAAACACAGCAGAAATGATCTATATTCAAATAATTACAAGGCATCTCTCACTTTGGCTAAATGGAAAAAAATCAAACATTGAGAAAACTGGTCTACAGCCAAAATACTACTGAAACCTCATGTTCATTAAAACGTTGTTGCACAATTCATTCTGCAGTGTGATGTAATTAAGCTGAGTTAGGATTGCGTCATCTATGACTTCTAGGAATAACATGATACAATTCATATCATATATGATGTAATAGCACTTTCAAAATGCATCATTCATTAGTGTTTTTCCTAAAAAGCAAGTACTGTCCAAATAAAAACATAAATTTATCACAAATCAAGTTGAAGATGTGCATGTATTTTAGTAATTTATGGTTTAAATTGCAATCCCTTCCCTTTATAACTCACATATCGTTAGCACTTCCAGTTGAGGTCGTATGTACTGACCCAGTAATGTAAATTGAAAACGAAAGCCAATAAACAATTTTAAGTATCATTTTCGTTCTTAGCAACCCAGACTTAGTAAGGTGTGACTGAATTTATTTCAGAAGCGTTTTGGCAGTAAAACAGTGTAGTTAGGTGATTCTCAACCCAGTCCTTTGGGACCTCTAGTCCAGTCAGGTTTTCAGGGTACCCACGATGAATATGCATGCAGATCTATCTTATGCATATTCATTGTAGATACCCTGAAATCCTGACTGGACTGGGGGTCCCAGAGGACTGGGTTGAGAACCACTAGTGTAATTAGTAGAATTCCTCAGAGATTAGTCATGGGGCCGGTTATATTCTTATTTTTGTAAGCAATATTGCATAGAGGTTAGAAGGAAAAGTTTTATACTAAGATCTGCAGGAACTCAATGCTTATTTACCTATGACAACAAAATTCATACGCTAAATTTAAGAACAACTCAAAACAGATATTTGGGGCAGCTTTCAAATCTAACAAAACCTAACTCCTAAGGCTGCATTTATTTTAACAGAGCTCAACTCTTACAACTCATATGATATTAATTATTATCAATTTTATCTTATAATTATTTTCATTTTATTACTGTATTTTTACTTTTTTCAATTTATGTTTACTAACACTTAGGGGTATGTCTGGCTTTAATTTAGGTAATATCATTTTTATTGGCATTACAAAATTTTGAGAAGTAACAGCAACAGTAACATTAACAGTGACAGTAACAGTAACAGAATCCCGGCAGGCCGACACATGTCTAACACAGAGCAGGCAATGCAATTGTCCAAAGTAAGGAACAGAATAATAAAATAGATATTACAAAGTATAAATAACAGAAGGCCGGAATCCAGGACAATGCCGCTCTTCCTACCTACAGAACCCAGCCCCAGATCCAAGTGTCCGGCCCCCAAAAGCCAACTGCAGCCAAAACCCATGGTCCAACCTAAGAAATGTAGGCATCGACTAAAGGCCACTGGATCATCTAACCTACCTCCGAGTAAGGACCAACAAACCCCCAAATCTCTAAATCCCTAAACCCCAGCACCCCCACCCCCAACCCCAACCCCTACACCAACCCTCCCCCTCCCCACCCTTACCCCCATCCCCTCCCCGCTTAGCTCACACCAGTAGCACCACCCCGGGAGTACAGAAGACCCAACATCCAATCACCTCACACTGAAAGGGGTCCTCTTAAGATCCCTTCCCCTACTCCGGCCCAACAGCAGCATCAGGGTTCGAGTCAGTCTGCAGGGGCGCCCAGATGTTTCGAAAAAGGGTCCACCTATTCTCCCCAAGAAGTCGGGCCGTCTGACCCTCCATGAGGCGGAGGTCACACATCATTCGTTCCCACTCTATAATCCCCGGACCCCCTTCTGTGAGCCAGTGGCGCAACACACAACGTTTAGCAACTAAAAAACCCCGTTCACAGAACTTTCTCTGGGTGACTGTTCCCTGAAACCCCCCACCCGATAGATGGAAAAGACACCAAAGGGGGTTCAGATCGACTTCCCCACCCACCCAGTTGGCCAATTTGGATCGAATGGCTTCCCAAAAAGTTTGGATGACTGGACAGAACCAAAAGCGATGGGATAAGGTACCCACATTGTTCTCACAGAGGCCACACACATCAGAGGGTAAAAGCCCCATCCGTCGCGCCCCAGCTTCCGCGACGTAGGCGCGCCACAGCAGCTTGAATTGTAGTTCACGGTAGCTAACCGCTTCAGAGAGCTCTCGGATACCAGTAAAAGCCCTCTCCGCCAACTCAACAGTAAAGTCCACCAGTCCATCACGTTTCCATCGCTCTACTAACTGAGTAAAACTGCTCAAGTTGCCAGGGGCTATCAAAAGTTCCCTTAGCTGCCGCGCAGCAAGCCTCTCCTGACATTGCTCCAGCACAAGCCAAAGACTACGCTCGCGGGAGAGCAACGCCGCACCTCCGGGAACCCTACTCAGATAATGTCGGACCTGTAAGTAATAATAGAAGGTTCCTTTGTGCAAGCAGTATTTCCGCGATAAAGTCTGGAAGGAGTCCAGACAATCCATATCCGCCATTCGCAGCTGTCCAAGGTATTCAATACCAGCCCGCGCCCAACTTTGACTCCCCCCACCAGTGGTCCCCGGAGCAAACAGCCCATTGCCCCTCAGAGGGAGGCAGTCCGTTGCTCTCCAGCGACAGCCCCTGCTACGACAAAGGTATTGCCAGACGATTCGGATCATGCGTAAATAGGGTGACCGCCGCCATGCCACTGGAAGGGCCATACTCCCACAATGGAGCAAATAGGTCCTATGCCACTTGCCTGAGAATTGATCTATTAAGTCAAGCGGAATCCGTGCGGAGTTCCCCACAACCACGTCACTCAGGCGGCGTGCCCCATAGGCCAAATTATAAGACCGCAGAGGAGTCAACGCCAGTCCCCCTTCAGCTACCGGCCGCATTAGCCGGTCCAACGCTATACGAGCCCGTCTAGAGCGCCACAGAAAGTGACCCAGATGTCTATGAAGGTCACGAAGATCACGACGCGCTAGCCAGAGCGGAAGATTACGCAACAAGTACAGCCAGCGTGGCCACTCCACCATCCGTACCAGCGCCACCCGGCCCATCAGAGATAAGGGTAAGTCTTCCCACCTCCGCAAGCGTGCAATAGTCGACTTAAGAAGCGGCCGAACATTGACCACATATAGGGACTGCAGGCGGGCCGGGATCTGAATTCCCAGATAACGAATATGTTCAGCCGCCCAGCTGAGGGGAAAGACGCCCTGCCACACACCCCGAGTCTGGTCATCCACATCTAGTACCATGGACTTAGGACGATTAATACGCAGTCCGGAAAATTCACCAAAATGCTCAATCAGCTCAAGAGCCGCTGGCAGGGATGCTAGGGGTTCAGTCAAACACAGTAGAATGTCATCTGCGAATGCACTTACTTTGATGCCCCCACCCTTCCACTCCACACCCGCGATCTGCGGAGAAGCTAGTAAAGAAAGAAGAAGAGGTTCCAATTGGAGCACATAGAGGAGCGGGGAGAGCGGACAACCCTGCCGAGTGCCGCGCTGTAAAAGAAACGGTTGAGAGCAAATCCCCCCTACATCCACCATTGCTCGCGGAGCTGCATACAACGCTTGTATCCCATGCAGAAAATGCCCCTGCAAACCGAAAGACCGCAGAGCCGCAAACATATAGGACCACGATACTCTGTCAAAAGCTTTCTCGGAGTCAAGGCTGACCAACACCAAGGGATCTTGAGTCAATAAAGTCTGTTCCATCCCCAGCAACACTTTAGTGATATTAACCGAGGCCTCCCTACCTTTAACAAAACCGGCTTGATGTGGGCCCACCAAGTCCGGAAGGAACAGCTGAAGGCGGGCAGCTAGCACTGCCGCGAAGATTTTTTGGTCCACATTAATCAAAGAAATAGGGCGATATGAGGCAGGATCTTGAGGATCTTTGCCCTGTTTCGGTATTAAAGTTATGCGAGCCGTCCCCATATCTCTCGGAAACTCGCCAGACTCCGTCGCCTCGGCATACACGGCCCCCAAGGTGGGAACTATCGCCCGCTCTAACATTTTGTACGCCTCATAGGTGAAGCCATCCGGACCGGGAGTTTTGTGCGCTTTCCCAGCCCTGATCGCCCTCTGGATTTCCTCCCCTTGAATTTCCTGATTCAACACTTCCAGTGCCTCCGCCCCAAGTTGCGGCAGGGAGACCTGCGCCAAGAAGTCTCTCATGACGGTCTCAGACGCCTCTTCCGAGGAGTACAACTTTTCATAGAAAGAGCGAAACACCCGTGCAATGTCCTCCGCCCTTGTATGGCGACCCCCGTCCTCGTCGCGAATGGCCAGCACCCCTCGGGTCCCGTCCGGACCTCGCACCAATCGAGCCAACAGCTTCCCTGACCTATCGCCATAACGAAAAAATTGATGACGATAGTACTGTTGAGACTGAACGGCTCTCTCCTGCAGCAAACCGTTCAAATGCTTCTGGAGTTCAAGATACCCCGTCAAAGCACTGCGGCGGCGGAGAGCCTCCGATTTGGCTCGCTGGAGTTCCTTGGATAAACGTATCACCTCTGCATTAACTCGCTTCCTCTCGGCTCCTACATATGCCATTATATGTCCACGGAGCACGGCCTTGCCTGCCTCCCAAAAAGTAGCCACCGAATCTACTGTTCCCTCGTTATACTGAACATATTCATCCCAGTGTTTCCCCACAAAATCCCGAAAGCCTGGGCTGTTGGCAAGATGGCTGGGAAAAGACCATCTGACAGCACCCTGGCGCTCTCCTCGCCAAGTCAAGCTCACCATAGCATGATCGGATACTAGAATGGGCCCTATCTCTACCCGTACCACTTTCCCAAACCAGGGTTGCGATACCAAAATATAATCAATTCTTGACCATGTCTGATGGGCGCGAAAAAGATGTGTGTAGTCTCTGCTGTCAAGGTGTAGTACCCTCCAGGCATCGATCAGATCCCCAAAGTCACAAAGATAGCTGACACCCTTTTTCTTCCAGCCACCCCAGTAGCTGTGTGGGAGCGATCCAGTAAAGGATCATGCGGACAATTATAATCTCCCGCCAAGATCACTGGAACCTTCGGGGCCTCCAGGACCTTTTGCAGGAGGACTTTAAAGAAAGCATGCTCATAGTTGTTGGGTGCATATACATTCCCCAGAAAAAGTTCTTCCCCTTGAATTTTAAGATGGACAAAGAGAAATCGGCCATTAGGGTCGGCATCCATCTAAGGGTTTCACAGACAAGACCCTTATGGACTAAAATTGCCACTCCTTTCCGACGTGTATCCGAAGGGGCAGAGAAAACCTTTCCTACCCAATCCTGCTGAAGTTTGGAGTGTTCTTGGGCTGTCAAGTGCGTTTCCTGTAGCAGGGCCACCTGAGCTTTCTGCCGCTTTAAGGCCTGTAGGATTTTAGTGCGCTTCACCGGGGTGGTGATCCCCCCCACATTCCAGGTCACAATATGTAAATCAGGGTGGGTAGCACAAGCAGGTAAGACTTATACTCTCATCTGAAAATAACTGTGGTCGGACATAGGGCAGCCCAGCCTCCACCCCAGCCCATCTCAGCAAACCGCTAAATATTAAATAAACCCACCCAGAAAAGGGCCAAAACTCTCCCAAGGGTACATACCATGGTGCAGCCAAGCTTCCCCTGTCCCCCTTTCCCCCTACTGCCCTCCCCCCTCCCCCCTTAACCCTACCAACCCTCCCCCACCCCTGATTCCCTACTACTCCCCGGACCCTCCTCCTAACCCCAAGAACACCAACAGCACTAACTCCCCTCAGCATCCTCGGCTGAGGCTGTGGTCTTAGTAATGCCACAGGGCAGCCACTCCGTTACGACCCTCCTCCCCTCCCCCATACAGCCGGTCATCGGAAGTTAATTTAGTAGATAAACTAAAAGCTACATACAAACCGAGAAAGAAGAAAGTGACAAAAGACATGCAGAACATTACACGCTGAGCCAAATTGCCTGTCCAAGCCCCCAAAGGCAGGGCACTTTCTCCAAGGCACCCGATCTAGGTGTACCGGCCCACCGTCAGCTGGATGCTGGATAGGCCCCATCGAAGTCCACCAAATCCGCTTTCCTCGCAGATCCCATGAGGCCATCCATCAGCAAGGGTCTTGTGCCGCCGGCATCGTTGCCAGAAATTGTTTCGCCTTCCCAGCCTGTTCAAACGAATAGGCCTTCCCATGTAGAGTAACCCGCAAAGTAGCGGGGAAGGCTAGGGTAAAGCGGGCTTTCCGGCGAAACAGTTCAGCACAGATTGGTGTAAATTCTTTCCGCTTGGCCGCTACCACTGCGGAATAGTCTTGAAAGATCAAGATTTTCCGGTTGTTCAATAGTAGTTCAGGCATCCTCCTGTAAGCCTGAAGGATGGCAGCCTTATGCTGAAAGTTGAGTACGCGGAGTATGACCACCCGTGGCCTGGCCTCGTCCTCTTTACGCGCTCCCAAGCGGTGGGCGCATTCAATGCGAAAGCAGCCCCGTAGGCCCTCCAGTCCCAATGCCTCCGGAAGCCAGGACTCCAAGAAAGTTAATAGTTCTCTCTCTGGTTTGTCCTCTCCGATGCCCAAGATACGAAGATTATTTCTCCTCGATCGATTTTCGAGGTCATCAATCTTTAATTGAATCTCCTGCAGGAGTTGCACATGCTTGGCCATTTCTCTCTCATGGCGCCCTCCTCGCTTTCCAAGCTTGCAACCCGCTGTTCCAACTCATCAACACGCTTCCCAAATTCGGTCATCGAATCCTCCATACTGTCTAGCTTCTTCATAAGCATATCAAATTTGGGGTCTAACAATTTGACCACTTCTTTAGCGAGCTCCGCTGGGGCCGAGTCAACACTCTCTCCCCCCGGCGACGCCGGCTGCGACGACAGCGACGTGGTAGGCCCCGCTTTGTGAGGCTTCTCTCGCTCCCGCTTCGGTGCCAACGGCATAGTCGCAACTCCCGCTTCCAAGCACAGGTAGCTGTAAGGTTCAGACACCCTCTCACAAATACGGGGGGATAGATGGGAGGCTTTTAGCCGGTTTTTAATGCCGATTTAGCAGTGTGGCTGCCCCGGAGCAAGCGGGAAGCGTCCACGCTTACTCACGCATCACGTGACCTCTGTCCTGGCTTTAATTTAAAGGAAGTGCTCTGGTGCGCAAACTCCATGTCTGGCTGCAAGCCCCAGTCAGCCATAGGGGAGTGGAATGGAGGATTACGCCCCCCCCCCCTTGCAGCAGAGGCCAATCAGTTGCCCATGAACTTAACTTTAAACTTCTCACTAGCAGCACAAGGAAAGGTCTAGACACACTAGCTATCACAAATGACTCCATAACTATCCTTCTCAAAATTGCCCCTAGAAAAGGAGCAATTTCTGGACAAGGTTATACCACACTTCCAACATAGCACTGATGACCCTGACACACTTATAAGCACCATAAGTAATATAGCAATAATGCCACAGTCACCCACTGTTCACCAAAAACGCAATACAGCAGCATTGTACAACACTCAATTAAAAAACATCAAATGCAACCTCAGAACCATGAGAGAAAATGGAGACATTCCAAATTCAGAGAACACTACCACACAGGGCCGGATTTACCTTGAGGGAGGCCCTACGCCAACAAAAATTGTGGGCCCCCAGAAAAAATAAAAACAAGATCAACTTACCAAAACAGAAATGGCAATAGATGTATAGAATTGCCTGACATAAAGAGGCAATAGGGACAAAATCAGCATCGGAATTCAAGAAATACATTAAAAAAGACATATTCCAGTTAATAAATTCAAAATAAGAAAGTATTTTTCTACCTTCTGTTTGGGCATTTTTTCAGTTGCAATTGCTCCAGTCACTTTCTTCTGGTTTCTTCGTGTCTTCTGCTAGCTATTCATTTGTCCTTTCTTCTCTTTTAGATGTTTTCCATTCTCTCTCTATTTCTGCTTTAACATACTGATTGTTTCCCTTTTGCTCTTTCCCCCAATTCTTTCCTTATTCCTTTATCATCCATTTAAATGTCACCCCTTCCATTCTCAAGCCCCTCTTACTCTCCCAATACCCAGCCCATCATAGACTTTTCTTCCACACAAAATATTTTTCCCCTCTCCATTCTCATTCCCCATCCATTCTAGTCCTCCCCCAAAATCAGTTCCCTTATAGTTCTAGACCCACCCAGCATCCACTCCCTTCTAGTCCCATTCTCCCATGCCCCACATAAGCCCATTTCCAGTCCTATTCTAGCTCTTCATCAGCCCATTTCCAGTGCTAGCCTTCACATCACAGGCCATTTCCAGTCCTAGCCCCCCCCCATCACAGCCTATTTCCAGTCCTAGCCCCCACCATCACATCCCATTTGCAGTCCGAGTCCCCATGCACCATCACAGCCCATTTGCAGTCCTAGTTCCCCCCCCCCACCATCACAGCCCAAGTTACCCCCCCCCCATAGCCCTTTTCCGGTCCAGGTCCCCCCCATCACAACCCATTTCCAGTCCAAGTCCCCCCCCCATAGCCCTTTTCCGGTCCAGGTCCCCCCCCCATCACAACCCATTTCTTTCCAGTCCAAGTCCCCCCCCCCATAGCCCTTTTCCGGTCCAGGTCCCCCCCCTTCAATACCCTTTTCCTGTCCAAGTCGCCCCCCCCCCTAGCGCTTTTACTGTTCAGGTCCCCCCCCATCACAGCCCATTTATTTCCTGTCACTGTCCCCCCCCCATAGCCCTTTTCCGGTCCAGGTCCCCCCCCCATCACAACCCATTTCCAGTCCAAATCCCCCCCCCCCATATGCCATTTTACAGTACTGGTCCCCCCCCCCCAAATCACCGCCCATTTCTTTCCAGTCCAAGGCCCCCCCCCCAGCCCTTTTCCGGTCCAGGTCCCCCCCCCCATCACAGCCCATGCAGTCCTTGGCCCCCCCGACCAGCACCGCGGCTGTCTGAGAGGCTTCAGAGGGAGCCGGGTAAGCTCGCACGAGGCCCCGGCTCCCTCTTTACAGCCGCCAGCGTGAAGAGCCTTTTCCTTCACGCTGGCGGCTGTATCTGTAAAGCCGCGATTGCTGGATAACCTGGGACTCTATCTCAACCATTTCTGCCAAAGACTTGGAAAGAATCATCTCAGGAATCAACACCACTACTTCCCCTCTGGATCCATGACTCAAGGACCTATAATACTCAAAATCACTAATCTGTCCCTCCAACATAGCTATATGCCTCACGAACTAAAAATGGCATCCATCTGCCCTGTAAAGAAAGGCATCACATCACACCCAAAACAACCAAGCTCATATTGCTCCATTGCCAGCTTGCCCTTCTTGGCAAAAGTAATAGAAAAGATCACACAAACACAACTCCAGGACCATGTAGAGACCTACTTTCCACTTGACCCACAGCATGGAGTTGAATCCCTCTTGGCGGCCCAAACTGACAACATCATAAAAGGCCTAGATAAACCTAAGCCAGGATTTGTCCTCATCTTTCTGGACATCAAAGCAGTCTTTGACTCTGTTCCCCATAACCTAATCATTCAACACCTGCAAACACTGGGCCTAAGAGGTACCGCATTAAGCTGGTTCAAATCATAACTCACAAACTGTCAACAACAGGTCAGAATGGGATCCAAATATCTACCGCATACCCACAACACTAATGCGTTCTGCAAGGGTCTGACCTATCCTCCTTATTATTTAACATCTTCCCCCAGTCAATTTGCTCAATTATAGTAGCGCACAACATCCTCTACCATATTTATGCTGACAATGTCATGCTGTACATTCCAATCAATACCACCAACCCATCCATCCTACACCTAAAGAAATGCTTCAGCTCCATTACACATTGGCTTGCAGAACACAATCAGCCTCATTCCATCCGGGACGTACACCTTCTCCCTTACACCTTAGTTTCTAACCTTCATCTGCTTCCTCCCAGCTCCTACCCCTTCTAAACCTTCATACTGACAACTGATATCTCGGTAAATACCTTGTAAATAGTTGTTTTATTTTTATGATTAGTTCTCATTGTTATCTTATATATATTTGTTACTTTGTTCTATGTAAACAGTGGAAACACTCTTATTTTAAATGTTTTATGTAAACCGTCTTGATTTGTAGAAAGACGGTATATAAAATCGGTTAAATAAATAAATAAATGTTTGGTTTAACTGGACATACAGAGGGGGTAGCGATTCTGATCCTACGGGGCACGTCTAGCCCCACGGGATCAAAATCGCGATCAGTCATGTACGTGCAAGCTGGGACTGCGATTCAGTCCAGCCTGCACATACACGCAAGCCCGACTAACTTAGGGCTTTTAAATGAAGCTGGGGTGCCATGGCATCCGGTTGCCATGGCACCACAGTTCCATTTAAAAGCTGCAATGCTGGCTGCTGGAAAAAAGCTTATTCCCCACAGTCTGACCCCTAATCTGGCCTCCTAAGGCCAGGGTCAAGATGTGGAGAATGTCCTCTGGCCCCTCCTGCCCCATCCGCGCCCCAGGCACCAAAAATAAAAAAAGGTCCAGGAAAGTTATTCCACCTCGGATGTGGAATAATTTCCCCGCAAAAGTCACCAGCCCTGGACATACAGGCCCTGACATTAGAATCGTCTCTGTACATCCAGGGCCAGCGACCGCCCACTGCCCGTCCAGACTCCGTCCCCGAGCCGCCCCTTCCCGGCCCCCATCTAACCTCCCTGCACAACTGGCGGGGAAGTTAGATGCCAGCAGGGGAAGGCACGAACAGCACCCAATATGTCCATAAATTACAAAAAGCAAGTTGAAGCAAGTTGACTTATTACACTTGGTTAGCGCTGGAGGCAGGTTTAGTAGGTTTCATGTCTTGTTTCTCCTTAGGTGATTTTCCCGGGTTCTTGTAATAATTGACTGTAAACATCTAGGGGATAGTTGATGGATTACTTTGAAGGTTGCCATGAGTGTTTTACAATTAATGCAAGTCTGGAGAGGTAATCAATGCAACTCCTTTAGAATAGGCGTGATGTGCTTGGCACGAGGTGAGCATGTCAGATTTCGCACAACTGTATGTTGCACAAGTTGAAGTGGATGTAGGGAGCTTTTTGGGAGGCCTTGCAGACTGGCATTGCAGAAAGAGTGGTAGATGCATGGAATAGTTCCCAGTGGAGGTGGTAGAGATGAGAACAGTATCTAATTTCAAAAAAAGCATGGGACACACAGAGGATCTCAAGAAAAAAAAGGGACTCATAGTGGGACATATGGAAGGGCAGACTAGATAGACCATATGGTCTTTTTCTGCCATCATATTTCTATGTTTCTATGTTAAGTCAAAGTGCGGTAGTATCATTGCGGTGTTGTGGTTTCACATTCCTAGTGGGAGGAGCTGAGGCAAACGTTTCAATTGTGTTTATCCATTTTCTGTCATGAGGTCAAGGTCCAGTGGTTCATCTTCAAGATTGAAGGTTTGTCTGTCGAAGGCCTTGAAATGGTGGCGGTGAATGCTATAATTATCATTTGTTTTTGAAACGATTGCTGTGGGAGGTGTAAGGTGATGTTGCTGTGATCCGAACAAGAGACTTTGGTGAGCAGAGGTTTGGGGCTGCATGTGTATTAAGGAGTTGGTTTTGGATGAATATAAGATCTGCTATGTGCCCTTTATTGTGGTTGGAGCTAGGATCAGTTGGGAGAATTGGAGGTGTTCCAGGAAGTAGGTAGATGGACTGGGTGGGATGGATGATAGATTCAGGTCACCCATTATTGTGAGGTAGTTAGGTTGATTGATGTGGATATTTGTGAGTTCTAGGATGGTTGTTAATTCATCCATTTTAGCTGTGGGGGTGTGGTAGGTGAGACACAGTGTTATCTGTTTGAAACTAGTAGTAGGTTTAGACCATGTGTGATAAGTGATCGGTAAACTTAAAATGTAGGTTGCTTCTTGCCAGAATGCAGACACCACCACCTCTGTGACCTGAGCGAGATCAGTTAAAAATGTCATATTCTGGTGGTTTGAGCTGGTTGTTTAGAATAATATCTAGCTCCAGGTTATTGCCCAGGATGTAATCATTTAGTAACCGAGTCTTGTTCCTTGCTGAGTGAACATTTATTAGAGTGCATTTTAGGAAGAGTGGGTTTTTTGATGACTGTGTGAGATCTTTCGGATTGTTTTGATTCTGAGGTGAGATATGAAGTAACCTGAAGTACTTTCTTTGGCAGGACTTTTGTGGGATGCATTTGCTGCAAACTGGGCTGTGACCGTGTTTTACTGGGATAGTACTGTAGCTTGGAGTGAAGAATAGGGCATTATTTAGGAGTGTAGCTAGTATAATGAAGGAGAAGGTGAGGAGGAGGATTCTCTGAGGGCAAGGCCTGCCAGATGTGGGTACACTGGAGCGCTTCCTTTAAATTAAAACCGGAATTGGTGGTGTCCTTAGGCCCTCACTGGCCTTTGCTGCAGGGAGCAGGGTGTTCCTCCATCCCGTACCTCTGTGGCTGATGCCGATTGGGGCTTGCAGCCAGGTGTTGAGTTGGCACACCGGAGTGCTTCCTTTAAATTAAAGCTGTTTTTGGTGGTGTCCTTTATTTTATTTATTTATCTATGCTTATATACTGCAAATCTGATAGTCTAAGCGATTTACAGAGAACAACGGGGCTGAAGTGGCTTTACATGGAACAGCAAACTTTGGAACAATAAACGGTTACAATAATTAAATTGGGTAAAACAGGGATAAATATACACTTATAGAACAGTGAACAGAACTAGTCCCAGGGTGAGAGAAGCTTTCATGGGAGTATTTAGTCATAGAAGGGGAGGTAGCTGAGGGGGCTGGTGGTTATATTTTGCCATTAGAGAAATGTTCCAGGTATAGGTTTGTTTTTAGTCTTTGTCTGAATTCCATTAGGTCATTAGTAGCATGGAGGTTGTCTGGGAGGTGTTCCATAGAGCTGGAGAAAAAAGGGAGAAAGCTCTTTTTGATGCTGTGGAGTTGGCCTTAGCGTTCATTGTTGGTGTGTGAAGTGTGTTGAGGGAACTTGTTCTTCTGCTCCTGTTGAGTGTCTTTTGAATCAGGGACTGTAGATAGGTGGCAGACAGGCTGTGAGTGATTTGAATGTTGTGAGTATGAATTTGAATTTGATCTGTTGGGTCAGGGGTAGCCAGTGCAGTTGCTTGAGAAGTAGGGGGAAGTGTTCTGATCTCGAGACAATGCAGAGAAGGTGTGCTGTTGTGTTCATGGCAAGTTGGAGTGGATGAGTTGCATATTTGGGCAGGCTCTGAAGTATGAGATTACAGTAATAGAAGTGTGGGAAGTGAGACCACTTCCGCAAGGCAGAGCGAAAATTGTGTAGCTCGAGAAGTGGTCTGAGCTGCGGTATGCTCTTTAGTTTGTAGTAGATGCTTCTTGTTGTGTTGGATATATGGGAAGAAAGGGTGAGGTGTTGGTCTAGGGTGACTCATAGGTAGCATACTTCCATTTTGACTTGGAGCTGGGTGCCATCAATGTAGATATGGGAAGGCGGGGTGAAGCTGGTGTCTTAGTAATCTAGGCATTCTCCCTACATACTCCATGCCTATGGCATGTTTTACCACCCAAAATTAGACACCCATGACCTTGCAACTTTCCACAAACTGCTTAAACTCACCTATTCAAGGAACATTTTGATGGGATAACACTCCTCCCTTACCTATCTATGCCTAATATACCCTTAGATGTAAGTAATCTTCTACCTGTGCATAGTCACTCAGAGATGTACAGTAAGTGACTCTCTAATTGTATATAGTTACAGTTCTGCGTTATAAATGTTATCTGTCCCATTTATAAAGGTTAATCGTTCCTTGTACACGTTTCATGTAATGTTGAATTTTGTTCCCTGTAAACCGCACTGATCCTCGGAAATGCGGTATATAAGAATAAATAAATAAACTTTATTAACGTATGTCAACCTTTAGTAAACTTGCCCCTTAACTTGAGCTATCTGTCACAGACCATAGGAATAAAATGGACTATGTAGCAGCTAGTTCAAGCTAAGTATTAGTAAAAGGGGTCCTTAATTTTCTGCTTTATTGTAACTCTTAGTATTACTTTCCTTACTCAAATGTAAGATGCTGATAAACTTGGTTGGAAAGGCATTCTAGAAAATGTTTTAAATAAATAAATCAAAAATGCTAAAGGACTGGACAAATGTTTGGTAACTAAAATTCAAAAATTTACAGTCATGATTTTGGGATGCAGAAATCCAAAGAAACAGTACTCAATGAGGGATAAGGAACTCAAACATACCAAGTAGAACAGATACGTTGGGGGATAGTGTCTAATGATGTCAAGGTAGTAAAATGGTGTGACAAAGTTGCTGCTAGAGCCAAGGGAATGCTGGGATGCAAAGGGAGAGGCATAATCAGCAGAGAAAAAGAAGTGATCATTCCTTTGTAGAGCTCATTGGTGAGGTATCACCTAGAACCCTGTTCAGTTCTGGAGGCTATATAGGGGGTCATTTTAAAGCACATACTTCCAAAACTCAATCAACCTTCCTCCAACATAAATGACATGGTCGCCACATGGAATGAAACCATCAACCAATACGTCATACTACCGCCAGCCCGCAAAAACCCAACAACGAATAATAATATAGTGAAAAGACCATCTGCACCATGGTTCTCCCAAGAACTAAGGAAGTCTCTTACTATCTTGAGGAAGCTTGAAAGAAAGTGGTGCAAATCTCATAACCCAACAGATCAAAAAACATACTTAACCCACCTGCGAGACCATCGTGAAGCAATATGGGCCAAAAGAAAAACCTACCACTCTGAACTCCTCAACCGCTCGCTAAACAAACCTCGGGAGCTCTTCAATCTAGTAAAATCACTAACTACAGAACCGTCACCACCTCAACAGGAACCCATACACCCTCAGACGTATGCCAACTTTATACAATCTAAAGCTATCAGAACAACAATTTCTTCATCCCCAAGTCCCCCCCAGCAACAAGCTCGAAATCTCCCACTCCTTCAACTCTCTTCGCCTTCAGCAAAATGCATTGAAGACATCATCATCAAAATGAATACCACCACAGCACCTAACGACCCTTACCCAGCACACTGGATAAGAGCTATGCGATCCGACTTTAGCCCAGTCATAGCAGAAATAATAAAGATGTCCTTCTCAACAGGCATCTTCCCATCGGCCCTAAAGCAGACCTCCATAAGACCGCTAATAAAGAACAATCATCTAGACCCAACAAGAGAAGATTCATACCGCCCGATATCTAGTATACCGCTACTATCCAAAATAATTGAGAAAGTAACCAACAATCAGATCCAACAACACATAGACACCACCTCACCGCTTGACCCCTGTCAGCATGGATTCAGGGAAGCCCACGGAGTAGAGACACTGCTGACTACATTAACCAACACACTCAACAGCGGGTTGGATAACATCAAAAAGGGCTTTGCACTAATATTCCTCGACATATCTGCAGCATTTGACTCTGTGGACCATGAAATACTACTAACACGTCTATATGAAAAGGGAATCCACGGGCTGGCATGGGAATGGTGCAAATCATACCTGGAAGATCGCTTGCAACACGTCAGGACCATTGCTGGTACCTCAGAACCGTTCCAGTTAAAACAAGGAGTACCCCAGGGCTCATCGCTGTCAGCGCTACTATTTAACATTTACATGCAGCCTCTATGCGACATCACTCGCTCCTTTGGCATATCCTCACTGATCTATGCAGACGATGTACTAATATTCACACCATTCAATGTCAAGCTCCCAGATTACACAACACTAGTAGATTGCTTTAATGCAATAGCAGACTGGCTCCTATCCCAGAATATGCGAATAAATTACAAAAAAACTGAAGTACTGATCGTCACGAAAAACAGAGAATTCTCACCACCTGAGACCCTAAAAGTACGAGACGCAGACCTCCCAATCAAGCCCTCCATAAAATACCTCGGAGTAATACTGGACCATCGACTGGACTTCAAAGAACATATCAACCGCACGGTGAAAACCATTTATTTCAAAATAAGGACCTTGCGCCACCTGAAAAATTTGCTTGACCCAGACAGCTTCAGAACTATATTCCAAACCATAGTCACACCCCACTTCGACTATGCGAACATAATACTCCATGGTCTCCCAAAAAACACCCTAAATACATTACAACTGGCTATGAACACCGCAGCCCGTGTCCTATACGGTGCTTCAAAGAGCGATCATATAATACCCATCCTAAAGGAGCTTCACTGGCTCCCCATAGACTGCAGAATAACATATAAAGCCCTTCTCATGACCTTTAAAGCGATAAATACTATAGCCCCCTCATCAATCTCAAAACTCCTCCATCACTCTCCCAACATCAGATCCAGGAGGTCAGCAATGACAAATACCCTAGTTACACCACCTGAGGCCACAAAATGCAAACGTTCAACAACAGACAGGGCTTTCACATACTACGCACCCAGATGCTGGAGCAACCTACCTCCCAACATTAGAGCAATTACTGACCTCAAACAATTCCGAAAAGCCATAAAGCACCACCTCTTCATTCTCCATTTCCAAAACGCATCACCAACCCCCTAACACTCAAAGTAAAATTATAATTACCCTATTTACTCAAGATGTTAATAAGAAAATCTATCCTTTGTATATAGGTTTTTTACAAATATGTATAAAGTTTCCCAACGTTATAATCCCAGTTGAACTCTCCTGTTATATGTAAACTCACCACAGCCTGTTGCTTGCAATGAGTATTCCTGTTTTAATGTAAACCGCGCTGATGAGAAAGAGTGCGGTATAAAAGAGCTATAAATAAATAAATAAATAAATAAATTTGGATGTCCAAAAATGGCACATTGATTTCCAAATCATGAAGACATCCCCAGAGTCATTTTGCAAACAATGTCTAAAAATGTCCCTGGCACAGGTATGATCGCGTAGACAGGGGGTGTGGGGGAGGTGTGTCCCCAGTAGGGTGATGGACTTAGATGTCACATTCCCCATCGGTATTCATTAATATATGGTAAAAAAAAAAACAGGTGGCAGTACTGTAGCTCCTTCTCCCCACCTTCCAGACATTTGCCTGAGAAAACAAACACTTTTCAGATGCCTGTTCATGTCTGGAGAAGGTTTAACTTTAGATGTGATATGGGACATCAGGGCATTTCTTGGATTAGGCAGGGACATCCAGAATCATAGAAATACCTCAGCTATGCCTCCCTCCCATCTCACACTAGGGACATCCATAGACCCGGCTTCTAAAATGCCTCCGGAGTCATATCTGTAATTTTGGATGTCTGCCTGCCTGTTTGCAAATGTCCAAATCGCAAATGGTGTTTTAAAATAACATCCTTTAGGTGTTAAAAGGAAATCTGTTCCATGTTGAAACCACCACTGAATGTCTCTTAGACGTCCCCAGTCTTGAATATTATTCCAGGGATTTCTGTGTAGATGGCCCTGCAGGCGTCCATATCAGGCATATCTATGTTTGTGAAATCATGCCCGAACTTCGGCAGTCAATGAGAGAAGAAAGGTCGGGAGCAGAGGAGGAAGTATGATAGACTAAGAGAATATCATAAGCGTAGATATAAGAGGAAATGCCCGTTTGTTGAATGAGCAGGGCAAGAGGAGCGGGGAAGACGTTGAAATGTAGGGGAGCAAGGATAGAGTCCTGTGGTACCCCACATTGCAACGGGAGTGAGGGTGAAGCATTGGGACCCATGTGAACAGCGAAGGTACGAGAAGAGAGGAAAGACCAAAACCATTCCAAAACTGTACTATAGATACCCAAGTCAGACAGGCATGAAAGGAGGGTGCGGTGATCGACGACATCAAAGGCGGAGGAGAGGTCTAGTGAGACAACGAGAGAGAGGTCACCACGATCATGGGAGCGGTGGATTTCAGAAAGAAGTGCTAGGAAAATAGTTTCAGTGCTGTGGCCGGCGCGAAATCCTGATTGGCGTGGGTGGAGGGAGAGGGTGGAATCAAGATGAGTGGCAAGCTGAGAGAAAATGAGTTTTTCAAGAACTTTAGAGAGGAAAGAAAGATTAGTTACTGGGTGCCAATTGGCGGAAATGGCAGGGTCCAGGGTAGACTTTTTAAGAAGGGGACGAACTATAGCTTGTTTCTAACTGGTGGGGAAGTGGCCAGAGGCGAGACTGGAATTGAAAATGGTCAAGGCGTATGGAATAAGAGTGAGAGAGGGGTTAAGAGGGAAGGGGATTGAGGGGACAGGTGGTCTTATGAGAGGAAGAGATGGTCTTAATGAGCTCAGCGGAGGTAACAGGACCGAAGGTGCACCAGGTGTGGGGAAAGGTGCAAGTAGGTGGCAGAGAATTTATTACAAAGAGGGAGGAAGGGGAGGGAGGGGGAGAGAAGCAGGGGGCAGGTAGGGAGGGAGGAGTGAAGAGTTTGGACCTTGTTTGAAAAAAAAAGAAGTGAGAGTGGTAGGCTGAGGACGGAGGGCGTGGGAGAAGAGGGAGGTGGAGGAGAGGGATTTGAGAACCTGATACAGGCGCCTAGAGGAATTAGAGGAGGAAGCAATGCGTTGTGAATAATAGGATTTCTTGGCAGAGGATATCATGGAGTGATAATGCTGATGAGCCTGACGGAAGGTGGAGGCCGAAGATGTAGAGGGCTTCTGTCGCCATAGGCATTCTGCCCGGCAAAGATGCGAGCGGAGTAAGTATTGACCAGGGTGATACCATGGGTGATGGGAGGTGGAGTGAGAGGAAACAGGGCAGAGTGGAGCGAGAGTGTCGAGGGTAGCAGAAAGGTTGTAGGTCCAGGAGTCCACCTGCTGATCTACTGAGAGAGAGGCAAAGTCTGGGGGAAGAAGGGAATCAGCGGGAGGAAAATGCTGAAGAGTGAGTGGGGTAAGATGACTTTTAAGAATCAGCCGCGAAGGGATCACAGTGGTATGTGTCGGAGACCCTAAGGAGGGAAGAGGGAAAGAGAAGAATAGGCAGTAATGATCCGACCAGGGAAGAGGGAGTGCCTGAATACTGGTTAGTGAGTAGGGGGAAGATGCGGTAGTAAGGATAAGATCCAAAGTATGACCAGAAGCATGAGTCGGGCAAGTCACATGTTGGGTGAGGGCTAGGTCAGAGGTACTCAAATCTAGTCCTGGAGGGCCGCAAATCAGTAGGTTTTCGGGATATCCCTAATGAATATGCATGAGAGAGATTCAAATACAATGGAGGCAGTGCATGAAAATATATCTCATGCATATTCGTTAGGGATATCCCGAAAACCTGACTGGTTTGCGGCCCTCCAGGACTGGATTTGAGTACCTCTGGGCTAGGTCATTGAAGAGAGACGTGAGAGTCTTGTCGCGGGCCCTGGATTGGGGACCGAGGTGAGCATTGAAGTCACCCAGAAAAACCAAGTAGGGGGGGATAAAAGAACAGAGTCCGACAGAGAGAATAGTAGGGAATCCCAGAGGTCCTTACGCAAGGAAGGAGGGGCATAAAGAAGAAGAAAATACACTGGAAGGGAGGATCCTGTGCGAAGCAGGAGGGATTCAGGATAGTGAGGGGGGATGTAACCAGTGAAAATGTAAGAGAAGACCTATGGATAAGTGCCACACCCCTGCCTGTCCGGCGGAGGCGAGGAGTAAGCAGAGCAGAATAACCTGGAGGGAGGCAACGGTGGAGCAGGCCGTCTCCCCCCTCACGGAACCAGTGAGAGTTAGCAAAAGACACAAAGAAACCAAAAGTAAGTGTCTGGAGTAATTGCAACTGAAAAATAAAATGCCCAAACAACAAAAGGTAGAATAAAACTATTCTATTTTGAATTTATTAACTGAAATTTGTCATCTCTGAGAAATGTGCATCACTAATGTCTTTGCATTTTGTTTAGTACAAGAGGAAATTAATTTATAGTTTTATTTCTCCAGTGGGGTTGTACATTCCAAATTTAGCTTTTGGGGTTCCCAGTTTAATTATTGTCTTCATATTTCTAAATTGTGATCCCTTGTTGTTTGGTGATGGTCTATGTTTTGCATGTGTAATCAATCTGCAGTATTCTCTTCATGTAGTTTCTATATGACAGTCTCACTTACATCTCCTACTGGGGAAAGAGAGCATTGGTATTCTTTGAGATGTATTACCGGTAGTTTAATATTTGCAGTGTTGCCTTTTGATAGGTAGGGTTTGGTGCTTTGTGAGTCCTAGTAGTGCTGTTATGATATGGCGGGTTTGCTATGTGTTCTAAATGGGCAGGGTTTATAGTACTTCCTAATATGCCTGGCAGTTGGCACTGGAGTATAGTAATGTAGAAATCTGGCAGTCTTTCTTTATTCTTACTGCCCATGCAAATGATATTCGGACACTAAGAGGCGTGTTTACTAAAAGTTAAGTGCAGGAAGACCCATTTATTTCTATTGGCACAGTGGAACTTAATGCACATTAATATTTAGTAAACATGCCCCTAAGTCATTGCCGGGAGAAAAAAAGAGGCTTGTGAAGGACTCCTTTGAAAGCTGCCTAAAATTTTAGTGATAATATTTTTTATTTGGCTAAGTCATTAAAGATACAAAAGAACTCATATATCAATATTATATATCAACATTATATATGAACATTGTATACTAGTATAAGTGCTGCTTCAAAACACTATGACAAAGTAATCAAAGTAAATGGATTATAGGTAGCCAGTATCAAACGGCATTGTAAAGGGAGAAAATAAAGCAAGCACGGTGTGGGAACAGAATAAAGAAAGTCACAACTGTACATTAGTGTATAATAAACCTTAATCCTACCAGTTGGGCATTTGAAAGAGCGGACCAGAAATAGTTTACAAATTGGATGTATACCACTATCCAGTGTATAAAGGAATAGTGTGGGTTCACTGGCTTGATTACCCATGGGCATGAACTTCCTCACAGTCACCAAAACCATATATTCAACTATGCAGCACACTTTCTCTACCCATCTAAGTCCCATTAAGTCCCACTTAGTCCCACCTATCCCCCCTCCCTTCCCTACCTCCCCATCCCTCTATTCTTCCAACCCAGGCCTGTTCCAGCATTCATGCAATCTAATAAAGGGTTGTGCAGGCAATTAAAGTCTTCAGCCAAGATAACTTGGCGTATCAGGTCTTGTGTCACTCTCTGAATAATATCTTTAAAGAAGCCATGATTATATTCATTAGGAGCATATATGTTACCAGTCAATCGCTCCTTTTGACCTATCTTAGCATGCAAGAATATAAAATGGCCTAATGGGTCTGCATCACAACCAAGCACCTCTAGAGGAAAGTTTCTACTAACCAGAATGGTGACACCACATTTGCGAGTACCAGAGGAGGCACCATAGACTACCGCCATCCAGTCTCTATGGGGTTTTACATGTTCTAAGGCACTAATTTGTGTTTCATGCAGAAGAGTTATTTGCACCCCTTTCCATTTGAGAGCTTGCAAAATTTTTGCGCACTTGACAGGAGAGTTAATTCCACCCACTTTCAAATACTAGTCAAACCATGGGGGCTGCCCAGCCTCAACCCACAGCATGAGACCGTCCTCACTCGTTCATGCATCAAATGGACTTCCCACCTACAATTTTAGATGGGCAACATATACATTAAAAAAAAAAAACATTAAATTTATGCAGATGAGGTCCAATGGATATGCAAATGAGGCCTCACAATGAGTTTTCGCGCATTGTCCTGCATCACCCTTGGGCCACCCCTACTCAGGTGCAATGCCAGGAAAGGCTTTTTAATGGAAAGAGTAGTAGAAGAATATAAGAGCATAAGAAGTGCCAGATTGGTTCAGATCAAAGGTACATTGAGTGCAGTGTCCTGTTTCTAACAATGGCCAATCCAGGTCACAAGTACCGGACATATCCCAAACGTAGGGTCCAAACAAAGGGCAGGTATGGAGCGAGGCAGAGCAAACCATAGAAGGCAAATTTTAACTCCAAACCTTTACTGGCGTCTCAAGAGGTTCAACCCTACATGGGCTATGTTTTGGTGGCAGACCTTCATCAGGGGTATGAGAACCCTTGATGAAAAACATAAGAAAAATTAAAATCAAAGGAGACAATGAATAAATAAGCAATGATAATACAATTAAAAACATCAGTAATATAAGACAAGACTAGAAAAGTACAGGAAGGCTGAAATTATAACAGAATCTCAAGCAATTAATTATAACATCAGGGAAATTGAACACACTGTGTAGCTAAAAACCATATGAACAAAAGAAGGGTAAAATCTCCAGAAAAACAGATATGCACAAGAGGAATATAATATGGAAATTAGATAACAAATATGATTCTTTAATCTATGAATTGAAAATGGGAGGGACTAGGGGTATATGAAAAAAGGTGGTAAGTATAAGAACTTAAAATGAAATAAATAGAAATCAGATGTCAATAAAATGGTTTTAAAGTTATAACATTGTCTGCATTCTCATATAACCTAACTGTATTGTATGACTCATTGGTGACTGAGGGGGATCAGCGTAAATGCCACTAGAGCGCAATCATAGAATTTATACACTGGAACATCCTTTTTGATAAAATAAACAGTTTTCTGAAGGGGAGAAAGAAGGAAAGAGCGACCCTTAAAACTTACCACTTTTTTTAATATGCCCCTAGTCCTTCCCATTTTTAATTCATGGTTTAGAGACATGTGGAGGCCAATTCTGATCCTGACACATCCAGTCACATTGCCTGGCCAAAACCTGGACGTGCCGGAAATATTCCTGATCCTACCGCCATGGAGCCTGGACGTACCCATGACAGCAGAATCGGGGATATAGACGTCAGGCCAGGCCCCCATACCAATGCGGGGGATGCATCCACCTCTACAGTGAGCTAGCACACATTCCACACTTAATCCTTGCCCCCCCCCCCGCCTCCACCTGCGCACTCTCACTCCTCTTTGAGGCCTAATCCTACTACAAAGGCCATAAGGAATATTGCTAAAGAAACCTGTCTCCAGAGCCAACACCGCACAGAACGAATCATGGCCATACCCACTATAGCACTTGCACTCCTGTACACCTTTGCAAGTGTCATCTGTGATTCCAACGCGTTTTTCCATGACCATAATCCAATCCCCACTCTCCAAGGCACAAGTAGGAAATTCTATCACAATCAATATCAGCCTCCAGGAAGATCCCATTACAGGAGACAGACACACTTGCTCTATGTAACGCTAGATATTACTGCTAACTCAAGAGTTAACAAAATAGAAGTTCAGGATGACCTCAAGTGCGCACTCATCAACGCACGCTCGGCCCGCAATAAATGGCCAGCCATCACTGACTTAATAACCAACATGAACTTAGACTTACTAATGGTCACTGAGACATGGCTCTCAGACACGGACTCTGTGCTATTAAATCAACTTACCCCACCTAACTTCTCAATCTTCACATGCAACAGACAAAACAGGAAAGGAGGAGGAGTCTTTATTCTTGCAAAATCTGCACTACAATACCGAATTAACCTAACCAGGAGCTCACCCCACCTAGACACAATAACCATCTCCAACAAAATCAACACCATCAATCTTGTATACAGAGCACCAAGCACTTCTTCAGAAGAGCTCTCTGACATAATCAACCTAGCTGCTAATCCTGAAGATCCCAGAAAACAAAATTGGCTACTGGGTGATTTTAATCTAGCCTCCACTGAGCCCACCTTATCAAGCACCTTCCTTGAAGCAATGGATAATCTCTGCTACAAACAAATTGTAATTGACCCTACCCACAAAAAAGGAAATATCCTCGATCTAATTTTTGCTCCACCTACAGTCACAGGCACGAGACACAGTTTCAATCTCTCCATCACTCCTGTTCCATGGTCAGATCACAACCTGATAACATTCCAGATACCAGCACAACGGATCACACCTAGACAACCAGATACCCAAACATCAGCTAATCCAGTACGTTTCAAACCATTGGATAAAGAAGTGATCACCAAACAGGCACTCCCAAAGCTCGCACTCACACCATCCAACCTCAATGAGGCAGTAGTTATCTGGAATGACACCCTTCTACTATATGCCCAGCAAGCGACTACTAATAAACATTCGACACCTAATGGTCATACCAACAAAAAGCCACCTGCCCCATGGTTCTCACCTGAGCTACGAGCATCACTAAACCACCTCAGAAAACTAGAGAGAAAATGGAGGCGCACCCATAACACCTTAGACCAAGAAACCTACTTAGTTCACCTGAAAGCTCACTGCGATTCAACTTGGATCAAGAGGAAGGAATTCCACTCTGAACTCCTTAGCCGCTCGCTAAACAAACCACGAGATCTTTTCAACTTAGTAAAATCACTAAGGAACCATCTCCACCACAACAGGAGTCTATTCATTCGCAACTATACGCTAACTACATTCAATCCAAAGTAGTTAAAGCAAACACGACTGCATTTCAAGAACCTTCCAGAATCTCCAAGCCTCAAGCACTACTCACTAAACTCTCACCTCCATCTGCAAAATCCATTGAGGACATTGTTGCCACCATCAACACTACTACTGCAGCAAACGATCCTTACCCAGCACATTGGATCAGAACAATGTGATCAGAACTTAGTCCATTCATAGCTAAGATCGCAGACCTGTCCTACTCATCTGGAATATTCCCTGCTGCCCTCAAGCAAACATCCATCCGACCATTACTGAAGAATAACCGTCTAGACCCAAAGAAGGAGGAATCCTATCGGCCTATCTCCAGTATTCCATTACTAGCCAAAATACTTGAGAAAGACACCCAAAGACAGATCCAACAGCATATAGACATATCATCCCCTCTGGACCCATGCCAGCATGGTTTTAGGGAAGCTCATGGGGTTGAAACACTCCTTACCTCCCTCTCCAACACACTCATCAGTGGGATAGACAGCATCAAGATGGGTTTTGCATTGATTTTTCTTGACATAGCAGCTGCGTTTGATTCAGTGGATCACCAGCGACTCCTATCTCGTCTCCACGAGAAGGGTATCCAAGGTCTCGCATGGAACTGGTGTAAATCATACCTTGAAGACCAATGACAACAAGTCCGCATTAGCAACAAGACATCTGAGCCATTCCAGCAAATGCAAGGAGTACCTCAAGGCTCTTCCCTATCTGCACTTCTCTTTAATATATATATGCAGCCAATTAGTGAAATCACCTGTTCCTTTGGTCTATCCTGCCTTATATATGCAGACGATGTGATTATTTTTATCCCGATCAATATTACAAATCTCAACTACACAGCTTTAATCAACTGCTTCAACACAATAACGGATTGGCTCCTTAAGCAAAACCTGCGAATAAATTTCAAAAAGACTGAAGTCCTAATCATCACCAGAAACAAAGGTTTCTCTCCTCCTCCGACCCTTAAAGTAAGAGATGCTGAACTTCCAGTCAAGTCATCCATACGCTACCTTGGTGTTACTATTGATCAACAACTAGACTTCAAAGAACACATAAAAAACACAGTAAAAACCATTTACCACAAAATCAAAACCCTCCGACTCCTGAGACCCATGCTAATGCCCGAGGACTTCCGCACAATTTTCCAAGCGTTAGTCACACCCCACTTTGGCTACGCAAATATCACACTACACGGCCTACCCAAGAACACCCTATATCCGCTCCAACTAGCCATGAATACTGCAGCCCGTATTCTCTCTGGAGCAACAAGAAGAGACCATATTGCACCGATATTAATGGAGCTTCACTGGCTTCCGATAAGCTGCAGGATCACATATAAAGCTCTTCTCACCACTTTTAAAGCTATAAATAAATTATTGCCATCCTCAATCTCCGATCTACTCACGCAAACCCCGAACAACAGACTCAGGAGGTCATTAGCTGAAAATACACTAATTATCCCTAGTGAATCAACAAAATGGTCCCAAGCAACCAATAACAGAGCATTTACATCATATTCCCCAAGAGGTTGGAATCAGCTCCTCCCCAGCATCAGATCAATAAGAGACCTTTTGCAATTCAAAAAAGCCATAAAACACCATCTGTTTACTATGTACTTCACTAAAATAATTAATGACTCCCCACCTACCCCCAAGATCTCAAGCTCTTATGATGACAAACCAAATGCACCTCCTACAGAATATGCACATTGACCTTGTAGATCTATATCTATGCATATCTACTGTAACGTAAAAAGAATTACATCATATTTGTTAAAATGTAAATAGTTCTCCCCAGTTTAAGTTCATGTTATGCTCTCTGTTATATGTAAACTTAAGACAGATCCTATTCTGTCTTGAGTAAAATTTTGTTGTATGTAAACCGCACTGATAACAAAGAGCGCGGTATATAAGAACTGTTAAATAAATAAATAATACTGGCCTGGCCGCCCAGACTGAAAATGCTCCAGCTGGTGTGCCGATGCAATGGCGTCAAATCACCAAGGCACTGGTACGTCCAGCCGGAGGCTCCGTATGGCCAAAAGTATTGCGTCCCCAACACCCCACCGTCCGACCCTCAGAGGGTTCCCCAAGGCCCAGATCGTGCAGCAGGGACTCTCCCACGGTGTCACAATAGGGTAGGGGGGATACAGGCCGCAATCACCACAGCACCTGGCACTTATTCCACCAGAATTATAGATTCTGCTATCGTTCTAGCCTTACCCTTTTAGTCTCGTCTTACATTATTGGTGCTTTTAATTGTGTTATCATTTGCTTCTTTATGAATTGTCTCCTTGTTTTTAATTTTTCTTAATGTATATTTTATTTATGTTCTTCATCAAGAGTTCTCATATCCTTGGTGAAGGCCTACTGCCGAAACGCAGCCTGTGTAGAGCTGAACCTCTTGAAATGCCAATAAAGGTTTGGATTTTAAATTTGCCTTCTATGGTTTGTTCTGCCTTGCTCTGCACCTGATCCTCATATTCCATATTCCATTCTACTTACCTCCAAGGATAAGCAGTGGTTTTCTCTCATTCTACCTTAATAACTTTCAGAATTTGTCCAAACCTTTGTAAACCCAACTGCACTACCTGCTTTAAACACATCCTTTGGCAACAAGTTCCAAAGCTTCATCATAGTACATTGAGAGAAAAAAACATTCTCCTATTTGGTTTCAATATATAAATTTGTAACTTCATGATGAGTCCCCTTGTCCTTGTATTTTTTGAAAGAGTAAACAGTCACTTTGCACCTACCTGTTCCACTCCTCGGGGTTTTATAGACCTCTATCATATCTCCCCTCAGCCGTCTCTTCACCAAGCTGAAGATCCCTAATCTCCTTAGCCTCTCCTCATAGGACAGTTATTCCATCCCCTTTATCATTTTAGTGGCCCTTCTCTGTGCCTTTTCTAATGCCGCTATAGCTTTTATGAGATGCAGAGACCAGAACTGTACAGAATACTCAAAGTGCAGTCACACCATGGAATGATACAGAGGCATTATTATATCTTTTGTTGTATTCTCTATTCCTTTCCTAATAATTCCTAACATTCTGCTTGTGTGAGGTTTCTTTGGCTGCCGCTGCACACTTAACAGACAGTTTCTGTGATCATACACAAATCCTTTTCTTGAACTGCAGTTCTTAAAGTGCAACCTAGCACTGTGTAGGTATAGCTTGGGCCAGGGGCGGCCCAAGGGGGGTGCGGGGCCATGTGCGGAGACTCGGTGCGGGGCCTCATTTGCATAAGGGGCCTCATTTGCATAAATATTTGCATAATGTTACCATACACGAACTTTTAGTAAACATGCCTCTTAATGAGTGTATGAATAAAGAAAGACTAAAAGACTTCTACATTACTATAATCCAATACCAACCGCCAGGCACATTAGGAACTACTACAAACACTGCCCATTTAGAACCCATAGCAAACCCGCCGTATCCTAACAGCACTACCAGGACTCATAAAGCACCATACCCTAACTATCAAAGGAAACGCTGCAAATATTAAACCAATACATTTCAGAGAACAACAATACATGACCTACTGGGGAAAGAGAACAAGTGGCAATGTCAAATAGGAATTACATAAACAGAATACCTCAGCTCAGTTACACATGCAGAACATAGACCATCACCAAACAAGGAATCACAATTTAGAAACAGGAAGACAATAATTAAACTGGGAATCCCAAAAGCCAAACTTGGAATGTACAACACTGTAGAAATAAAACTATACATTAATTTGCTCTTGTACTAAACAAAGCGCAGACGTTAATGATGCACATTTCCCAGAGCTGACATATTCCAATTAATAAATTCAAAATAAAGAGATATTTTTCTACCTTTTGTGCATTTTTTTTCAGCTGCAATTGCTCCAGCCACTTTCTTCTGGTTTCTTCGTGTCTTCCGCTAATTCTTCATCGTCTGCTGTCCATTTGTCTTTTCTTCTCTCTTCTTTTTTTTTTCCATTCTCTCTCTACATCTGCTTTAACATACTAATCTTTCTCCTTTTTGCTCTTTCCTCATTCCTATTTCATCCACTCAAATTTTACCCCTCCATCCTCAATCCCCACCTACTCTCCCAATATCCGGACAATTGTAGATTTGTCTTCCCTCCCACACAAAATATTTTTTCCCTCTCCATTTCACTCTCCCAGCTCCATCCCATTCTAATCCTCCCCCAACATCAGCTCCATTCTAGTTCCAGTCCCACCCAGCATCCGCTCCCTTCTAGTCCCCGCATCAGCCCATTTCCAGTCCTAGCCCCCCATAAGCCCATTTCCAGTCCTAGCTCCCCCATCTATTTGCAGTCCCATCCAAGTCCCTCCATCAGCTCATTTCCAATCCCAGCCCCCCATGAGCCCATTTCTAGTCCTTTCCTAGCCCCACCATCAGCCCATGTCAAATCCTAGCTCCCCTCCACTCAGCCCATTTCCAATCCAAGCCCCCCATGAGCCTACTTCCAGTTCTAGCCCCTTCATGAGTCCATTTCAATCCAAACCCCCACCACAGCCCATTTCCAATCTTAGCACCCCCAACAGCCAATTTCCAGTCCTATTCTAGCCCATCAGCCCATTTCCTGTCCTAGCCCCCCCCTCACCCATTTCCAGTCCTAGCTCCCTCCCCCTCACAACCCATTTCCATTCCAAGCCCCCGTCCCCATCAGCTATTTGCAGTTCAAGCCCTCCTTCCACTCAGCCCATTTCCAGTCCTAGCCTCCTCATAGCCCATTACTAGTCCTAACCCCCCATCAGCCCATTACGTCCTAACCCCCCATCACCCTATTTCCAGTCCTAGCCCCCCATCAGCCTATTTCCAGTCTTAGCCCCCCTCCCATAGCCAATTACCAGTCCTACCCCCCCATCAGCCCATTTCCAGTCTTAGCCCCCCATAGCCCATTACCAGTCCTAACCCCCCCATCACCCTATTTCCAGTCCTAGCCCCCCATCAGCCCATTTCCAGTCTTAGCCCCCCATAGCCCATTACCAGTCCTAACCCCCCCATCACCCCATTTCCAGTCCTCTCCCCCCCATCAGCCTATTTCCTGTCTTAGCCCCCCCCATAGCATATTACCAGTCCGACCCCCCCCCCCCATCAGCCCACTTCCAGTCTTAGCCTCCCCCCCCATGGCCCATTACCAGTCCTAACCCTCCCCCCCCCATCAGCCCATTACCAGTCCTAGCCTCCCCCCCCCCCATTGCCCATTACCAGTCCTAACACCCCCCCATGGCCCATTACCAGTCCTAACCCCCCCCCCCCGGCCCATTACCAGTCCTAACACCCCCCCCATCAGCCCACTTCCAGTCTTAGCCCCCCCATAGCCCATTACCAGTCCTAACCCCCCCATCAGCCCATTTCCAGTCCTACCCCCCCACTTCCAGCCTTAGCCCCCTCCCCATAGTCAATTACCAGTCCTAACCCCCCCCCATCAGCCCATTTCCAGTCCTACCCCCCCACTTCCAGCCTTAGCCCCCTCCCCATAGCCCATTACCAGTCCAAACCCCCCCATCAGCCCACTTAGCCCCCCCATAGCCCATTACCAGTCCTAACCCCCCCATCAGCCCACTTAGCCCCCCCCCATCGCCCATTACCAGTCCTAACCCCCCCCCCCCATCAGCCCACTTCCAGTCTTAGCCTCCCCCCCATGGCCCATTACCAGTCCTAACCACCCCCCCCCCCGGCCCATTACCAGTCCTAACCACCCCACCCCCCTGGCCCATTACCAGTCCTCACCACCCCCCCCCCATCAGCCCACTTCCAGTTTAGCCTACCCCTCCCATCAGCCTACTTCCAGTTTAGCCTCCCACCCTCCCATAGCCCATTACCAGTCCTAACCACCCCCCCCTCCTATCATTCCAAATTAAAATTAAAAAAAAACCCAAACCGGCTGCTTCTGCCGCGGCAGCTTCAAGAGCTCTGCCGCGGCAGCATCAAGAGCTCTGCCGCGGGGCCCCCCCCTGCCCGGCAGAGCCTCCGTGCATCTTCAGCTCTTCACGTCCAAAACGCGGGCTTTTTTCAGAGCCGCGAGAGTTTCTTTTCTCGCGGCTCTGTTAATCCCGCCGAGGGTGATGGGAAATCCCATCAGCCCCGCGGGATTAAGAGAGCCGCGAGAAAAGAAACTCTCGCGGCTCTGAAAGAAGCCCGCGTTTTGGACGTGAAGAGCTGAAGATGCACGGAGGCTCTGCCGGGCAGGGGGGGGCCCCGCGGCAGAGCTCTTGAAGCTGCCGCGGCAGAGCTCTTGAAGCTGCCGCGGCAGAAGCAGCCGGTTTGTTTTTTTTTGTTTTTTTTTTAAACTTGGGATGCTTAAGAATGTTTTTTGCGCGGGGCCCCCTGAAACGCGGGGCCCTGTGCAAAAAACATTCTTGCTCAATGGACGGGCCGGCCCTGGCTTGGGCTATTCTTCTTTAGGTGAATCACTTGTCCACATTAAATTTCATCGGCCGTTCAGATGCCCAGTCTCACAAGCTTCCCTTGCAGTTTCTCTCAATCCTCGTGTGATTTAACAACTTTGAATAATTTGGTGTCATCTGCAAATTTAGTCACTTTGCTTGTTTTTCCCAATTCCAGATCATATATGGATATATTAAGAAACACTGGCCCCTTTAAAGATCCCTGGGGTACTCCACCTTCCTCCTTTGAGAAAATTGACCGTTCATCCCTACCTTCTGTTTTCTATTTCTCGACCAATTTCTAATCCACAATAGTACATTGCTTCCTATGCTATGACTTTTCAAGTTCCTCAAGAGTCTCTGATGTGGGACTTTGTCAAAAGCTTTCTAGAAGTCTAAATACACTATATCAATTGGTTCACATTTATCCATGTTTATTTATGCCTTCAAAGAAATAAAGTAGATTGGTGAGGCAAGGCTTCCCTTGGCTAAATCCATGTTGGCTTTGTACCATTAAACCATGACTGTCTATGTGTTCAGTAATTTTGTTCTTGAAATAGTTTCTACCATTTTGCTCAGCACTGATGTTAGGCTCACCAGTCTATAGTTCCCCAAATCACCCCTGGAGCCCCTTTTAAAAATAGGCATTGCACTGGCCATCCTCCTATCTTATGGTGGAGGAGTGGCCTAGTGGTTGGGGCAAGGTACTTCAGGCTGGAAGGTTGGGGGTTCAAATCCCACTAGAGAACAGCAAACTTGGGCTGGAAGGACTGGGGTTTCTAGTCCCACAGGTGCTCCTTGTGGTCTTGGGCAAGCCACTTAACCCTCCATAGCCCATGTTCCCTGTAAAATAGTTATCTCCAAGTTATAATGCCCTGTTCAATGTAATTTCAGTTTGTTCAATGTAAACCACAGTATATAAGAGAATATATAGTGCAGTATATAAGAGAATGTAAATAAATAAATAAATAAATGGTACCATAGATGATTTTAATGACAGGTTTAAAACTGCTGCAATTACATCGTTGAGTTCTCTCAGCACTCTTGGGTATATGCCATCTGGTTCTGGTGATCTGCCTCTCTTTACATAGTAACATAGTAAATGACGGCAGATAAAGACCAGTATGGTCCATCTAGTCTGCCCAGCAAGGTGGCAAGAGTAGGTGCACTTGCCGTTCTTTGCAGATCATCCCTCCCCATGCCTTTGTTTAGGGGTGTATCCACCGCTCCGTGTAGGTCACCCCTATTTGTTCAGATATAAGAAATAGTTATGCTTATTTTGATTTTATCTTGTTGCTATAAAGGGATCCACTGTGTCTGTCCCATGCTATTTTGAATTCTGTCACTTGGTTCTATTACATCTTCCAGGTTCACCTCTTCTGACTCATCACCGTTAAATACCTTTTCTGGCACGAGCAGCTTACTCACATTTTCCTCAGTAAAGACTGAAGCAAAGAATTCATGTTAGTATCTCATCTATGGCCTTGTCTTCCCTGAGTATCCCTTGTATCTCTTGATCATTTAAAGGTCCAACCAATTCCTTCCCTGGCTTCTTGCCTCAAATGAACCTTAAAAGGTTTTGTGAGTTTCTCTTTACCGCAAGCTTTTATTCAAATTATCTTTTTGCCTTCCTTATGAGTGCCTTGCATTTAACTTGTCAGTGCTTATGCTGTTTCCTATTTTCTTTATTTAGATTTTTTTCCATTTTTGAAAGCTGTTTTTTTGTCTCTAATATCCTCTTTCACCTCACATATTAACCATGCTGACTATTGTTTGGCCTTCTTTCTTCTATCGGTGCCCTCCTGGAAAAGGAGATAAAGATAAAAATAGCAGTGGAATTCAAAAAGCATGGGCTTAACGCACATGATATGCAGTGACAAGAGAATGAAAAGAGGAACTGGAGTGACCTGCATGGATTAGCAGCTACAGTTCAGTTATAACCCAAAACAGCAAGACAACATTGAGGGTAACCTGCAAAGAGCAGCAGTTATAATCCTAACATTACTGGATCTTTGAGCATGCACTGGTGGTAATTAGTATGATGTGGCAACTACAAAAGGCAGTCATACTATTTTAACAGTTTAGGCAAGGGGCATAATGGAAGGGAGTTTCAGTTGGATTCCATATGGGAAATTGTATGTACATCTAACCAAAGAGGACTAATGACTGCTGGGCTAAATCAGTGGGGAAGGGATTTTGGATTTAGCTCACTCCTTTTTCAGGCGTTGCTCAAGGTGAGTTGCATTCAGGTACAGCAGGTATGCTCCTTCTCTATTGGAGGTCTTACAATGCAAGATGAATGGGCCATCTCAGTTTTTCTCACATCATTTACTTCATTATCATGTTTCTATGTCGCCTTTTTTAGCCAAATTAAATTCAACTCTATTTAAACATTTTAAGGCACACTTTACAAAGGATGTCCAAGTGCAATCTGGGATGTCAAAGCCAGAATGTCGGAAAAAAAAAACAAACAAACAGGCATGTTCAGGCATAATTTGACAAACATGGACATGTCCAATAATGGATGTCTATGGAGATTCCTACATAGATGTCCCCAGAATGGCATTTTGAAATGGGACTTGTAATTGCATAATGGTTAGAGTAGTGGATTAGGAGCAGGGTAGGCAGGATTTTAACCCCCAGTGTGCGTCTTTGTGATCTTAGACTAGTCACTTAACTTTCCATCTTCTCTACACCCTCTGAATCTTTTGAAACCAAAATAAGCACTTTCCTGATGCCTATTTGTGTGAGCAGCAGGTCTAGGAGGTGCCTGCAGTCATCCCCAATGTTCCTGAAATCAAATAGGGACATGCAAGTCCATTGCACCCCCCAGATATGCCTCCACCATGCTCCCTTGCTTACTTGGACATCCTTGCACCAGAGACATCTGTAAATGTCATTTGTGAAATGGCTTTGGAGACGTCCATATGCATGTCTGTCTTCAGCATTCGACCTCGTCAATCACAATCTTCTCCTCTCTCGGTTGTATAACCTTGGATCTCATGGGATAGTTCTTCAATGGTTCACTTCTTTTCTATCTCAGCGTTTCTTTCACATCATCAAGGGCACGTCTGTTTCCTCCTCTCACCCTCTTTTGTGTGGTGTTCCTCAGAGCTCCATACTAGCACCTGTTCTTTTCAATATTTTTCTCCCACCCCTAGCTCTTATGATCCAACAGCTTGGAATTTCAGCATACATTTATGCAGATGATATTCTTCTTCTATTTCACATGGACCCATCTCTTCCAGATCTTTCCCCCTGGAATACATGCTTCACTCATGTTGTGGCCTGGTTGTCTACCAATCACCTTCTACTTAACTCTTCAAAAACTACTGCAACCTGGCTCACTAGTCCTACTACTCCTCCTTCTGTTTACCCTATTCTCAATAAGTCACCTATTCATCTCACGTCATCTTTTCACTACCTTGGAGTCATGTTGGATTATTCACTTTCTTTCCATGATCACATCACCCAAATCATCCAGCACTTGTTTTTCTTTCTTCATCGTATCAGAGCAGTCCGTTCCCTTCTGACCACTACTGCCATGACCACCCTTGTTGTCTCTCTCATTCTATCTAGACTTGACTATTGTAATGTAGCACTTGCCAGCCTCCCTCAATACTCTTTAAAGTGCCTTCAACTTATTCAGCACACTGTGGCCAGATTAATTTGTTCTGGATAGAGCCATGGAGCATGCCGCATTGAGTCGGATGTTGTACTAAGCATTCAGGAGTAATTGGGCCCTTGAGAAAGCTGAAAGTGAAACGTTCAGTCGACATGGTGCACGGCGCCGGGGAGTTGATTGTTTTGCATAGATCTGATTACAAGTCTGTTCAAGTTAAATATTTAGTAGTATGCTCTAGGTGAGAGTTAAGAAAGTTACATTAAATTAAATGGAATTGAATTTTAAGGAATAAAATGATGTAAATAGGAGTTTTTTCAGGCCATTGATGTCGTGGGAGTGAATAGGTGCTAGATATATGCACCACTTTTAAACTCCATCTCCAATCTCAAGCCACACATAGGCAAAACAATACAAAAAGCCTACTACAGGATGCGAATCATCAGGAGACTGAAACCACTCCTCGCCCCAGAACACTTCCGTACCGTATGTCAAGCTCTGATAACCCCACTACTGGACTTCTGCAATCCGATATACCTTGGTCTACCGAAACAAGCCATCAAACCACTCCAACTGGCACAAAACACCACAGCACGAATCATATCCGGAACTGCAAGACAGGAGCACATCACACCCACCTTAAAGGACTTACACTGGCTTCCAATCAGTGCACGCATCAGATACAAAACTATCATAAACCTATACAAGATAAAACAGCACACATCAGCCAACAGCCTGCACACCCTCATACAACCAGACACCAGTACACGTCCAAGAAGAAAACAAACTCACAACCGAGTCAGCACCCCAAGTGAATACAAACACACACGCAAGGACACAACAGACCGAGCACTCTCCATGGCTGCTCCAACAATATGGAACAAACTACCGGACGATTTGAGGGCAACTACAGACCTCAAGGACTTTAGGAAACAGCTGAAAACCATGCTGTTCATAGAACACTATGGACACATCACATAGTCCAAATAGCTATATATCAGCACCACGTCACCGCCTAACACTGTATGTATATAAGATGTTTTTAGCACCACTGTATATAGCCCACATTGTACATAACTCAAACTAATCTAGCACACAACACAACACAACACACACCCAACTAAACTTTCTCCCTCACTGCATGTATAACACACTCACACTACCAGATTGTTTGCTGTGATACCACCTTGATTATAATGATAAGGCGGTTTAGAAATACTGTTAAATAAATAAAATAAATGTATTCTGAGGCCTTTTTCTCCTCTTATTTGAAGTTGTATTTAGTGCTGTATTTCTGATGCACCTGTGATGACATTTTTATGCATTTAGTGGAGTGAGTTTTGGACTTGAGAGTTGTAGTTCACTCTGAAAGTGATAATTATTGATACTAGATTAATTTTTCATGCATCTAGATTTGATCACATCACCCCCTCCTCATCCGTTTACACTGGCTTCCTGTGCCATCTCATATTCATTACAAGATTGTCATCCAGGTCCATAAAATACTTAACACTGGTTCCCCGGATTATTTAGCAACCTCCCTTATTCCACTTGCCCCACAACGCGCTCTCCATGCAATTCATATAAACCATCTTCTCCTACTTTCTCCCTATCTGGCATATCTTCAAGCTACTTGCCATTCAGCATTTTATTTCCTCGGACCCTCCCTTTGGAATAATCTTCCTCCACATTTCCGGTTAGAATCTTCTTTTACAAAGTTCTTTACAACTTAAAGCCGACCTTTTCTGCACATTGACCTCTCACTGGACTCCCACAGTTAACTTCCTTATGTTTCCTACCCACCCCCCCTCCTCCTCTCTCACCACCCTCCTCCAGCCCTGTCTTGTCATATCTCATTTTCCCATGTGTCCTATACATACTGGTGTCCTTTTCAGTTTATGCTCCAGTTTTTATTGTATTTTATTGTAAACTGCTTTGCTGTACCCACATTAAGCAGTATATCAAATCTTAAATAAATGAAATGTCTTCAAATGTCCAAATCATGGCGAAGACTTTTAAAATGGCCCCTTTGTTATGCATGTTGGGCCTGTGTTTCATCTGGGGAGCCACATTTCAAATTAAGCACCAGTTAATGTTACATGTATGTTCGGTAACGCCATCCATTTAGTCAGGGACACTGAGCATTCAGGCGTGCGGTATTTGGAACATCCAAAGTAGACATTTCACTTCTATCTGTTTTTTGTGTGGCCCAGCCAGACCTGCGAAGGCAGATTTTATATGGTTGCTGCAATGTCCAAGTGAAAACATCTGCAATTCTACCTCAGTCTTAAAAGAGAGGGTGGACATGTGTAAATCTGATCTTAAATCGACATATCTCCGCCTCTTACACTAGAGGTGAGCATCAAATCAAATCAGGAAACACAGGGTTAGGCATCCACATGCCACGGGAGATGCACATGTGAACACTCGCTGACTTGCATGTCTGTGTGCAGGTATTTCAGAATGGGCACGTGTAAATGTCAGCACCGCACATGTATCCTGGCCATTTTGAAAACCCGGATGTCCCACTGCCCTTCATCAGTTAGAGGTTATACAATGTTAATCGCAATAACATGGAGAGGGGAATAAGCATTAGGGGATTAAGGGGGATGTCCCCCCTTATGCCCTCTTGTAAAGGGCAGGCCGAAATGAACACTTTCTGAAAACCTAAACATGCAGGCGAGCAGGTATGAATACAGACGTGGATAATTTTCATCATCCACGTGAACACACTATATGAAAACAGAGACACGTGTATCTTGTTGTTATATCCAAACAATACCCATGGCACACTCCCCTGTGACTTAGATGTGATCTGGACAGACGCATGTAAAATAAAGGAGGAGTGGCCTAGTGGTTGGGGCAAGTTGCCTTAGGCCAGAGGGCAGGGGTTTCTAGTCCCACAGGCACTTCTTGTGGCCTTGAGCAAGCCACCTTAACCCTAAAATGTAGATTGTGAGCCATTTGGAGACAAGGGAAATATATACCATACCTGAATGTACACCGCTTTGACCTGGTGAAAAGTGGTATATAAGCATTGCTAAATAAATAAAATCAAACATTTCTAACTTGGACATGGATGTGATTTCCACCTGCAAGTGGTCGTATTCACACATGCTTCTAAAATAACCCCCATAATAGATATGATTAGTGGCTGAATATTGCCACTTACATGTACAACTTCCACTGCCCTGGAACTCCCAAAATCCCACACATTTTCCATCTATAGACTCCTGGACATCTAAAGATGTACAAGTGCAGAATTGTATATTCCGTTGCCCCCCAATTTTTCTAAAGCACGTATGCACTAGGTGCTGGTGGAATGCTTATGTGCATTTCAACTTGCACCCAGTTATCTATTGGCTAAGCAGTGCTTAGAAAGGAAAAGTAGCATCCCCCAAATTTTGGCAAACTTTTTATATTCAGATCTATTAAGCAAGAGTTCCTTAAAAACACGGAGGCTAGATATGCATACGAGGGTGCTAGTCTGTCTTTTAACACTTTTCAATGTACTTTTTCTCAAGTGGGCCAGATGTGCTCGTGAAGCTTTTAAAAGGGTCAGGCGAATCTCCTCTTTTCCCCATTCTTTCTGCTTATCGCTTGGATATAGTTTTTAAGTAGTCCATGAACCCTCTTGCAACACATTTATTCACAATTAACAATCAAGCCGTCCTTACTTCAGTCAGAGTTCCTCTCTCTCTCTCTCTCTCGGCCTCATTTTCTCTGCCGCTCTCTTGATCTGCCATTGTGGCAAAAACTGTTGTTGTATGGCACTGCAATCTGCCCTCCTTAACAGCCGCACAAGGAGTGAGGGGGAGAGAGAAAAAAGCACAGGCGTTCTGTCACTGAATAGCAAATTGCTCTCGAGTGTCCTTGCTCCTTCTGTCGCTCCCCTCCCCCCCTTCAGAAGGACAAGGGGGCTCTGAAAGCAACTATACATTTTGCTTAGTGCTCTCAAAAACAAGCGTTTCACACCTGAAACCTTTTACAGCAGCCCAGAAGCACCCCTTCAAACCACTTACTTGCGATTGCTTCTGAGACTGCTATAGAAGTCCATTATGTTAGAACGCACCATGGTGAGTGACCAGGCCTGGGAAATGAATGAGTAGGTTCTTCCACGGTCTAGACAGCATTACACAATTCCTACCTTCAGTGTTTTATTTGGTCTTGATCATTGTTTGCAGGCAGTGATTGGCAGAAGATCTGTGCAGAAACACCTAGCATTATTTGAAACTGAAGGATGTGATACTTCTTGTGGTCATGTCAAGGAGATGCTACGTGGAGTCGGGAAGCTATCCTCGCACGGAATTAATTGGTGCCACCGCGCCATCCATGGCATCATTAACTGTGCAGGTTATGGCATTTTTTCATTAGACAATATAGAAGAGTTTTCTGATGATTGTCAAGGTCCTTTAAGCTCTAGGAAAATAGCATGACAAAGTTCAAGACTTAAAACAGGATCAAACAAAACGGCATATTTTTGTGCTGAGGTAAATACTCTGAGACATTTTTGGTCGTGCTTTTCTCCTTTACATTTGAGTACTTATTTTGCAGTGGTTTTTTTGTATGCTTTTATTGGTTTTCAAGTACCCATTAGGCCAGCGTTAGTCCCACTTTTGGAGTTTTATGTTTTTTCGACATGAGCACAAGACAAGAGAGAGACCTAATTTGAATGGAACCCTCTCTTTTTACAAATAAAGTTTCAAAACGATTTTGACTTTTTTCTGGGAACTCAATGGCTAAATTATTGTCTGTGTATTTGTAACCTTATAATAACAACTGTATAGCAGAGTCATGTTAACATATCAGGTCAAGATAAACAGGTAAAAATAGAAGAGTCTTGTAGGCTTTTTTTTTTGTACATTGATCTCCTTGTGACACATTCTTTTAGTGATATGTGAAACTATCTTAATATGTTGTAGCAGGCCCATTGCAGACTACAATCACTGTTTGTAAAAAAAAAAAAAAAAAGGATTATAATTTGATCTATTAATTTGTAAGAAACTTTAGAAACATCTCAAATGATGGCCTTACTTTGTTTCTGTGCTCTCAGGTAATTTGTTTCTTCCTATACTGTTTTATCTCTGATTGTCACGTGGGGGATAATATGCCAACAGATGGTGATACAGAAAAAATGCTCCCATAGAATAGTTGTCTTTGTTTCTTTCAGCTAATTCACTTCGTCTGTTCTTCCAGTTTCATTTTTCCATCTCCAATGGATTCAGACACTCAGCTATGCTCAGCAGTTGTCTATACTTCAGTGGAAAGTGTGTGACATTTTCCAACCCTACGTGGAGGTCGTGAGCAAATGTCATTCTAGAATGTTCCCCAAAGTTGATGTTGTGCTATTTGGCTTTGCTATAGGCTGATCAGTTCATATCACTGTGCCAAAGCTATCTTGACTTAGATGGAAACAGTTGTTATACTAGTTGGTTTTTTTGGTGGCACGAAGCCATTAGCATAAGATTTGGGAAAAATATGGTACCCAACATATATGGCACAGTGCTTTTTATTGGGTAGGTCATCGGGTAAAAGACATCACACAGAGAAAATGAAACTAGCAGGAAATCTGAGAGACCGAGATCATACTCAAAAATCTGGCTTAGGAGGGCGCTTCACTGTTGTCAGGGTACTGTATGTGTGAAATTAACCAGTCTGAAGATACTGCCCCTGAAATGGACCCTCCTGAACCTCTTTCCAGCTAATGCATTTATGGCCTTGAAGCTTATATGTAAAATCAACCATGAGTTTAATATTACAGATATATCATAGCTACAGATATTCCAGAGAACTAAGGCATCGAGTATCATGAGGTACCAATCTTAGCCCCCACTTTGCAATATAGCTTAATTATGCATTTAAATGCTGCTGTTATTTTGTCATAGCTTTCTACATCAGGGCACTTTACAATACTTACAAAAAGAGATTATAATCTAAGGGCCAGATTCACAGAGAGCCCAGTTCCAGAAAATGCCCATCCGGCCCGCGGGTGCATCCCAATCAAAAATAGGCCCGATTTAAATGTTTATCCACAGCCATGGGATAGATGCACCTGTTGTTTCCGAATTGGGGACATAGACATTTTTGGCATGGCATGAACAAAGCACTATGGAGTACGAGACACATCTATATGCAGCAAACAGCTTTGTACATTCTCGCGCCCACTGTATTCTGAAAAGATGGATGTTTTTGATCCCGCCTGTCTCCACTATATACCCGCGAACAGCCACTCCTCCTTGTAAAATCTGCATCTCCTAAGCTGTTCATCTCACTGACAGTGTTGTGCTGATGCAAACTACATATGAATACCGATGATTCATAGATGTTGCAAACTAGACTATATATACCAGTCTGTTGCATTCCCAGAACACTGCAAAGTAATCCCAGTGCACTCTAAAATAGTATAAAAGCAGGTAGAAAGTGATATGTTTGGCATGATATACCTTGCATCACAACATACATGGCAGTAGAAGACATTCTTAGTTATGCCTGCATTGGTCATCTCTGAAAACAGTCTGTACAATACTAAGGGGTATGTTTACTAAACTGCGCTCAAGTGCGCGGCGCACAATAGCGTGTGCTAAGGTACCTTAGCGCACGCTAATGATGCGTTTTTGTGCCCCGCACACGTGCGCGCTGCACTAACGGGCCCGCTCATGTGCGCGGCGCGCTGATGTGCGATAGAGGCGTGGAAAGGCTCCCGGAGGGCGGAGGAAGGCTCCCCAGGGGCGAAGAGACGGGGTCAATGGGTAGAGAGTGGGAGGGGAGAGGCTCCCCGCACACGAGCGGGGCTGAAATTCAAGCAAAAAAATACCGCGAGTGAAAACCTCGCGGTAGAGCCGATTTAAAGGGAAGAGAAACCATTTCTGTCAGCAATGTACAGCAAAACCAGGGAAACCAACAAAAAGTGAGCAGTGTGATACATGTGCACGGAACAAAAGGGCAAATAAACATTAAAAATGACCCCAACAAAATATAAAAAAATCATAAGCAAGCTGGGAACTACTGAGAGTAATGGGAAACATCAAAAAACACTCCCAAGAAAGCCCCAAAAAATAAATATGAATTTTAGAAGGGTCTACGCTCCGTCCCCATACAAGGTGAATGATCCCACAGTGAAATAGCACTGATCAGGGTTACGTCCTCCATTTGACAGGTTTCCTATGGCATGCCCATGTTCCACAGCAGCAGGGCGGGCATGTCGGAATGGGAAACTGGACAGATGCTGGAAAAGGGGATACAGAGGGCTGCAGGCGGCACATGCTGTGGTGCAGCTGGGGCACAGTACGGACTAGGCAGATGCCTAGGTGGCACCTAGGAATGCTGAAACTGTACAGCAGCCAGACAGCAACTGATGAGGGCCCAACATGGGCATGAGCGTGTCTATCACAGTGTCACAGGGGATAGTACCCAGCAGGTACCTCCAAGGGCACAGAACAGTGGCAGGCGGTGATTGGGGGACGTGCGGACAGATATGCAGGCACCCCTACCCCAGAACCCGCACCATAGGCAGCCACCTACACGCACACAGGATGGCCTGAGAGGGTGTACCAACAGCACCACCAGCAGAAGGGCATGTCAGCATGGTGGCACAGGGGTACTGGAGGTGGAGGGGGGCAGTGGCAGCTGCCCAGAGCAGACCATGGCCTAGCCCTGTGTAGATGGGTGCAATGCACTGCAACAGACAGGCCCTGCCAGACAAACAGTCATGGTATCATCAGGGAATGCACTGTCTCTGTGGCAACACGGTGGTGCAGTGCACACAACCAGTGTGTTTGGAGACAGAAGGTCACAGGTTCAAGCTCCAGCTGGGTCTCCTGCCAATCCAGTCCCCATATTTTACCCACAACTATATCGTGATAGTAAAGATGAACCTTTATTGCAGAGAACATAAGCATAGCTCAAACACCTCTATTTTACCCTACTGAGCACAGACACCAGAAACGTGCACATTACCTAGAGCAGATTCCCCCAAATGCAGTCCTGGAGGGCCACAAATCCTTCAGGGTTTATGCTGTCTCCAATCTAAGGCTGGAGCGGTACTGGTGGTGGAGGTGGCAGCAGCTGGTGGCAACAGCAGACCATGGCCTAGCCCTGTCCAGGTGGGTGCCGTGCACTGCAACAAACAGGCCCTGTCGGATGTACAGTCATGGACTCCCCAGGGAATGCAGCATATCTGTGGCAACACGGTGGTGCAGTGCACACAGACAGTGTGTGCAAGAACAAAAGGTCACAGGTTCAAAGCCCAGCTGGGGCTACTGCCAATCCAGTCCACATATTTTTTCCCACAACTAAACCGTGATAGTAAGGACAAACCTTTATTGCATAGAACATACGCATGGTTAATACGCCTATATTTTACCCCACCGAGCACAGACACCATAAACAGGCGCATTACCTAGAGCAGAGTCTCCCAAATGCAGTCCTCGAGGGCCAAACACCATTCAGGTTCCATGCTGCCTCTAATAAAGATGCCTGTGCTGCATATCTATGCACCACCCCCATGGTATGCAGATGTATCTCATGCATATTCATGAGGGACAGCATGAAAACGCGAACAGTGTTTTGCACACCAGGACTGGAGTTGGGACACTCTGCCGTAAAGCAGCAGCCAACAGGGGCAGACACACCCACACCCACACCCACAGGCCCCATTGGCCAATGCCTCCTGGAGAGGCAGGACATTGGGCCCTGCGTGCATCTCCCAATACTAGCACTTGCATACCTTAGCAATGCCACCCTACACCTGGGTATATGGTACACAGCTATCAAACGTTTGCTATGATTACTGGCAGATAGCAATTCCTACATTAAGCACAGTTTGCTGATTGAGCTCCATCATAACAACCTTTCTGATGTCTGTGGTGTGTGCTTCAGGTCTGGTCTCTGACAGTGTTTACCACCCTGGGGAGTGACCCCCAACAGTATTGTGTACCATATCCATGCCTGTACTGTGCCCAGGACTGGTGTGGTGGCCAGGGCTGCTAAACTCCTCTATAGTAGCACAATGCTGGCATAGGTGTGGGGGTGTCTGTCTGTCTATCCCGTGTGTGGTGGCTGCAAACACCCTCCACAGCCCACACTGTCAGCACTGTTGCCAGTATTGGCCTGCCAATGTGCATAATGAGGAGCAAGGTACTATGGGTATAGCCCGGACAGGGTGGCCTGGCCAGGATGCATCTGCACAGGGCATAGGGCACTGGCTGGGACATTTTAGTGCCCGGCCACCACCTACACAGACAGGGTGGCCTCAGCATGTCCTGCTGGGAGATCACTCTCACCCTGACTGTGCAGTGACCACAGCATGGCTAGGCACCCCCATAGTGGTATTTAGTATTTCTTTCATGTGATATTTATGGTTTTCCTTTTGGAGCCCAGTCACTGACTTATCTGCTTGTTGTGTATGCTGACATCCCAGTTCGAGTGCACGCATTTCCACCAGGAACATGCACTATGGACTAGCTAGCAGACTGTTTGTAGCTGGTATGTGTCTTGATGGATTGCCTTGCAGGGTGCAGCAGCTAAAGGCTTGCTGCAGGAGAATATCAGATAGTGGTGGGGTGCAGCTTAGCATATCCAGGCCTAATATCTGTCTGCTATTGTGTTATGGATGTGTACAGAGCTGCATTGACTGCCCTGTAGGGTGTCTGTTCCCCAGCAGGACCGGGGTTGATGGTCCCCTCTACTGCCACCATTGCAGGGAGGTAGAATGTGCATCTGTTGATGGGAGACCCTGTTTACCACCCTCAGCCCTGGAGGAGGAGGGTGGTGGTACATAATCCTCCTAGGGGTCCATAGGGGCTACACCTGACTGAGACAGGTGTATCTGCAGAAACTATCTATCTCACACATTAGCACTGCTGGGGACCTGCAGCATGGCCTATTTCTGCCATGGAAGGTGCTGTGGACCTGGTGCTGGGCGCCCCACCGCACACTCAGGGTGAGCACAGTACCCACACAATGTGACGGTGTGTAGCTACTCTGTGCCAGTAACACACACAGTCAGTACCCCCTACCAGGCCAAGGTGCTGTGGGGGTGGACATGGTCAGTTCCCCCTACCAGGCCGAGGTGCTGTGGGGGTGCATACCCCATCTTGTGTTCATCTGTGGACAGATGATTTGCATGTGCAGTGCATCATGGGTACGGGTGGCCTAACCCTATCCTGGTGACCACAGCAGACTGTCTGTGTGGTGACGTGCACTCCCTCTACAGACAGCCAGGGGCTTGCTAGCAGCTATAGAGCTGTAGCCCACTGGTTATGTCACTGCCTGTGGAGCCAGAGGTCATGGGTTCAAACCCACAGTGGGGTTATTTGATAGGGCTGCCCAAAGCATTATCTCTTTTTAATGTACATTATTGCTGCAAGCAAAAATACTATCAGCATACTGTACCCATAAGGTGCCTCTGAGGGCGCTTTATAGGGCGCCCTATAGGGCACCTTATGGTTACCGTCCATATGAGGTGCACTATACGTTATCCTGTGGAGCGACTTATAGGGTGCCCTATAGGGGACATTTTAGGGTGCCATGGCGGACAGTGCACTTTATAATGTGCCCTATGGAGTGCCTTATAGGGTGCCTTATGCGGCACCTTCAGTTACGGCACGTGAGGGCGTGTTTGCTGGCAGCAATTAATAAAATACAAATAAAGTGCTGCAGGAAACAATACGTACATTGCAAAGCTGATGCCTCAGCCAGCCTTATGTATTAGGCACACTGGGGAGCAAACTCATGACCCCTGTATCAGCAGTCAGTGCCTTACCCATTGTGCTACACTGCTGTTCCTCCTTGCATGTCAGCGCACCTACTTCAGATTTCCATGCGTTTAAATGCACAGTGCTGCCATCAAACACAGTGCTATAACCTTGCTGTGCCTCATAGGGCACCCTATATGGCGCCCTATAGGCCACCCTTTCAGCAACACTGTAGGGTGCCGTGGCGGACAGTGCACTTTAAAATGTGCCCTCTGGGGTTCCCTATGAGGCGCCTTATGCAGCACCTTAGGTAACAATACTTTGAGGGTGTGTTTGCTGGCAGCACTATTTAAAATAAAAATAAAATGCCCCCTACAGCAATATTACCTATAACAGGTAATGCCTCAGCCAGCCTTCTTCATTAGGCACAGTGGGGGATTGAACCCATGACTCCTGCATCATTGGTCAGTGTCTTAACCATTGTGCTACACTGCTGCTCCTCCTTGCATGTTAGCGCACCTAATTATGGTGTTCATTCCTTAAACTGCACAGTGATGCCATCAAAAACAGTGCTGTGACCTTGCGGTACCTCATACGGCACCCTACAAAGCGCCCTATAAGCAACATTCTAGGGTGCCTTGGCGGACAGTGCACTTTAAAATGTGCCTTATGGGGTGCCTTATGTTAACACGCTTTGAGAGTGCGTTTGCTAGTAGAGATAATTAAAATAAAAATAAAATGCCTCCTAAAGCAATCTTACCCATAATAGGTAATGCCTCAACCAGCCTTGTTCATTGGGCACTGTGGGGGATTGAACCCCTGATCCCTGCACCACTGGTCAGTGTCTTAACCATTGTGCTGCGGTTCTGTTCCTATGCTTGCACATCAGCGCGCCGCCTTATGCCTCCGAAAATAAAAATGCCTCCTAAAGCAATATTACACATAATAGGTAATGCCTCAGCCAGCCTTATTCATTGGGCACCGTGGGGGATTGAACCCATGATCCCTGCACCATTGGTCAGTGTCTTCACCATTGTGCTGTGGCTCTATTCCTGTGCTTGCACATCAGTGCGCCGCCTTATGCCGCCCGCGCGCATTTCTCATGCGGTAATGTGCAGGGCGCCCATTACGGCGCCGCGCACATTAGCACACGAGAAATGCCGGTTTGCTTTTTTCAGCCAGAAATGCCCACTCCTTATATGGCATCCCGCACACTAGCACGGCGCGCACATTACCGGGGTTTAGTAAACATACCCCTAAGTATGGACCAGAAAAAAATCTGTAGAGGTTCTTCATAGAGTAATGTCAAAACATATCCCTATCACTAAAAAGGGACCCTCAGAATGGGAGCTTTCAACAGTGCAAACAGCACTAATACATGCTCAAAGGCACCATCATTGCTCTCTACAAATGTGCACATTTTTAGAGACCAATGATGGTGCTTCTGGGCATGTTTTAGTGCTGTTTGCACTGTTAAATACTCTCACTGTTAAATACTCTTATTATACTATAGAGAACCTGTTCTAAATTTTTCTGCCTGATCACACTGGCACCTGGTGACATTGCGGTCATCCCTATGGTTCAGGTACTGGCCAGGCATTCATGTCCCCCAGATTTGCAGATGAGCACAGCAGATCCTCCTGTGCAATGCTTAAACCACACACACACACACACACTTTCACTTGCAGTCACAAATAACATACCTCTGCCAAAACTGTGCCCTGTACCTAGAAAACAACTGCTGTGAAGACATAATGACATGACATCTCAGGACACCACATCTGATCTGGATTTCTCAGCCAAACACGATTCTGCTCCATACTACCTCACATACCATCCCTACATCTACATTCCTATTTTTCTGAACACTGGAATTGTTAGGGAAGCCGAGAATAGCCCCTTTAGCACAAACAGCAAATGTCAGCATAGCCAGAATTTTATTTATTTATTTAGACAGATTTGTATACCACCTTATCCTACAATCAAAGTGGTTACATGACATCACAACTGGGGTTACATTTAACATGTGGGTGCTTTACAACATTTAACATGAGGGTATTTAACAACATTTAGACTGCACAGTTGGAGGGTTACATTTAGAATGAGGGTATCTTCGTTAGTCTATTTGGGCCGATTGAGTATTGAGTTGGTGGGGTAGTTGCAATACCGCTCAGCAATGTTCCCTCTTATTTTCTGTAGGCCGTGTGCGCATAAAATATCAGCTGTGTAGCTTTTGAAGGAAGGTTACATTTTTGTGCGCCACATAATGACACTCGGAGTTATATACTTTAAAATTTGACTACACATCAGAATACAGTATGTACACCACATTGATTTTAATCAAATTAAATGAAAATAGATGATTACTAAATGAAGCGGAAAATGTCTAGTAATTACAATCACAACTTTGAAATTTTAAGACATCTGTGTTGTTTTCTATCAGAATCAGAACCGTAATGTTTGTGCGCTTTGTTGTAAAGTATGTGCGCTCGCTCGGCAAGGTGTGTGCGCGCGCACACGCGCACAGCTTAGAGGGAACAGTGCCGCTTGGTTGGGTACTGTTGTCTATCTGCTCATAGGTTCTGTAAAAAGCAGAGTTTTAAGGTTCTTGCAGAAGTCGGTGATGTCTTCTAATGCCCTTAGGCTCTTTGGGAGGGAGTTCCATAGTGTGGATGCCAGTAGTGAGGAGCTCTTCTTGAAGTATTTTGTTTAGTCTTGTGGTATCCTGCAGGTGTGCCGATCATGTTGTCATTATTGTTCCTTCTTGGTCTATTACTGATATCTCTTGTTATGATTTTTTGTAGTGCATCTGCCGATAGATGGTGGATGATTTTGAAGAAGATAATCAGGATTGTTTTATATTTTGCTCTGGCCACCATTGGAAGCCAGTGTAGTTGTAAGACAGGGATGATATGCTCAGATATTGGAGTGTCTCTAATGATGCGTGCTGTAATGTTTTGCACCATTTGGAGTGGGTGTAGGGTATTCTGGGGGATGCCTTGATATAACGAATTTCCATAATCAAGCAGAGGTGTGATGAGTGCTTGGCACACCGTGCGGAAATGGTCTTAGCGGAGCAGTGGTTTGCTCTTTCTTATGGTCCTCAAACGTTGATAAGCCTTGTTTGCGGTTTTGGTGATATGCGATTTCAGGTTCAGGGCTCTGTCCATTGTGATGCACAGGTACTTAACTTCATCTTTGACTACTATGTGTTTCTTTAGAATGCTGATAGTCTGTGGTGGAATGAAGGCAGGGTTTCGGGTGGCGAACATTGCCTCTGTTTTATCGTAGTTGACCGTCAGATTATTCACTGTGAGTCAGGCATTCATGTCTTCAAAGCATTTGGTTATTGTTATGGTGTTAGGTGCTAGTAGGTTGATAGGAGCATACACCATGATGTCATCAGCATAGATGTGATAGTAGAGTTTGTGTCGTTTGATGATGTTGCATATGGGTTGGATGTAAATATTGAAGAGCATTGATGACAGGGCTAATCCCTGATGTATTCTTCGTGTGACGGGGAACTGCAATGATTTCTTTTTGGCGCATTTGACTTGTTGCGTTCGATCTTCCAGGTATGAGGTGAACCATTTCAGAGTGTTCTTGCATAGTCTTATATGTTGCAGGCGCTGCAATAATCTGACGTGGGACACTGTGTCAAAGGCTGCCGAGATGTCCATGAACACTAGCAGGAATCCATTTTTTATACTATTTATACCTCTTATGAGGCTGTCAAAGAGGGAGGTTAGTAGCGTTTCCACACCATGCTGGGGTTTAAAGCCATGCTGATGTATGTCCAGAGGAGAATTCAAGTCAATGTGGTCCTGAAGTTGTCTTTGCACTGTCTTTTCAATGATTTTTGCAAGGAATGGTAGACTATTGCAGTGCTTTATATTTCTGTAGGGGTGTTTGTTATTGTTACTTCACCTTACAAACGTCCCTCACCTGTGCATTCTATTCTTTACAACTGCATCTTGTGCCCTCCCAAACAGCAGACACACCAGTTCAATACAGACGTGTCACAGCCATTCATCTATATGGGACGTGTTGAAGATAAGAGCAGATATTTTTCTAAGTCCTGGCCTTATTCCACATTCCGGCTAGTATAACATGGGCATCCCACAGGAAACACTCAGGACGTACATGGGCCTTTCCTAAATACGCTTTCAAGGTCTCTGCGACTTGCCACACCCCTTTTCCATCCTCCTCCCGCCCACATTCTGAGATCCCCGTGTAACCGCCGTCTACATGCAGGGCCACATGTTTTTGGAATACGGTTCTAGATGTTTTAGCAAGAAAAACATCTATCCTGCACTCTAACTGGCTTATTCATGTTCTGGAATGACCTCCTAAGCATTTTTCCTAATAAGTGTAAAATGGGACACACTCTATTCCTTTAGTACAGTGCTTCTCAACCCTCTCCTGAAGGTACACTTAGCCCGTCAAACTTTCAGGATTATCACAACAAATACATTATAAGAGAAATTTGCATATATTGGAGACCTATTATATGCAAATCTACCTTATTCATATTCATTGTGGTAATCTTGAAAACCCAACTGCGTAGGCATGCTTCCAAAAAAGGGTTGAAAAGCACATTCGGTCCTAACTGTGGTAACAAGCAACATGACTTGCTCAAGGTTATGAAGAGTGTCTTTGCAGGAGCTGCATTGTCTAGTCATATGCTCGAAAGTGCACTTCTACATTTCTTACCTTCCAGCCTGCAAGAAAGTCGATGGGAGATGCTTCCGATACATTAACAATTTTTATACCATGTCTATGACAAAATGTTTCATTCTGAGAGTTCACTGAATTCATTCATGAACATTTTAAAGATGTTTGCATATCTCTAATCCAGAACCATTTATCTATGATGGTAAAGAGGTTATTTTAGAGGCATCTCCAAGCGTAACAGTGGCATTTACACATGTAGATCGTGTAGACGTGGAAATGGTGAATTTCAAAAGCCTCTAGTTACACGTGGGGAGCCACGCCATGCTGAGATTTCAAGGGGGTATGGTCTGGGTGTGGCTTGGTGTACCAAAAATCTGCAGATATATTTCCCATAGGGAATATGTGCATATGCGGAAAACTTTCCTTGTTGCCTTTAACACCTGCACCAAGACACGCACAAGTGCCAGTAAAGGGACAGATGCAAAACAGTATTGACCTCCCCACCCTCCATTTGCCTCCAAATCCCCCCAGTAAGCAAGAACCCCATTCTGATTCCTTAAACCCCTCCCTTGCAGACAAAATTCTCCTGAATCCCCCCAACCCCACTATCAGGAAAAAAACACTCCTACTCCTCCCCCCAGTCCCACCCCCGAACCTACCAGAGGATTCCCTGGGGCTAGTAGTGAGGGACAGAATTATCCCTGGGCATCCTTACCCCCTGGATGCTGGGTTTCAAAATGGCACTCGACCCCTAGTGGTAGCCTCATGATACTACCACTAGGGGTCCAGCTGCCAAATATCACAAGACTATCAACAGAGGTCAACTGGTGTGATTATGAACTATGGAACCCCCAATGGAAAAGCATTCAAGTATTGTTCCTATATCCAGTACTAACCATCAGGAAGACCCCCATAGGTCCTAGAGATGGGATTAAGGAATTAGGGGGAGGGGTGTTTTTTCCCTAGTTGAGAGAGAGTTGTCTGATGGGGCAGGGGTTCTTGCTTACCATGGGGGATTGGGAGTTCCTGTCTGTAGGGAAAAGTGATTTTAAGAAGCTGCAGATGTGCACATTTAGGAAGAGAAGGATATTCCCTCTGGACATTCCCTGTATTTGCCAGCATCCTTCTAGGTATTTTACAAAAGGCTTTGCATTTGACAAAGCATTCTGCAAACTTCAGGAGCAATTCCGCACGTCCTGATCTGGGCATCGCAATTCCCATTTCAGTGTTCTATGTAAAATGGGCCTTCACGTCTTCTTCCATCCTGAGCATTACAATCATTCCTTTCCTTTTAAGCATGTGGCAACAGGTTCTTGTAGCTTATTATTCTTTCCCAGACTGCTTGACTTTCTCCCTGCATTTCCTTCATTCAGTAGTTTCTATTGACCTTTTATCCATCTATGTCTCAGGCCAGTGAGGAACACCCATCTCTGCAGCTCAGATGAGTGCTACCTCTGAGAAGCCCTCTCGTCACCACTTGTTGGCTGGCAATAGCTGCTGTCTTCCTTCTCTCCACGGGTCTGAGGAGGAGTGTCCCTCTAGTCTAGACCCATTTGGTGGATGTTTTTGAAAACTTCTCATCACTTTTTTTTCTTTTTGAGAAATATTTATTAATTGAAATGTCAGTGGACAGAACACAGAGGCATGGAATTGTTTTTGTCCACCCATAAAGTGAGAGCATGAATGTATCATTTGCACTATAGCTTACCTTAGCACATCCACAAAAGAGGAATAATATAGTGATTATATCAGCTTAAGCACACCAGCATTTCATAGTTTTTCAAATATAAGATCCCAAGTTACTTGGAGAAAACACTTGTCATCGGTTGAGTACAACACAATTAGAGTATAAGTGAAGAAAGAGATTTGCTCTGTAGAGGACAAAGAGAACTGAGAAAGTTGACCATTGCAAGCCATTGCATTTGGACACTTCACAGCTCCTCTTCTCTCAGCCCCTTCCAACGGCCACCTCGGATTGACAGAGATTTGCAGATTTCTCTCACTTCGGATGTGTGTAACCTTCTCACATATTACACCATTCAAAAGGGGTAAAGAATCCTCCAGAGCCATTCATTTTGCCATTGCTGCTTTATTGTATCCATCACTGCCGGGGCCAAAGTATGTTACCTTGATTTCCAGTAGAGAATGATCTTCTCCATTCAAGGCAGTCAAATCTAGTCTTTATAAGGTTAATGTTACCAATATTGCAAATGATTTCTTTCACAAAAGAATATTCTGGAAATGGACTTAGGGGGCCTCTTTTTCGCTCTGCCCTGCTTCCGATGTCATTCTGTCTCACTACATAAAAGTCGATGTTACAGCAATAATCAGGTGTAGCATGGCATCCTTCACATTTTCCCTATATTTATTTAATACCTAGCTCTTTCAGAAACTGAGAATGAGTCTAAATTATTCTTGCTATACTATCTAAGCAGTCGCCAAGAAGTAAATAATTGCAGGGTTGCTTTTTTTTTTTTTCTTCAAATCGATGCTGACTCCTGGCGACCCAGCAGCTCCTGGGTTTTCGTGGCGAGGTATGACTGGAAGTAGATTGCCAGGCCTTTTCTTCCAAGGCGCAATGGAGGGTAAAGTGACTTGCCCAAGGCCACAAGGAGTGCCAGTGGGAATCAAACCCAGATCTCCTGGGTAGTAGACTGCTGTTCTTGATTTTTTTTTAAATTATTTTTTATTGGTAATTTTCAAAAAAATACATCAAGCAATTATAAGATACTTGAAAGAAATGGAATAGCACATTGTAAAGTAAACAAAACTTCAGTTAACAATACAATAATATAAAGAAATAAGCAACATGCTGAACATTGAAATCGTTACTGACTTTAAAAGGCCCTAATCTGTAGTATCTTGGTGAGCTGAACACGAATATAACATTAAAAACATTTTAGTGGCTCTCATTTTGAAGATATTGCATGTAGTTCATTTTTGACCTTTTACCGTGTAAATTTATCCAGTAGGACATCAACAACATCCCAAATAAGCCTTGAATGATGTAATATTGCATCACATTGCATAATACCAGCATGCACGCATCATCCAGAGTTGCAATGCAATACTACTGCCAGACGGCTGCTGAAGCCATCTGACGTCATCAGTGTACTATACACAGTCGGAAAGGAAAGTAATCTGGTATTCTGTTCCGATATTGAAAGCCTCATGAATGCCTTAAAAATTACTCATGACCCACAAGACTTGAGACTATTTATAGACTCTTCGAATCCGAGTTTGAAGGCTGTGCTTTTGAACAATGAAAAACATCTTCCATCTATTCCAGTAGCGCATGCCGTCCACATGAAAGAGACATACGATAACTTAAAGCATCTACTGACTTCCATTAACTATAACAAGTACAGCTGGCACCTCTGTGGTGACTTGAAGGTAGTTGCCCTTTTAATGGGACTGCAGCAGGGATATATAAAATACATGTGTTTCTTATGTGAGTGGGATAGCCGAGCAAGGGATTGGCACTACTTGCGGAAGGAATAGAATCGCAGACAAAATGTAACAGTTGGAGAGAAGAATATCCAGCACCCAGCTCTGGTTGAGGCTCACAAAATCCTGCTACCACCCCTTCATATCAAACTAGGTTTGATGAAAAACTTCATGAAAGCCATGGACCGCACTTTGCCAGCTTTCCAATACCTGCATGAAAAATTCCCTCGACTCAGCGAAGCAAAGATTAAAGAGGGAGTTTTTGTGGGTCCTCAGATTCAAGAGCTCTTCAAAGATGACCGGTTCAACAACTTGCTGCAGGGTGATGCGAAACAAGCATGGAATGCTTTTCGCCTAGTGTCAACAAACTTTCTCGGGAATGTTAGGGCAGAAAACTACAAGGAACTAGTAGAAGACATGCTGATGCAGTATCAGAAACTTGGCTGCAATATGTCTTTAAAGATCCATTTCCTTGATTCCCATCTCGATTTCTTTCCTGACAACTGTGGTATGGTTAGTGATGAACAGGGCAAACGTTTTCACCAGGATATCGCAACGATGGAGCAAAGATACGAGGGAAAATGGTCCACTACAATGCTGGCTGACTACTGCTGGACACTCCCCAGAGAAGCTCCCGAGCAGCTGTACAAGTGACAGGCGAAAAGATCTAAGAAGTAGTCTATGACTTGTTGTTTTACAGGTATTAACCAAAGGCCTATTATATTTACTATTGACATGCATTTTGTGATGTAAACATTAATTCTTGTAGATTACAAAAAAACTAGAGCCAACTTTGCAATTTCACTGTCATATTTGTGTTTAGCGACTCCACTCCAGAGTTAATCAAGGAGAGTCTCATGTCTTGGTAAGTCTTGTTCTCCTTCTAAGGTATAGTTTCACTCAAATTAGAAGCCATTGAAGAAAGGAATACACTTTCCAAGTAGGGGATAGATCATCAGCATGTACTAACTGATCCATTTTACTAAAATATGGCCAAAGAACTAGATATGCATACTTAGGTTTTGTTAAAAGAATATCCTCAATGACATCAGAGAAGTTGTGAAAAGTTCTAGAAGTTAGTGTCCTGACAGCTTTGTCATCTGCTATTGTCATTAGAAAGAAGATTATTGGGCGCATCAGTAGTTTTAGTTAGATATTGTTTTTTCTCATTGTTTCCTAGGAGCTGCTAAACTCATTTGGCTCAAGGTCAGCATAATGATTCCCCCTGTCAAGTACCGCTGATCATTATAAGAGCCTTGCTTGAGCCGTTTCGCGAGCTACTAGAATAGCTTCATAGCTCCATCTGTTTGTCAAAACAACATTTTTACTAGAGATTCTATATTCTACCAAGAGAATCACTAAGATACATGCACTTTCTTCTCAAGAGCAATTTATTCAGGTCTAGAAAGACAAGGAACAACAGAGGACAGTCTCTGACTTTGTTCAAAAGGTCAGTAGAGATTTTCATCTCAATCAAAGAACTGAGCTTCATTCCTAATCCCCAGAATCGGAAAGTAGAAGGGGTGGTTCAAACAAAGGAAAAGGTACCAAGAGATCCAGGTTTAGCACAGTCATCTTTTTCATGTGTTTGAAAAAGAGAATAAATTCTGCAATCCAGGACAGGAGCAAATGAAAATGATAGTCATAGAATGCCTAATATATACTACATTCTATTCTTTCCTACAGCTGAAATTAGTCACGATACATAATGGCAATGTATATTTACAATCTTTTGATTTCTTACTCACAAATATAGTTTTCTAACTTCTGATTATCAACAGATTGATGTTTGTATAAAATAGATTGACCTAGATTAATAGATGCAAATATGCTGAATACTGATAAACCATTGTCAATGTGACTGTTCCTGGTATATATTATTTCAGTGACTACTCTTAAGGTGAACTGATATCCCTAAACCAATCATACTTCCTCTGTTTTACACTTTACCACATTTTGCCCTTCTTTTGGAGAGTCTGTTCCAATCCAGCATGTATCTCTTGCTCTATTTTACATTCAGCTGATTTCCGAAGGCTGCTGACTCTGTGTTTACATTAAAAGATTCATTTTAGATAGGACATAGCAATCGGAATTGAAACATCCAGGTCACGGTTTGTAGATTTGCGCCAGTATTTTAGAAACTGCACTGCCGAGTGGAGATGTTTTTCAAATACACCTACACGAGCCTGGGGGGGGGGGGGAAGCAATTTTAAAAATTTACACATGCAAAAATCCAACAGGGAAATCTTGGCCACTTACCTGTTTCTGGCGGCAGCTTACACATCTCCATGCCACCACTTCATAATGGGGACATGTAAATATTAGCACGTACACTAGGGTGGTCCACTGCCATAGGGGAAAAATTAAAAGTAGGAATTTCTTTGCTCCCTGGCCTGATTCTGGTTCCATTTATGTAGAAAACAATGTGTGCAAAGTTTGAATCCAATCAAATAATATTTAGGGGTGGCTCAAGGTCCCTATCTATCAGGCCCCTGGATCCCCCCCAGGGTTCGTCAGACCACTGGGTATTATCTGCTCATAGACGGGGGTATCATGCTTGCCAAGCACTCAATGTGGTCCAGATGCTAGTAAGGACTTTGACGATGTGGGGAACATCTTACGATGTTGTGAGACAACACCCAGAAGGAACTAGAGTTGCTCTTCTTTTGTGGTGTGTCGGCCGTTGAACTCCTCAATGAGTTTGACCCCTCGCTCAGCCACATCGTTGATCACTAGAAGATTTTTTACTTTCTTCAGACCGTCTTTGAATGATGCATTCTCTTCCCAGTCTTCTGGGTCTGCATTAAGAAAATCACTGTTGATGTCGAGGTGTTTCAGGAAACGGATTGACTTGCGAGTTGCAAAAGATTCAAGTGGTGGAATCATGGAACTTTTCAATTCGACCCACTTTGGGGGATCTTTGTCTTCGTCGTCATCCTCATCGCTTTCATCTGATTCTGCCGGGATCATGGCCGACACTATGGCCCGCTTTGTCGGTGCTGAAACAGCTTCATCAAACAGTGACAGTGGCCACAAGCTCCTCTGACACATACCACAGATGCTGTTGCAGTTTGTCTCTGGCCGCTCTTCCAACATGGTCATTGTGGTAAGAGTAGTTTCTTCAGCATCTCCAAATCTGTTCGAGGAGCAACTGCGGCATCAGGGGCAGAAAACCAGGCTTCCACATGAATCAGGATGGAGAAAATGCTCACATCACGAACACAGGACTCCTCCCGTTGGGTAAGATCTTTGAGTTGTCCTCGGAACATCCAAATCTTGAGACAGTACAAGACTTTTGCCATCCATCTGGCATGATGGAAAGCTCTGGGTTTCTTGAAATTGAAACTAGGAAGATTCCCTCCAAGGCAGACAATCGTTAATTCCAAGAATTCCAGGTACTCATCTCGGTGATTGCCCTGTGCCAACTTGGATTCCGCAAACTTCATGATGCGATCCCTGTCAGGTTGCAGCACCTCCAAGTCTTTTCCAGTTTGATAGTTGTCAAGGGAGCCCCAATTCTTTTGGAACCGGCGAAAGAGTTGGACATCGGGACCCGATGAAGCTCCAGAGCATGTAGAGAATACTGCACCAAGAATTATTTCGTAAATGTGATGGCGGCATGCCAAATGAAGGACTGTGCAATGGAGTCTCTGTTCTAGAAGAATGCATGCTCCTGATCGACGTCCCGTGTTCGATGCAGTTGTATCAAAGCAGAAGCCTGCAACCTTTTCATCCAAACACCATTCCTGTAACAGTTCATAAACTGCTGCACCTTGATTCTCGCCCGTTCCTGATGTCAGTTTTGGTACACCAAGAAGTTGTGTTTCTCCAGTGGAGACAGCCGTTATCAAAACTGGAAGGCGGTCAACGGATGTGGTTGAACAGAGGAGAGATGGCAATAACTTGCTATCCCAATGCACAATGCATGTTTTGCCTTCGGCTTTGAATGCGTTGTGCATGTCCGTCCATTGTTGCTGACGGTGCTTTTCTCTATGGCGCTTGACGCTGGAGCGGCTGATATTGAGCTCCCCAGGATAATGTCCCAGACTTCTGGCGGTTTCAGCTACCACAAACAGAGCATTGCGATCTGTTGTCCCTGTCCGATCCAGGGCTGCTGTAAGCTCTGGGGTCCAGACATTGTTAGGTCGAAACTGCTTCGTTTGTGGAGTTGCTTTCTTCTGTCCGTTATCTGAATCCGCAGATGTCGACGAGTCTTCACCTGACTCTGCTGAGGAAGAAGATCCTTCCAGCTGAACTTGGCTTGTAGTTGCCTCGGCTTCGGCAACATGTTTTTGTCTGCGCCTTTTCAGTTCTTCTTCTCGCTGTTGCGATCTTGCTTCCGTGTTGGCCAGTTTCTTGTCCATCGCGCACATTGAGCCGCGGCGCCCTGGTTCTCATTGCGCTATTAAGAATTCTTTGTCTTCTTGAATATGAATTAAAGACATTGCATTGGCATGCGCCACATCAAATAGATTTTTCATTGCAACCTGGAATTCTTTTTCATTTGCCTCTTGTTTCCCTCCTCTCCCTTTTTTTTTTTAATTCAAAAGTTTCCTCTGATTGAACAATTTCTTTACTTTTTCTTGAATTTTGTCATTTCTTTGAACAGGAAGCCTGGCCTTTTCCCAGTAAGCTTCTACTTCACTTGTTACAATAGATGCACTTTCACTAACGCCTTTGTTTAATGTCATATGGTGATGTAAAAATACACTTAACACTTGCTCCTTGCTGGGGAGCTTGGCCCCCAGAATTGTGGTGGACATTTCTTCAATGAGATAAAATCCACGTTTTTTCGCCATCTGAAAAGAATAAAGATACAAAGATAATAGTACAATGTCTTTGCCACCTCTCAGAGACGAGATTAGTTCAAATATGACGCAATCAAATGTAATCAGCGTGGAACTGAGTGGATGATACAAGATGATGCAACATTTGATTGGCTTCAAACTTTGTACACAGTGTTTTCTACCTAAATGGAACCAGAATCGGGCCAGGGAGCAAAGGAATTCAGGAATTCATTTTTATGGACCACCCTAACGTACACGTGCGGCAGCATCCATTTTGCAAAAGGAGATGTGCAGACACTCTCACTTAATTAGGGGGACATATTATTGCTTCCTTTTCATTTTTGAGAAGGAAATAAGCATTGGGAAATTAATGAACCCCCCCCCCCCAATCTATTCTATCAACAGAAGGCCAACATGAGCACTTTTTCAAAACTTGTTCATGCCGTAAGCAGGTGTAAATCTGGACATGGTTATTTGTGGTCACGTACATGTAGTCGCAATATGAAATATGAAATGCATGTGTGGTTTTGCCCTCCCCATGTACCCCCTGTCAGGATGTACGTCCCCTCCCCCCTATTCATCTGCCTGATGCAAAGGCTCCCCATACGTACAGCTGTATTGTACGGGCAGCTGTGGAAGGGGATGGTCTGGAGGCATGGTGAGGGTGGGGCATGGGCGGGGCAAGACCCCAGACATACAGGGCTGATTCAGAGTCAGCCCTGTATGTCTGGGGTCAGCCGGATAGAGACGGCAGCAGACAGTGGGGACAGACAGGTGAATGGCGAAAGAGGTTCCTCGTAGCTTGACCCTGGCCATGGGAAGCCGGATTGGAGGTTGGGCAGTGGGGAAAGGGCATTTTGGGTTGGTGGCCAGGGATCAAGGCTCCATAATGGAGTCTCGGTGCCATGGCAATGAGACGCCATGGCACTACAGCTCTATTACGGAGCCAGGCTGAGTTAGCCGGGTATGTGACTAGGCATGAGCTGATCAGAATCTGAGCCCAAGCTGTACATCCAGTAGACCCAATTCTTATCCTGTGGGCATGTCTAGCCCCCATGGGATCAGAATCGAGTATACCTCTGTATGCCCCAATTCTGATCGGCTGTACAGGGACTGGACGGCCAGTACAGAATCAGCTTCTATGGGTGTAATTTTATAGCAGGGTGCCTATGTGAGAAGTCCAAAAAGTGCCTGTTTTATAAAAAGAACAAAAAACATCAATAGTCCTTTATAAAATAGGCTCCCAGAGCCAGTCCCTGTAGCGCACCAATGTCCACACACCTTAAAGATATAAATAGATGTGTGTGTTCCACATGACTCTACATATTTTATAAAATGCATGCATATGTTTATATGTATTAAGAATAAAAAATATGCCATATGCAATATGTCAGGCCAAGGTCCATCAAGCCCAGTATCCTGTTTTCCAACAATGGCCACTCTAGGTCATAAGTACCTAGCAGTTTCTTCTAAAGACACAGGTTCCTCAGTGCTTGTATTGGGGCAAGCAGTGGATTTCCCGGGTCCCCTTTAATAATGGTTTATTGACCTTTCCTCCAGGAACTTGTCCAAACCTTTTTTTAAACCCGGCTACACCAACAACTTTTACTACATCCTCCGGTAATGAATTCCAGAGTTTGATTACGCGATGAGTGAAAAAATATTTTCTCTTATTAGTCTTAAATAGGTTATACTGTAGCTTCATTGCATGCCCCCTAGTCTTTTCTATATTTTGATGGCATAAACAATTGATCTACTTTTACCCATTCCACTACATTCATTAATTTATAGACATCTATCATATTATACTTTCTGCACCACTGTAGCCAAATGTCATCAAAGCAGTTTACAGTAAAATCAAGTACAAATTCAGAGTACATATGTTTGAAATAGATAGAGATACATAAAGATATCTCATTAAAAAGAGAGAGGATAGTTTTATAACAGACTGCCTAACATGCAGCAGGTGTGCACATGACTCACTGGTTTTCGGAGGGAAATTTTGTGCATACTGGCCCTTTCAAAGTTAGTCCATGAGAAGCTTGATTATTAGGCTCAATTACTGTAACTCTGCACTTTGATGTACTCCCCTCCTATCAACTCTGCCACCTCCAGCTACTTCAAAACACCGCCGCTCGGACACTTACGCACTCCTCTCACTCTGAGCATATCACGCCCCTTCTCATCCATCTCCACTTAAATAGCATATCACCTATAAGATCCTCACACTAGTCCATAAAACTAGTCACACTGGCACACGGCAATATCTGGCAGATCTTCTACAGTTCCACACTTCCCACCGCTTTCTTATATCTATTCATGCTCTTCGTCTAGCACCTTCAGTTTCCCGGGCACACCTGGCACAAACATGGAACTCTGCTTTCTTATTCTGGGCCCCACCTTATGGAACTCACTACCCTGTGTGCAGAACTCTCCTTCACACGATTCCAATCTATGTTGAAAACCCACCTATTTCACCACGCTTTTGACCTCCCTCGTTCCCAGTCCTAATTGAACTTCCCTCTCCCTCCTTTCCTCGGCTTCCTGCTCTCTCTTCTCCTCTGTCCTATTCGAAGTGGCATTCCTTTCATTCTCCCTTACAGCCCATTTTGTAATTGTAAACTGCTCTGATGCCCAGTAGCCAAGGGTGGTATATCAAGTGTACTAATAAAGAATAAAGCCAGGAATTGACATCAACTTCATAGCACTCAACAACAACAAGGCCCACATTTCCTGGTTTCTTGTACCTTTTTATGCACAATAAAATACAAACCATGCCCTAATCTTGCCCCTGGGAATGCATCAGCTCAGATCGGCGAAACATATGTATTAAGGCTGTAATTTTGCAAAGTCGTTCCTGTGCATGCATGGTTGCATCTGCATAGAAATGACCTCTTACAAAGTTTGCCCTTTGGCGTGAAGATGCATACTTTGCCAGTAGACATAGCCAGAGGCATTGTCGGGGCGCCGAGTTTGCACATGCAGATTATAAATTACCTCAGTCTACAGCTGTGTACAGCATTGCACAGTGATTTCTATCTGACCACACGTTCATTCAAGACATAAGTTAGCATTTTATAAAGGCAAGGCATTGCTGCATTAAGCATAGACCTGATGAGACCCGAGTATAGTTCTTGAAAGCTCACCAAACATGTATTAAGTTAGTACAAAGGTATCACTTACAACTTGCTTATTGACCTTTATTGACACATATCCAGGTGGACTAACACAACATCTACAATTTTCTGCTTAAAATTAGCTCCAAAGTACTATTTTCTGGGCTGAAATGCCTTGCCAAATTGCATCTAACACTGCAAATATAGTATACAGACAAATATAACAGAAACAGCACATACTGCCTGAAATGAAAACAGTGACAGTAAATCTCCGCTTTTGTTCATTGCAAGAATGCTTGGCATACATTTTCCAATGAACGTCCTGCACATGAAGCAAAACAACACTTGGTCAATGTAAATCCTTCAATAAAATGTCAGACTTCCAGAACCTTTCAGGACCTCGCTGTTTGGTATAGATGTGCTAGGCATTTTTCCTAGAGACAAGGGGATAGGCAGCGTTCAAAGCCAATTACAGGAGCAAACTGCTTGACTAAATCTGGATGCATTTGTTTCTTCACAGGAAAGCAAGGTGGTCCTGTAAGCATGTTTGAGTTGAAGGAGGAAAACCGTGCCCATGTTTTCTATTTTTGCTCCTGCTTGGCCACCTGAAAATTACTCTACACTTTCCTCGGGAACCCCGCTTCTCTGCAAGATCCCTTTCATCCATGCCTTTTCTACCACTGCCAATTCTGGACTTAGTTCATTCCACCATGCTGTTACATATGCCTGGAACAACAAACTATCTGAGTCAGTACGTGAGGCGGCTTCTCTGGTTCTATTCAAATCTAGGCTAAAACCCCACCTCTTTGTGGCTGCTTTTGGATCCTGACCCCCTCACTCTCGTGTTCACCACTTATGTTTATCTTACCATACCCTTGTCCCCAGGTTTCTAATGATGTTCATCTTGATTGGATTCTAAGCTCTGATGAGCAGGGACTGTCTCATATCTCTATGTACAGTGCTGCGTATGTCTTTTAGTGCTATACAAATGATTTACTGTAGTAGTATGCACACTTGCTCATTTTAAAGGAGGAATTGATGTTAGTGGTTTCTTTTCAAGAATTAGTAGGCATTGACTCGGCACTTAACAACAACAGATTTGCCTGATGGTACTATTCTGTAACGTCCAGAAACAAACTATGCACACTCGTACTAAATAGCACATTAAAGGGCGTGTTTCCTAAACTGCAGCTAGTGCAGAGGTCAGTGCCCATACACGCATCCCCCTGCCAATAGCACATTGCAACCGCTTGGCACCATGATAACTGGCACATGGGTGCACCTAATGCACCCATTGAGGTGGCATAAGGTGCACCTGCTTTAACAACAGCTGTGGTTAGCATTTACCAAAGACGTACACGCTAACCGTGCTTCAAAATCCATACCCACGTTCTTCCTGTAAGCTACCCAGTCCCCACTCAATCACATACTAAGTGGTTAACATGAGAATGTTTCCATGGGGTCCTGTGCAACTTTTAGCATGTCACACTTAGTGCATGGCAAACCCCAGACTGTTAGTGCACTTTAGTAAACATGCCCCTAAAAGCAGCAGGTAAAAAGTATTAAAAGTATGTATTGCCATTCGTTTGTATGCATTTTAGTAAATAGACCCCTTAAGGGGCATCCCCAGCTTTTCCCTGCAGATATCACACAGGTTTTGGATTTACCACGGAGACCCGCGATACCGGTAGCACGGGAAGTTCTGCGGTGCCCGCTGATGCAGATTTCATGGGCAGGTGTGGTAAATCAATGGGGGAGGACAGGTAGCAATCGGGTGTCCAGAGCTCTCACAAACTCTGTGCCCTGATCGCTACTGTGGCCCCCCACATTTGTCCCTCCCCTATTAAACAATATTGTCTGTGCCACAGACCTAAAGATCCATGGCACCGACAATATCTAAATTTCAGACCCCCCCCCCCCCCTTTCAACACTGATCCCTGCTAGGACAGTTCCCAGGGGAGAGGATTGCTCACTCCCTGCCAGCTCCACCATCCCAGCTAGCCAGTCGGGGCAGGAAGGACCCCCCTTCCCAATCCCTTAAAAAGATTTCAGCTATCCAGTCAGGTTACCTATCCCTCCCCCCTCCGAAACCTTGAAACCCTGCTAGCCATGCAATACTGCCCTCTAGCCTCACACTAGGGGGCTACATCATGAGATTGCGGCCATATTTATAAGTAGCAGTGAGGAGGACAGGAGTGGTGCTCTTAAGTAGAGTGGCTGATAGTTCTGGGGTGGTTAGATGTATTTTGATATAGAGTGCAGCTGTTGGATGGTGTTCCTCTGTTTATGGGGAGATGTGAGATGGAGAGGGGTTGAAGGTGGGCTGCCAGGGGTAATGGTTGTGTTTTTAATTAGATGGTTGCTGTATGGTCGTGGAGGCTTTGTCCTGAGTATGTCATTGCATTGTCTATGTGCACTGTGATCAGCTCATAATTCTTAGATGAACGTAATAACAATTTTTAAAATGCTAATTGCCACTGAGTCTATGTCGACTCACGGCGACCCTCTGGATAGTTGTCCTAAACTGTGTTCAATCTTCAAATAAATAAATGATAAATAAATACAGCAAAGTTCTACATTCACCAGCTGCCAATGAATATATTTTTATTTATTTAACTGTTTTTAAATACCACTTTATCATTTCAGTCAAAGCGGTTTCCATTGTAACTTAAACTTTGTAATGTACAATAAACAGGGACATTGATAACTTGGAATTTTCTGAGGAAATGGAGGGTTAAGTGATTTGCCCAAGGTCACAAGGCGTGCTAGAGGGAATCAAACCCTGGCTGCTTGGTTCCCAAGTCAGTGCTCTAATCATTAAGCTGCTTCTCCACTCCTGACCTGATTATAATTATCCTGAATGCCCTGCAATTCCTCAGAACTTGCATCAGTGCGGTTTGCAAATTGATACTGTATATACATGGTAAACATGAAAATAATACAGGGGCCCTTTCACTAAAATGCAGTGTTTGCAATTAATTCAGCTTAACTGTAAAGGTTAACATGCGGTAAGTGTAAACCCTGTGCAGTAAATGCAGTAGGTGTGCCCTGCATGTACCGCAGGAGCCTGCATTCCCTGTCTCTACAGTAGTGCAGGAGCAATCATGCGACCTGCTGAGACAAGGGACACAGTGCAGGGCCCAGAGATGTGCTGCCAAATGCCCCAGACAGCCCCTCCAATCACTTCACCCCCTGTTGACCTCTCCCCCCAATCTGATCTCTAACCAAATGCACAATAAATCCCCCCCCCCCCAGGTCCAATCCCACCTTTCACACAAAATCACTCCCTCACTCCAGCAGCTTCTCCCCCCCATCTCCCAGGACCCCTTCTCCGGACAGCAAGACAGAGCAAGGAGACAGATGCTCATACCAGACCACCCCCCCCCCTCTTCCAGATTCCTCCCTGAACAGAAGATGCCATCCCAAAAAATGTCCCCAGAGCATAGCATCCCCCCATCTTATCCAACCCTGGGAACTTCCCTGGGGGGATCTTCTGGTGTCCAGTGGGGCTGAGGCAGGAGCGGTCACCCGCTGCTCCTGTCCCAGCTACTCGGGGTTCCAACATGGTGGTAAAGCTGCCATTTTGAAACACTGAGCATCCGGGTCTGGAGTGGTGGGGATCTTCTCCTGCCGTGGACCCACTAGACACCAGAGGATCCCCCGGGTAAGTTCAGGGGGTCAGTTGTGGGGGGAGAGATGGGGGAGAGGCTAGTGTTGGGGACGCTGCTCTTAGAGTGGGTCTTTTTAGAGAGCATCTTCTCTTCAGGGGGGACTGAAAATGGGGGTCTGCTACAGAGGGGAAGGGGTCTTGAAAGGGAAAAAGAGGCTGTTAGGGCAGGGGGTGATTGTGTGTGAGTGGGGAGATTGCACTAGGGGGGGTTTACTGTGACTTTTGTTAGGGATCAAACTAGGAGGGTTTAACAGGAAAAAGTGATCATAGGGGAGTCAGGGATCATCGTGGCAGCCTTTTTGTCATGGGCCTATCAGCTGCACACTACTGAAGTGCCAGTAGCAAGGCTGTACTTAATGCCACCTTTTGCTATCAGGTTCTGAGCCATCCCACCTGCTAGCTGTCATTGACTGACATGCCCACTCCCTGCCGTCCTCCTACCCCAACCCTTCCCTGTAATGATGAAAGCACTTAGTGTCGAATTTTTAGTACACAGTAGTGTTTGCCTTGGGCTGTTTGCATAATGTACCACCCAGGTTAACTATTACTGCACTTTAGCAAAAGAACTCCAAAATACAATTCGTAATTCTCATCCCATAAGCTTGTTGCAGTGAGCCCTTAACCAGTAAGCAAATGCAACGTGTGCTGCGGGGTCAATGCTGACTCCTGGTGCCCCAGCAGCCCCTGGGATTTCTGGAAGTAGTTTGCCAGGCCTTTCTTCTGAGGCAATAGATGATACAGTGACTTGCCCAAGGCCACACGGAGTACCATTGAGAATCAAACGCTGGTCTCTTTGTCACTGTTTTAACCACTAGTCTACTCCTACACTCCTCCTGAAGCCAGTTTACGAAATCATAAAAATTACTCTTGTTTTTCAAAATCAGCAACATAATTCCATGGTGAAGGACCTAGCCAGCAAAATGCAACATCAATTCACAGTTTAAAGGTTATTTGATTGACTTTAACAAGCACCTGTCACTTCATAGGTCTTAGAGCCAATAGAAGGGGGATAAAACATCCTGCTTTAAACAAGAAACTTTTCCAGGTCCTACCTGGTTGGCCCTATGATACGTATTGAGGCTAACCACAGGAGACAGGAAACTGTTCCGGTATATCAAAGTCATCTACAGGCATGTTTACCAAAGCACAGTAAGTTTTTACAAACCCGTGCAATAAACGCTGGGGGTGTGACCAGCATCTGCCCTGCATTTATCGCATAGGACGCACACTTATTGCATAGACCCACATTACATGCCTCAGCTGATTTGCCAAGACATGTAACATGGACCCCAATGCAAAATAAGCGTGCATCTGCCTCTGCTATATAACCCAAACAGTGCCCAAAGCAGTACTCCCCTCCTGATAGCAAACCCCATGAACAGTATCCCCCCAGATGTTTAACCTCCCTGATCCACAGTGCCCTTCTGTACAGCCCCATCCCAAGGCCCAGCTACATGTACTCTATGGAGCTGAAGCCTCCTTCAGGGCACCCCCAACCCTCATCCCCTTCATCACATACAGAAGCTATCCCTGTTAGTCTAGTGGACCAGGGTGGGAGCGCTACCCTACATTCCCACCCTGGAGCAAGAAGGGTGCAAAATGTCAGCTACAACCCCTAGTGGCAGTCTTGTGATACTACGCTAGGGTTCAGCCTGCCATATGAAGACAGGTGCAATCATACTAACCCAACTCATGCTAAGAGCTCATCAGAAGATTTTTAGTACATTGTAGTTTTTACCACACAGTAGCTATTAGCACAGACCCACACTGATTACCATGCATTACAGCCTGTGGTAAGTGCTTACCACACTTTGGTAAACATGGCCCTTGGTGATTCTTTGATATTTGAGCAACGTCATGACAAAAACAATTGCTGTGCTGATTATTTTCTGGCTAATAAATGCAGCTTTATGGTGAAACAATCTGTTTTGTTTTGTTTTTGAGATCCTGCAGTTTTTCCTGCCTTTTTGGGCTTCTGAGACTGGGATCCAGCAACCACCCAGAGAGATTTCTCCCACTATTTTATCTCCCCTTCCAGCTAAGTCCAGTCCATGGCTGATCATCATGCCCCAGAGCTCCTTCTCTAATCCCAAACTCATGGGCCTGAAATCCAGTGAGATTACTGAAACACCCCTCTGTTCCAGGGTCTGTGACCTCTTCCTCTTCAGCGTCTCCAATCCCAACCAATAAGAAAAATAGAAGACCTAACCAGGAAACCAAAGCCAGGGCCTTCTGCATGACAGCACCTAACTTTCCCAACGAGCCACCAGGCTGGCCACTCAATAAGGTAATCTGAGCAGTTTTGGTCATAAAAAATGCAAACATTAAAATAGTGTGGAAATGCTTATGACAGAAAAAGAATATTTCTTGCATGTAAAACCTTGATGCGTAACTCGCACAAGAGAGGAATACTAATTCAAAGAAAAAGGGACAATGGTTCAAACACCTAGCATGAATGGAGTACGCAAAGTAGTGAGGCAACACAAAGATGCATCTGTTCAAAGGCTGTGTAGGCAGAAATGAAGTAAATAAAGTTTAGGCGAAATGAGGAATTACAAGAAATGAGGGCCCCGTAGGTCTTTTTTAAGCAGTTGTTATGGTGCTGTATGAAAGGGCACCTAAGGATCCAGTTGAATTGCATTTCAGGTTCACCACAGAATCAAGGGACTGAGGCATTAAAGGCGCCATCTTTGTTGCTAAAGGATACTCGGGTACGGCTTGGGGGATCTAGGAACGAAGCCAGCAAAATAGAAGAAGCCAACAGAATGCAACTATGTCAGGACCAGCTTTCTGCTTTCCAAAGTAAATGCATTCCCGCACTGAAGCTGTTAGGCTTTCCATTTCACGGAGCGCGAATAGCTTTCTAAATAACCAACATGTCAAATTACATAGAAGATGCAAATTAAAAAATACAGTGATCAATTATTCAAGGAGATAATAAAGCTATCAATTATCGTTTCAGGAGATGGACACACTGTTACAAAACGGTAGGAAAATCAGCCAAACCACTTGAGATAGCACTACCAAACAGGAAAACATGGCTTCCAAGATAAACGCCGACATTATTCTGCCACATTAACACGACTCTGTAAGTAACATACTGTAAATGTTTCCAGTTTGTAGTAAATTATGTGGAAGGACAGGCACATTTTGACAGTTCTGTTACAATACAGAGGCCTAGGTATACAGATTAAATATGTTTTTGCGCCTTACTCTATAAAAATCAGCGCCTCTCTGGTATTCTACAGGATCACCTGTATAAATCTAAAAATAAGGTACAACGCCAGTATAACAATTGTATGTAGATTTACAGGGGAAATAGCTTTGAATTTGTTTCCCTAGATAGACTTTTCTCCTTTTAGCCTGAAATTCCTGAACAGGTTACACCTACCATTTATCATCGTCTTCCTCCCTGTCCTCCACCCATCAATATTCCCTTCTTATATAAGCCTGAATGCAGTTATCAGTGTTGCTGAGCCCTTCTGACCTATCAGTGGCTCAGGGGGGGCCTTCCTGATGTTCTGAAGGAGAAAATTTAATCAGAAAAATAATCATCTCTGCTGTGATAGAAAAAGGAGGCCCAGCATGCCTTGCAGAAGACCCACGGACCACCAAAAAACTCCTTATTAAAAGAAGCGCACTCCTGGCATATCTTTGAAAAGAAAATGAATCCATAAAGTGTTTTGAAGCACCAGAATGTGCTGCCTAATAACAGTAAATAGTCCATTGAGTCTTCCTGAATTTTTTTTTGTTCTTCTTCGAGAATAATCTGCTTACATCGTTAAGACCTCAGCTAAGCTCACTAACACAAATTACCAGATGTTGTAGCCCCTTTTTTTTCCATCAAAAGACCAACCACCAGGCCTGTTGAAAAGGAAAGGTCACCATCCCTCCCTCTCAATAAAACTATTTTCGCAACTGCTAACAAATGAAAAAAGAATACCTTTCGGCAGCAAGAAGGGGCCTATCTCCTACTTCCCTCCTCCCCCTACCCCTCGGGCCCTGGGTTCCCTTGCTTGGCTTTATTTTCTCATAATGCACTCATGTGTAGACTAATAATGTGACCAGAAGAGAAGCGAAGAAACTCGAGGAAAAAAAAAGAACTAGAAAAAGACGAATGAATTAGGCCAATTGAGGTCGCTCCATCTCATTTTTGCGAGAAGGATTTTCGCCCTAGTTTTTTTGCCTTATCGCTTATTACACAGTTTATGATAAAATGAGATGTGATTTGGTACTTATTGCTCTGCTATTGCCTATTGAGCATGCATATAGAATTCATTTCAAATTTAAACACTATCTTAATTATAAATTGAGCAAAATGGACAACCTATCAGGTTCTCTAAATTGCATTCTGACAAATAATTTCATTTTTTTTATCACATTTGCACAGATGATACGTTGGAACATCGTAATGTTCAGCATCCGTTCTGCCTTGTGCCTTAATTGTGATTGAGCTATTCCTGTATGAAAGCCCAGTGCTTCTGTGCGCCTACATGTGTGGTTTTGTCTCTCTGCTCAATGGGTAGGCTCATCAAGGAATTTTTCTATGGGCAATAGAACAGGGAGAAACCCTCGGAAAATCAAGCTCGGCATATGCAATAGGACTCTAAAACCTCTTATGAAAGCCACAACTGTCTTAAGCCATAGCCAAAGAAAGGCTTCCTTCCTTCAAATAAACTCAAACTTTGCCCAGAACAAATTTAGCAATGAAAGAATGACCAATGATCTCTTTCATCATATCTCCGGGATTTTGCTTTCTTATAGAGGGTGAAATGGCACACTCCAAAAGACGGGGTGGCTATCTTTTTGTTACAAGCAAGCAGGACATGATCAAGAAATGAACAATTACCTTGGCAAGAAACATAGAAGGTGATAACAAAATACAAAGACATTCCAGCTGTTGCATAAGAGGGTTGGATCAAGCGGACATGATAAAAATATTCTGCATGTTCCAAGATGTCCTTTACGTTCCTCTTTGCTGCTACATTCGTTTTCATGGATATACTGTTTTGCCAGGCTGACCTTTCCAGTGCAATGCACTCATCTATTTCTAGGCTTACAGAAAGAAAACTATTAACAAATACAGTAAATACTAATACATATTTAATGGATTTTGAGGCCACTTTATTTTCAGATTGGGTACAGGGAAATTCTGACCTCCCTAGCCATTGGCACAACCTGATGTTACACTGAGTGGCTGTGGGAAATGCAGTTCTGAACTGAAGGAATCTCCATGTCCGTGCACAGCATGGAAAGAAAAACATGGATTTTTTTTTTTTTTTTAGTTCAACGACTTAAATATTTAATAAAACATCAATAACCTTATTGCCGGTAAACTCTGTTTTCACAGTGGTTAAAAAGCAATAAAGGAAAAGTAGTTACACAGAAAAATGTGCTTTCAGGCCACCTATTAAATCTAAACTGGCTGATTTTGAAATAGTCAAGTCACCCATTGATTATATTGTTAAAAGAAATCTTGGTTTGTGAGGAAAAACAGGACTAAAAAGATCTATTGTCACCAGTACCAGTGACATAGAAAGTGAGTGTGGCTATTTAATTTTGTTTTTAGAAACAGGCTTCGATTCCTGAACTTTGCAAGAGAACCCTTCTAAGGTTAGTCAAAAGGGCTGTAAATATGTCAGCACTACACACGAAACAGCCGTTGAAAATACTTCAGAGTATTAGAAAATAAAAAGAAGTCTTTTCATTTCTTTTTACGTTAAGGACAGCATTGTCCCGACCAAGATACCTTTTTTAATCATTTTTCCCCAGTTTAAATGATTTGCTTTTACAGTTACTCCATCTTTTATCTCTAAAATAGTTTCAACCCTGTTAATGTGTGCGTGCACTTTTTTTCTTATCAGTCTCCAAGCAGCATTTGTGATTCATAGCAGTCATCAAAGTGATAATAAACTCATTCACAATACTAACAAACATGGGGCTCCTGGTTATTTACGAGGCAAATTCACTGCAATGCTGGCCAGTGTAACAGGAGAGAATCAAGATGGTGTTGATTGATAAATTGACAGGTTAATTTACAAGTGGATAATAGGACTTAGACCCAGAGGGAGTGCGAGAAGGACCTGCTCTAGCTTGGTTGCACTGCCATCTGTCTTACAGCAGGAAATCTGCAGGACTGTGGCTTTTCGAGATCAAATGCATATATTCTTCATAAGCTGAAGACAAAGACCTCTGTTTTGTGCTGTTTGAGATTCACTGCCAGCTTGAAGCAGCGTGAAAGTGACCACCTAACGGGGATTCTCTGGTTCAAGTTTGCTTTCTCTAGAAAGAAACAGCAACGGTTCGAACCCCTTCTTGCACTTTTACAGCGCTTTATGGTATCACACTACCAAAGGATAATAAAAGCAAGCAACTTTAGAGCAATCTAGTTTCTGAGTGCAGGCTGCTGCTCCTGTGATAATATCGAGGGTTTATGTATGTTTATTTTTAACATGCAATCATGATACCTCTGCTGGGGTTCGTTCTTTTCAGAAATCGAGGCGTATGCATTTAGGTTTTTCCTAGTTAAAATGCTTTCTTAATGAAAACATAATTTTAAAAACAAAATGATCCATTTTGCTGCAACTTTCACTCAAAAAATATGGCAATAATACACTGCATTTTCTATGAGAAACTTTCCTAATTTTCTCCTTATCAGGTGCAAAGTTTATGCATGATATTCTTGTAGCAAGATCAAGACGTTCCTCATGAAATGAAACAAAATTCTCATTACTAACTTATGTTAAGCACAATTGATTAAATACATAAATACATATAGTCTCACAGGCCACAATAATTTTCTTTTCATCATTGCATCTCTTGTAAAGATCAATTTTCTGTGCATTAGGTCCTCTCAGTATTCAAAGACTGCATTTGGTTTTACCATATTTAAAAAGATAAAGAGGCTTTTAAGCTATATGTTAGTTTTGGCAGTCACCGATAAAACTTACTTTCTGCAATTTAAATACAGGGTTTTTTTTCTTATTTTATATTTTTTACAACCAGCGAGGCAATCACAGGTTCAATCATATTCTAATATAGAAATTGATATGTTTTAATATTTACCTTTTCTCTCACTAGTGAATATTTGCTGTGGGTAACATTTTTAAGTTGAACAAACCGGGAAACATTTACAAAAAAAAAAATCAATTGACTTTCCAAATTGTTTTCTTTTAAGAGAAACTGTTTAGAAAACTGAAGTGGGTCTGAAAATCTGCCTCCGATATTTGAAAGAAGTTACCGACACGCTTTGACTCTCTTGAAGCTCCAAAGTGGATTTTCTGTATCTGCTTTAGATTTTGCCTGTGTCTGCTAGGAAAAATCCAATGGATTTCTCAGTGGCTCTCAATTTTAAACTTCATACTTGAATCAAGCTGAAATCAGTCATGTCCAAATTTCAGTTAATTAGCTGCTTCTTTTTATAGTACAGTGCTGACCTTATGAATAGGGTATAGTTTATAAAACTACCTTATAGCCTGTCCTTTTCAATTCATAGTGCGTTATGTCTGTAATATCTACTGAGATCCCTACCCCTCCCTTCCTTCTCCCCCAAGTTTATAGTTGGAATATTAGATCAGTAGTTGAGCCCAACTTTTTAATAATGTAGCAAAGCAGCAGCACTATACTGTATATTACATTTTAAAATAACCCTGAAGATGAAAAAGTTGTAAAAGCATAAGTCAAAAAAAAATTTAAAGAATCACATTAATGTAAATTGAAAGTTACTTTAATCTGATGCTACAGAATACCATAAATATTTGCATAAGTGTGGCAAAACTAACCAATGGCAACTTTCGGAATGCTAGATCCTGAATATGATATATACTGTAAGTCTGATATGAGAAGACCAAACAGGTGTATGTGTGCACACACATGTATATTATTTTGGTCTGATTTTTTTTTAAAAGGATTATTTTATTTATTTTATTTATTTATCCAGATTTATATACCACCTTTTCCTTCAATCAAAGTGGTTTGAATTAAATGCCAGAAGTGAATAACACACACAAAAAGCCAAAGATGTCAATTTAAACACAATAAATTACTTCAAGAAATGTTCAGTATTTAAACATACGGAAAAAATTGTGTTCCTATAAAGGCAACCGACGCCTTGCGATGGAAAAGTGGAAATTACATTGTGGCTTTTTAATATCTTACACTTAAAAAAAAGCCCTTAGGAAAAAACGTCATAAACATGTTTATCCAAATTAGAATCTGAAAATAAAAAAAATATATATGTATATGTTTAGTGAAGTGAAAAACAGAATCAAGGATACTCCTGAAAAAATATATCCTAAAATAGAAAACATAAGGAAAACAATTGTGTTTTTCAGCAGAAAAGAATACTCTAAACTGCAACCCGGCTCCAAGTTTTAGCTAGCAGGACTTCAATAAGAAGGAAGGAATAGTTCCTAATTCCACCCGGGGGTCAACCTAAATTTGAATAGAATTTTAAACAAAACAGCAGTGTTAATGCAGCCTTCATTATTGCCGCAGATACTTCATTAAATAAAATATTTACATGCGTTCATATATAGAAAGAGAGGTAGAATCATATCAACCTTTATTGTAATGTGGTTATAGTGAATACCTCCTATGCCGCCTTTTCAGATTCCCGACATGCTTTCATAGAAGGTAAATGTACCAAGAATTGCAATGCATTGATGCATTTACTTAGGGGCATATTTACTAGCATGCGCTAAAGTTTGCCATGTGCGAAACACTTGTCATGAGACTGCAGTAAATCAACCAGTGTGGTAAAACTCCCTTGCTAACTGCTTAACGCTTGGCGGTGTGCGGGCGAAAAGTGGGCGCTGACTGTTCATTGTGGTTAGCGCAGGGTGGAATAGCATGCGCTGTTGCTGTTAGCATGGCTTACCCTTATCACCACCTCAGTGAATGGCGTGGTGCACCCACATTAATTGCAATTGCCATTTTAGTGCAGTGAGATGCTTCTTGCCACAGTAACTGCAGGGGGGCATGCTGAGCTTGTCCTCAACATCTAGTGAAGATTCGCTTCACCTCCCGCGCTAATTATTTCCTCTTGACATGCACTAAGGTGCCAAATCTTAGCACACTTTCATAAAAATGCCCTCTCTCATCCTTACGAAAAAACCCGCCAGGACATACCTAAAATAATACACAGCATTCTCTAGCAGAAATCCCCCGCAGCATGAAGATCATTTCATTAACCCAAGAAATCCAAGATCCTAAGTTTATAATGAAGGATATTAAATAAAGATGTTTTTAAGCTCTTCCAAAAGTGAAGCAATTCTGCCAACTGATGCACATCCCAGAGAAACGTATTCCGCCAATAAGGAATAATCACCAAAGGCATGTGGGAGTGTGCCGTAGAGGACCACACCATCGCTATACCTAGTACATTCAACAGACAGCAAGCTTCATCCAGGGACTTACTGTCCCATGCCATTTACGTAGCACCTTTAAAACAATTGTTTTAAAGAAATCCTCTGGAGCACGGCAAACCAATGAAGATCACAGAAAATACATGCTGACGCATTCTGCACTAACCCTGAACATTTTCAACGTTTTACATCTTTCTAAAGCAGCCCTATATAAAGAGGATTACAGGGTGCTCTGAAAGGATATTCTTAGTGATTAAGGTCTACAGAGAAATTGTAGGTGATAGAGTTTTATTAGACTAACGTCCTACAGATCACTGCTTCCTTCATCAAATCAATGCAGAATTTCTTTTTACCTAGTTGTATCTAGTATAAGGCTTTTCATCAGTAGCTCGAGACAAGTTGCATTCACATACAATAGGTCAGTGGTTCCCAACCTTCGTGGGTCCATGACAAGGAATCTGCAGGATATAGAAAAGAGAGTGGCTACTGGGGATTGACTGCAGGGTACAGGGAGATTGCTAGGGATTGACTAGGAAGAGAGAGAGGCTAAGAGTGAAGGGACCAGGCTAGAGGGAGGGAGGGAGAAAGACTGATACTGGTGGAAACTAGTTGGGAGGTAGAGAAATGAACTGCTGGAGAACAGGAAGGGGAAGGGAGATTGAGTACTAGTGGGGATAGGTTTGGAACTGAGGATAGGGGTCTGGTAAGAGTGGTAGCAATGAACCGGGCGGGGGGGGGGGGAGGGGGTTGGAGGTTAATTAGAAATCTACACAATCAAAAAGGTTAGGAACCTCTGCAGTACGTATTTCCCTGTCCAAGAGAGCTTACATAAGGCACTGCTCGTCAACCCTCTCGTGGAGAGACACCTAGGCATTCAGGTTTTCAGGATTACGAGAATGAATATGCATGAGATACATTTGTATATACTAGAGATCTATTGTATGAAAATTTACCTCATACATATTCATTGTGGTGATCCTGAAAACCCAACTGGCTAGGTGTGCTTCCAGGAAAGAGTTAGAAGCACTGATTTAAGGCAATAGAGAGTGAATGAACAAAGAATGGTGATGCTTAAATGCAGAAGTAAACTGAAAGTTGGGAAACAGTATCAGTGCTTGTTTTCAGAGCTGTAAAAGAGCATTAAAGTGCATGGATTGGGTGGGAGATGTGTTTTCAAAGAGGGGAGAAAGTTGAGGGAGGCAAACAGTAGAATTTATAGCTACAGGATGAGTACATCTGCTATTGAGTGAAGACATCAATGCTCCTTTGAAGTTTCTTTGTGGTTATTTCAAAGTATTTGATCATTTTTATTTCAAATTGTTTACATTCTTGAATAGTTTTGAAGTTCGTGTTTGGTGTCCTGATCCTATGCCCCCGATGCAGTGGTCTAGCCTGGAAATGTGGCCCACCCAGTGAATGTCTCCCTGCTCTTCACTAAGATGGTTTATTCTTGTCTTTAACTTCTGACCCATTCCACTTGATTAGCATCTCCCTTCGCCTGAATACATAGAAAATATCATGGCAGCAACACTAATTTAGCAAAGGAAGTTCTTAGTAACCCAGCTTTTGAATTCACCTTGCCAAAGTGGGTTTCATGGTCCTAAAAGCTTGTTTGTAGTTCGCAACACACTGATCTTTCTGCAAAGCAGCTCATTAATGAGTAAATTTGCTAAAATGGGTACATAAAAAAGGCTTTGCAGGTCATGTTTAATAATAATAAAAAAAAAAATACTACTGAATGTCTCAGTGAGCTCTTGTTTTGCTTAGATATCTCACTGGGAAGCTGCAGGATGTCTGTAAAGGAGTCACTGGTCCTGTGCAGGGCCAGCCCTAGAGTTGCTCCAAAGTGTTGGAGCCCTAGGTAAACCTCAAGCTTTATACCCCTTCTGGCTGTCAAAATATATTATTTAGCTTTTAATGGCTTGCTTCTGCTGCCCTTGGCAAATGCCTAGTTTGACTAATGGTTGGGCCTGCCAGAGCCAGGAACCTTGAATTTTATCATTTCAATCAAAGCGGTTTACATTGTAACTTAAACTTGGTAATGTACATTAAATAAGGACATTGATAACTTGGAATTTTCTGAGGCAATGGAGGGTTAAGTGACTTGCCCAATGCCACAAGGAGGGCTAGTGGGAATCGAACCCTAGTCTCTTGGTTCTCAATCCAGTGCTCTAGCCATTAGGCTACTCCTCCACTCCAAGCCTTGGTTTGCTAATGGTCCACAAAACACAACCCCTCCGCCAGACCCACTCCGGAGCTCAATATTAAAAAAAAAAAAAAAAAGAATTGTCTCCACCCTTCGCTAAGTTTCATTCTTTCCCCTTGGAAGCCCTGCTTGTTCTAGAAAAATCTCCATGTGCCCTAGACCCTCTAACTGTCCCATCAAATTTTAAGACTTCAAAACATTACAATACAGTTGGGGAAAGGAAGAACTCTGAAGGCTGTCAATGGCAATTCTGCACAGTAACACCCAGGGACCACAAAGCACCAGGCGACGAAAGGAAGATAAAAGCAACACACCTACTGTAATCTAACGACCCTACTTGGCCTGCACATAACTTCAGCAGCAGAAACCAGTACTGCAATGCCCAGCAATCAGTGAAAACCTCGCATCACAGCAGAACAAAGGACAATCAAGGTAGCAGCTAAACAAACAGAAGCAAACTCACAAACAATGTGGACCCTACTAACCATTCTACTATGCCTCACTTCCCTCCTTAGACTCACACTCGCCTCTCCTGAACTTCTAACTCCTACCTATACCCCAGCACACATTCCAGTCATCCACTCACTCCCTCCCCCCCTCAACATAACTACCCTATTCCATCATGGAAGCAAACCCAAACACATGCAGCACATCATTCATATCAAGACTCTCACACCCACAAATACATACCCACCACCATCACATGCGAAGAAAGCCCTTCTCAAATGCACCCTACTAAACGCCAAATCTGCAAGAAACAAGGTACAGCTCCTCTTGGATATCTTACTCAATAACCACATTGATATCCTCAACATAACTGAATCCTGGTTCACCAAAAGTGACATAGTCTTACTAAACCAACTTGCACCACAAGACTCCATCTCTTCAGCTCCCCGAGGACTAAACACTTTGGTGGCGGCATCTGCATCCTAGCAAAAAAACTCCTAAACTTCCTCACTCTCTCAAAATCATCCGATAAAGGTCTGGACACATTGACGATAACGAACAACAACTCAACCATTTTCCTCACCTACAAGTCCCCCAACGCTGATCCTGACCAACTAGACACAGTCCTAGAAACCATCTGCAACAACAATACAAATGGAATCCACCTCATGATACTAGATGACCTCAACCTTGCCTCCACATCACCAAGCCAAACAAAAACATTCCTAGAGGCCATGGAATCACTAGACTATACCCAAATCATCAACCAACCAACCCACCCACAGCAAACGGATCACCCTCAATATGATCTTCATATCACACCACCTACTCAATGAACACCCAATTCCTCCTCCCGACACTGTCGACGTCCCCTGGTCAGACCACAAAATGATTACTGTCAACATAACACCTGAACCACACAATCCCAAGCAATACGTTTCCAAACCCACCACACTCAGATTCAACTGGAAAAAGAAGATTTTCTAGCCAAGATTTTACCGAAACTGAAAGACGTTCCTGATGGCATAAACCCCATGATGCAAAACTGGAACAAACTCATCACAGATATAGCAACAAAACTACCCACATCCAATCACCACACAAGACATCGAACAATAACCTGGTACATGCCTCTACTAATAGACATGAAACAAAACCTACACACTGCTGAAAGGAAATGGAGAAATACTAGAACAAATGACAACCTAAACAGTTACAAACACAAACAACAGGCATACCAAGCAGCCACAGTCAAGAAAAGAAAAACTACTATACAAAGCTCATCCAAAGCTCTCTCAATTGTCCACAAGAGCTCTTTTACATAGTGAAATCTCTGAGCAAGGACACAACACAACAAAATGAGGCAACCACCCTCACTCTACAGATGATGGCAGACTATTTCCAGACCTTAACCTCAGCTCACACTAACACCACCAACGTCCTCCCACCACCATAACGGAACAACAAAGAACCACATACCCCACCACATGGAGCTTATTCAGTAATATCACACCTGACTACCTAGAGAAAATCATCACAAGCATCAACACAACCACCTCAACACTTGACCCCAGTCCAGTAAGCTGAATCAAGCTAGCAAGACAGGAACTCATCCTCACAATACTGAAAGTCATCCACCTTGCACTACAACAGGGACAGATACCCCCCACAAGACTGTCTCCATCCATCCTGTAAGGAAAGGAACCTCAAATGACATCAACCAACCAACCTCCTACAGACCCATAGCCAGCCTTCCCTTCATGGCCAAAATACTGGAAAAAGTCATCTACGAACAGCTCTACGATCACAGAAATACACTATCCACTTGACCGACTGATCTAAGAGAATAACAGAGAATGAAGAGGTTATGATCACCTGGGATATTCTCATTCCGATGGATAAGAAACTGGATGCCAGAAAATCTGACACAGTGGTAAAGGAGAAGAACACCAGAACGGAATTGATAATAGAAGTGTCGGTACCGAGTGATTATTCTGTGAATTGTGTGGAGAGGGAGAGGAAATGCAATCAGAGACCAAGAAAATGTGGCAGAAAGATACAGAAATATTTCCCATTGTACCGGGAGCCACAGACTTGATAAAGAAGAATTTCCAAGCACATCTTGACAAATTACCCATACATGTTACATCTTATGAACTTCAGCAGGAGGCTCTCTTTGGCACGATGCAAGTATTACGCCGAGCATTAGCAGTAAATTTGAGAGATCAAGATCATATTCCACATACCCTAGCTTAGAAGTGAGGTTCAAGGCTGCCATGGTATGCGCAAAATTAATTAAGACAAACCACTGCAACAAGGGAGAACTGTAAATATTCTACCAACAAAATCCCTTGAATCTATCTAAAGCCTTCCCATAAAGCATTAGCACCATTACCAAAAAATCTTATAATCAACACACTTCTATATAAAACTCCACAATTCTAATTTCCAAAGGGAGAAAATGACCTCAGGTTTTACTTTTCAGTCACATCATGTGGCGAAATTCATCACCATAGAGGATCTCAAAGGTGTAGCATCACGTGTCCAGCAACTCCCCTTTAATTAATAAACAAAAGTTATCTATCAATATTAAAAAAGTACTTTTCCAATATATTCAATATATTTTATATATATCCAATTAATTTTCAAACAACACCATAAATATGCTTATATCTTTTTTTGCTTTTTTCTTCTTTTCTTATACACAAATATAGTGTCCTCCAACACTTCTGCAAACAAAGTCAAATGGCTCTATTTTTCATCAAACTTTATCATCATCCAAATAATACACAAATATTTATCTGCAAAGGTTCCTTTCTAAGCTCCTGCAAATACAACCGTCATCGTCTGTCCACACTCATACAATTCTTTACACCTAACAAAGATCATCGTTTCTCTTTTGCAAAGGCTCCATCAAGGGTATATTCGTCTCACAGACTATGATCTCACGATTCGTATGAGTGTGGACAGACGATGATGGTTGTATTCGCAGGAGCTTAAACGTGAACCTTTACAGATAATCCTTGCAGATAAGTATTTGTGTATTGTTTGGATGGTGACAAAGTTTGATAATAAATAGAGCCGTTTGGCTTTGTTTTGCAGAAGTGTTAGAGGCCACTACAGTATATTTGTGTATAAAAAAGGAAGAAAAAAGCAAAAAAAAAAAAATATATAAGCATGTTTATGGTGGTGTTTGAAAATTAATTGGATATATATAAAATATATTGAATATATTGGAAAAGTATATTTTTAATATTGATAGATAACTTTTGCTTATTAAAGGGGAGTTGTTGGACCCGTGATGTTACACCTTTGAGATCCCCTATGGTGATGAATTTTGCCACATGGTGTGACTGAAAAGTAAAACCTGAGATCATTTTCTCCCTTTGGAAATTAGAATTGTGGAGTTTTACATAGGAGTGTGTTGATTATAAGATGTTTGGTGATTGTGTTAATGCTTTATGGGAAGGTTTTAGGTAGATTCAAGGGATTTTGTTGGCAGAATATGCGCAAAACTAACCCATTAGGAGAATCTACCACATACCCCACCTCCTACAGACCCATAGCCAGCTTTCCCTTCATGGCCAAAATACTGGAAAAAGTCATCTACCAACAGTTCTACGATCACAGAAACAAACCATCCACTTGACCGACACCAATACGGTTTCTGACCATCCCATGGAGTGGATTCCCTAATGACGGCTTTCTTCAATAACCTACTCACAGGAACCGACAAACCAAAAACTGGCTTCATACTCATCTTTCTAGATATAAAGGCAACATTTGACTCCATACCACACAACCTGATCATCAAGTGACTGCAAGTTCTTGGAATATCAGACACACCCATCGCCTGGCTGAAATCATACCTGACAGACCGACAACTTCAAGTAAGATCTGGCCCTGCAAAATCCACCCCATACACATAATCTCAAAGCTCCATCCTATCATCCCTACTATTCAACACATTCCTCCAGCCAATTTACACTGTCATGAAAACATTTAACATCCTATACCATATCTATGCAGACAACGTAATGATCTACGCACCCATAAATGCATCAAATCCAGATATCACACCCATAACGAGATGTTTCTCCATAATCAGTGAATAGCTCAAAAGACATAATTTGGACATAAACTTTAAGAAAACAGAAGCCTTGTACATCACCAGAGATAACAACTTCAAACCATCGAGCTCTATAACCATCAATGGAACGCAAATCCAAGTAGAGAGTAATACTGGATCAGCATCTCACCTTCACAGAACACATATGGAACCTTATAAGGAGCATTTGCTTTAAACTCAGAACAATCAAGCACCTCAAACCTCTCCTAACTATAACTTTCGCTAAGTCCTCCAGGCAACCATCTTCCCGCATCTCGACTACTGCAATATCATTTTCCACTGTCTTCCAAAAGCAACTATCCACCCACTGCAGGTTGCACTCAACACTACAATATGAACCCTCTTCAACTCAAGGCCGACAGAACATATAACACCCCTATCCAAAGAACTCCACTGCCTACCAATAATAGAACACATAAAATTCAAATCTATTCTTAACAACCCTCAAGATCCTCAGTAACTGTTTCGCACCAAACCTATAGTCCCTACCTCAAGTCCTACCTAACAACACAAAAAGATGAATTGGCTCAAGGAACATGCTATGCACACCATCCCTAACTGGTGCTACCACCTCAAAGAGAGCCTTCTCACTTTATGCTGCACAATTATAGAACTCTATTCCTGAGAAGTTACGTTCGACAACAGATATAGCAATCTTCAGAAGAGCCCTAAAGGCACACCTATTCAGAGACTGCTTCCCCGACACCCTCACCCAACCAACCACCCACCCACCCACATACTCCACCTCCTTCTCCCTGCCCCCTCCAAGTTATACTCTTCCTTCTCCATTCAATGATACCCTAAACCCCTCCAAACTCAAGCAAATGTTCAATGTTATCTCCAAGTTGACTTCCCGGTTCAATGTACAATGTTCTGTTACAATATAAATTGCTTTGAACATAAGATAAAATGGTATAAAAAAAAACCTGTTAACACTAGAAGCCCCAAAAGGACTTTTACCTAGAAACCCCAAAGTGTGTCAATTGATGCATTATCACGACGGCTGTGTTTAGCATGAAATGCAGATGTGAATTAATGTGAAGTTACTTATTTGTTAAATATGTGCAGTATGTGACATTGTTACATGACGTCATTGTGTGTTTATTGTTTGTAATGTCGGAGTAAAACTGTAAACAGTGCTTGAGATGCGCCACCTAGTGGGAACATGAATTTATACCTAGAAGCCCCAAAGTATGTCAATTGATGCATCCAAGACAATTGAGTGCATCAGTTGACGTACTTTGGGGCTTCTAGGTATAAATTCATTTTCCCGCTAGGTGGTGCATCTGTCATTAATTTTCGATGCACATATTTGAACATCTTGACCTTGCTAACAAAGCCATGGAACATGACTGACATGGTTTTTGCAGTGACGTTGGTATACAACTTCGAAGATGCATTTTTGTCAATTGACGCACTTTGGGGCTTCTAGTGTTAAATAAATAAATAAATAAATCACTCCTGCCCTGGTTCCACATCCTGAAAAATGGCAAAGCCTAATCCCTAGCAATATCTTTCTGCATATTGATACTAGTTAAGTGCTTCTATTTTTCAAGATGTGGATGCTGAGGAAGGAGCAAGTGAAAGTCCCTCCTGGTCCTTACTGGACTGCAAACGTTTGGGGTTCGATGGAGATTAGGGGAGGGAAGCTTTCTGGAGGGGGCCTGGGCCCAACACATTTTTTTTAAAAGAAGCAGGTTTGTTCAAGAAGGGGATATCAGGGCCCTGAATCTTGGCAACATGAGCTCAGACTAGAGCTGAGAAGAGATGATTAGTGGTGCAAAATGGTAACTTGCGGAAGGAACTCTGATGTAAGCCCAGGGCGGGCCCGGCCACTAGGTGGCTGCCTAGGGCAGCAGGCTTCCATGGGCTGCAGGCAATGTGCTTCAGGACATATGGCCTGTGGCCCCCCACTTGCCCAGCTGGGCTGCCCTCCCCCTGTGCTGAACTATTTTGCCACCCCCATGGTCGCTGATTCTAGCGGCAGCAGCTGGGCTCACCGGCAGCAGTCCATGGCAAGCCATGTACTTCAGCACATGGCCTGCTGCTACTGGCGAGCCACCCGCTGCTGGAATCAGTGGCAGCAAGGGGGGCCTGACGATTGGGGCTTCTGCCTATAGCAGCAGAAACCCTTGGGCCGGCCCTGTGCAACTCTAATAAAAGCTGAACCATGCATGCAGAAGTAGAAGAGTGATGCTTGTGGAAGCAGAGGTACTGCAGGGTGCAGCAGTAGTTGCAGGTCCAGCGCTCACATTACACATCTTGGCAGATATCAGCAAGACATATAATTCGGGCCCCTGAAGTAAGTGTCTGCCCTATGGAGGTGATGCAGGGCATCTGCTGGCCATACCCCCTGCATTTGCCACACAGTCTTTGCAGTTACCCCACACCTTAAATTTTGCAGGTAAGGTCTGGTAAGTGCAGAACTTACTGCATTTTAGGAAACAGGTCTCTTAATGTGCACAGATATATGAATTAATACACATGCAGTCAATTTCCATACATTAGAAAGTTCTAACATGGGTTAAAATGTTTCTTTATTACAAAGATGTGAAATGAACCAAATAATCAACAAAGATCAGGGAAAAAAGCCACATCTTTAAAAAACAAACTGAAATCTCTAATTTTTCCCCCACATGCTGGACATATTTATTTCAGCTACTTTAGTTCTGCTTCTCTGCAAATGGACAGAAAATGCTACCAAATATTGGTAAATTTCCTGTTTGTGTTATTGTAGCATTTTTATTTTAGTTTTCGAAGGTCAGAGTCTGTTCAAATCCAGGACACTTGGAAAAAAAATACCTAAGAAAGACATGCAGTTTTCAATTTAAAGTTTCAACGTAGTAAATAACGACAAAATGTAGACCTATAACAAACCCTTTTTGAAGATCCTTTGGAAAGATTCTTGTCTAAGAGCACTGAAAGGTACTGTCAAGAATGGTAGAAAGGAAAGCTGATCTTTAAAAAGATCATTGCTAAAGAAAGTGTGGGAAGAGTTTTCCTGAAGAATGCCAAAGCTACCCCTTGACTGGATCTTGCTCTGACTTACAGAGCGGACCTTTGGAGCTCTCTCACTCAAGATTAGGGGTCTATTTCCTAAGGTGTGCTAATGTTAGTGTGCATTAATTCACTATTAACATGTCTTATTAGTGTCTAGCAGTGGTGTAGCAAGGGTGGGTCTGTTTGCAAATAGGAAGCCAGCATTGGGCATTGGAAGGGCAGAATCAAACAGCCCCGTGGCACCAAAGATGTAAGGTAAGTACCATGGGGCTGTTTGTGGCCACTATGGCAGGTTCCAGAGAGGGGTAGCAGCAGCAGCCTACCCTTGGACCAATGGCACTCCAGGTGACCACCTAGTTCGCCTAAAAGTCATGCTGGCCCTGAGGTCAGTCCTGATCTGTGAATTTTCAGTAATGCGTTATGGATAGTGACACTGAAAATTCCCTCTAAGCACTCCAGCTCTATTTGTATAGGGTCAGTATGGAGGAAGGGAGGTGCAAAGGCATTTCACCCAGCTATTCATATAGCAGCAATACTCACTTGCTATCTGTGGAAACGAGGAGTTTGTTAGGCCAGAAGACATCTCTCTTAAGCCGCTCTATTATAATGATAGTGTCTGAATATAACTGCTATCCGTAGAGTCACTGAGCGTTGTTCACATCTGTGCAGCACTGCTGCCCATCCAGATAGCGGCGCTAAATAGAGAGAGATTATTTAAACACCACAGCCTGTGTTTTAAGTAGTCGCTTGCTGCAATGTTTAAATATGGACGCAATAATTTACAGTATAACCAGCTAAGAATCGAAGCCCTACCTATCTATATAGGTTGGGCCCAGGCAAGCTATGAGCCGCAACGATGCAGAGCCCTGCCCACTGACCCTTAACCTTGGATATCCAATGCCGGGGTCATATGTAGACCCGTATAGACTATCCGGAGATTGCTGCACACATCAGAAGGTACAGTAGCGATATTGCAGGCTGCCCGGTTTGCTCCTGTGCCTTAAAGATAGGCAAGAGTTTTCCTCACCTATCTTTTAGGCACAAGTCACTAACTGGGCAGCCTGCACTATCGCTGTTTGCAACAGTCTCTGCCTGCGCTCTTCTCTGGAACGCCACCAACACACCCCGATGCTAACTGCACAGCATCGAGGCGTGTAGCGGGGTTAGAAGGGAATAGAAACATGACGGCAGAAAAAGACCACGTGGCCTATCTAGTTTGCCCTGCCATATCAACTACAATAGTCCCCTTTTTACCTTTAGAGATCCTCTGTGTTTGCCCCATGCTTTTTTGAATTCAGATACTGTCCTCATGTCCACCACCTCCACTGGGAGACTATGCCACGCATCTACCACTCTTTCCATAAAGAAATATTTCAGCATATTATTCCTGAGTCTATCCCCTCTCACTCTCATCCTATGTGCCCTCGTAGCAGAGCTTGCCTTCACTTGAAAGAGATCCTCCTGTGCATTTGTGCCAAAGAGATATTTAAATGTCTCTATCATATCGCTCCTATCTTGCCTTTTCGTGTACGTGCCATTGGATATCCTGATTAAAGGCATTCACATGATTTACTGGGCTGTAAACCATGTAAATGCCTTTCAAATATTGGGCCCATTATGTATAGCCGCACATCTATTTTAACTTGTTAAAGCTTAACCAAGTGAGCTTATAGCACCATGAATGACTTTTCCGTTTCCCTAAGAAATATGCTTTATGTAAGTAGAAAAAAATATAGGAAGGCAAGGAGTCATTACAGGAGGAGAAGCAAACTCGGGGATTGGCAGGTGAGTTCCAAGCAGAGAATATTTAGACACATTGATTTTTGTTGACACCGTCTTCTCATTTCATGCGTCGCATCAAGGTGTCCTGTTCTACTGCTGGAGCAGCGGATCAATGCATTTAGATAGCCCTTCTCTTCTCAATGTACTAGGAGTTTCCAAAGTCATCAGCTCTGCTTAGAAAAAGACAGCAAAATTGGTACGGTCACCTTTTACTTCACTTCAAACAAATATTGACATTTGTACCAAATTTCCTGCTCTAGATCTAGGCTTTCACCATATGCCAAAAGACAATGCTAATTTCATGGGCAATCCAAAGAACATTATTATCCTTTCATTCAATAGTTTAGATTTAATGTTATCGTCCATTTCATCTATGTTGTATTAAATGTCATTATGAAGCTCAAAATAATGACAGATTTTTATTTTAAGAAAAATCATTTATGACAGGTCATTAGCAAATTGAGGGACATCGCAACAATTCTGAAGAGAGAATGACTGCATGGCTCCGTGGAATTTAGACAGACTGTGATAATCATGTTACCATCTTTGGGGTATGTTTACTAAACTGCCGTAAACATCAGCCCCTTCCTTTCTCCCAGCATCAGCATCTGTACCTCCTTTCTCTAGCCCCCGCATCAAACCCCACATTCTCTCGTCCCCAGCATCAGCACCCCTTTTTCCAACCCCAGTGTCAACCCCCTACCTCCTCCTCCTCCTAGTACCAGCATCACCTCTCCCTTTCCCAAGTTCCAGGCCTCTCTTCCTACCTAGCCTTGAGCCATGGGAATTTGAGTCTTCACCCAAGACTCTGTCCTTGTTTGCCAGGTCTGCCTCCAGCACCACTGGATGGTTTGAAATTAGAAAATAGGCTCTTCCTGTTTCGTGTGAGAATACAGGAAGAGTCTGTTCTTGCACTTTAAATCCTTTTGCAGTGCTGGTGGCCGGGTCAGCAAACAGATAGTGGTAGGAGCAGAGGCACACGCTCAGCAAGCACCAAGGGACTCTACTTCAGCGAGCCACTCCAAAATGACATCATCTGACTGCAATGGTCGCTGCTGATTGATGTTGTTGGAGTGCCCCAGGAAAGCTGATTTTTCATGGGTTCTTCATCAAATTCCCCATCAGGGATGTTTGGTTATAACTGAAAACTGGAAACCCTAAATATACCATTGTGATAATGAAGTTCTGAAATGGTCAGAATGTGAGATGTGACTCAACAGCAAACTCAGAATTCCTACTCAAGATTCTAGGTCATGAGATTTGTACTAGCTAAACCTGCAGTTCTTGTTATGATGAGTCCATCATATTAGCCATGTAGACTTCAGAAAGCCACTAGGTATGAGCAGGAAGGATTAGATCTATTCTTTGGGATCCTTCCAGGTACATGTGACCAGGATTAGCCACTGTCAAAGGCAGAATTCTGGGTGCTGAATCTTTGATTTGACCCAATGTGGCATTTCTTATGTTCTTAGTTGGTTTTACAGTAGAGACACTTTATAGTCAGGCCAACAATTTTAAATTCTTTTGGATTGTTTCCAGTTTTTATGAGCTTTGTCAGTTTGTTTCACACATTCCTTTAAATAACTTTTTGAAGATGTGCAAATCAATTGCACTCACTTTAATTCATAGATTATTGTGCATTAAATCATTTTTGCATGCGCTTAAAATTTTTAAGCCATGCTAACAACCAAGGGGGTTAGTTTAGAAGCTCTATTTGTGTTTTGGACATCTGAAAATGGGCATAGCATGGGCATATCTCCAGAGGCATTTTAGAAGCCAGGTCTGTAGATATCCTAGTCTGAACAGGGATGTAGTGGGTGCATTGTCAGTGCATTCCCAAGAACCTGGGTGGCACTGCCTGATCTCAGAAACATCCTAGACATCCAGAGGCATGTCTAAGGTTATACCTGCTCCAGGCACAAATAGGCATTGGGAAGGTGCTGGTTTTGGCCATACTCTGCACAATCAGAATAATAGCAGCAGTGGGATTCAAGCCCTGGCTTCCCTGATCCTAGTCCACGACTCTAACCATTAGACTATTCTTAAATGTCCATAGTCTGGAATACTATTCTGAGGATGTCTATGTAGCTGCCCCCACAGACATCCATATCAGCCACATCAAATTGTGCCTGAACCTGGACATGCCTGCTTTGTTTTCAAATCTTCTGGCTTGAACATCCCAGATTGCACTTGGATATCCTTTGTAAAATGCCTCTTCAAAAGTGCACTATCAAGTGCACATCTCTAGCTCATAACTCACAGAGCAGCACTGATAATAGAGTTACAGCACTTACTCTATTATCAGTGCCTAATCAGGGCAGTTTCTCCAAATGGGTGAGTTTTGTGCATATCCTGACAGTCATGAACCTCGCTTCTAAGCCAGGGTATGTGGAGTATGATCTCAGTCTCTCAAATTTACTGCTAACGCTCAGTGTAATGCTTGCATCGTGCCATGAGAGCTTCCTTCTGGAGTTCGTAAGAGGTAACATGTGTGGGTAGTTTGTCAAGATGTCCTTTGAAATTCTTCTTTATCAAACCTGTGGCTCCCAATACGATGGGAAATGTTTCTGTATCTTCCTGCCACCTTTTCTTTGTCTCTGACTGCATTTCTTGGTACTTCAGGATCTTCTGCCTCTCCACGTGATTCACAGAATAATCACATGGAACCAACACCTCTATTATCAATGCCCTTCTAGTGTTTTTCTCCTTTATCACTATGTTGGGTTTTCTCGCATCCAGGTTCTTATCCATCAGAATGGTGATCATAACCATTTCATTCTCTGTAATTCTCTTAAGGCCATGATCCCAGTGCTTTTCAGGCACAGTAATGTAGTGTTTACAGAGTTTTGATGTGTGCTACTTTGTTGTGCCTTTCTGTATGGAAATTTTCTGCCATCAGAACTTCACAGCCAGCTATGAGGTGAGCTACTATTTCCAGGTCTTTCTTATGTTTATGTTTATTTAAATTTGATATACCGCTCAGGCCAAAAAGGCATTAGAGCGGTTTACAATACTATATCATTCAAGGAAATTAGAAAAGAACGCCATTTATAAAATAGGACAGAATAGAGGACAGAGACAGTCAAACAGATAAGAGAAGGAGAGGAACACGGAACAGCAAGTTACCACGATATAAACGCACGACAACCCGGTCCATGCCATCAATGTAAACTCCAGAAACAGACGCCATGGACCAATGCCTAAGGGCCACGCCAAAGGGCATTCTGGCGAGGCCCTCAGGCGTGGGCGCGCCCCTGAAACGGCGGTTCTCATGCCGTTCACCATGGCTGCTGATTGGCGGTTCTCATGCCGTTCACCATGGCTGCTGATTGGCGGGCTTGGGGAGGAAGGGGGAGCTCCTGCTTTCACCCCCGTCGAGATCGCTGCTCTCCTCGCGCCCCTGAAATGGCGGTTCTTATGCCGTTCACCATGGCTGCTGATTGGCGGGCTTGGGGAGGAAGGGGGAGCTCCTGCTTTCACCCCCGTCGAGATCGCTGCTCTCCCCGCGCCCCTGAAATGGCGGTTCTCATGCCGTTCACCATGGCTGCTGATTGGCGGGCTTGGGGAGGAAGGGGGAGCTCCTGCTTTCACCCCCGTCGAGATCGCTGCTCTCCTCGCGCCCCTGAAACGGCGGTTCTTATGCCGTTCACCATGGCTGCTGATTGAACTGACATATGTCTGTGTTGCCAGTTTTTTCAATGCTCACTGTAAACCATCTAATCCTTAATCCACTGTCCTGGGCTGTAGCTATCAATCTCTCATCTTTCAGGTTCAGTCCACCTCTCTGTAAGAATTCATGTGTCCAATATAATTAGTCCTGTATTTTATTTTATTTATTGCTATCTAAAAAAAGATATACTAGCCTTGTACTGATACATAGTAAAAGTCCATTTTAGATCAAGATATATCATCGGCAATGATGCATCAACATGAAGGCACATTTTAGAAAGGATATCTGGCAGTAAAATGGGACGCCCAAGTCAAAATATCTGATATGCAGCAGAAGAGGCAGCCAAAAAGTTAGTCACTTGTAATAGCCTTGTAAATTTGGCCTCTCTAAAAGATATACGCAGAATACATTCTCCACCCTGGTAGTGCCTGCTCTACCTTCCCGCTCCTCCTTTGCCCCTATCACCTTCCCCATTGACCATCTCCTCCTAGGGAACCCAAGCCACCCTTCCCTCTCCCTCCACCACTTTACCTCCTAGCTTCTGCTAGGAACCCCCTATAACACCTAGATGTATATCGTCCAAGACCCCCAGTACTCGATCTACTTGTTCGCCTTCTGTCATCCCCATTATAATCCTCCAGGTTTATGCCCCCCATGTTCAATGTACATTTCCTGATTATGCTTTCATGTAAACCACTTTGAATATATGAGAAGGCGGTATAGAAAATTCATTAAATAATCTGCTACATAATAGAAAAAATGAAGCCGCTCAGTTATGTGTTAGCTATGTTTAGTCAGCCTCCGCATTTTAGAAACTCAAGCATGTTGCATATGCGCTTTCACAGAATAGGGGACATAGATGTGCAAGTATAGCCATGGATGCACTCAATGGCAATAGCAGACATGCAGCGCTGGCTAGAAATCATGTGTGCACATGTATCTTTATGGACCCACCTCTGCCATGCCACCAGGCACGCCCATGGCCAATTTGATTGTGATAGCACCTACACATGTATCTTCAGGCTTCTTAAAATGGCTCCAAGGATGTCTTTGTGATTTGCATTTCTGAATGCCCATTTTCAGATGTCTAGATTACGAATATAGCTTCTAAATTGAACCTCATTGGATAGATGGGAAAAAATGTCCTTTTTTTAAAAATTATAGCCAATGAATAATGAATGGTCAATGCGTCACCCTGAACTTCCCTCTAGTGAACTGACCTATGCTGATCTGAAGTTTACTTGGAGAGAGTATAATGCAGATCTTAGTTTGTGGATATGAACCATTTTTTAATAGACTGTCCAGGCTGAGTTGATAAAGCCAGAAGGATGCTTCAGGGAATAGGAAGAAGAATGGCCAGCAGGAAGAAGGAGATGATAGTGCCTCTATACAAGTCTTTGGTAAGGCCTCATTTGGAGAACTGTGTGCAATTCTGGAGACCACATCTTCAAAACGTTGGTGCAGATGGTGCCTACCAAAATGGTCAGTAGTCTTCATCATAAAGCATATGGGGGCAGACTTAAACATCTCAATATGTATGCGTTAGAAGAAAGGTGGGAGAGAGGAGAAATGATAGAAACATTTAAATACCTCCATGGCATAAATACGGGAGCTCTGGAATGAGGAAGCATAGGATGAAGGCGAAGGAGGATAGACTCAAGAATAATCTAAGGAAATATTTCTTTATGAAACGGGTGGTAAATGTGTGGAACATGAAGACTGTATCTGAATTTAAGAAAGCATGGGACAATCACAGATGATCTCTAAGGGAGAGGAAGGCATTTAGAGCTTAGTACTTGATGTGGATGGGCAGATTGGATAGGCTGCATGGTCTTTATTTGCCATCATTTTCTCTGTTTCTATGAAATAATCAATTGGAAATGGCTAATGTAGACAAATAAGGAAGTGGATGGGCCATGGAGCACTAAGGAGAGAAGGAAAAAGCTGTAACAATTTGCACATGAAGTTGCCCTATTTGGAAGAGTTTGTGTTGTTTACTAATGGTGAGGTCTAAGTACAGAAGGGTTGCATCAATTATCCTCATTTACATACAGCAACATTTTCAGTGTTGCGCTTAATGTCTCGAAACATTGTGGTAAAGTATGTTTCGGTCTAATTGGCGATGTGGTTACAGCCTGCTGATTGGGAGTAAATTACACTTGTCTGAAATGAAAATTGGGTTGTTATGAGAATGAGGACACACACAAAATCTTCATAATCTTTCTATCAGCAACAGCAGCAGACATAGTGTTACTTAGAAAAGACAACAGTATCTCACATAACCGCCACATCTTTGAGTAAAAAAAGACAAAACACAAAAAAAAAAAAATCTTTCAATTTCACAAGAGAAAAGTCACGAACAGTGCTTAAAAGAAGCTATGGATTGCCAGCAGAAAGATTAATAAATGCAATGAGACTGACTTGTAAAGGAGCGCTACTTGATTATTTTAATAACTCGGAATTTCCAGCTTCTCTGTAGAAGCTACAGAATAATATTAGATTACGAAAGGTCAGAGAAGAGTTTCGAGTGCTGTGGAAAACTGAATGCTGGGAGAGGTTCCTGTGTTTACTGTTCTGCTGAACCAATGCATCCTTTAGTTTTCAAGCAGAATCAGCTCAGAGCTGCTGCAAGTTTAATTGAACTGTCCTTAATTGTAAAACTGTTCTAACGTATTTAGAAGGGTTTATTTATTTATTTATTTATTACAGTTTCTTATATACCGCGCTATTTAGAATCAGCGCGGTTTACATCATAACAAAACGACCATTACGACAAACCGCAGCTCCATTTAAATGCCCTGACTGAGTTAGCCGGGTGCAGTCCTGCATCTGCAGGCCGGACAAAATCCCTGTCCGGCCTGCACGTGCAGGACTGTTTGCAATTCTGATCCCACGGGGCTAGACGTGCCCCTTGGGATCAGAATCGCTATCCCCTCTGTGCGTCCGGTTCAGACCGGGGACACACAGGGGATCGATGTGCGGGACAGAATCGGGCCCTAGGTGTGCACAAATTTTTCCCTATTGTTGGCCATTTATTCATTCTTTAGACATGCGTCGAACATGTACTGAACTTTGCGTGTACAAATTGTGCATGCTAACAAATAGGCATACATGTACAAGCAATCTGTGCAACATTTAAGGGGTAATTTTGATCCTGCTTGACATTGTGGTCATTACGATCCTGATATTTGATAGCACTGTATGCAGACACTTGGTGCCACTGGATGTCTGGAATGTGCAGCCACTATCCAGGCAATTGCCTCCATTATCTGGATAACGTCAATTTTTGCCTATCGAACGTTATCGAGAAGAAAACTGCCGCTATCTGGTTAATTCTTTTCTCCCTCATGGCTCCACCCCCGGACCGCCCCAGCACTATCTGAAAAGTATCAAAGCAGTCTGTAATGATATTTATTTATTTGAGGAGCATGCACTGCTATTCAAATGATTTTGAATATCGACCCCTAAATTTTTAGACACTTAAAGGTACTGAATGAGCTCTCATGTATGAACATCACTATTAAACATGCAACATTATTATGAGAGCAGTAAATTATTCAAGCTGACCCTACTTGAATCTGTGGAAGCTGTTTCAGGCATGGTGTGTGTATGGAAGAACTCTGACGGAGCATTCTAATTTTAAACATGTGTCCGCACAGCTTTGAGGCCCAGGAAAAACAATGCCGCGGTTTCTCTAAGTGAATTTAAGTCTCCTAAAGCTTATACATAGGTAATGTCTCTTCTTATTGATGGAATTCATAAGTGAGGTTCATACATAGTCAAACAACATCTGCTCAAGTACCTTTGTATTATTTGCTATTCTCTGGAGTTTAACAAAGTCTTGCAGAGAATGCAAACACACTTCTGGAATCTTAAAATGTGCCTATGTGATAAAAATGCTTACATCCAGATTATGATCGGCATATGAGCATTTTATTGTACCATTTGTAAGTCATTTAGTTCATTTTATCTTTATATCTATCCTGAGTAAAATTTCAGTTCTTAACTAATTTCTTTGTATTTTGTTTCCTTCTGATGAAGGGGATTTGGGCTCCTGAAATGTATTAAGGTAGCCCAATAAAAACGTATCACCTTTTATGCTTTTTTGCTTATTAACCTTTATTCTTACACTGTTTCTCAGCAATAAATTGAAAATAATTTGTCTTTGCATTTACGCTATAGGATATGAGGATAACAGTGGTTATTACTGCTATTTATCAGGTGGTTTGTGGCTTTAATTGGATATCACAGACCAGTGTTCAGCAGGTATTGAACCTGCAATTAAAATACATGTGCATACAGTGAAAAGCTATAAAAAAATGAAAAAGATAGAACACTATACATCTGCTAGATGCATCTTCATGAATTCAGAGCTATATTAAATGATAGGGTCATGGGGATTCTTCTATTCTTTGTCTCTGCCAAACTTTTTTTTATCATAGAGTCTTTGATTTATCAACTTTCTATACCAGTAAAGCCTGTCAAAATAGATTTTTCTAACTTTGACATAGAAAAATCCAACGTACATCCTTTAATCCAATGATGAGGCATCAATGCCAGATGATGCAGGAAGAGGGCATGGTCTTTGAAAAATGCTATCAAGTCTAGGTTTCTAGTAAAAAAAAAAATGTAGAAAAAGTATCCAGTTACTTTGATATTATTCACAGTGAAATGTAATGAAAGAATATAGACTATTTTCTGTGAGGCACGCAGACAAATTTTGACACATTGGAACCATTGTGTTGAGGTTGTCAAATATTCATCAACTTCCAAACATGACAAAACTCATCCCATTCACTTTGCAGGCAATATATTTACACAGAATTTTTATAGACTATAGAACAGCTTTCTGAGAACCCACAGCCTCAACAGGCTGCACTAGACTACTTAATAAAGTTTCAAACAGACGATATATGTATTGTGTGCATTTATTGACATTTGTATTCAGTCATCTACTTCAAAGTCATATTCATAATACCTGTAGCCTCCATAAAGTTTAAAAAAAACAATGTTTAAAGAAATTAGACTATATAAAAGTCCATTATAACATATATTTCATGAGCTAAGAAATAATTAAGAAGCTTATGCTCTAATACTGCTCATACAAGTTTAATAGTTCAACCTTAGGGCCAGCCTAATGGTCCGATGGTAGTATGAGATATTGAGTTGATTCCCAAGCCTAATATTAACTGGAGTGGAGGAGTGGCCTAGTGGTTGGGGCACGGTACTTCAGGCCAGAAGGTCAGGGGTTCAAATCCCACTGGAGGACAGCAACCTTGGGCCGGAAGGACTGGGGTTTCTAGTCCCACAGGTGCTCCTTGTGGTCTTGGGCAAGCCACTTAACCCTCCATAGCCCATGTTCCCTGTAAAATAGTTCTCTGTGTGCTGTGCTTTCCTGTCTAATCAATGTGTTTATACCTCAAAAATTTCCTGTCATGATTTGACAATTTCCAATCTGTAATCAAACCGCTGCTGATCGCTGGAAGTAGCGGTATACTAAATAAATAATATTTTATTTTCCTGGCTGAGCAAGACTGGGAAAAGAAGGGTAAGGATTAAAAATGGGTAAACTCCCCAAGTCGTTACATAGCCCAAGCAAAGACAAGAAGTGATTGAGATGGAAGTCCAAAGAAGACAGGGGGAGCTAGTGGGAAAACAGAAGTGGCCTGGTGGTTAGAGCAATGGGCTATAAACCAGGGTTCAGATCCTACTTCCTTCATTCATTGGCTCAAATACACATCTCAGTCATAAGCTTTGGAGGAGTGGAACTTACTGAGGGTAATTTTATAAGCTCCTGTGCAGTTAATAGGCATTTCCAAGTCATATTTGGGGCCTATTTTATAAAGCAAAGAGCACACATACTTACCTTAACAGAATAGGGGCATAAGGACGCAGCAATTATGCCCGGTATAGAGCAGATACAAACGCCTGCACCTAGATTCTTCAGACATGCACGTGCATTATAATAGTCTCTGCCCGTGCTGCATCCAAGCTCTGCCCCTGGGCATATCCAAATAGAAAGTACGCATGATAGGACTTAAGTGCATGCATAGAAAATGGCAACTGCCTACCGCGCATGCTTAAGTGCCCATTCATGTATCTAAGTCCTTTAAAATAAGCATTTATGTGCATAAGTAGTGCATACCTTTCCACACATCCCTTATAAAATTAGTCCCATAATGCCTGAATATTAATAATGCTATAAGCTGTCCACTATTATAAGAAAGGCAGGTCAACGTTTCTTATTAGGCGCATTTCACTTAAGTGGTAGCACTTATTGGGGAAGGTCCATCTGTCTCTGTGCATCAGTTTGTTTGTGCATAGGCAGAGAAAGAGTGTGAAGAGCTGGCTGGAATTCCTGGGTCCTGCCAACACTAAGATAGGAGGAACATAACCTACCCGATACCATCGTTTTTCCCCTAATTTCCCCTCCCTCATGTCCCTGTTGGAGAACACACTCGCCCAGTTACACCCACCCACACCCTGCTCCCTCTAAACCTAAATCTCGGCATTACCCTAGAAATAGACCCCCACACCACTCTGATAAGAAATCTACACATAACTTATCCAACCTCATCCATATCCCTCTCCTTCCCCCCACTCCGCTCTCCCGTTTTCATGCGCCTTATGGAACGCATGCTCAATCATTAAAAAAACCACTTTCATTCATGACCTTTTCATCTCCAATGCCTTACACCTTCTTGCCTTGACCGAGACCTGGCTCCCCCCCAGATGACGCCGCTTCCATTGACTCTCTCTGCTATGGGGGCTACCAGTTCTCTCATACACCTCGATCTACTGGTTGCGGTGGTGGCGGTGGTGGCGTTGGCCTCCTACTCTTCCCCTCCTGCCAATTCCAACCCCTCCTGCCACCCCAATCACACTCCCCTTTCTCCTTCGAAGTCCTCTCCATTCGCCTCCTCTCACCACTTCCCCTCTGAATAGCTGTTATTTATCGCCCACCAGACAAATCCAAATCAACCTTCCTCTCAGACTTCGACTCCTGGCTTTCTGACTTCATGGATCCCTCCTCCCCCACTCTTATTCTTGGCGATTTCAACATTCACATCGACAAACCCTCTGACCCCCATGCCTCAAAGTTCCTCGCTATTACCTCCTCATTCGACCTCCAATTTTGCTCCACTGCCCCCACACATCTACACGGTCACTACCTTGACCTAATACTCTTCTCCAACTCCTCTCCTTCAAACTTCCGCAAATCAATCCTTCCCTCATCTGACCATCACCTCTTAACATTTACTCTTCAGCTTCCACCGTCCCAACCTCGTCCTGTCTCCTCCGACCTATTTAGAAACCTTCATAATATTGATCCCCTGACTCTCTCTTCCACCATCTTTCCCTTCCATTTTATCCTCCAAGTCCGTCGACGAAGCATTATCTTCATAGAATGCTACATTATCCTCAGCCCTTGACACTCTTGCCCCTCCCACCCCACGTCCTGTCAAATGATCTACTCCCCAACCTTGGCTTTCTCCCACAATCCGTCACCTATATATCTGCGCCAGTTCTGCCGAACGAGCTTGGTCCAAATCCCGCTCCCTGGAAGACCACCTACACTTTAAATTCATGCTTGGCTCCTTTCAGTCAGCCTTAGCACTTGCCAAACAAGATTACTACATCCATCTGACCAACTCCCTGGCCTATGATCCTCGCCGTATCTTTAATACCCTCAATTCTCTCCTCAAAGTCCCCCCGCCCCTGATCCCGCCCTCCCTTTCTGCCCAAACCCTAGCCGACTACTTCCATGACAAAATCCACAAGATTACCCTCCAATTCCCTACCCCCCTTCTACCTCCTCTCCCCCCGATTCTCCTCCCCATCCCTACTTCCTCTGTCACCCTCTCCTCCTTCCCTCTGATCTCTGAGGAAGAAACCACACTCCTTCTGTCCTCCTCCAAACCCACCACCTGTTCATCAGACCCTATCCCCACCCATCTCCTACGTTCCATCCCCCTCACTATTCTCCCCTCCATCACTCATATCCTCAACCTTTCACTCTCCACTGCAACTGTCCCCGTTGACTTCAAACATGCTGTTGTCACACCCCTCCTCAAGAAACCCTCACTTGATCCCACATGCCCTTCTAACTATCGACCCATCTCCCTCCTTCCCTTCATATCCAAACTATTAGAACGAGCAGTCCACCATTGCTGCCTCGACTTCCTCACCTCCCAGGCCCTCCTGGACCCACTACAATCTGGCTTCCGTCCCCTATTCTGTACTGAAACGGCACTCACAAAAGTCACAAACGACCTGTTCCTGGCTAAATCCAAGGGCCTCTATTCTGTCCTCATCCTTCTTGACCTCTCTACTGCCTTTGACACCGTTGACCATGACCACTCATCACTCTCTCCTCACTTGGCTTCAAGGACTCTGTACTATCCTGGTTCTCCTCCTACCTCTCCCATCGCTCATTTAGTGTATGCTCTGGTGGCTCCTCCTCCTCCCCTACCCCGCTCCTTGTAGGTGTACCCCAGGGATCCGTCTTGGGCCCCCTCCTCTTCTCTCTCTATACCCAAGGCCTTGGTGTGCTTATCTCCTCCCATGGCTTTCAGTACCATCTTTATGCCAATGACTCCCAAATCTGCCTCTCCACACCGAATATCTCTCCGGCAACCCAGTCCAAAATCTCTACCTGTCTTTCAGACAAAGCTGCCTGGATGTCTCATCGCTGATTGAAACTAAACATGGCCAAGACTGAACTCCTTGTCTTCCCACCTAACTCCCCCCCCCCTTCCCCCTCTCTCAATCCACGTGGATGGATCTACTATCCTTCCTGTTCCCTCGGCCCGCAATCTAGAGGTTATCTTTGACACCTCTCTCTCCTCCACTCATATCCAGCTTGTAGCTTCTTTCTCTACAACATCAGCAAAATCCGCCCCTCCTCTCTGAACACACTACCAAAACGTTTATCCACTCAATTTCCTCTCGCCTTGATTACTGCAACCTACTCCTCGCTGGTCTTCCCGTGAGCCAGCTCCTTCCCCTCCAATCTATACAAAATCATGCTGCTCGACTAATCTTCTGCCAGCCTCGCCATGTCCACATTACTCCTCTTCTCAAGTCGCTTCACTGGCTCCCTTTCCAACTCCACATCCAATTCAAGCTTCTCCTGCTGACCTATAAATGCATTCACTCTATGGCCCCTCAATACCTCTTATCTCTTATCCCTCCCTACGTCCCCTCTCAAAATTTGCACTCCGCTAACAAACTACTTCTATCAATGCCTTTCACCCACACCATGAACTCCCAACTGCGCTCCTTTCACCTTGCTGCACCATATGCCTGGAACAGCCTACCTGCGTCTGTGCGCCAGGCATCCTCCCTGGCCCTCTTCAAATGCAAGTTGAAGACCCACCTCTTCACCGTTGCATTCAGATCCTGGCTTCCATCTTTATCTTACCCTAACCCCCGCCAACGTTTATGACAAAACTGACTAATGCTCTGTACTGTTCTAATTAATGTACTGTTCTTTTTTTTTTTTTTTTTTTTTTATAAATTTCCAATAAACAAGCAAGAAAACAACAATCTTGCAAAGAAATGAGGTCTATACACAGGAAGATACAATTCAAATAAGATACAATACAAAGAAACAAATTCCTATACCCCATGTAGGCCAACAAAAAGGGGGGGGGGAGGGGAAAGAAAAGAAGCAGACCAGACAAGAGAGAAATGGTCTGCTAACTAGCAAGAAACAATACCACAAAAACTCATATGGCCGCGAGAAACCCCAGATAACTCTAACTAAGCAGAGACAATTATCCCAGAACAACATCGGCCATAACCCGAGCATTTATAAAGGCAGCAAGATCTGTCGGATTAGTGAAAAAATAACGATTAGATTTATATATGACCAGGCATCTGCACGGATATCGAAGGAAAAAGGACCCTCCTAGTTGCAACACACCAGACTTTAACAACAAGAACTGTTTATGTCGATTCTGAGTTTCCCGAGTTAAATTGGGAAACATTGAAATAGTCAAACCTAAGAAAGATTCTAGCCTCTTCTTGAAAAACATTCTAAGAAGCCAATTTTTATCAGTGATTAAGGCACATTGAACAATCAGAGTAGCAGGTACACAGCCCCCACCACCCGTATCTTCTAACAAATTAGACAGATTAAGAACGGGGGGGCGGAGCCTGATGTCCAGCGGGTTAGACGCTTTGCGCTGAAGCTCCCGAGGGGCCTACTCATAATCCTGACTTAATACCTACATTAACTTAATATTTTGCTCCGAACTTACCGGGGTGCCTCGGGGGGGATGGCGGCCCATAAACCAGTGCGCTTAGACTTCGGATCTCCCTCTTCTTCACACGGAAAACGTTCCAAGACAGAGCTGCCTTCCCCACAAAAGATGGTGCCATTTCGGGATAACCCCGGAATGCAACAGGAGATCTTGGAGGAAATACGTGGTGTGAAGGAACTGGTGCAGTCCAACGGAGAAGCGCTCCGAGCCATGAGAGAAGATTTTGGTGTGCTTCAGGATCGACTTGAAGGTCTTTCATTACGGCAGGACAATATGGCGGGGGTCCTCGACTCGCACGTGGTGCGCTTGGTGAAACTGGATGAGGCTGAGCGTCAGATACAGAATCTACAAAAAGAGTTAGAGGATAGCAATAATCGAGCCCGTCGCAACAATGTAAGGCTCATTGGTGTACCGGAGGGCGCGGAAGCAGGAGATATGAGAGAATTCCTGGTCAAAACTCTTCCCTCCTTGCTGAAGATTACTTTTCACAGAGATCTGGAAATTGACCGAGCACATCGTGTTCCTACCAGCATGGCGCTCAATCGGACGACCCCCCGGCCCATCATTTTTCGTCTACTGAGATATCAGCAAGTTGAGCAAATTCTAAATGCTGCCCGGGCGAATCGTCATTTGGAGTTTGAAAATCATAAAGTCTCCTTCTTCCCTGACTTGGCTAAGCCCACAGTTGACCGTCGGAAGAGACTCCTTGCTTTTCGACCTAGACTTCAACAGTTACAGGCTCGCTTCGGCATCTTATATCCAGCGAAGCTCAGAGTGACTCTCCATAACCAAACTCGTACCTTCGAAGATCCTGATCTGCTAGCAACATTTCTAGCTTCCAAAGAAGCAGACCAGATGCGCTAATCCAACAGCTTGGATGGAATCCGCTGGAACTGTCCGCCATTTTGAATGGCCCGATGCGGTGATCGCTGCCTGAAACGGAGACTGCCTGGACTTTTCTTTCTCTTTATATATACCTTATTGGTCTCCTTTCTTTCCACGATGAGATCCTTGGTTAGTTTCGGAGCCCGTATAGCTCTGTAGGATTTATGTTTCAATTCAGGCCTTCTCTGGGGTTTCTCCCCGCAGACATCAGGCCGCCAGTAATTTCTGGGGTTTTGCTTCTTCTCTAAGGCACTTCGGTGCTTATTTTGTTATATGGGGCGCTTCATGGTTTTCCTTAGTTTAATTCCTATCATGTTGTTTCTGCAGTCATTTACTGGTACTATGAGCGTCATTGTGTACCTCTGTGCGCTATTATGTTTCTTTTTCAGATTGTTTAACTATTTTGCATGGCTTTATGTAAGTTATCATTACTGACTGTAAAGGCATCAATAGTCTATTCCAAAGAAGGACAATCCTTAGCTCTCTTAATCATGATTATTCTGAGTTAGTGTTTCTTCAGGAGGCCCATTTACTGGGCATAGCTATTTCCTATCTCCTTCATTACGAAATACTGGAAATTGGCTCCCATCTGAGCTTCAATGATTGGTGGAATTATGTCCATTTTTACTGTAATTATGAGCAACTACCTTGTATGTCAATCTCTTCCACTCAAGCCTTTCACTACTTGTTTAAAAGGAAGGTGTTCCATGATTATGTTCTAACTGCTAAATGCTCTCATTTGACTGTTTAATTTTGTATACATTTCTGCCACAGGATCAGCCTGTATCATCAATACCATTTCTGCTTGTTTGCTGTACAATAACTGTTGTGTGTAAGCGCTTATGTGATGACTCTTATTAGCTTAGAGAAGAAGCATAGGGGTGGGGGGTAATTGGGGTTGTTTTCCTTATTGTATGTGTGTATTTGTATCTTTTGGTGTGTTGTTACTTTTGTTTGTTGTAAAATGAAAATAAACGTTTTAAAAAAAAAAAAGACAGATTAAGAACTTCAAGATCAATATTTGATACATCTGATGAAATCACAGCTTCTTTTTTTCCCCGAGGAAGATAGTAGACCTTATTCAATGGTGGAAACAAATCCGGTGTTTAAGAAATATCTACATGAAGTTCTTAAAGTCCCACCGGATTTGTTTCCACCATTTAATGTACTGTTCTAACTAGATTGTAAGCTGCAACGAGCATGACTCTGACGGGCAGGGACTGTCTCTTGTATGTTGGCTACCTCTTGTAGGTCAACTGTGCAGCGCTGCGTGCGTGGCGCTTTATAAGTGCTGAATAGTAGTAGTAGTAGGAAAAGCAGTCAAGTGCTGGCAGGAGGCCCCGGTCTGAGTAGAAAGGGACTGGTGAGGGGTGGAACATAAGGGAAAGGGTGGTGATAGGGAGAATAAAAGAAGAGAGAAAAGGAGCAAAATGGAAGAGGTCGGGTTAGGAGATAAGAAAAGGGCACAGCATAAGGGAATGGATGGGGTTAATGGCGGAAAGAAGAAGGGGCGGGGTATAAGGGAAGGGGCAGGATTAGAGAAGGAACAGAGAAAAGAGGATGAGTACAAAAAGGAGGGAGAAATAGAGGTAAAGAGGAAGGGAATAGAGAGTGCAAGATCGTGTAGCGGGGAAAGGGGTGGAGGGAGAGAGCAAAAGAGAGGGTGGTAAAAGGTAGGGAAGAGGAATAATGCAAGACAGCTCGAGAGAGGGGGAGGCGCAGGATAGGGGGAAATTTCAGGGGTGAGTGAAGCCTGCATCACAACCACACTTTCACAGAGCCCCCCCCCCCACACATGCAAAGCCTCTGACACATATGCATATGCACATACACACACACAAGTCTGACACATGCACACACACATCACACATGCATAAATATGTGCCCCCGACACATGCACACACACATAACCCTGACACACATGTTCACAGATGCACACGCACACAAACAGACCCACCTGCAACCACATGTGCACACACACACAGCCCTGATGCAGATGCACAGACACACACATGCAGAACCCCCAACATGCACATGAACACACACTTGCATGCACAAAGCCCCCTTACTTGCACACACACAACTATACCTATATAGTACATGCATGCATACATATGGAGCCCCTGACAAATGCACACACTCACACCCCTTCTGACAATAACCCCCAACACTACTGCTACTGCTATTAATCATTTATAAAGTGCTGCAAGGCATATGCAGCGCTGCACAGATACATGCAAAAAAACGGTCCCTGCTCGTCAGAGCTGCCAATCTAAGCATGACAGACAATACAAAAGCCGAGAACAAGGGCACAATCAGGAAAGGGTAAGGAGACAAAAAAAGAGAACAAGGGAGCAGGATCCAAATGCAGCCGCAAAGAGGTGAGCTTTTAGCATGGACTTGAAAAGGGACAATGATGATGCCTGATGTACAGACTCAGGTCGTTTGTTCCAGGCATAAGGAGCAGCAAAGTGAAAGGATCGAAGGCTGGAATTGTCAGTGGAAGAAAAGGGCAAAGAGAGGAGAAGACCAGTAGAAGAGCAGAGTTCACGAGGAGGGGTGTAGGGAAAGAGGAGAGAGGCAGTAGAGTGAGTGCATTTATAGGTGAGAAGGAGAAGTTTAAATTGGATACAGAAACAGAAGGGAAGCCTATGGAGTGACTTGAGAAGAGGGGTCATATGAGTGTATCGGGGCTGGCAGAAGATTAGCCATGCAGCTGAGTTCTGAACAGATTGAAGGGGAAGAGAGATGACTCAGAGAGAGACCAGCAAGGAGGAGGTTGCAATAGTCTAGACGGGAGATGACTAAAAGGTGGATAAGTGTCTTAGTAGTGTGTTTACAAAAGAAGGGGCACATTTTGTTAATCTTATAGAGAAAGAAATAACAGGTTTTAGCAATCAGTTGGATGTGTGTGGAGAAGGAGAAAGAGGAGTCAAAGATGACCCCACAGAGAAAGGAGGAAGGGGGGAGGTGGATTTAGGGGGAAAGATAAGAAGTTTGGTTTTGGTCATGTTCTATTTCAAAGGGTGGTGAGACATCCAGGCAATGATGTCAAATAGGCAGGAAGAGATTCAGGCCTGGAATGTCGGAGAAATATCAAGTGTACAGAGCTAGAACTGAGTGTGTCAATGTAAAAATGGTACTGAAAGCCATGGAATGAGATGAAAGCACCAAGGGACTGGGTATAGGGAGTGAGAAGTAGAGGGCCCAGAACAGACCCTTGGGGTACACCAACTGAGAATGGGATAGCAGTAGAGGAGGAACCACCAGAACAAACACTGAAAGAGCGATGAGAGAGATAAGAAGAGAACCAGGGCAGCACAGAGCCCCTAAAATCAAGTGAGGACAATGTGTCTAGGAGGAGATGGTGGTCAACAGTGTCCAAAGCAGTAGAGAGGTCAAGAAGAATGAGGATTAAGAAAAGGCCTTTGGGCACTCATACACACAGCCCCAGCACACTTATGCCCTGCCTTCAGCACACACTGCCGATACACACTCACACACACATACACATACCCTCTGGCATCTCGCCCTCACATCTCCACAGATAAACAGTTAAGCTCTCCCCGTGGAATAGATATGGACATCACTTGTTGGGACTGGTTGGATAGGTATGATGGAACCACTGTAGTGCTGTACCTCTGATTCCAATTGAGTGGAGATGAGAGCATAGATGGGTGTGGGTGACCGAATTGGAAATGAAACCTCCAAACCTTTACAGCTACTACAAGGATTACCTCAAGGCTCCACATTATCATCATTTCTGTTCAACATCTTCATCCAGCCCCTATGCACACTTATAAAAAAAAAACATGAGATCCTCTACCATCTGTATGCAGATAACATACTGATCTACACTCCATTCTCCACTATCAACCCGGATTTCTCCATGATCAGCGGATACCTAGAATCGATCATCCAATGGCTCAAAAAACACAATGAGCACATTATCTCCAGCAAAACAAAAGTCTTTCTCATAACCAATCTGGCCAATTTAATCCTACAAGTCAAACAACAAGAAAAATATCTGGACATCACCCTGGATCAGCACTTGAGCTTCCACCACCACATTAAACAAGTTACTAAAGCTGCCTACTTCAAGATGAGAACACTCTGACACCTGCACCCTTTGGATCCTAGTGCCTTTAAAAATGTCTGCCAAGCACTCATCACCCCCATCCTGGACTATGCAAACATAATATACCAGGGACTCCCTAAAGCTACCTAACTCCCCTTACAGCTTGTCTAGAACTCTGTAGCCAGAATAATCGCAGGCCCGGGTTTACAAGAGCACATCACCACCACTCTGAAGCATCTACATTGGGTGCCCATCCACATGAGGATTAAATATAAAGTTGCACTAAACAAATTCAAGACCATCCACCTCGCGGCAGACATCCTTTGCCCTCTTCTTCAATAACCACTCAATAAGAGAACAACATGGTCCACCAGTCACAACCTCCTCTCAATTCCAACTGCTTTCACCTACTCCAACAATACCACTGCTAACAGAGCCTTCTCCTTTTATGCACCTTTCATTTGGAAGTCCCTCACCCAGAAATACGTGCCCTGATAGACCTAGGTGAATTCTAGCATAAGCTAAAAACCTCCTTTTTTCTAGAACACTTTGGAGCATACTCTTAGCTATCCTCCCATCCCATCATCACATGGATTTTCTGCAACACCAATTCAGCCTCTTGTAAATAGTTATTTTGCACCCAGTTAAGTTATTTATTTATTTAACAGTTTTTATATACCGCCTTTCTTACATTCAAAGCAGTTTACATTCAACATTGTAACTTTTAGAACTTTAGATTGAAGAGGTAATCAAACTTCTTCTTCCCAGTTGCTTCTTGCTATGCCCTTCTCCTCTATTGCCAACTCTAGATTCCGTTCTTTTCACCTTGCTGCTTCTTACGCTTGGAATAAACTTCCTTGGTCTATACGTCAGGCATCTTTTTTGCCCCTCTTCAAACTCAAGTTAAAAGCTCATCTTTTCGCCTCTGCCTTTGGCTCTTCATTTTGCTGTTCTCCTTCCTTCCCCTCTCTTATTTCACCTTTCTTTCTTCCTCTTACACTTGTTCTTACCTCTTTCTTTTGTCCTGTCTCTCCTGCTCTTGTCTTTTTGCCCTTGTTCTTAGCTTTTTCTACTCCTTTTCTTGCTTTGTCTTTTTAGATTGTAAGCGCTTTTTGAGCAGGGACTGTCTTTTTGTGTTTTCATTGTACAGCGCTGCGTGCACCTGGTAGTGCTTAATAAATGCTTTATAGTAGTAACTTGGAGTTAGGAGAGAAGATGCTGTACAAGATTTACAACTGGGAGTTAGAATTAATGTAGAGGGGTAGGGTACACAGGAACAATGGTGGAAAATATGTATTTGTGTGTAATGTGTAAGGTGTTGTGGGGAGGAGTACTCTAGTGGTAGTAAGTGTGTGTTAGTTTGCTGAGTGATTGTATGGACTATGACGTTTGGAGGAATGACGTTCTACAATCTTGGGGAGATCAATTACTAGTATAAGGATTATTCATTGGTTGCTCATAGTGTTCCTGAAAAATAAAGGTTTTCAGGGCCTTTCTGAAGTCCATTAGGTCTTTGATGGCTCTTGGATTCACAGGGAATGCGTTCCAGATCACTGGAGCTGAAATTGAAAATGTCCGCTTACATGTTGCTTTCCTTGCTCTGTTTTTTTTAGCGGAGCTGAGAAGCTGATTCTGTTCTTTTTGCTCTCAGAGTTGGGTCCTTCGTGATCAGTTGCTGAAATAATTCTGGGTATATCTCTTGGGTGATTTTGAAGATGAGTAATGATTTGTACTTAGCGTGAGAGTCTATCAGTAGCCAGTGGAGCTGCTTCAGAGTTTGGAGTTATGTAATCATTTCTTGCCGTTTCTGCAATTATCTGAGCAGTCATGTTCTGTACTAGATGTAATGGTTACATGGATTGTTTCAGGAGTCCTTGATATATCACGTTACAATAGTCTAGTATTGGCATAATCATGGTCTCACACACTGTGCGAAAGTGGGTCTGGTCGACTACAGGCTTGAGATTTCTCAGTATATTTAGCCTGAAATACACCACTTTTGTCAGGCAATATGGGTTTGAAATGATAGGTTCCGATCCAGGTGCACACCAAAGAATTTTGTATTCTGTATTGTATCTTGTAGTGATTGATAATTTTGCATAGTGGCTGAATCTAATTATTAAAGAGGATGGCAGAGAGTCTCAATTCTTGTGGGATGCCCTTGGTTAATCTATAGTGTCTGAAAGGCCCTTGTTACATTTTACTTGTATTTTTCTGTGGGATAAGTAAGAGGTGAGCCATTGGAGGGTAGTGCCATGAAGTCCTATTTCCTGTACCCGTCTCAACATGATTAAGTGAGTCGAAGGCTGCTGTGATATTGATAAATATGAGTAGACAGTCCGTTTTAATGTTACCTAGACCTAGCAGAATATCCAAGAGTGATGTGAAAAGTGTTTCCACACTGTTTTGGGGCTTGAAGCCGTGTTGATTTTGGTCTAGCGGAAAGTGGTTATCAATGTGATCCTGTAGTTGGTATTGAATCGCTTTCTCAATCATCCTCATCAGGAATGGGAGACTTGAGACTGGACTATAGGAGTTTGGATCCCTGGGGTCAGCATTTATATTTTTTAATATTGGTCAAACTTTTGCATATTTGAGAGTGTCAGGTACTTGGCTTTGACCGAGTGATAGCTGAGTAATGTTCAGTAGAGTAGGGCAGACTTGCTTAATCAACGAATATGACTAGCGAAATACCCATTTCATGAAGAAAAATGTAAAACTGTTAAAAATGTAAAAATTGTAAATAGTTTCCCAAGTTATCCAAGTTCTCATACCTGTTCATTGTAAACACAGTTCTGTAAAGCCATTGTGTATGTGTTATGTTCCATGTAAACCGCACTGATGTTCAATAGCGTGGTATAGAAGAAATGTAAATAAATAAATATAAATAAATAAATCATGATCTTAATCCAAGAGACCAGGCATGGGTCTAGGGGTGACGTGGTTGTGTTTATACTCATTGTTTTCTCCAGGTGTTCTAGTCAAGGCACATGGAAGAAGCACCAAAGGTCTGAGACAGGGATTGTGGATGATGAGTCTATTGCGATGGAAGGAGATGTTTCTGGGTTGGGCTTGAATTTAAGTTTCAGGGAGTCTACTATAAGTTGTTAGTCAATCATGTCTCCCTCGTTGGGCGAAGGCCTGACTTTGGTGAGGGACTGAACAATTTCAAACAACTCACTTGGCTTATTGAGGGATGTCATTATTAAGTTGGTGTGATATTGCTGCTTACATGCATTAATCTGTTGTTGGTAATAATTAAGTATTGTGGTATAGTTTTGGAGGTTGTCTTGGTTCTTGGTAGATCTCCATTTCCTCTCTAGTCTACACAGAGTCCTCTTCATGGCATTGATTTCAGCAGAAAAACATGGTACAGAGTAGTTTCTATTGTTGGACCCTAAAGTTACTGTTTGGGACCCTAAAGTTACTGTTTGGGTTAGAAATTGGTTGAGTGGTAGGTGACAAAGAGTACAGGTAAATGGAGCTCACTCTGACGAGAAGGATGTTATCAGTGGTGTGCCCCAGGGATCTGTCCTTGGTCCGATTCTTTTTAACATCTTTGTTAGTGATATAGTGGAAGGGCTGTCGGGTAAGGTTTGCCTCTTTGTGGATGATACCAAAATCTGCAATAGAGTAGACACCCAGGAAGGGGTAAATAACATGAGGAGGGATCTAGCTAAGCTTGAAGAATGGTCTAGGATTTGGCAGCTGGGATTTAATGTTAAAAAATGTAAGGTCATGCATTTGGGCTGCAGCAATCCAAGGAAGCAATATAGTATAGGGGATGAAGTACTTTTGTCCACTAAAGAAGAGCGGGACCTAGGCGTGGTTGTGTCTGATGATCTTAAAGTAGCTAAACAGGTAGAAAAGGCGACGGCAAAAGATAGAAGGATGTTTGGGTGCATACAGAGAGGAATGGCTAGCAGAAAAAAGGAGGTGATAGTGCCTCTGTATAAGTCTTTGGTGCAACCTCATTTGGAGTATAGTGTGCAATTCTGGAGACCGCACCTTCTGCTATCACTACGCTGTTACTGACTCTAGTCATCTCTCGCCTTGACTTCTCTAACTCCCTCTTATTAGGTATTTCTAAACTTCAACTTTCACGTCTTCAACGCATTCAAAACACTGCTGCCCGTCTCATCACGCACTCTTCCTCTCGGGCTCATATCACTCCACTTCTTTTACAACTTCACTGGCTCCCTATCACCTTCCGCATTAAGTTTAAGCTTCTTACACTGGTCCACAAAGCACTCCACACCTCTACCCCCCAATACCTATCTGATCTTCTCCGCTTTCACACCCCTCGTCATACCCCTCGCTCCTTTCACCTCAACCGCCTAGTACTACCATCTCCTTCCAGTGCCCATCTGCAATCCACACGCTCCTCTGCTTTTTTCTTTATCGGCCCTGCTCTATGGAACTCTCTCCCCCCACCCCTCCGCCTTGAATCTCACTACCCCGCATTCAAGCGTTCCCTTAAAACTCATTTTTTCTCCCTTGCCTTTGACCTCTACCCCCCCGACCCTTAACCTTCTCTCCCCCCCTTCCTCCTTTTATTTCTTCTCTCGCTCCTCTTTCCTGTCCAATATGTAACTTCCTTTCCGTTTCCCGGCCTCGTGCCTCTTCTGTGATTTTATTGTAAACCGCTCTGCCTACCCATGAAGGGCGGTATATCAAATAAATGAATATGAATATACAGAGGGTGGCTACTAAAATGGTTAGTGATCTTTATTATAAAGCATATGAGGACAGACTTAAGGATCTTAATATGTATACCTTAGAGGAAAGGTGGAATAGAGATTATATGATTGAGACGTTTAACTACCTCCATGGCATAAATGTTCAGGGAGAGAGCCTCTTTCAATTGAAAGCAAGTTCTGCTACAAGGGGACATGGGAGGAGGGTGAAGGGAGATAGATTCAGGAGTGATTTGCGGAAACCTTTCTTTATGAAAAGAGTAGTGGATCCATGGAATAGTCTCCCAGTGGAGGTGGTAGAGATGAGGACAGTATCTGAATTCAAAACAGCATGGGACAAACACAGAGGATCTCTAAAGGTAAAAAGGGGACTGTTGTAGTTGTTGATATGGAAGGACAGACTAGATAGGCCATGTGGTCTTTTTCTGTTGTCATTTTTCTATGTTTCTATGTTTGTTACTGCCCTGTAAGGAGCAGCATTATGGAGCATGCTGTTCCAATTGCCAATTATATCATCCAAATTTGACAGAGTCTAATCCAGTTGTTTTAGTACTTTTTGAGGGAAGATCTCATGATTAAATTTTTTGAATCTTCTGTGTTTCTTAGATTGACACTCTTTAGTGAATGGGGTGGCGGGTAGTATCAAATTAAAATTTACTAAGAAGTGGTCTGACCATGGGATTGGGGAGACATTTGGTTGTCAGTTGCCATTTTGCTCAAGTAAGTCATTTCATGTAAAGATAAGAGCAAGGGCGGCTCTCTTTGTATGTGTTGATGTGGTTATCATTTTAGTGTATCACAGGTTTTCCATGGCTGTAAAGAAAGCATTTGCATCCAGGTATGGTAGTGATGCATATTGAAATCTCCCAGGAGTATGAGGGGCTTTTGTGGTGAAGTGATGGTGCATGCTTCTTCATGAATTGTTGGTAGGTCTTCATTTTTGGAGCAAGGAGCATGATATATCAGGCAAAGCAACGTGTGCCTGTTGGATATTGTTATTGTATTAAGGCTGTCTTTGTTAAATGTGGAGTGCATAATAAACCCTAGGTGAGTTGTTGCTATTATAGGCACTCCTCCCCCTCTTCTATGGGCTCTTGAGCAGTTGTAAATTGAGTACGATTGTGATGCACTTTGGTTCAGTTTGACGGTGTCGGTGAGCCATGTTTCGGTAATGTACATTATGCTCAGATTGGTTTCTATTAAGTACTCAGTAATTATGTGGAATTTATTTCAAATAGATTGGGCATTGATTAAGGCAATCTTTAACTGTGTGGGCAGTAGTTTCTGATTGCTTTGGTTGAGTTGGGGTGGTAAGAGGTCAATTAGTCTACTATGTCGTGTCTGATTTGTGTGGGGGAATGGCTGCATAGTTTGGATGTGCCTATAACTTTTTATTATTGGAATCAGTTGTGGTGACGGGTGAAACGTGTGCTCTAGAGCATGTGCAAATGGGATCTGTAGTATAAGAACTATAAGACATATATGCAGAATGAAAACATTGTAACAGAAATTGACATTTCTACCTGAATTAACCATGGTACCTGTACATACTTAAACATACTTTCTATAGTACTCACTGTAGACTAGGGAATGCTGTCCCTTTGTATGGTGGATGAAACCTCAGGGGCAGTTTGCTAGGTCAACTCCAGAGGACCATTCAAATTGAAGGTTCTATTTGCATCGTTCTGATGGCCTCTTTTGATGGGTTTGGAGGGAGGAGCACCATTCCTGCCCAACTCCTTCTTAGTGGTGGTGGTGGTCCACGTTGGTAGTCCCGACATTTGAGGCTAGTGTGTTGTGCTAAACGGGTGTCTCCCAGTGGTATTTCCCTGCTTATTTAGTTGGTAGGGAGGCTGAGGTGGAGGTTAGCTGTGTTCTGCGAGCTCCTCCTGATTCTTTTGGATGGCAGGAGAACAAGGTGGTAGCATGCAGCTGCTGATGGAGAGGGTTTGTGCTTTATACTACGTAGCTTTCCTGGAGGGCCAGGTCTACGTGAACATTTGAGGAATTTGACATAAACTGTGTACAAGATCTGTATTTACTGCTCAGGTCCACACTCAAGGGCCGCTCCTTTTTAAAGAGGAGTCATCCTTGTGGTGTGCTAGGCCAGTTGGCCTTGGAGGGGGGAGCGGGAGGGGCTTGCTGTCTCGCTTCTTCCCCTGACGCTGATCGGGTGCTGGTTTGAGCTTTCTGCCGCGCCAGATGGCGCTTCTTTTTAAAGAGTTTATTGTTCCCTATCTTTGATGTAAAATTACTTGTTCTTTTGTTCCACGTAAACCACTGTGACTGGTAGATACAGTGATATAAAAAAGTTGCTAAATAAATAAATAAAATACCATCAGTAGCTGTGATTAACAAAGCACATTGGAGATGCAGAGCAGTCTCGATAGTGCCCCAGTCTTCTCAAATAGCCTTCCTTTTGGTTTGTACTGTGAATTAAACATTCTTTCATTGAGGAAGAAGTTAAAAGTTTGGCATTTGCTTTTCAGATGTGTATGGATGTTCGTTTGGGCGACTAAAAATTAATGCAGAAATGCAATGTGTGCCTTTGAGTCAATACTGACTTCCAGCAACCTAGCAGCTCCTGGGTTTTCTTGGCAGTGTGACTGGAAGTAGATTGCCCGGCTTTTCTTCCAAGGCAATGGAGGGTTAAGTAACTTGCCCAAGGCCACAAGGAGTGCTAGTGGGAATCAAACCCTGGTTGCTTGTTTACCAAGCCAGTGTTCTAACCACTAGGCTGCCCCTCTACTCCAGAAGAATGACATGTACAAATTACTTGTGTAGTTATACCTACAAATTAATGCACACACGATCGGTTTGCATGCACAAAAGTCAGTAGCATGCTTAGCAGGTGCACAATTATGACAAATATATAAAAGAGGGCTCTGCACAATGCCTATTAAAACACTTTGCTTTTTCTGATGTAGCGGTGGAAGCTAAGGATGAGGGTTTCTGTTGAAAAAAGCAGGGCATTATGACTCTTGTATATACTTTGTTTGTAGTGTCATGGTTTTTTTATTATTATTTTAATACCTATAGTTTGTTTCATGTTAAGGATTGTATTTATTGATTTGTATTGTTTTGATCTGTAAACCACCTTGGATGACTTTGTGCCAGGAAAGCAGCAGATACTTTATTACATATTTATTGAAAAAATAATTATCTCAATCAAAGAACAGGGCAGAATAATTCCTGCGCAAACTAAAAGTTGTCTTTCTTACAGGAAGCAAGATGTCCCTGCTTTTTTTTCAGTCTGAGTTTATTTAATAGGATTAATACAGTAGCAGCAAAACAACAGAAATGACATACAATAATGCAGGGGACAAGCCATTTGGCCAAACAATACATTTAAAACAAAGGACGGAGAAGAATGTATAAGATCAAAACAGCATATGTGCACTACGATGACACTTAGAATATCATTGGTCTCCGAATGTTCACAAACTGATCAATTCTAGAACGTTTACTGATACTTGTATACGAGCCAATGACAGAGATTTCCAATTTTAGTGTGTGTCATGCCATCGATAACATAGAGGAGGATTCTAGAAAGAAAGGTCTAAGTTAAATTGGGGACGTCCAGGATAGAATGTGTAGAAAAACGTCTATATCTCTGGCTGATTTCCAGAACCTGAAGAAACAAAACCAGGAAGCGGCAGGTTCAACACCCAATAAATTTATTATAACCAAATAAGTGGCCTAAGCCCAACACAGGCCGTGTGTTGGGCTTAGGCCACTTATTTGGTTATAATAAATTTATTGGGTGTTGAACCTGCCGCTTCCTGGTTTTGTTTCTGCTCGTTTGAGCGGTTAGCGCTGTTTCTTTGTGGACCCTGATTTCCAGAACCTGGACATGCATGTGAGCAGCCACATAGACGCCCCCATTAGGGATGCTTGGGTCAGGAATGTGCATTTCAGGCAAGCTAGCATAAGTCAGCAGTATAGCAAAGTGAAAACATGAGTCCCCTTTCCCTATCAGTGTTCCTTGACATAGTGTAAACTACAGGTGGTATTAGTGTACCATAACTCCTCCTCCATACCTTGCAGGACATTTCTGAACTCCGACAGTGACATCCAGGTTCTTAGGAACGCCCCAGCCATGCCTCCGCCACTCCCCCATTCTTGCACTGGGATTGTCCACAGACCCAGCTTCTGGAATGGTTCCAGGGACATCTCTGTGATTTGGACATCTGTATACCTATTTGCAGATGTCCGAATCATGAATAGTGCTTCTAAATGACATCCATTACATCCAAGTGCAAACTGGGATGTCCAAGCCAGAACGTTTGAAAAAAAGCAGACACATTCAGATTTAGGCACAATTTCACAAACGTAAGCGTGCCAGATATGGACATCTGCAAGGAGGTCTACATAGATGTCCCTGGAAAAGCACTTTGGAAGGGAGGCATCTAATAACCTAATAGAGTAGGTTCAAATCCTACTGCTGCTCTTTGTGATCTTGAGCAAGTCAAATAACTCTCCTTTTTCTCTACGCTCTCTGGATGTTTTACAGCCAAACAAGCACTTTCCGGATGTCTGTTCATGTCTGGAGAAGGTCTGTATCTGAACGATGTTGATGTCCCTGGCATTTCTGAAATCAAGTGGTGACATCCAAGTCCATTGCAGAATCTCAGTCACGCCTCCACCACACCCCCTGTCTACTTGGATGTCTGCACACCAGAGACGTGTAAAACGACTACCTGATTTGGATGTCCACATGCATGTCTTTCGACATCTAAATCACGACTAAGGCTTTTAAAATGACCCCCATAATATCCAAATGGTCAGTTGGTGGGGGGAGGAGGGGTGGTAATTGAGTCTTCCATTGCAACAAATTTCAACATAACATCTTAAAAGATAATATACAATCAGTGAGAAGAATCTCTGTTATCCTCTACTAGACCTGCTCCCAAAAAGCATGCAAATATGGGATTAACAATCCATATTGGTAAGAACCAGGTGCTTCATCATAAGACCAACATAAGTTGTTTGCTTTAAGACGACACACCCTATGCATATGGGCTGGCATCCAGGTTTGGTTTATACTTCTATAGAGCATTTGTGACCTGTGATTGTTAACCAGTTTTATGTATTGCATTGTTCTCTTGAACTATTGTTTCATGTTACTTGTATACCGCTTTGACTGTTAGAAAAGCGGTATAGAAAAAATGATAAAAAATAAACAAATAAAAATCTGCATTGACGTGGTAGACCGAGAGATTAAAAAATTACTGCGCCAAGAAATGGGCCATGGAATAGTCTCAAGTTGGAGGGGGGGGGGGTGAGATTCACATTCCTGCTCCCAGATCTTTTCTATTGCAGTTACTTTTTTAACCTCTCAAATTCCACTCTTGACTATAAAATTCTGCTGCCGCGTGCCCCGAATACGGTACGTATTCACAAATGTACTGAAGGTCAGGCGTTCCCAGGTGAAATATTTCTACTAATGTGAGAGCCTCTTATGAGTCATTTGTTAGACTTTGTTCTATCAGGCAATAACAATAATTTCTGTACACAGTAAGGAAACAATACACAGCATCTCTTCATTTCTGTTGTGATTATTTTCCATTCCATTCAAAAGGCAAAGGTGGTCATTACCTATGTTATTGTGTTAATAACAATGGTTTTGAATGACACATTGCGTACAACAAAAATTTGAAAAACTTTGACTGTAGCATTCACAATGTTATTATTGCACAGTTATGGGTGGGTAAATCTATTGAACTCTCAGACGGTAATGAATGCACGGGACAGCCTTCCAGGAGAGCATATAGGCAAAATTAGCATCAGAATTTACCCAAGTTTGAGGCATGCACGGTAAAGTTTTGATTGCAAGAAGGCAGGCATAACCTTATGTCAACGTGCAGCATTGATTTAAAAACAAATACAATGCAAGGAATTGTTCAGAGAGGAAATTAAAACAAAATTGAGAACATCATAATTCCTCAGTATGGATCAATAGGTTAACCATACTTTGAGTATCATATGCAGTCCGGGCTTCTCCATCCCAAAGGAGACAGAGGAGAAATACAAAGAATGGAAACAGAAATGCTAAAAGGGATGGAACCGTTTAATAGGTGAGGGGTCAGTCTTCAGCTTGAGTTATACACCAGCGCCAGTGTTTAACTTCGTCTGCATATTCGGTGCTGCTCTACGTAGAAGCAGTGGCCTTGAATATCAGATAGTGCTGCAGGCAACGCTGACACTATGCTTTTAGTTTAGCCCTGGGGCCTACGGGCCTAGATTCAACCTCTGAATTATTCACTTAGCCCTCAGGTAAGTGAAACATGAAATACCTCCTCAGAAAGGGGAAAATGGGGCAACATCTGGAAAGCGGTGTGCATTAATGCCCATAATATGGATCTTAAGGGTTTAACAGAAGAGGCTGACTTGGATTTAGTGGCAGTAACAGAGACATGGTTTATGGAGATCCATGACTGGGATATAATTATACTGGCATTTAATGTAATCAGGAAGGACAGGGTAGGAAGAAAGGGGGGGGGGGAGGAGGAGTGGCACTATATGTAAAAACAAACAAATCCCGAATATTAAAGGAACTACATTGTAGAGCTTATGAGGGAAGGAGAAAACACTGTTGGTTAAACTGGAAAGAGGGAATGAAATTTGCCTTGGTGTCATATAGAGACCTCTAGAGCTGGTGGAAGGGTATGAGGTGCCCTAAGCAAACCTTGTTCCCAGCACCACCGCTGCCCCAGCTGTACTCCGGGGCATGTAGGTAGCGCCAATACTTTTAAAATGGCACTACAATGCTTACCTTCTTCTCCAGGGATAATTTCTCCAAACGGGTTACTTTTGCACATCATCAATGAAAAAACAGACTTAACAGGGACAAACTAAGAATATCTCAACACCAAAACTGGTCACAAAAATACACCCCCATAGATATCCTTTCTTTATCTTTTCATCAATAAAGTAATTATTTTATTTGTGTACAATTTTTAAAGTTTCCTACAAGGGGAAAAGTCCTCAGTTAGCCCCTAAAATCCATTACTGGATCAATGAATTTCTCAAAGAAGGGCCCCAATCCTCATCTGTCTAAAAAAAAACCCCTTTTTTATTGCAAACTTTAAAAATCAGCTCATTCCATACAATCTTGAAAATGTCGACTCAACAAAAATTATGAAAAAGAAGGTATCTGCGTATGTCAGCAGATTGCAATGACGAACGCACACGCAAAGTATGCAAATGCTGCGTTAATGCACATGAATGCTGAACCGTATCTTGAATCCACAGCCGGTCATTCATCCTGTCCAGGAATGGACTTTAGGGACTAACTGAGGAACCTTATAAAAATTTTTACCCAAATAAAATAATTACTTTATTGATGAAAAGATAAAGAAAGGCTATCTGAGGGAGTATTTTTGTGACAGGTGTTGGTGTTGAGATGTTGTTAGTTTTGCACATACCATCACAGTCATGAACCTCACTCCATGAGTCAGGGTTTGTGGACTATGATCTCAGTCTCTTGAATTTACAGCCAATGCTCAGCGTAGCACTTGCAGTGGGCCAAAGAGAGACTACATGATGGGAGATAACTACATTTTCTTGGTCTCTGACTGCATTTCTTGGTGCTTGAAGATATTCTGCCTCTCAATGTGATTCACAGAATAGTGGAATAATGAGATACCTCTATTAACAATGCCATCCTGGTGGTCTTCTCCTTTACCACTATGTCCAGCTTCCCTGCCTCCTGCTTTTTATCGGTCACAATGGGAATATCCCAGGTGATCATAACCTCTTCACTCTCTGTGATTCACTTAGAGTCATGATCCCAGTGATTTTCAGGCACAGTGATGATGTAGTGTTTGCAAAGGGAAGAGCATCGTACGGTTGGAAATATGAACAGCATCACAGCCGTTCAGGAGAAGGTAACTCCAGCATTGCAGTGCCATTTTAAAAGTTTTGCCACCTCGGCACGTCCCAGAGAGTGGCGGCAGCAGCAGCAATAGGTGCCCTGTGACCACTGGCACTCTAGGCAACTGCCTAGTTTGCATGATGGTTGCGCCAGCCCTGCAGACCTCTTTTGCTTTCAGTAGGCTAGATGATGATTAGGAGATCCGTGCTGCAGTTGTCTAGAGGTAAGGATATCCAGGATTCTCTATAAGGAGAGCTATTCCAGTAACTGATAACAGAACCCACATGGCAGGGAGCCATACTGGGCCTAGTGCTAACAAATGGGGGAGTGTTTCTGATGTTATAGTGGATGATCGTCTCTCATCAATGATCAATGGATGATGTAGTTCAGTATTAGGATAAGGGCTAAGATAGCTCACTCTAAAGTGAGGGTCCTAGAATTTAAGAAAACTAACTTTGTCAAGATGAGACAATACCATTAGCAGTTATTAGCCAGGTAGACTTGTGAATTGTCACCTGTTATTTCTGGGAGTGAGAAACAGTGTTGACCTGTTACATCCAAGTGACCTGGATTGGCCACTGTTTGAGACAGGATGCTGGTTTGACCTAGCATGCCACATTATGCTGTTTGATATTTAGCATTGTCCACAATATTGAACTAGGTAGACAAATTGTACAGGACAGAAACGTCCGAGAAATAGCTTCTGTAAATGTCTATCCCTCTCTCTGCCTAATGTGGGATTTGTAGATGGAAAGCGGCGCCATGATGCGTGAAGATTCACTTGTCATTGCTCTATCCAAACTATTCATAAATGACTCAAGTATCTGCAGTTCGCAACTGTGTTAATTCCTGGGGACATTCCCAGCATCTTCCCAGAGACAATTTTCTTACTGAGAAATTTTAGAACAGGAATCCTAATTTAAGACAGCCAAAATGTGTCTTTAAAGCCTATTTTATAAAGAAAAATAATTGCCTACTTTTTTTTTTTAAGAAAATACGAGCATAAGTGGCTGAAAGTGCCCAAATCTACATTTTGGAAGCCCATGGGTAATTTGTAGTATCTTATAATCAAGGCGCGTAGTTGGGCACTCTGTCTACGCTCTGCTCTAACTCCACTCATCTGCACAGCCACAGTGAAATTAACATGCGCGCTTCTACACAGAGCACCCTTTTATAAAAGGGCATTTGCACATACCAACTGCCACTTATATTTGTAAAGGTGCCCCTAAGGGCCTCATTTTATGACCAGACACCGATGTAAGATGTCCATAAGGAAACATAATTTGAGTCTATTTTATAAAAACAGCAAAGATGCTAGGAATGTGAACAGGAAAGAAAAGATTTGCTTTTTCACACATTTTTTACAATTTCTGGGTGGTTTTTTTTTGGTTAGTTTTACCTATTCATTTTAATAAGGATTTTTTAGTGTGCTAAAGTAATTTAACGTGCACTGACCCATGAATTAAGGTGCGCTAAATCACTAAACTTTTTAAGGTGCCTTAACGAACTGAATGATTACACACCCTAATAGATGCCTCTAGGTGTCCTTTACTAAAGGGCGCTATCTGTCAGTATGGGTCTGGCACGTGCTAATAGCCTTCGCTGAACATGTGTTGACAGGTAGCAATGGACCATGGCAATGCACTGTCTATAGTACATTACGGTTGTAAGTGGGCAGGTTAGGGGTGGAGAGTGGGTGGGGTGAGTGACATCAGGGGTGGTGCAAAGCCCATGCTAACTACATGCCAGACATGCCTCCATTTATCAGCACTGGTCTGGTGCCACCTACCCTACCCCCCCCCCCCCCGATAGGTTTTGGGGCTTAATGCTTAATGTACAGTGCACTGCTACGTTTCAGTAAACATGCCCCTCGTGTGCTACGCAGAGAACTTTATGATAACTTTTTTCGCTATTCTAAATCTAGCCAGATTGTTATCCAGATAACGGACTGAATATCTCTGTTGACCAGCTAATTTCCGGACCTTCCCCCCCCCCCCTACCCCTGCACTACACAGATAGTGCTGAGGCAGTCTGTAATGATCTTCAGCAATGCCATTCAGAAAGCACCAATAAAAATCAGCAAAGAGGGCTGATCAGCAGCTTTTCAATAGAGCAAGTGCAGTTATCCAGGGAAGTGCTTAGAATAGCGGGCCGTAAGGTTCGTGAGAGCTGCACTATTCCCACTTGAATTACTAATATCATTCGGTAGGGAGGATATTGCATAGTTTTTAAAAAGGTAGACTGTAAAGCCACTGCAAAAAGTGCACCTTTTTATGGGGAAATGCTTATCAGCAGAGACAATATTTGTGTTTACGTTTATACAAAGCATTTTGCATACAAGATTAAGCAATTATTACAACTTCACTACCGTTGATAAGGTTAGGAAATCATTACAGAATGTCAACTTGAGAATATCACTTTCTCATCACCAGCATCATAGTGTAGGGCCCTCTTTTGGGGACCACTCCGTCCACATCTGATAGTTTGCCATGTTTTATTTCTTTACTGTTGAGTTCACAAATGCAGAATGCAACGTTCATCCTACTATTCCTTTTTCCTAAATCTGTGTACCCTGACTTTCAAGCCTATTGGTTATCTGTTGTAGAGGGATGAGGAGTAAATGAACTGCAGGGGATGTCATGCAATCAGTATCACGACTGTACTTCCAATCTCGCTTATTAATAAAAAGGGAAGTAGTTTGTGGTCAGGCTAACATTTCCTGGACACTGCAGCAACCTGATTCATTGGCAGTCTTGCCAAGTGTGAGACTAACATCAACTACCAGTCCATATTGATTAGTTCCAATTGCAAACTGATCACTGGGGAATTCTTCAGTGGCCTTATGTAGCTTAACGAGTCAGACAACGAATATGTGCATTCCTTTATGCTTCTGTAATGCGAATTTCCAGACTGTGACATTTGCTAAACATTTGCTAGCATAACCCATGTAATAAGTACCTGGAGTTAATAGACTGAGCAGATGCTTATTCTACTGTGCTTACAGTTAAATATATTGGGCCCAGGATGCCATTACAGTGCATAGCTGTGCCTGCCAACCCTTAACCCTGGATATTCAAGGCCAGGGACATATGCGGCCCCAGCATTGAATATCTAGGGATCACCAGAAGCCACAGAAGCTAACCGAGCAGTTTTCCTTGCCTATCTTTTAGGCACAGGTCACTAACCGGGCAGCATACAATATTGCCTCTGCCCGGTTATCAATCGTCTCGCCTCTTCTCCTGCACAGAAAGCCCCCGACATGCCCCAATGCTAAGCTGTTAGTATTGGGACGTGTAAGGGCCATAATCATGTTAGTTGAATATCCCTCTCAGCGGCAGTTACACAGCTTACAGGGCTGTAAACCGTGTAACTGCCCTTCGAATATTAGGCCCATTAGGTCTTGCACACATTTGCGTACCAATAGGGGCAGATTCGTACATGCCATTCCTTCATATTCATTACGCATCATTTGTAAAGTAACTCACTTGGTAAAATGCATAGGAATAGATTTTCAAAAGGCGCTTTTGCCTTTATATGGCTGGTTGACCAATACAGCCAGTAACACGAGATTATTGCTAAGGGTCATGGGTGACATTTTTAACCTGGTGCCTGAGGGGGCAGGAGTGACTGGGGATCGCTTCAGCTGCAGCACCACTAGGCCGCCAGGGAAACTTAAAAGTAGACCCAGGGGGCTTATGAGGATGGAGTCTTCGGAGGGGGGGGGGTCTGTATGGGAGAATCTTCAGGCAGGAGTCTCTGTGGGAAATGGGAGTATCCTCAGGGAGGAAGAAGTCTTTGCTGGGAGGACGAAGAGAAGAGGGGCACCTGGAATGACCTTGTTTTAATAACATGCTAGCCTCTTTGAGGGCAAGTTAGCAGCCGATGCTCTTGCACAGCAGAATAATGCAGCTTTTGAGGTTCATCCCAAGCTATGTTATCCATTTACTACATCCTATAACTAGCTCCTAAAGTTGTATCTAATGTATGTTATAGAGCACTTTGTCTTCCGTCCCTCATTGAGCAAAGTGTTCTCGCTATACAATGTCCTGTGCTGACAGCAAATTGCAATAAATCATCTTCTCTGAGGAGATTCCATTGTAAATATGTTTCTAGTTCTCTTTCACTGCATTGCCATCTTCCATTGAAGTCTTTTATTAAAACGAGAATAGTCTTTGGTGGGTAGCTCCTGGTATGTGCCTTCAGTGTTGGGATCTATTCAGCTTTTTTCCCTACTGCCCAAGGCATCGCAGTCTAGTCAGTAGTTTCCATATGACGTATGACTCTCTAACACAAACCACATATGATTAAGACCCAATAATTCACTTGTTCCCACTAGATAAGTGAATTATTAGGCCTGACATGAGTGCTAATAGCGTATTTTTGATAAACTACAGCTGTCTTGTATAACACAACATCTGCATATTTCAAACTGAGGCATTTGTCTTTCGGAGGAAATTTAGAGACATACAGAATGTTTCCAGTGTAAGTAGTAAAACTAATAAAAACTAAAACAGTTCATCCCATGATGATGAGAAATTACTGTTTTCAACCACATTTATATAAGTGGGGAGGAAATGGTCTAGTGGTTTGAGCAGTGGGCTGAGAACCAGGGAATCCTGGACTCCAATCCTCTTCTCCCAATGACAGCGGTCACTTTTTCCTCCAAAGCTTCAGGTACTCACTTAGATTGTAAGCTCTCTGGGGCATATTTATCACCATTGCACAAACACATCCAGTAGCAATATAAAAACAAGATGAAAAATGCACACTTGTGACAACATGGACGCTTGTCGTCTTCCATTTACAAACACCTGCATGTCTGTCGGGGACTGGATACTAAGAAACATATGACTCATTAGGGTAGCAGGGGCAGTGCCGCTTCTATGTGCGTGTGTGTGTGTGCATGCTTGGTGGGGGATGGGGTGAGGCAGCTGTGTGTGTATACGTATGTGGGAGCAGTGGGGTAGAGTGAAGGGCTCTGTGTGTGTGCATGAGAAAGTGGGGGGTAGGGGTGTGTCAGCATGTAGGATGGGATGAGGTGGTAACTGTATATGTGTATGTGCACACCCATGGGGGTGATGTGAGAGGCTGTGTGCATCTTCGTGTGCATGTGCTGAGAGGGGGTAATGTGTGCATGTCTGCATGAGAGAGCCTGGTGTGCCGTGGAGTAGAGGACTCTGTATGTATGGGCATGTGTGAGAGTGTGCAAAGGGTGGGGTGAGGGGATCTGTCTGTGTGTGTGTGTTTGTGACATATGTGCATAAGAGGGAGGAGCTGTGTGCCAGAGAATGTGGAGGGTAACGTGAGGGACTATGTGTGTATACGTGTGTGCGTGTATGTTTGTGCGTGCATGTGGCATCTGTAATCTTCCCTCTCTTCCACCTCTCCCCCTTTCCTCTCCAGATTCTGACCTCCCTTCACCCCCTTTGACTCTGGCCACCACTGCCCCCATCCCCTCACCTCTCCCTTAGCTTCTTCCCCTTCCACTCTGTAGCCTCTTCTCTCTTCCATTCAGGGACCTTTGCCCCCCTCCCCCCCCCGCTCCCTTCCACTCGAATGTGTGCCTTTTTCCCTCCTTCGCTCTCTATCTAGCTAAAGACAATAAAAATAAGAAACCTTACCCAACAGATGATTCCAGGCCGCCTTGGCTGCAGCGGCAGCCTAACAACTGTCCTCTGCTGGGGGGAATGGGGTCCCCACCAGCTGCGACAGACATTTTGGGCCACAGCTGCAGCCAAGCACACTGGTCTGCCAGCAGGGGATAGGTCGCACCAGCTCACCTGGAATCAGGCTGTCCATCCCACAGAGGCAGAAGCTGAAACAGGGGCAACAGATTCGGCCACATGAATTTCAGTTGGAGCTCTGGCATCTGTTGAAGGAAATGAGACCTCCAAAGTCCCTAACTTTTCTTCAGCTGTCCTTTAAGGCAAAACACAGCTAGCCTCTTTAATGTGAGATCTAACACCTCTGTTTTGCTTGCTCATTCATCTGTTATTTGGGTATGGAGCCGTATCTTATCACTTCAAGCTAATAATATCCTTGCCCTTCCCTAGGTTTATCCTTGTCCTCAGCTGTTGTATTGTCTGTCTTATTTATTTTATTTATTTAGCTGTATTTATATCCCGCTTTTCACCAGGTCAAAGCGGTCAATTGGGGGATACATTTAACACAAGGGGATATGAGACACATACACTAGAACATGGGCAATGGAGGGTTAAGTGGCTTGCCCAAGACCACAAGGAGTGCCTATAGGACTAGAAATCCCAGTCCCTTCGGCCTGAGATTGCTGTCCCCAGGTGGGACTTGAACCCCCGGCCCTCCGGCCTGAAGTACCTTGTCCTAACCACTAGGCCACTCCTCCCACTGTCTTGATTAGAATGTAAACTCTGATGAGCAGGGACCGTCTTTTATAGTACACTTGTAGCACTATATTTGTTTCTGTATTTAGCAATGCTTATATAGCACTTTTCACCTGGTCAAAGTGGTCTATATACAACGAAGGTGTCAATACTTACATAGAACATTAACTTATCTACATAGAATATACATACTGTAGTAGTATAGGGGATTGGATTATATACACTCAACATATACTCTTAGGGGGGAGGATGTTTGTGTGGGTGATTTAGTTTGCTACACATTTACATTTAGTAGTGTCTAGGGGGGGTGTTATGTGGTGGGATCAAAATGTTCAATGAACAGGTGGGTCTTTAGCTATTTGCGGAAGGTGGGGAGTTTTGTGTTATTTCTGATTTTGTCGGGGAGCGTGTTCCAGATTATAGGTGCATAGAGCTCAAAGGTTCTTGCACATGTTTGTTGGTTGCTCTTTGTTCAATAGCGGTAATAGTAGTAGATATATGTACCTAAGTTGGATAGTCTCATGTGCTCCCTTTGCAGAATTACCCAAGTAAAATTCCTTCAATTATAAATGTTTACTTTCAGCAGATATACAAATGTGGCACTATTTCCTAGATTTTACTTTCCAACCAATACCAAACTATTATCTTAATCAGCAAACTAATTAATAAGTTTCTCTATATAACAAGATTTCTCACATAAGGTAGGTTGGAGTTGGGGTGGGAAGTGAGGGATCTAACATCTTAGCAGTGCAGTGTCTTCAGAGCTTTTCTTCCTCTTTGAACCTGAAGGTTTGAGGATATTAAGAACAAACACAAAAAAAATAACAGCAAAAAAGCTTTGCCTAGAAAAAAAGAAAAATCCTCTTCTGCAAACAACTGCAAAAATAAATCAGTAGCCTAAGCATTTTAAAAAGTTATCAAATAAAAATAAAACTAGCCCCTTTTCTTAAGAACTCTCAGGCAGAGGTTAGATCCTTAAAGGATAACCTAGGTTAATAGGACAGAAAGGCATCTATCTTTAGCCTGGATTATTAAGACACGTGGAGCCCAATGCAGGAAGGGGCATGTCTAGGCTGTCCGGATGCCCCCGAACAAGACTGCCCCATTAGTACCCGATTCTGCACTGTGGGAACTAGATGTTCCCATGGGTGCAGGATCGGGCACTGAAATGGCCGAACGTGCCCCTGCAACCTTATGGGAGATATCCTCCCCACTTCACGGCAAGCCCACCACACTGCCGACCCCCATTTCCCTGCCACACAACCCTCGGCAGCAGCAGTTGGGACCCAGATTGGACTGCGGGGACTCACCTGCCCCTCCGCTGGCCATGTGGTAGGTTTGAGAGGGTCATCCACTGCAGCTCACGGTGCTTATACCACCTCCAAGATGGTATAAACCCCACATCCTGATGACAGCCAGTGGACATACAGGACCGTGACCTGAATCGGCCCTGTATGTCCAGATGCCTTGCCCGCCCACTCTCCGCCCCCATCCAGATCTCTCCGCACTGAGGCTGTGTGCATGCGGGGAGATTGCTTTGCTGAATAAAGGCCAGATGGATAATGGGACTGCACGTCCCACCAGGACGTACAGCCCCACTATTCGCCTTACAGAACTGGGCCATAGGGGGTTATTTTAGAAGAATTGAAATGTATAGATTGAAATACACATATGAAATAGCATTTCAGAATCTGCTCATCACATCTACCCAAGCAGGGAGAGTGATGGGTGCAGAGGGTGGGAGTGGTGTGGACAGGGCCCACCATGCAGATGTAGCTTCCTCATTTTATAAATGGAATGCACATCTGAAACAAATATAGTACATTTGTCATTTACACCTGCCCCCAGGCACAAGCTAGCAGGGCAAATGCAAAGAGATGAGGTGCCCTAGGGTAACCTCATCCCCTGTGTGCGCGCCCTCCCTCCTCTGACTCTCATCGCAGCTGCTTCTACCTCTCTCTGGAACATGCATCAGCAATGGGCACAAACAGCCCGTGACATTTACAGTACCTTTGGACTTTGATGCCATGGAACTATTTACTTCTGCCCCCTCTCCGACGCCTGATGCCAACTTCCTGTTTGCTGCAGGAAGTCAGCATCGGGCATTGGAAAAGGGGTAGAAGCAAACAGCCCCATGGCACCAAAGTTAAAAAATAAGCCCCACGGGGCTGTTGGAGGCCATTACCACCACTTTCTGTCCCAAAAGAAGTGGCGGCAGGGCAATGGGGGCCCCAAGAGGGCCCATGATCAAAGTGCCCACCTACTTCACCTAATGCTAGCACTGGCCTTGAAAACAAATGTCTTGCTGACAGGGGCAGATGTTAATGTCAATATCAAGCCCCCCCACCTGTACCACAAACCCCATAATCCTCCCCCCCCCCGGCTTCCCCAAACCAGGTTTGGCCCCTCCCGAACCATTACTTTGATCCACCTTCCACCTCCCGAAGTATCACTTCGATACCCCCTCCCTCCGAAGACCCCCTCACCCAACAAGTAAAATGGTGATCCCCCTTTACTAGCTTCCACTGTCTGTCCAGAACAGTAGTATAAATTCATGTGGCACATTTCCCAGGTTTTGGTTGTTTTCCCCATTTCTTTCCTGTGCAATTCTGGCTGGCAGAAGGAGCAAAGGCACTATAGGGTTAGAAGCACAAGACATTTCTTCCTGTATGCCAAACCTTTCATTATACACACGAGATCCAAGCTGAAGGTTTTCACACTGAAGGAATGACTGTCCAGTGTTGTTGGTTTTTTTGTGTGTGTTTTTTTTTTTTTTTGGGGGGGGGGTGTGTTTAAGTGCCTTCAAGCCAGTGCTGACTCATGGCAACCCAGCAGTCCCTGGGTTTTCTTGGCAAGGTATGACCAGAAGTAGATTGCCAGGTCTTTTCTTCCGAGGCAATGGAGGGTAAAGTGACTTGTCCAAGGCGTGTCAGTGGGAAATTAACCCAGATCTACTGGGTAGTAGGCTGTTGCTCTAACCACTAGGCTACTCCTCCACTTGTATACATGCTAAAACTGTCTTGCCCTACAGGTGCCAAAATTTTGTGTTACCACTGATGAAAAATATGAACAATGGCACTACTGAGCTTGTGCTCCACCTTCTGATCCTCTACGCATCATGTGATGAGTTCATAAGCAGGGCCGGCCCGTCCATTGAGCGAGAATGTTTTTTGCACAGGGCCCCGCGTTTCAGGGGGCCCCGCGCAAAAAACATTCTTTTGAAAAGTAAAATTGGAAAAAAAAAACCTACCTGTCTGCTGCCACGGTCGGGGCCGCCGCGGCAGAATCGAGCGTGCCGCGGGGCCCCCCTGTGCACGGCAGAGCCTGCCCTCCCCTGTAGCAGCTCTCTCTTTGGAGCTGAAGTCAGACGCGCCGGCTTGCAGAGCGCGAGGGAGGAGTTTCTCCCTCGCTGCTCTCTTAAGCCCGCGGGGGCTGATGGGAAGTTCCCATCAGCCCCCGCGGGCTTAACAGAGCAGCGAGGGAGAAACTCTTCCCTCGCGCTCTGCTCTGCAAGCCGGCGCGTCTGACTTCAGCTCCAAAGAGAGAGCTGCTACAGGGGAGGGCAGGCTCTGCCGTGCACAGGGGGGCCCCGCGGCACGCTCGATTCTGCCGCGGCGGCCCCGACCGCGGCAGCAGACAGGTTTTCTTTTTTTTTAATTTTGGCTTGGCTGGGGGGGGGTTGTTAGGACTGCTAATGGGCTGGGCTGGGCTGGGCTGGGGGGGGTTGTTAGGACTGCTAATGGGCTGGGCTGGGCTGGGGGGGGGGTTGTTAGGACTGCTAATGGGCTGGGCTGGGCTGGGGGGGGGTTGCTAGGACTGCTAATGGGCTGGGCTGGGCTGGGGGGGGGTTGTTAGGACTCCTAATGGGCTGGCTGTGGGGGGGGGTTGTTAGGACTGCTAATGGGCTGGGCTGGGCTGGGCTGGGGGGGGTTGTTAGGACTGCTAATGGGCTGGGCTGGGCTGGGCTGGGGGGGGGGGTTGTTAGGACTGCTAATGGGCTGGGCTGGGCTGGGGTTGTTAGGACTGCTAATGGGCTGGGCTGGACTGGGCTGGGGGGGTTTGTTAGGACTGCTAATGGGCTGGGCTGGGGGGGGGGGGTTGTTAGGACTGCTAATGGGCTGGGCTAGGGGGGGTTGTTAGGACTGCTAATGGGCTGGGCTGGGGGTTGTTAGGACTGCTAATGGGCTGGGCTGGGCAGGGGGGGTTGTTACGACTGCTAATGGGCTGGGCTGAGGGGGTTGTTAGGACTGCTAATGGGCTGGGGGGGGGGTTGTTAGGACTGGTGGGGGTGGGTTGTTAGGACTGCTAATGGGCTGGGGGGGTGTTAGGACTGCTAATGGGCTGGGGGGGTGGGGGTGGGTTAGGACTGCTAATGGGCTGGGGGGTGGGGGTGGGTTAGGACTGCTAATGGGCTGATGGGGAGGGGTTAGGACTGCTAATGGGCTGGGGGGGTGGGGGTGGGTTAGGACTGCTAATGGGCTGTGGGGTGGGGGTGGGTTAGGACTGCTAATGGACTGATGGGGAGGGGTTAGGACTTGAGGTGGGCTGATGTGGTTAGGACTGGTAATGGGCTGTGGGCTGATGGGGGGGGGGTTTAGGACTGGCAATGGGCTGATGGGGTTAAGACTGGAAGTGGGCTGATGGGGGGGTTAGGACTGGTAATGGGTTATAGGGGGGGCTTAAACTGAAAATGGGGTGATGGGGGGTTAGGACTGGAAGTGGGTTGATGGGGGGCTAGGACTGGTAATGGGTTGGGTGGTTGCTATGACTGGAAATGGGCTGAGTGGAAGGGGAGGCTTGAACTGCAAATAGCTGATGGGGAGGGAGCTTGGAATGGAAATGGGCTGTGAGGGAAGGGAGCTAGGACTGAAAATGGGCTGATGGAGCAGCTAGGATAGGACTGGAAATGGGCTGTTGGGGGGAGCTAAGATTGGAAATGGGCTGTGATGGGGGCTTGAATTGAAAAGGACTCATGGAGGGGCTAGAACTGAAAGTAGGCTCATGGGGGGGGGCTTGGACTGGAATTGGACTGAGTGGAGGGGAGCTATGATTTGACATGGGCTGATGATGGGGCTAGGAAATGACTAGAAATGGGCTGATGGGGGGCTAGGATTGGAAATGAGCTGATGAAGGGACTCAGACTGAAAATGGATGGGGGAGCTAGGACTGGAAATGGGTTGATGGTGGGCTAGGACTGGAAATGGGCTGATGCAGGGACTAGAAGGGAATGGATGCTGGGTGAGACTGGAACTAGAAGGGAGCTGATGTTGGGGGAGGATTAGAATGGGATGGGGCTGGGAGAGTAAAATGGAGAGGGGACAAATATTTTGTGTGGGAGGGATGAAAAATCTACAATTGGCCTGGTATTGGGAGAATAAGTGGGGATTGAGGATGGAGGGGTAAAATTTGTGTGGATGAAATAGGAATGAGGAAAGAGCAAAAGGAGAAAGATTAGTATGTTAAAGCAGATGTAGAGAGAGAGAATGGAAAAAAAAAACTAGAAGAGAGAAGAAAGAACAAATGGACAGCAGACGATGGACAGTTAGCAGAAAACATGAAGAAACCAGAAGAAAGTGGCTGGAACAATTGCAACTGAAAAAAAATGCACAAAAGGTAGAAATATCTCTTTATTTTGAATTTATTAACTGGAATATGAAATCTCTAGGAAATGTGCATCATTAACGTCTGTGCTTTGTTTGGTACAAGAGGAAATTAATTTATAGTTTTATTTCTACAGTGTTGTTGTACTTCCAAGTTTGGCTTTTGGGGTTCCCAGTTTAATTATTGCCTTCCTGTTTCTAAATTGTGATTCCTTGTTTGGTGATGGTCTATGTTCTGCATGTGTAACTGAGCTGAGGTATTCTGTTAATGTAATTCCTATTTGACATTGCCACTTGTTCTCTTTCCCCAGTATTCTCTGAAATGTATTGGTTTAATATTTGCAGTGTTGCCTTTTGATAGGTAGGGTATGGTGCTTTGTGAGTCCTGGTAATGCTGTCAGGATACGGTGGGTTTGCAATGGGTTCTAAATGGGCAGCGTTTGTAGTGGTTCCTAATGTGCCTGGCGGTTGGCACTGGATTATAGTAATGTAGAAATCTTTTAGTCTTTCTTTATCCATACACTCATTAAGAGACATGTTTACTAAAAGTTAGTGTATGGTAACATTATGCAAATATTTATGCAAATAAGGCCACTTATGCAAATGAGGCCCCGCACTGAGTCTCCGCACATGGCCCCGCACCCCCCTTGGGCCGCCCCTGTTCATAAGCATATCATTTCAATATGTACAGTACATTTTGGTATCATTTTAATATGCATGGCAATGTTGTGTGCACACCTCTTTCTGCACAGACAATGAGTGGGCCAATCTTTTCTCTGTATCGCTCACAGCAGTTATTGTGCGTACCTGCACGCAAAGGGCACACTAGCATTTCTGCATCAGTCTGTTAGAGACATATAAAATCACCACTGAGGGCAGCAGCAGTCAGAGCAATACCATGTACTTGGGCAAAAAATTAGCCATTAAAATATAAATAATTTTTAAACACCACCATCTTGGTCAAAGAGGTCAAAAATGTATCTGATTCAAAACCTCAATAATTGTATCAAGGTCCCTTGCTGACGTATCAGAGTATACAGAGCTTTCACATCAATTGCAAATAAATACATAGACGTTGTGACAGTCTGAACCTCTGACAACATTTTCAACATGTGGAATGAATCCTGTATGAATAAGTGAACCTTGGACACTTCAGATATCAAAAACAAATCCCAAAACGTAGAAAGAAGTTCCAATGCACATCCACAAGTTGATAAAATCAGACCACCAGGAGGACCATGTAAATGTTTCTGAATCTTTGGCAAGGTGTAAAATAACAAGACAAGCAGATGTTTTTCTATCTTTCATCTTCAGCTCCCTTATCTACATCTTCTTTGAGCTCCATGGTCAAATCAGCAGTAAGATCATTTTCCAGTGAGGCATAATATTTACAATCATTTAGTTGACTCTCAATTTCAGAGACATATTGCATTCTAGTCTGAATGACCATGATGACCTCTCCTTTATCAGCATGGGAGATGATCAAATCATGACATTTATTTACCTCCAAGAAAGCAATCCATTTGGTACAAATCAAATTATAATAGGTATAGTTACCTTAATTTGTTCTACGTCCTTTAGCACAAATTTTGAAACTTTGAAATCATTGCATCAAATATGCTAGGAGATATTCAATTAGAGACTGAAGAAACAATGGAACTACCAGAACATAACAAAACATAGGAAATGCCATAGTTGGTTAGACCAAAGTCCATCAAGCCCAGTAACTCTGGTAACCCGGACGCCCTCCTCGCCTCCATCCCCCTCATTAACGCATCCCCACCAGTACCTCGCCCCCCCCCCCCAACAAAGTACACAAACAACAGTATTTGGTACAAACATTTTTTGGTCGCAGCTTTATTTACAACCTGTAAACCGACCCAAAGGGCCTGCATAACAATTGAACATAACCCAGCCCCGCACCCCTTTACCGGAGGATGCCCCCCCACCCGCCATCTTAGTAGCAAGGCGGAGCATCCTCCTCCCCCCCAAACCCCGCCGCCTGCCTCGCCATCCTAGTAGCAAAGGCCGGCTCCCACCCCCCCCGCTACCGGGTCGAGACCCCCAACCGGGCTGTCTCGCCCCACCCCAAGGAGCACTTCGCCCCCACTGCTCATAACCAGGTCAAGCCCGCGCCGCTCCTGCGAGCGCTGGCTCAGTACCCCCACCCCCCCCAGCTGCGACAACCTCCAAACCACCATCAAAGGGGGCGGGCGGGCGGGAACGCGACCGTTCCTGAGGAGCCGCGGCCAGAAAGAGACGGCCACGCGGCTCCTCGCTGCCACAGCGCCGCCCCCCAGCCGGCCGCCGGCCAATGAAATCGCTCCGACGGTGTGCCGGAGCGATTTCAAGAGCCGCGCACGGCCGCATTTTTTAAACACCCTTCCCCACCCCCCCCCCCCACCCCGCCGACAGCGAGGTGGAGGCCGAGGCCGGGCCCGGGCCCAGGTTACTGGCAGCCGCGGGACCCGGCCCGCGGCCTCGAGCACTAACTCTGGTAACCCGGACGCCCTCCTCGCCTCCATCCCCCTCATTAACGCATCCCCACCAGTACCTCGCCCCCCCCCCCAACAAAGTACACAAACAACAGTATTTGGTACAAACATTTTTTGGTCGCAGCTTTATTTACAACCTGTAAACCGACCCAAAGGGCCTGCATAACAATTGAACATAACCCAGCCCCGCACCCCTTTACCGGAGGATGCCCCCCCACCCGCCATCTTAGTAGCAAGGCGGAGCATCCTCCTCCCCCCCAAACCCCGCCGCCTGCCTCGCCATCCTAGTAGCAAAGGCCGGCTCCCACCCCCCCCGCTACCGGGTCGAGACCCCCAACCGGGCTGTCTCGCCCCACCCCAAGGAGCACTTCGCCCCCACTGCTCATAACCAGGTCAAGCCCGCGCCGCTCCTGCGAGCGCTGGCTCAGTACCCCGCCACCGGTGCGAGGTATGAACTATCCTCGCACCGCCCCCCCCATAAAGCTGCGACCAAGCAGTTCCAAAATTTCCTGCCAATCATTAAGCAATAAGTCCTGGCCGACTGGGGACAAATGTACCCCGTCTGTACGATACAGGCCAGCGCACCGGGGGTCCGCCCAGGGATGCTGGACCTGCCACCCGCCAGCCTGCTGCAACCAACGGCCGATCTGCCTGTTGACCTTGGCGAGCCCTCGCGACCACCGCCGCTGTGACAAGCAGGCCGGCCGCGGGATGATGTCCGACCACACAATCGCCAAGCCCGGCCACTGCTCCAGCAGCGACCGCAGATCCCGTTGTACAGCACGAATGAGTTGCCGGCACGTCCAACCGGAAAGATCATTGCCTCCCAGGTGTATCAGAAGTCCCAACGGCCGCTGCCGCCGCTCCGCGTGCTCACGAACTACCGGCAGTAGCTGCCACCAACGCATGCCCCGCTGGCCGAGCCACACCAGCCGAAAATTACAGGAAACCAAGCCTAAGTGCAGACCCAGTGGACGAGTTGAGGCTCTGCGTTCCGCCCAGTAGACGAAGGAATGCCCCAGGAGCCACCATACGCCCGGTGGGCCCCGTGCAGCACCCAAGGTCGGCACGCTCAGCAGAACACCTGGAAAAGAAACACAGCATTAATACCCCCCCCGCACCCCCCCCCCGACCCCCCTGCAGATCACAACTGTTCCGGGCGCACATAACCCGTGTAGGCCCGAGAGCTCCAACGCCCGATGCGTTGAATTACCTCACCCCCAAGGCCCGCGGCCGCAGCACTGGTCGCCGCGCCTATCCGGAAGGAATGAGAAGCATACCCGCGCTCATCCACTCCCAACCGCCGCAAGGCCAGGCGAAAAACCGCCGTGAATTGAAACTGGGTGACTGCCGACCCGTCCGCATGGCAAAAGAAACAGTCAGCCCCAGCCCGACGCTGACGCCGATACGTCAGCAAGTTCTGCACCGGACAAGATCCCAGACCAGGGATGGCCCGCAGCAGCACCCACCGACCCCGCCCCTGCGGGTCGGTTTTCGAGCGGTCCAGAAATATCCGAACCAGCTGCTCCTGCAGGTCCACCTGATGCTCCCGCAACCCTCCGCGACTACCCCGCCCGCCCGCCGGGGGGACCAACTCACTAACTCGGAAGGCCCCAAAGAAGGCGGTGACAAACAACGCCCGGAACAGGACGGCCTCAAACGAAGAAGCCGCGACCTCGGGCAGAACACCCCAAATACGCAACAGCAAGTCATGCGACACGGGACGGCGCCAATCTGAGACAGGGGGGCACTCACGAGCCCAACCGGCTAAGAGCCGCTTCACTGCAAACGAAGTGCCCGGACTGCCCCAGCCCGCCGCCCTGCAAAAGAAGGAGAAGCCAGCTAAAGCCGCCCGTGCCGCCGACCGGGACCAACCAGACTCCTTCGCCCATACAATGAAAGAGCCAGCCAGGAGGTCCCCAACACTGCCGCCCCTCCATCCCCTACCCCACAGAAATTCGTGAACCCGTGTATACCCCCGCAGATAAGCTTTCCACGTACCTGGAGCCAGGGAAGAACGCAGCAACGCGATCATTCCAGCGTCCCAAGCTTCCAAAGGTGCTCCGGCACTACCGCCGCGGTCTCGTCCGCCCCCGGTGCCAATTCCCGAAACCGCTCCCACTGGAAACGAGACAAAGCGTCAGCAATACCATTCTGAACACCCGGCACATGACGCGCCCGAGCCGTGACATTAAGACGAAGGCAAGCCAGCACGAAAACCCTCATCAACGCTGCCACCCGCGGACACTTAGGAGAGTGGCGATTAATGACTTGCACCACCGCCGCGTTGTCACACCAGAAAACAACCCGCTTGTCCCGTAACCTCTCCGGCCAAACCCATAAGGCCACCACAATCGGAAACAGTTCCAGGAAGGTCACGTTACGTGTCAAACCACAGGAACCCCAAGAAGCCGGCCACGGCACCGCACACCACGCGCCCTGGAAATACAAACCCATACCCAAACCACCGGCTGCATCAGAAAACAAGTCCAAATCCCGGTTGGATAATTCACTGGACTGTAACACCGAGCACCCATTGTAATCTGCCAGGAACGCATCCCACACCCGCAGATCGGCTCGCATCCCCGCATTCACGCGGATGCGATGGTGCCCACATCTGACCCCTGCCATCGCCAGAGATAATCTCCGCGCAAACGGCCGTCCCATCGCAATGACTCGACACGCGAAATTCAGGTGACCCACTAAGCGTTGCAGCTCAGTCAAAGTCACCTTTGCCGAGGAGCCCACCTCTGCTACCAAGAGCCGCAGCCGATCTACTTTATCCGCAGGCAACCGGACCACGAACTCTCGCGAGTCAATCTCAATCCCCAAAAAGGAGAGACGAGTCACCGGTCCGACCGTCTTGCCCGATGCCAATGGAATGCCAAAATCCACCGCCAGGCCCAAAAAAAGCTCCAGCAAGGATCCGCACACGGCGGACTGGGCCGGCCCAACGAACAAGAAGTCATCGAGATAATGCACGATAGTCCGCCGCCCAGACCTCCGAGCCAGCACCCAGTGCAAGAACGAGCTAAAGGCTTCGAAGTAAGCACACGAAATCGCGCAACCCATGGGCATGCATTTGTCATAGTAATACTGATTGTCGAAACGAAAACCCAGCAAGGGGAAGGCGGACGGGTGCACGGGCAAGAGACGAAAGGCGGACTCAATGTCCACCTTCGCCAACAGAGCCCCTTTACCACACTGGCGCACCAGCTCCAATGCCTCGTCAAAAGACGCATAGCGGACAGAGCACAGCTCCCGCGGGATATGGTCGTTTACCGAAGCCCCGAGGGGGCAAGAAAGATTATGAATCAGCCGATAGCGCCCCGGCTCCTTCTTAGGGATGACCCCCAGCGGTGATACGATAAAAGGCGAGAAGGGGGGCCGGTCAAAAGGCCCAGCCACTCTGCCCAAAGCACACTCTGCCGCTATCTTTGCGCGGGCAACCTCCGCCAATCGCCGTACCGACACCGCATTCCCCCTCTCCGACCCCTTAAGCTCCCCCCACACCGGAATACAAAAGCCCTCGGAAAACCCCGCCCATAACAACGTCCCCGCCTTGCCATGCCTGGTAGCCGCGTAGAGCTCCAGCCACGGCTGCAGCGCCAGCCTCTTAATGGGGGTAGGCGCCAGACCCCCCGCATTCCCATCACTTACTGGCGGCCGCCGCCCCAGGCACTGCTCTACGGCTGCACTTGACGGCCGAGTGACCGGCGCCGCAAAGCGAACAGGCGTGCCGGAACTTACAGTCCGGGAAGGGGCAGGACGTTTTATTGAAGCGCCAGCACAGGTCCCCGCCGGGACCACCTGCCCCCGTTCTGCTCGTCTCGGGCCCCGGGCCCGCTGACCGAAAGGGCCGAAGGCCGGCCGGAGCTGCCGTGCCCGCCGCCTTACCCGACCCTGTACCCCCCCCCATGCCGCCCCTTTTAGCCGACATTTGAGTGAGCCAAAGGTTGATATCCTTCATTCCCCACGACAATTGCCTGTTCTCCTCCATCCTATCCCGGAACTCCTCATCGTAATTAAGCCAGGCCCAACCTTCGTGCGCCTGGGAAGCCGACAAGATAGCATCAGCATATGCCAGAAGCTCACCGTAACAACTCGGGTCCTCGTGGCCCCATACGCTCGCCAGCCGCAAGAAGGCCCGCGTCCAATTCAACGTGTTCCGTGACACCTTCCGCACCCTCCCCGCCTTCTCGTCCTCTTTACGCTTCTTGCGACTCTCTCCCGAACGTTTTCTCCCCTCCAACAACCGGAAAATATCCAGGTAACGCCGCTTCACGATCCGCCTCCGCAACTTGCGCGGAACACTCTCCCACAATTCCGCGCAACGGACCACCACAGACCCCACCCCCTCGGACCCCGCCCCCGCTCCCGCCGGCGGGACGACCGTGGAGTCCGCCGATGAAGTGGCGGAGGACCCCGAAGACGAGGAGGAAGACGACGCGCTCCTCCGCCGACGCCGTCGGTGCTTCCGCTTAGCCTTGGCTTTTTGTGCCGGCGGAGCAGATGCACTCGGTACCACCCCTGCCCCAACTCCCCCCGCAGAAACCCCAGAGCACTCACCTGCTGCCACCTGCGCCGCCGTCGCCGGCACCTCTGACGTGGACCCCGGCTGCTCCACCGAAGTCTGGCCAGGCTGGCCGACCATGGACGACATCACTGCGGATCCCGCAGCCGCCGCTGAGGACCCACTCGGAGGGACCTGAGCAGACCCCGACACCTGCAAAGGGAGAGGAGAGCCAGCACACGGGGAAGGAGGAAAGCTCGCTCCCGGAGGGACCCAACCGTAAGGCCCCATCCCCCAGCCCACACCCCGCCCCTGCGCCCCTCCAGAGGATCCCAACCCTCCAGCCGCCCAGGCCGCAGCCCCCCAGGGGGGCTGCCCCACCGCCGGAAGACCGGCGCCCCACGGATCCCCGCCCCAGCCCACCCCCCAGGCCATAGCTTGCCCAGGTGATGGGGACCAAGTCGGCCACCCGCCCCCATGCATCCCAGCTCCACTCAAACCCAGCGGGAGGGGCCCATAAGCGCCAGCAGGGGCCGGAACCCAACCGGGCCCGCCCCCTCCTATACCCTCAACCCCATCCACCACCCCCCCTCCAGTCGCTCCCCCCCCCCAACAACCCCTCAGCCTCCAAGGCTCCAGGCCCAGCGACCCCCCCAAGAGGACTCCCCCCCTCCCCAGGACCACTAAGGCAAACCGTAGGGGTAGGGAGAGCTCCACACTTCCCAGCCCCCACCCGACGCTTCCCCGCCTTCCGACCACCCCCCCGCGCCCCCCACGACCCGCTCCAGCGCGCGGTGCCGCCCCCGCCCCGCGGGATCCCCGCGGAGTGCCCCCACCCCGTGCCCCCGACGTCCTACTGGCTCGGCTACCGCCAGCCATGGTGGGCCGCCCGCAGTGCCCCCCCAAATGACTAAGGGGGCCAAAGTAAATCGGCAGCCCTACAAGTTCTGTCGGTTTCGGTTGATAATCGTTTTTTGTTTTTTTTTTTTTTAATGTGCTTAAAGGGCCCTTCAGCCCAGAATCCCCCCCCCCACCGAAGGCGGCCACCCCGCGGTACCAACTACCCCCCCCCAACCAACCCAACTCACAGGATCGCCAGACGAGGAAAACGCGACCGTTCCTGAGGAGCCGCGGCCAGAAAGAGACGGCCACGCGGCTCCTCGCTGCCACAGCGCCGCCCCCCAGCCGGCCGCCGGCCAATGAAATCGCTCCGACGGTGTGCCGGAGCGATTTCAAGAGCCGCGCACGGCCGCATTTTTTAAACACCCTTCCCCCCCCCGCCGACAGCGAGGTGGAGGCCGAGGCCGGGCCCGGGCCCAGGTTACTGGCAGCCGCGGGACCCGGCCCACGGCCTCGAGCACTATCCTGTTTCTAACAGTGGCCAATTCAGTTCACCAAGTACCCTATGCTATGGTGTCATCTACAGGAAGAACTATTCCAGCAACTGATATTTAAACTCACATTGGAGGGGGCAATATTGGTTGAAGAAGCCTACATGTAAATACATACTCCAAACATATTCCAGACCCGCTGCGGCATGTCTCAGTACCTGAAATGACAGGCCAGGATGTACTAGTCTCAGAATATAGTCATCCCCCTTCTGACCTATCCTGGCTGAGACATCCAAGGATCCGGTTCTGCAGGCATGCAGTCCAGGGATGTCCATAACTGTGAAACATCTTACGCCTGTCCACATATCCAACCTTACTATCCAGGCAGGGTCCATCATCAGAACCAGTTACTGGGATGTTCACTATTTTGGAGTGGAGACGTGCCTCGCTTCACTGCTGCTACTCCCCCAGATTTTTGGATGCTCTGCTCTCAACATTCCAGATTCTTTCTGGACTCCCCTTGTAAAAATCTCACTTCACGAGTATTGTTTTTATTTTTATTTTATTGTATTTGTTATTTTATCTGCCACTTGTATTTATTGGGCTGCATTTTATGTATATTTCTTATTTATTTATTTATTTACAAATACTTATATACCACACTTTCCCATGGATCAGGTGCGGTTTACAATGAACAAAAGTATGTATGGGTGCGACATTTTACAGATACCCATTCATAGTACATAGAACAAGTGTAAACCTTTACAATAATACTTATAACTTGATTACAGTGACTAACTTGATTTCATTAACTATGTACAATGCAACTTTTTACAATGAGGGGATTTGCACCTTAGTACATTGTAGCCCCTAGTCTGGATTATGACAGATATGTTATGTCCTATTTGCCTTTGTCGTTTTGTGTTACTGTGTTTGACCGAGCACCATAGAGCAGCTTGATTACATGTGTTTTCAGTTTTTTACGGAATTCACTAATGTCTATTAGATTTCTGATCTCATCTGGTAGTGCGTTCCAGAGGATGGGTGCAGAATGTGAAAATGCCTTATTGTTGGTGGATTTTTTAGCCTTTGTAAAGTCTTTCAGAATCTTTATTTTATTTGCGTTTTTGCTCCTTTGGTTGCATTTTGGTGTTTCTTTGGTAATTAGTGTGCTGAGAACCAAAGGGGCTATGTTATTTATTATTTTAAATGTTGTTACTAGGATTTTATAGCTTATTCGGCAGTAGATGTGGAGCCAGTGAAGCTCTGCTAATACGGGCTTTATATGTTCGGTTGAGTGGGTCTTCAGGATGGTTCTGGCAGTAACATTTTGTACCAGCTGTAGCCTCTTAAGATTCTGTTTAGTAATTCCTTGAAATACCATATTTGCAAAGTCAAAGTGGGGCTGTAATTATTGCTTGAATTATGGATATGAAATCTTGCAGGTGAATTAGAGGACGTAGTTGTTTCAGTATCTTAAGTTTGTAGTGTATTTTTTTTGTTGTGTTTTTGATATTTATTTATTTATTTATTTATTTATATTCTCTTATATACCATGCTATTCTGCATCAGTGCGGTTTACATTGAACAAACTGAAATTACATTGAACAGAGCATTATAACTTGGAGATAACTATTTTACAGGGAACATGGGCTATGGAGGGTTAAGTGGCTTGCCCAAGACCACAAGGAGCACCTGTGGGACTAGAAACCCCAGTCCTTCCGGCCCAAGGTTGCTGTCCTCTGGTGGGATTTGAACCCCCGACCTTCCGGCCTGAAGTATGGGCTTCCATGCTAAGATTCTTATCAAGCAACACCCCTAGGTACTTCACTTCACTTTTAGTTTTGATCTCTTGCTTCTGGAGTACTATGGATGTGGGGGGGGGGGGGGTATGATTGGTTTCTTGTTACGTATAGGACATCTGTTTTTGAGAAGTTGATGTGTAGGTTGTGTTCTTTGAGCCATGTTGTTAGTTCATTGAAACACTCTGTAATTACTTGCATTGGAGGGTTCGGGATCGTAAATGGTAGGTAAACCATTATATCGTCTGCGTAAATATGGTAGTATATGCAGAACCGCTTGAAGATATTGCAGACAGGTTGCAGGTGAAGAGGAGTGCGGATAGGGCATATCCCTGAGGGCGGCCCTGTTCTTGCTTGTATGTGTTTGATGTTTGATTATTGATTCTCACAGTTTGGGTTCTGTTGTTTAGGTATGATGTGACCACAAAACGAAACTATGGTCACTTCAATAGAGCAAAATAACTGTTGAGCTGCAAGTATAGGTTCCAATCTATCATAGATTTGAAGATTTGAGATGTTTCTGTATAGACAGAATTATGACAGGATCTGAAGGTAAATCGAGAGATCAATCATTAATAATAAAAGAACAAAGATGGATCTATACTTTACAGTCAGTGAGACCGGGGGGCTTAATACACAAATAGATTGGAACCTATGTGTTTAGTTCCGGAACATCACATTTAACAGCGGGATGTCTGAACCTGATATAAGGCCCACCCCGTAGGCAGTTCGCATGAGCGGCGTCGAAAGAACTAACGGTTTGAAGTTGAAAGAAACCTGAAGTGAAGTTCACGGTAAAACTCTTTCGGATACATTGTTGCATAACTGATATAGAAATTTGTATTTAATTTAGATAACAGAGAACTAGCATTTGATTCCCTTTATACAGCGCTAAGAACATGGAAAAATTTGGAGAAGAGTTTTGAAGAAGTTGATCGAGGATGTGTTCAGGAAACTAAACCCCTGATGAAACAGCTTGGCAGTGAAACGTAGCAGCGCTGAGACTGGCGTTGGGTACATTTAAGATAAGCTCATATCCTTTACCTTTTCAAGTTATAAGCCGATTAAGGTCAGCAACGATATTGGTCATTGATGCAAAATAGAGCATTTGGTCGATGTCATATGAAGACCGTAGCTCTTAGAAGTCTGAGACCCGTTGCTTTAAATGTTACTGATTAAACTGAGTATTCAATGAATGGATGGGAACGTGTAATAAATTAAAGTTCTAGAGATAATATTGGAGCAATATCCTATACTTGCAGCTCAATAGGTATGATGTGAACCAGTTGTGAACCGTGGAGTTTATCCCTATTTTTCGAAGTCTGTTTAGCATTGTTGTGTGGTTTACACTGTCAAATGTGGCAGATATATCTAAAAATAGTAGAATAAACGCTTGTTTAGGGTCATCTATTCCTCTTGCAAGTGTGTCTAGCAGCACTATAATTAGTGTCTCTACTCCGTGATTGGGGCGAAATCCGTATTGCTGGTCATCGAGGGGGGCCGAGGTATCAATGAAGTCCTGCAGTTGGGTTTGAATTTTATTTATTTATTTATTTATATTTATTTATTTACATTCTCTTATATACCACGCTATTCTGCATCAGTGCGGTTTACATTGAACAAACTGAAATTACATTGAACAGGGCATTATAACTTGGAGATAACTATTTTACAGGGAACTAGCTTTTCTATTAATTTAGCCATGAATGGTATGCTCGATATGGGACGGTATGAAGTGGGTAAAGTTTTGTCAAGGCTGTTATTTTTGAGAATTGGTCTTCTTTGAGCGTGTTTGAGAATGGATGGTAGGTACCCTTTTTCTAGGGAGAGGTTAATCATAGGTAGTATGAAAGAATAGAGTACTGGCAGTGTCTTTTTTATCCAGTCTACTGGGCATGGGTCTAAATAGGATGTCGTATTTAAGTTGGAGATTATAGTCTTGAGTGAGTCCTTGGATATTGTGTGGAGATTTTCCAGGTATTAGTCTGGTCTGAGCAGACCTCTTTGTGTTTTGTTGATTTGGGGGGGGGGTTGTAGTTTAGTTTTGTTCATGTAGTAATGAGCTAGGATTTGTGGTGATATCTCTGTCACCGTTTCATTAGAATTATATGATTTGGGAGGCGGAGCCAGCAGAGAACAAGATGGACGCGTAGAGCGGTGTCTCCTGCAAGCCCTGAGAAGATTCCTGAAAATTTGCCTTAATTCTGAAGTGGTGATAGCGCCGTTTGGTAGGAAATTTATATTAAGGGGAAAGGATGGCTTCGGTGAAGCAAACTAAGCTGGAGTTCCCCTCCGGGGGTACTGCAGGGTCTAAACGTGCGAAACAAGACCCCCCTTCTCCTCTTAAGATGGCGCCCGATCGTGGCCCCGCTGAGGGAACGAAGGAAATACTGGGAGAAATAAGATCTCTGCGTGCCTTAATTTCGGCGAACGGAGAGACTCTGGCCCAGATGCAAGGTGATATGCAGGAGCTCAAGGAGCAAATGCGGGGCGTTACAGCTCGACTGGAGAGGATAGACGCCACTGTTACTGCGCACGAGGAATGCCTACAGAACCATTCTAGGGCTCTCAAAAAGGTCGACACTTTAGAAGCGCATCTGGAGGATCTCAGCAACAGGTCGCGCAGAAATAATATACGAATTATTGGCATTCCGGAAGGAGCGGAGGGTACTGACTCGATCGGTTTCATTGAAGCACTTTTGCCCCAGTTGCTTAAAATCAGCTTTTCCAAGCCCTTCGAGGTGGAACGGGCCCACAGAATACCGGCATATACGGGTGGGCATAGCCCGAGGCCAAGACCCTTTATTCTATGCGCATTTCGGCACCAACAGGCCATGCAAATAATGGCAGCGGCAAGAGCGGCTACTTCCGTCACTTATGAAGGGCACAGGCTTTCATTTTTTCCAGATCTCAGCAAGGCCACCATGGATAAGAGAAAGAAGTTCCTGGAGATGCGGCCCCGCCTTCAACACCTACAGGCAAAATATGGTTTATTTTACCCTGCACGATTTAAAGTGACTTTGGACAATCGCACTAAAACATTCGATGATCCCAGCGGCCTGATGCGCTTCCTAGAGGACCAGGAAGCCTTAAGAATGCAGGTGGAGAGGGAGCCCTAATGCTTGGTCTATGTGGACTCTATGTTCCCCTTAACAGTTTCTGACTGTATGTAAATGCATAAGGGTATGCATGTTATATGGCAGTGCATGGTGAATGTTTAATACCAATTGTTTGCTTAAATAAGATCTGTCTATTAGTGTTCCATGCGTTTTGCATCTTCAATATTTGTATGATTAAGGCAATAAGGTTACAATGGGTTTTCTCGGGGCATGGGGACTACTTTGTTCTGTGTTGCCATTTTTCCCTCTGCTGTCTCACCCAAAGATGTGGCTCCGTATTAGGAGGGGTAGGTTGTGGTGCCGCAGACCGTCTTGGGATGACCAGGAAGCTTGGGAGGAGGTACAATGTAGCACGCTAGTCTTGGGGATAGAGAGTTTGGCCCTCAATTTCAAATACTTCCCTGTCAATGGGCCCCCTTAGAGTCCTTTCGATGAATGTGAAGGGCATTATGCACCCCGTGAAAAGGAAAAAGATATTAGTATATGCAAAAAAGCAAAAAGCAGATTTAGTTTTGCTGCAAGAAACGCATTTGTCCTCTAAAGAGGCCCTGAAATTAGTATCGAAGCATTTCAAAGTGATTGCCTATTCGCCTGCCTTGGGGAAAAAAAATGGGGTAGCCATTCTGTTACACAACAAGGTGCAGCTGCAAGTATTGGCCACACGGGCGGATTGTGAGGGGCGGTGGACCAAAGTACACCTGGCAGCGGGTAACCAGCAGGTGGTTGTAATTAACATCTATGCCCCTAATGGTCAACAATCTGATTTTTTTCATACCCTTGCAGAAGTAGCTCAAGAGAGTTCCTCTGTTCCAGTGATTATTGGGGGTGATTTCAACAGAGTCTTAGATCCCCTACTTGACTGCAACCCACTTAGGCCCCATGGTGGCAGCGCCTCTCAAGTATTGTCTTCACTAATACAAGAAATAGGTCTTGTGGATATATGGAGAATTTTGCATCCTGTGGAGAAGGATTATACCTTTTTTTCAATGCCTCATGGCTCTCATTCCAGGATAGATTTTTTCTTAATCTCCAGACCCTTAGTACAAGCGGTGGAAGATGCGGATATTCTCAGTACCCATATTTCAGATCATGCTGCCATTGTGCTTGATTTAGTCCTAGAGGGGAGTGTACCCAGTCAGCAAATATGGACATTCAACAGATCCCTGCTTGCGGACTTATCCTTTCAGGAGGCCATGAAGAAGACTATTGAGGATTACTTTAAAAGTAATCTGCAATCAGACACAGCGATTTGGGCTTGGTGGGAAGCTTTTAAAGCTACGGCTAGAGCGCAGATTACCAGCTTCGCAATAGCCAAAGCCAAGCAGGCAAGAGTCAAGCTCAAGGAGCTGGATGAGCAGATTAGAGCAGGAGAACGGATCTTCCAGAGAGCTCCCGCTCCAGCAGTGTTGAATCACTTGCAGAAGCTAAGATACCAATATAATACTATACTAAGCACGGAGGTGGAACAGCAACTGTTTGACAGCCGAGCCCATTATCATACTGGAAAGAACAAGACGGGTAAGCTACTTGCTGCAAGCTTGAAGGCCCGGAGGAGTAAAGCTCATATTACCCACATTTCATCTGGTCAGCAAGATCTTTTGACTAACAGCGGAGAAATAGCTGAAGCTTTCTGTCAGTTTTACGCTCGGCTTTATGCCTCCGAGATCTCCTTTGATGAGACGGCTTGTAAAGATTATCTGGCCTCTATTGATCGTCCGGTGTTGCAGCCCGACCTGAAGGCCAAGTTAGGCCAGCCCATAGCCTTGGAGGAGGTACAAGAGATACTAAAGAGTATGAAAATTGGGAAAGCAGCCAGTCCAGATGGCATCCCTGTTGAATTCTACAGAACCTTTGCTGATGTCCTCCTTCCTCAACTCTTGGAGTACTATCAGTTGCTCCTGAAACGGGGGCAGGCGACCGGTGCTTTTGCAAAGGCTACAATTATTGTATTAGAGAAACCGGGAAAAGATCCAACAAGTGTTAGTAACTACAGGCCCATCTCCCTTCTCAATGCGGATTACAAAATCTACTCTAGTATCCTGGCAAAACAGCTGAGCAAAGTGTTACCTCTATTGATCCACCCGGATCAGTGCGGATTTGTGACGGGAAGATCTACGGCCGACAATGGAAGACTGTTTTGCGATGTACTGGAATTAGCAGCCAATTCAGATAATCCACTGCTGGGCCTCTCCATAGATGCTGAAAAGGCCTTCGACAGGTTGGAATGGCCCTTCCTGTACAGTGTGATGGCATGGTTCGGACTGCCCGAAGAGTTTATAGCCATGGTGCGAGTGTTGTATGAAAAACCTATGGCGCAAATTCTGGTCAATGGCATCCTTTCTCGGCCTCTTCCTCTGTTGCGAGGCTCCAGGCAGGGGTGTGCCTTATCGCTCTTACTTTTCAATTTGGCATTAGAACCATTGGTAGCGAAGATTCGTCAATCCGAGATGATCTGCGGTATACAACTGTTAGATCTCCATATCAAGCTCTCTGCTTATGCAGATGATTTGTTGGTCTTTCTCCATCCGGACTCAATAGACCCGCTGTTGCAGGTGATAGCTCAATATTCAATGTTTTCAGGTTACAAAGTTAACTGGGCTAAATCAGTTGCCTTTCCCCTTAATCGGAGGGCAAATGCCTCAATGGTGGATAATTTCCCTTTCCAATGGGAAGCGGCATCGATAAAATATCTAGGAGTCCACTACACTGCTTCTCTGGACGAAACAACGCATCTGAACTCCAAAAAAGTCTTGGACATAGCGCGGTCTTATACTCAGCAGTGGTCCCCTCTCCATCTTACCTGGTGGGGTCGGCTAGAGGCCATTAAAATGACCCTAGTTCCCAAAATCAATTATCTTCTGAGCATGCTACCAGTGTTGTCCCCTGCGATATATAGGGGTTTGGATCGGATCCTGTGTGCTTTTCTCTGGGATGGGAAAGTTCCCCGCATCGCGCTAAAGAAGCTGAAGGCAGTTAAGGCGAGTGGTGGGGTGCACTTCCCAGATTTTTTGTGGTATCACCGATCCTTTTTATTAAATCAGGGCGCAAAGTGGACTGTGCGAGAAGAGGAAGTCTTCACTCCGATTTGGCTCCGCATGGAAGAGCGCATGGTGGCTCCGTGTCCCCTCCACTTATTGGCGGGCATGTTGCATCCAGTTTCCTCTGGGGTTGGCAGTGTCATCATCTCTACGCAGCGTGCTTTTCGAGCTTTGATGCTGGTCATTGGGGAAAAGAATCCTCCTTCTCGGCAGCTCCCAATATGGTTTAACCCGGCTTTTAAAATCGCTAAAGAATTGTGTGTCTGGCCGCGGTGGCAAAAGCTGGGAATATGGTCAATTGGCCAGCTAATGGATGGACCCCGGTGGAAGTCCTTCTGTGGCATACAGCAAGAGTTTAATCTCCCATCGGCCTGTTATTTTCAATGGTTGCAGTTGCGCCATTGTCTGGGGGCAACCTTCCCGTCCTTGGAGGGGCTATCGGAGTCCTGGGGTCTCCTGAAAGTAATTGAAGAAGTAAGCTCCAGAAGAGGTACAGTTTCTCATTTCTACGCCTTATTCATGGAGTTTTATGCACCTCTGAACAGTGGGTTGCGATGCATCTGGGAGGAGGAGACTGGGAAAGAGCTGCCACAGAAAGAGTGGCAGAAATTTTGGGCATCGACGATCCGCGCATCGAGATCTGCTGCTCTTACTCAGTCCATGTTTTTTTTGGCGCACAGAGCCTTCTTTACCCCGCTTAGATTAAGCAAATGCATTAGAGGTGAGACTGATCTCTGCTGGGCCTGTAACAGTGCGGTGGGCACGCTGCGGCATATGTTGATGGAATGCCCTCACATTTTGCTTTTTTGGACCAAAGTCTGGGACACCATTCAGAAAGTCCTAAATTTTTCAGAGGCTTTATCATGGCAGATAATAATATTACGAAATGCAGCTTTAATCCCAGGCATAGCTAAACATAATCATCTTCTCCTAAACTTTATGATTATGGTGGCGATAAAGCTTATTCTTTCACGCTGGAAAAACCCATGTAAACCTTCATATTTAGAATGGTGGAACCAGATTTGTTTGTTCGCCAAATATGAACAAGCTTTTGATAGAACTCAACGGGCCAAGGGGATTGGGGCCAAGCTCTCCAAATGGGTTGCGTTAGATAGTTATGCTAATTAGTGTGCTACAGTTTAGACTAGTGGTGTACTCTCAGGCTTCCTTTTGGGATCCAGTTTGAGGTTGGTTGGACGTCCCAGGGGTAAGCGGCACTCTGGGGGGAGGTGGTGGGGTAGATCCCCCTTTGTCATTGATGTTCTCCTGCTTTCTCGTGGGTTATACCTCGGGAGGATGATGTTTGGGGAGGGAAGGTGGGGGGTTTTTCGAGTGCTAGTGGGCCGGTTGGCTCTAGTGATATATAGTTTCAATACCACTGGAATTATGTTTGTGTATTGTTGCATTTCCATTGTTTGGTGAAAAATTCGTAATAAACATATTATATAAAAAAAAAGAATTATATGATTTGCTTGTTAAATTTTGTACAAGACTAAAAAGTTCATGAGGCCGATTCATGGATTTTGCAAGGATGTTGGAGCAGTGATTTTTCTTTGTGCTTTCTATTGTTTCCTTATATGTTTGACTTGTAATCCACCTAGGGCATTGTATAGTGTGGAAAATAAATACTCTTAATAAATAAATAAATAAATAAAGCAGAATTCCTTAACAAATATTTTTGTTCTGTGTTCATAGATGAAGGTCGAGAAGTGGGACCTCAGAAAACATATATACGTATGAGTGGACATGAGGCAGCTCTAAAAAAGAAGGAATCCAAGAGCAGTGAGTGAATCCAGGACAGTTTGGGGGACCTGTGCCTGCATCACCAGCAGCTCCAGGTACACAGTAATCATGTAGGAGGAAGGGGTTTTCACTTAGAGGAAAAACACACTATGCATTGAAAGAGTGGAGACACTTGAGTTTAACTTTCAGCATCAGATACATAGTATTCAGTACTGTACTATTAGAGAGTGAAAGAAGACGTAAGTGACCTGATTTTATCAAGCGGAAGAAAAAGGAGTAAACTATCTGTAATATAGTTCTTGTAGTTGCAGTTTGCCAATTGTTATAAATATTGTATCAGAGACCCTAAACTTTAAATAAACTCTTGGTTCAGAACACAACCTCCAGACCGTACTCAGTTATTGGAAGATCTCTAATGAAAAAGAAGAGGTTGTAGATCTTCGTATTTGGTATGGCAGAGAAGCCAAGGATGAACCATCCCAGAGAGTGAGATTTTCTGCTCCAGAGACTGAGATTAAAGTCAAAAATGAAATCTTTTCAGATGATGCATCCACAGTATAAATCTAGAAAAATTTAAATGTAGTATTGCTTTGCAAATGAAAAAAACGCAGTATAAAATGATATTTGCTTTTTTTTTGGAGCCTCTGAAAGGATACAGGCATAACGGAGGCAAGATGGACAAAGTCTCTGGGTAAAAAATTACTCTTCACTTAATGGATAAAAGTGTGTAAATAGTTTCACAGCACCTGTAAGTACAGGGAAAAGGGAATGTGCAGGAGAAGACAGTACATGGGAAAGGGAGCTCAGATTCCTTCCTACTGGCTGGGCCACTTATTTCTTCTCTCAGTCTTGTCTCTCATGAAAGCAGTAGTCGGGATCAGTACAATGAGGCTCTAATGCTTGAGAGAAGGGGCTCACAGAGTATAAGAGTGAGAAAGCCTTCAAATGAGGAGGACACACTCTTAACGAGTGAGACTTAGCACCTCCGGTATGGATGGGCAGATTGGAAAAGCCAAATGGCCTTTATCTGCCGCCATTTTTCTATGTTTTTATGTAAAAGAACTACTCAAACTTGAACATGGTAAAAATCATGATCTTTTGCACATTATATGAGAGGATATGTCTGTGAATAGGATAAAACTGTTCCTTAATGTATTGCCAGGCTGTGACTAAAACAGGCTGCTTGTTGATAATTGTAATGTGTTAATAAAGCTACAGTCTTTTTAACTCTGCCGCTGAGAACTGTCAGTCTTTTGAAAGGGAAGGGAAGTTCCAGGAAAAGGGAAGACATGTTAATCTCTCTAATAGCTGATATTAACAGATCTCAAGAGACGGCTATTCTAGATAGAAACAGAAATTCCATATTTTAGAGAATTCAGGGGATGTAAGCAGAAAACATTAAAGTGATGAAGGTTACAATGTAGCAGTATCACGTACTAATATGACAGTTTGCAGAGGGCACTGTGATAATTGAATTTCATACAAAATGTTGACAAATTTACTGTAATAGCATCTGTCTTGGGCTTGGAAGTTTGAAAGACACCGTAGAGCAGTTGGTTTTGGTGAAGAATGATTGCATTCTGCTTTGTAATAAACCTTCAGAATAGTCTTTGAATGTGATATGACACTTAGGGACCTGTTTACTAAATGTTTGCAGTCAATGTTTCCACTTACTGTGCTTTATAAGTGAAGATTAACATGTGATAACTGTTGAAGCCACTTATAACATGGTAAGTACATTGACAAAAACGCAAATACCTCCTGACCCTGCATCTCTACGGACATGACTAACATCCTACACATACCACCCCTCACGCTTTCTTGGTTCTTACCAGGGGCCCCGATGCTGCCCAGGATCAAGATGTCATCTGTAAACTCTAGCAGTAGTCTTGTGCTACTACCGCTAGGGTCAACCTGCTAGAGAACAGCAAGTGCTCATTTTACTACTACTACTAATCATTGGTATAGCGTTACAAGGCATAAGCAACGCTTTACATATAGATGTAAGACACAGTCCCTGCTCATCAGAGCTTACAATCTAAACAAGACAAAACACATAGCGAAACTGGGGACTACATTATGGTAAGATATATGTAAGTAGTGGATTTTTTGATTAAATTCTTTAGAACCATATGGTCTAAATAGTAAAATTAAATGAGATGTGTTTCTATAGAGTTGATAGAGGTAGTCCTTATTAGTCTTCTTGATTGGTCAGATGGCTCTTTTTAAAGTGGTATTGAATTTATGGGTTGATAGTAGATAGTTGGTCCCTTTGAGGAACATTATGTTGACTGCCCCAGGTGAAGCCGTTTGGTGAAACAAGGATCTTTGTTGGTCATGATGGATGAAATTCTTCGAGGGACTAAAGCACCGTTGAAGATGAGTACTTTGGTTATGCTTTAAGCTGTTCGTGCTGCTTGGATGACTCATGTTGTCCCTTTTTGTTCTAGGCATTGACATTGGGGATGTGTTTATTGGAGCGTTCCAAGTGTTTATAAGCTGTGTTATTGAGTCTGACTATATATAGATATATTTAATTGGAATGTGATTATACTGTTTCCTTTTTAGAAATATTAATATTTTGGATATGTTGAAGAAGCTAAGCTTAGTTACTTGACAGTGTTTAAATTTAACTAAGTTGTCTGATGAGGAGTTTTTAGATCATTGATGGGATTGTAGACCTGTCTTCTTATGGTGGTTAACCGCCAGCTATTCTTATTTCTGAGATCTTTTCTCCTCATCAGTTAAATTTTAGGTTTTACAGTGTTTGGTAGTACCTTGGAAAGGTAAAGATTGTGTTATTCTAGGGTGTTTTATATGGTGGTAGTAGAGAAGGATCCACCAGAACATACACTAAAAGTGTGATGCAAGAGATAAGAAGAAAACCAGGACAGAACAGAGCCCCTAAATCCAAGCGAGGACAGGGTATTGAGGAGAAGGTGGTAATCAACAGTGTCAAAGGCAGCAGAAAGGTCAAGAAGGATGAGGATCAAGTAAAGAACCTTGGATTTGGCAAGAAAAAAGTCACTGGAGACTTTAGCAAGAGTCATTTCTGAGAACTGTAGAGGATGAAAGCCAGACTGCAGTGCATCTAGAAGGGCTTGAGAGGAAAGAAAGTCAAGACAGCTGCAGTGAACTGTTCATTCAAGTAGTTTTGAAGCAAAGGGGAGGAGAGAGATAGGCCAAAAGCCCTCTGAAATGCCCTGCCCTCTGACCTCTGCCTTGAACCTTCCTTTCAAAAATTTAAATCCATACTCAAGACACATCTTTTCCAGTTAGCTTTTGACCTTGCAACTTCCCATTCTTAGCCTCACTGCTGCCTCCCTCTCCTTCCCCTCTCTCTTCTCTCCCCTTGCCCTATCTCCTTGTTGAATGATTGTATTACTCTTTCTTATCTAACTATGGAGTTCCTTTCCCTTTCCATACTTTTGTAGTCAAATTGTACTTTGTAAGTTGCCCTGTTACTTGCATGAAGGCGCGGTATATTAAGTCTTCCAATAAAGATAAAGCTGGAAGGACAGGTAGGATCCTAGTGATGGCTTTTGGATGAGAGATGTGACCAGAGTATCTTTGAAGGCCACAGGAACAGTAGCAGTGGGAAGCGATAGGTTAAGGATGTGACAGATGGAAGAAATGACAGCGGTAGAGATAGAGCTTAGTAGATGGGTGGGAAAGGGATTTGAGGAGCAGGTACCCAACTGCGTAGGCTTAAATTGGTACACAAAACTGCTGCCCATATTCTCATCCACGCTACATGGTTTGATCATGTCACCCCCCTTTTCATTCGTTTGCACTGGCTTCCTATTCCTTTTCGGATTCAATACAAGATTCTTATTTTCGTATGCAAAGCACTCCACACTGGTGCTCCACTTTACCTTTCTGATCTAGTTCACTTTCACTGCCCCCCCCCCCGAATCCTCAGATCAATTCACACCAATCGATTATTTCTTCCTTCCCCTTCCCAGGCTCATTTGGAATCTACACGCTCTTCGGCTTTTTTCTTCCTTGGTCTCCGCTTATGGAATTCTCTACCATCTGCACTTCGTCTTGAGCTTTCTTTTCCCACTTTTAAAGCTAGACTCAAAACCCATCTTTTTTGCTCGGCCTTTGATCTCCCATCCCCTCCATGTCCTCCCCCCCCTCCCGATGATGTCTAGTTCTGCTTGTTTCTGGGCTATCTTCCCTTCCTCCTTCCTTTCACTATCTCTTTCCTGTCTGTAATATGGCGTTCCTTTCCTCCTTTCTCTGCAGTACCTCTTTGGTTTTATTGTAAACCACCATATGCCTATGGTTTTGGCGGTATATTAAGTTTTTAAATAAAGATAAAGGTAGTCAATTTGGAGGAGGACAGAAGATTGGCAGTTTCCTCCTCGGTGATTTCAGAAAAAGAAGAAATGATTGATTTATTTATTTAGTCAGTCTTATATACCATATTTCCAAGGATCAATGCAGTTTACAGGGAACATAACTGAACTTTACATGAAACAGGATTTCCTAGACTAGTTAAGAGATTAAGGAATAACAGAACATCAAACGGTATATTTAACACAGGGAAGGACTTCCTAGAATGATTAACAGTTTGAAGTATAAAGGAAGATGGAAGGTGAGGGAAGGATTTGGGATTGAAGAGGGGGAGGTGAATCTGTGGAGAATTCAAGGCCAATCTTTTGGAAACAGCAAGGTCTGGGCAGAAATTGAAGGAGGGATTTGGGAGGAGGGACCCTGAGGAGAGAGTTGAGTATATTAAAGAGATGGTAAGGGTCAGAGGCAAGACAGAGTACTCTTGCTTGGCAAGTGCTAAAGAGGTTAGCATGAACATGAAATGTAGGCAGTCAGCAAGGTAACTTGATCTCTAGCGCTATCACTAGGCTTCTGAGGTGCCATTTTGATCCTGAGCTGCTGATTGGGCAGAAACAATTGGGGATTGCTGCTGCTTCTCATGAGACACCAGGAACCAGGAGGTGTTGGTGGGTGGGGGACTATATAAAGGGTATTAGGGATATGCAAAGGATGTTGCAGGATGTCGGTGGCCAGGGATGGGAGTGTTACTGCTACACTGGGTGTGTGAAGATGAATCACAGCAGAAATGTGCTTAATGCCTCCCCTTGAGGCATTAACTGCACTCATACCAATGGCACAACTGACCCAGTGCAGTCTATGCCCATTCTCCACCCATAGCTTGCCCAGTTGTGGAGCCCTAACACAGCATGAATTAGTACAAATTGTCATGCCATTGCAGTCGTAGTTTCCACAATCGTGTGCTAACAGCATTACTTTCAGAATTCATTATAAAAGTTTCTATTAATCCACAAGGTTTCACTCGCTGGATTACCAATCTACTTCTCCAAACTCTTAATTTTATATGTTTCTTCTCAAGGAACTTGTATCCTGTTTGCAAATCAACTTCCTTTTCCTTTCAATCTACACTTAGAAACAACAAGATGCTTTGCTAGGCCCTAGATGTGGTGCATTTAGATTTCAGTAACGCCTTTGACACCGTTCCGCCCAGGCGACTTATAACAAACTGAGCACTCTAGGGATGGACCATAAAGTAATTGACTGGGTTAGAAATTGGTTGAGTGTGAGGCGACAAAGGGTACCGGTAAATGGAGTTCACTCTGAGGAGGAGTTTCCCAGTGCTGTGCCACAGTAATCTGTCCTTGATCCAGTTCTTTTTAACATCCTTGTTAGTGATATTGTGGAAAGGTTGTTGGGTAAGGTTTGCTCTTTGCAGATGTTAGCAAAATCTGCAATGGAGTAGACATCCAGGAAGGAGTAGATAACATGAGGAGGGATCTAGCTAAGCTTGAAGAATGATCGAGAATTTGGCAGCAGAGGTTTAACGCTAAAAAATGCAGGGTCATGCATTTGGACTGCAAAAATCCAATGGAGTGGTACAGTGTAGGGGGTGAAGTACTTTTGTCCACAAAAGAAGAGCGGGATCTGGGCATGATTGTGTCTGATGATCTTACAGTAGATAAACAGGTAGAAAAGGCAATTGTGAAAGCCAGAAGGATGCTTGGGTGCATAGGGAGAGGAATGGCCAGCAGAAAAAAGGAGGTGATACTGCCTTTATATAAGTCATTGGTGAGACCTCATTTGGAGTATTGTGTGTAATTCTGGAGACCGCACCTTCAAAAGGATATAAATAGTATGAAGTCAGTGCAGAGGGTGGCTACTAAAATAGTTAGCTGTCTTCGTTATAAAGCATATGAGGATAGACTTTATATCTTAATATGTATACGTTAGAGTAAAGGTGGGACAGAGGTGATATGATTGAGAAGTTTAACACTTGTGTGGCAGAAATGCACAAACTCTGCTACGAGGGGACATGGGATGAGGGTGAAAGGGGATAGACTTGGGAGTAATATACACAAATATTTCTTTACAGAAAAGTGGTAGATGCATGGAATAGTCTCCTAGTGGAGGTGATAGAGACGAGGACAGTATCTGACTTCAAGAAAGCATGGGACAAACACAGAAGATCTCTAAAGGAAAAAAAGGGGACTGTTGTAGTTGATATGGAGGGCAGACTAGAAAGGTCATATGGTCTTTTTCTGCTTTCATTTTTCTATGTTTAGGCCATAAAAAACCTGAAAGACAGTATATCAATAAATAAACTAAATGAAACTAAACTAGAGTTCTAAGGGACATGGATGCTAAAGCCTGCACTGGTAATGCACGTGTGGGTCATTTTACTAGCTTGGGAGGGCCTGCACTAACTTCAGGTGGCATGTGCATCCGTCCACCTGCAGTTAGCATGGGTCCAAGACACTGCACTGCATAAGCTGGCATGCATGTGCACCTACCACCCATTTAGGTGGCACTGTGCATTCACACTAAGGGTGGCAAGCATGGTTAGCACAGGATACTAACGCCCATGCTAGTTGTGACACATCCGCAAAGTCTTTGTTCTATCCCTGTCTTGCCCATTTCTTGTGCCAGCACACACAACCTGGGCTGCATGGGATTTTTGGTGCTGAGAGCTATGCTACATTTTAGCACCATGCTCAAACCATACACTAAAACCCATGCTACTGGGTAGTGCACTTTAGTAAACCGATGTCTTAACAAATCAAGTTTAAACATTTAGGGCCCAATAGTCTTCTGGCTATGCCATTACTGCTGACCTTTAACCTCGGATATTCAATGCTAGGGTTATATGCGGCCTTGGCATTGAAAATCTGGGATCGCCACACAATCCACAAGCCCACAGAATCTAACTGGGCAGCAGCGATATTGAGCCACTGCCCGGTTAGCTCCCATGAGTAAAGATAGATGCAGCAAAAGCCGGCCTATCTTTTACCCGCGGGTGCTAACCGGGCAGCAGTGCAATATCGCTGCTGCCCGTTTAGTGGCTGGTGCTGTCTCCGCTCCTCCCCAGAACGCCCACGACTCGCCCCGATGCTAAGCTGATAGCATTGAGGAGTGCAGCAGAGTTAATTGGGGATATTCAGAGGCACTAACTGCTGTAAACCGTGTAAATGCCTTTGAATATTGGGCTCTTAGCTTATACTTCCAGGACATTTCCACTTATTTTCTAGAATTTTTACAGAAGGATATTGAAAAGGATTAAGCAATTATGGAAAGAAAAGCCAAAAATGACAGAGTGGGTGACAAAACTGAAGAATGCTTAAAAAGGAAATAGTGATACAGTAGAACATGACTGGGGAGTAATGAAACAGGAGAGGGAAGTTCAACCAGCAACTCTTGTCAGCAGTGAAGAATGGCCGATTAGAAAAGGTTTTATGCTAATTTCCATGGAGATTTCTATAATTTATCATACATTACTGCTTCTGCTTCGGTTTATTCAACTTTTTGCCCTTCCCCCCTTCAGCCTTTCCAGGGTGGTCCCACTCGTCACACCATGTGGAATATGGGTTTCATTCAGCCCCATGCCTGGGTTAAGGCGTCACAAGATTACTGAAGCGACTCTGACGTCTCTATCAGCTTGCGCCACTGAACTGCCCTTCCCCTCCCCCCTTTCTCTCCTTGTTGAAGTGCTGTCTCAGGATTCCTGTCACATGATGGCTTCATTGAGGCCTTCTGTTGAACCATTTTCACCTTTCTTTTGACCCTTTCAGCTTGCTTCTTTGTGCTGCCTGGCATATCAAAGGAGATTTGTGGGCCACTGAGCCATGGACATGGAATATAAAGTTATCAAGCTGCCAAGCAGCGTCCAAACAAAAATGAACTCTGTTCTGGGATTTAGCTGTTGAGCGGCAAAATATAGCTAGTCATAGCTTTGTAGAATCCTATATTCATGGCCTCCCTGTCTTAATTTGTAGCAGTTGAGAGATTCAGCAACACGCTCTATGTAGATTTATCATCACTAATCAGTGTTATTAGATACCAAGCTAATAGCAGCTTCCCTTAGGAGCATCAAGAATTGTACTTACAATAAAATACACAGCAAGATACCATTACTGCTTTGCTCTGAGAGACGTCCTAGCTCAGTTATGGATTTACGCAGGCTTCCATAGAATGTATACATTCAGCCAGATTGTGAGACGTGTTTAGGCTGGAGAAGAAAACAGCACCTATATATGTAGGTGATATTGTCTAAACTCTGCACACACTCTTCCCTCTTTCAATCACAGATACGGAAGAGCAGATGGAAAGTGCATGCTTTCCGTGGTTTGGTATAGCGCTGTGTACATTTTGTAGTGCCATACAAATGATAAGTAGTCGTAGTAGCAGATTTTCAAAGGATAAGCACCTCCGAACAAGCAGGTAAAGTGCAAATGCTGAAAACATCCGCACTGTTTGCATCTATGCATGCTGCTTGAAAATTGTTCTGTAAAATATAAATTAAATTATTGCCAAAACAGTAAAGTGATGACAACCAGATATTCAAACTTGATTATTTTTTTTCATTTACTCTATTTAGTTGCACCCATGTCAAGAGCACAAATCGGACATCAGCCTGCATCAAGCTGCAGTTAAAATCCAAAGTAAAACATCTATATCTGGGGTAACCTGCAGAGATCGTTAGTCACAACCCAAAGTAAAGAACATAGAGCAGCAGTTATAACTCAATGTAAAAAGTGCAGAGTAGGGGTTACCTGCATGGAGCTGCCATTACACCCCAGAAGACTAGGTGGGCTAGGCTGGTCTTTGTTCGTCCTCCCTATGCACACAAGTCAGTTGAAGCTAAACAGACTATAGCACAAACACAAATGCATCTTTCACTTAATTATGATACAGGACTCGCACTGCACCCATGTGTATGGGCACGAGCCATAATGGACCAGACAACGCAGTTTCTCCTTACTCTGGTCGCTCTTGTTCTAGCAGCTCCATTCTCAAAAATGGCTTTGCCAGATTCCTAGTGATAGTCACATGAGACTTCCGCTAGGGGTCAGGAGGATTAAAACTTCTCAGAGTTATGCTGGTTTTTGGCTAATCATTTTTATACTGCCAATGGCCTCTCCACTCTATTCCTCTCTTACCCGCCACACATTCTAGATTTCTTATATAGATTGTTTCTAGGGCAAATATTTTTTCTGGTGATTTATCTTTGGTTGGAGTCCACCCATTTCTAGCTCTGAGACTCTCAAAAGTCCTTCCTTCTCGTTTCTGCAGTATTGTCCATGGGGGGTATATTCAAAGCAATTTAACCAGTTAGCAGACCGGTTAAGCAGTTAAACTGTGTCAGTGGGATATTCTGCAGCTTTAAACCATCGGGGTGTCCCGGGGCAGAGTGGGGACGGCACCGGGGATTAGCCAGTCAGAGGAAATATTGAGCTGCTGGCCTAACCTTTGCTAGTTTAGCTATCCCGCCAGCAACTGAATATCACTGCTGAACAGTTAACTAACTGGTTAATGGGCAGCCTGGAAATTCATTGCTGGTGGCCAGATATTGCCCTGGCATTGAACATCCAGGTTTAAATTAAAGCAACGACGGCCAGCCACTTTAAGTGTGTCCCCCTCCCCGCCATGTTTTTAAAATATACATACTAGAAAGTCCCTTCTTTTTGATGTTCACAATCTAGAAAAAAAACAGATTACAATGTAGTAAAGCAGAGTTGCCAAGTTACTCGGTTCCAGGAGTGAGATTTTAAGCCAGTCCTGGATTTCTGACACTCATCCTGTTGCATTATGGGACCTGCAGCATGGATTCCAATGGGTACAATCGGGGACTACAAATACCATACTGCATTACAACGCAAATTTAAAACCAGAACTGGCAAAAAAATCTCACTCCTGGAACTGGGTAACTTGGCAACTCTGGAAAGGTGTAGGATGGAAGAGCAATTATCAGTATAACCAAACTCAGAGGTTAGTGCAAAAGCCGAAGTAGCTATGAACATTATTAAAACTCCTATTTGCTCTTGAAAAGTGGTAAAATACATTTAATAAATAAGTAAATATGCAGATACCCCAGCTGCAATGCGTAACATGGTAAAGTTCTTAAGCTGGCAGTGGAATAATTCAACTTCCATGTTCCCATTTCCAGAGTTGTCAAGTTACTCAGTTCCAGCAGTGAGATTTTTTGCCAGTGCTGGGTTTAAATTTGCCTTGCAGTGCATTATGGTATTTGTAGTCCCAGATTTTAGCCATTGGAATCAGTGCTGCAAGTCCCATAATGCATCAGGATGAAACTGTCAAAATCCAAGACTAGCTTAAATTCTTACTCCTGAAACTGGATAACTTGGCAACTCTGCATGTCTCCATTTATTATTTATTTTATTTATTTATTTATTTATAGACTCTTATATACCGCACTATTAAGCATCAGCGCGGTTCACAAAAAACAGTGAGATACACAATTCAACAGTACTTTGTGTTTACAGAAAACAGGAGAATATAACTCGGATAACAGGGTAAATAATTAATAAACATAGTCATAATATCATCATGGCTTCAGTTTTGTGTATATGTGGTTTGTGGGGTATCTGTATTGTATGTGTATGTGTATGAGTGGAAGGTCTTTGGGTTGGTGTGGCGAGGGGGGGTGTATTTATAGGGGTGTCACAGTTGGAGGGGGTAGGCAGGATCCCGGAGGTTTCCGGGGTCCGGACCCTTAAGACAAGCTTGGGACAGGGGCGGTGTACCCCTGACCCGGACTACCCCCTGGCTGGCTTTTGCTACTGACATGGTGAAGTCGGGGGCTAAGGGGGGGGGGGTAAGAAGAGGCAAGTGGAGGCGCTATCACTTTGCTAGTGATATGGCTTGTGATGGCCTCATTCCGCCGTTTTATATATATATATATTTTTTTTTTAATTGATTGTGCATGTGTTAATGGTTAATAAAGCTGCGACCAGTTGTTTTCCCAAACGTGATAGTAGTGTCAGATTCTTGGGGTTCGGTGAGAAAGGGAGGGGGAGTAATAGGGTACTTAGGTCGGAGGAGCAACGAGTCCGCTCTCTCATGGTTAATGGAGTTCACTCTGAATACGGGGGCAGTATCACTGGTATACCACAGTGATTGGCCCTGTTCTTTTTAACATTTCGGTAAGCAATGTTGCAGAAAGTCTGTCTAGAAACGTTTGCCTCTTTGAAGATGACACCAAAATGGAATGAAAAAAAATCCATAAAATCAGATGCAAACTTGCATGCATCAGCACTGGAGTTTGAGTAGATTCGCCAAATTCAAGGCGGTCAGACAAGATGTAGATTCAAGTCAATTTCCGAGTCTGCATCAGATCCTTGTGGGAGAAAAGAAGGGGAGATGCTCGTTTGACTCACTCAGAAAAATCTGAAAATTCACTGGTTTGAGTCTGACTTAGAATTTTCCTCACGTCTTTACTCATAGCACCCTGAAATTCAAAGGGGGGTTTAGTCCCAGACATCACTCTTGTAGATAAGGAGAATATTCTTTTACCAAATGATATTTTGGATTTCATTGTTTGTTTAGGGTTTGTGTTTTGATTAGGATGGTGGGGGGCTCCTTTTAATTGCTCATAGACCAGATTTAACAGTGAACGAGATATTTCTCTGTGATCCTTCCTCATAAGGTTTATTTTCCTAAGCTATGTGTAACAACCAACTTACAGACGGGGCTAAAAGTGTTAATGCATTTGGTTTTATTTAATATTCTTCTTCAAAACTGCTTGGGAATTCACTAGAAATGCCCGAGGCAAAATAAAGCTGTATATAATAATTCATCTGATAGTTGCAGTTGTAAGAGAAATTATTGATATCAAACTATAGTGACAGGTGCTAATTACTCAGGCAACAAGAAGGCTGCAAAATTATTTGTAATCTGAATTGAAATTTGCATTACTACAGCTCAGTACTTTTATCACATCATGTTCTAGCTTCTGGCCTTTCTGGTTGCAAAATATAAAAACAAGAATGATATTGAAATTCTCTTTTTATCTACTTTTTGCAAGATCATAGCATTATGGAGTCAAGAGGGGAAAAATCATAGCAGTTCAAACTGAATTTCCAGCTTTTTTTTCTTAATCGAGAAATGTAAAATATAAGCAGTAAGTTGTGAAAACGAATCACAGGTGGAATCCTGAGGCCCACATTAACACCATCCTGCGTCACCGGATAGGGACCCAAGATCCATGCGGGGCCATGCATGGATATGAGGCGACTTAGGTGAACCTCATTCCTTGTGCCCCCTGCTGTCATTCCTGCCCCCATTTGTACTGATGCTGCCCTTTCCGGAACCTGCAGCAGTGGAAATGGCCTCAAACAGCCCCACAGTGCTTACCTTAAACCTCTGGCCTCTGCCCTCCTGACTTCCTGTTTGCATGGGGGCATTGAGTAATGCTTGCGAGGGATTCTAATGACAAATATTGGGGCTGTTTTTATAATCATGCTAAATGGACAGCATATCCCTAAAGCAGAATGCATTCTTGATTCAGAAAATGACCCATCAGTGTTGTGGTAAGACTAACCAATGGAGCCCAACCCGAACAGAATCATCTGACTGAACTTTGGTGGTCCAACTTCTTAACTGAACAGAACGTAACCTCATTGCCACTGTTTTGCAGCACAGTCATTATGCCAGCCCTCAATATCTTTATTTTTGATAAACACAGCGGATAAAATATAAATATACAATAGGGGTCATGCTATTTTAGAAGCCCTAGTCATGTGCTGGATGTCTGAAAAAGAGCACTTTGTCGTGCAAATCATGAAGACGTCCTCTGAGCCATTTTAGAAAGCCAGATATAAGGACGTCTCTAGGGTGATCACGTCCATTGTGCACACGGAGGTGTGTCAAAGGCATTCTGGAAAAGATACACGTGTGTCCCCTGATTTCCGAAACGGCAAGCATGTGTAAATCCAACAGCAGTACTCTCATATCCACAATACTTTTCATGACCATAAAAAAAAAAACAACCCTAAAGGGAAACAAGGATCTTGTTTTCAGGTTGCCATGCCAATCCGATGCAAATGTCTGCTTGCAAAATAGCAGGCAGGGATGTGTATGCAGCATGGAATAGATGTCCTCAGCATAAATGGAGATGCCTTTGTGACCATGGCCAATGCCATCCATTTTAGCATGTGCAAGTTTCTGAAATCAGGCTGAAATTTGCATGTGGTTGGCCTTTTTTCATATGTTTTGACCTGCACATCCCAGATTGTACCTAGACGTCATTTCAAAAATGTGCCTTCAAAGGAAATAATTAGGAGCTTATTAAATGGAGAAATAATTAAGGTGTTTTATCCATGTTTAATAGAAGTGTTAACTAAAGTAGGCAGCACATGACCAAATAAATATATTTGGCCATTTTTTTCTATTTATGTATATTTATATTGAATTTTCTATCTGTTGTCTCTTCTCCACCATTCAGTATACATAGTACATGGTGATGAGAAGAGAGCCCGACAGGGTTTTGGAAAACATGTTAAGACACAGCTCCCTGTAGGACTGAGAAGACGGCATCTATTGACAGATTGCATTTGAGTTTCCATATCTGGCCGCATCTTTTGGAAGATTTGAAACATGAAATTAGATTTAGATTAATCTCCTCAAAATAGCAATCCTCATATGTGAGGGGGAAAAGGATATGAAAAAAGTTTCCATGAAGACAGATTGAAGATAATGCAGCACTTGACGTTTCCTAGTAGATGAGAAATGGAAAGGCCAAATCAAAAGTCTGAATTTCTGCTAATTATTCATAAGTAAGATAAGAGGTCTAGACCTGCACAGTAGGCAGACGTTTGGCTACAGGGACATAAAATCAAGAAAATATTCCAGAAATTCCAAAGAAATCTACAACTGTTAAAATGAAACTACTCAATTAAATATCTAGACCCCTACGTATTACTTCTATTACGGCACTTGGTCTGGAAATGCTTCAGAGATTTGAGGGGTAGTTACCAACACACATTAAGGGAATAATGTATGATATCTGTCACTTAATACATTATTAAGGGGGTGATTTTAAGAACATAAGATATGCAATACTGTGTCAGACCAAAGGTCCATGAAGCCCGGTATCCTGTTTCTAACAGTGGCCACTCCAGGTTACAAGAACCTGTCAGGTTCCCAACAGGTAGACAAATTCCATGCTGCTTATCACAAACGTAAGCAGTGGATTTTACCAGTCCAATTTAATAATGGTTTATGGACTTTTCCTCCAGGAACGTGTTCAAACCTCTTTTAAACCCAGTTACACTAACCAAGCATTGAGTGAAAAAATACTTTCTCCAATTAGTCTTAAATGTGCTTCATTGTTGTTTATTGTGAGTCCCCTAGTTATTCTATGTTTTGAAAAAGTAAACAACCAATCTACGTTTACCCGTTCCACTCCATTCATTACACAGGTACACTAAAAAAATTTTTTTTTAAACTGCCTCTAATGTTTCGATTGATTTTTACATTTTTTGGTGCGCTGAATCCAAATCTGGTAACCAATTTGCTCCATCACGTACAGATTTTTTGCTACATTGGGTTAGCAGTTTGAGGTGAACATTTCAGATTGAGTGCGATCGAGATAAAAGTTTCTTGGATGAATTCTTTATACTAATTGTTTAGTAGTTATTCAAATAAGAATAAAGAAAATTGTAACAAGGCAGCACATAAGAATAGAGTAATGTCAACAAAACACACACTGTGATGGTAGCAAAATTGTCTGCACTTAAAACAGCCACATACATGTGCACAAACATTGAGCATATAAGAGCGAGGTTAGACACACAGCAAAGCAAAGAAATGTGCAAAAAATGTTGTACAGGTATGTATGTAAGAATAGAAAACGCAAACCGCACCATTGCAATACATGAAGACAAACACCCGATGGTGTGAAAATAAAATTCTAATAAATGAGATCCGACACTGTGGTAATAACTAGCAAATTTTTATTTCAAAGTTTAGTAAAAACACGATATTTGTCAACACAGTTTAGATTTTAAAGTCATTCTTGGGTCAATCAATCTCCTGGTGGGCCCGTTTCTTCTTCCCCCGAATGCTTCTCTTGGTGCGCTGCTTGGCGTATTTTTCATCTGGGGTTTCCCGCAGCAGCAACCAGCAGAAATCAGCCATCATAGTGGTGTTCCATCTTCCTTGGTACCTTCTCTCTGCGTCCTTGATGTCCTGGTGAAACCTTTCACCTTGTTCTTCACTGTACGCCCCCAAGTTTTCGGGAAAGTAGTTCACATGGGAGTGCAAGAAATGGACTTTCAGGCTCATGTTACAGCCTTGTTCTTTGAAGGCATTGAGCATCTTGGCAACAATATCCTTATAGTTCTCATCCCGCCTGTTCCCCAAGAATTTGAGAACAACATCCTTGAAGGAATCCCAGGCTTCTTTTTCCTTCTCAGACATCGTTTCAGCGAATGCTCCATCTGAAATGAGTTTCCTTATATCAGGGCCAACAAACACTCCTTCCTTTAGCTTTGCTTCAGAAAGTCGGGGGAACTTTGAGCAAAGGTACCGAAAGCACTCACCATCTTTTGGAAGGGACTTGATGAATTGCTTAATGAGACCCAACTTAATGTGGAGAGGTGGTAATAGAATTTTATCACGAGGTACCAAGCTCTCATGAAGAACATTTTTCTCACCGGGTCTCAAATACTCCCGAATTGGCCAGTCTTTTTTCCCCCAGTGTAGGTCACGGGCCCGGCTATCCCACAAGCAAAGGAAGCAGGGATATTTGGTGAAACCGGATTGCTGCCCTAATAGCATGGATAGAATTTTAAAGTCTCCACAAATCATCCACTTATGCTCATCATAACGAATCTTCTGAAGAATTAGGGCCAAATTCTCGTATTTTTCTTGGAGAATAACAGAGTGAGCAATAGGAACTGAAGCGAATGTGTTGCCATTATGAAGAAGAACACCTTTTATGCTGTCTTTTGACGAATCAATGAACAGCCGCCATTCAGCAGGATCATACTTGAGTTTAAACTTTTCCATCACTCCGTATATATCATTGCAAAATCCCAAATCTTCCTCTTTGCTGAAATACTTCAAAAATTGTGCCTCGCGGTTGCGGTACCAATAAAAAGTTGTTCCTGGTGACAATAGATTTTTCTGTTTAAGCCGAGAACCTAGCAGTTGGGCAGCATCTTTTGGGAGTCCTAAATCCCGGACTAAATCATTCAATTCAGCTTGAGAGAAAAGTTCAGGTTTCGGATCTGGTTCAGTTTCAAACTCGGAAGTACTGGACTCATCGGGAAAAGCCATCTGATGAGTCTCATCATGATCAGAACCGTCCACACAAATATGATCCAAAGATTTTTGATGGTTCAGGCACAGGTACTTCGTTGCTATGAGGCATAGGCCTAATTGCTGAGGGAAGGTTGGGGTAACTTATTATGTTCTTATTTTTTAAGTTGTATCCCTTCACAATGCAAGAGCAAAAATAGCAGTCACTGCTGTGGTCTCTTTGTTCACGCCACATCATAGGTATTCCGAAACGAAATGCTTGTTTTTTACCTTTCATCCATAAGCGTAGATCTTCCTCACATGTCTTGCACACTTTGTGAGGAGCCCACGTTTTGTCTTGATCGCCTAACTTCAAACCGAAATAGGCGAAATATACTTTTTTAATAAATGCAGAAATGTTCCTCTGCCGCTTTTTCACGGTATATTCCCCACAAATAAAACAAAAACTGTCCGGAGAGTTGACGCAACCTCTGGCTCTGTGAGCCATCACAAATACACAGCACTGCAAACTACAACTGTAGTGAACCACTTCGGAATAAAGCTGGATTACGACTGAGCAAACAAAAGGTAATAATGAACTTGCAAGAAACTGAAATTTGACAGGAACGTTCATGTCGCAACCACCGTGTTTGAGCGAGCGAACGAGGCGAGGCGAACAGGAAAGAACATGCGCCAGCGCGAGTACTGGATTTAGCCCCCGCCTCCCAATTGTCCTGTTAATGTATAAAATGAATACAAAACACTCTAAAATATCATGAGGGAGTGTTTCTAGTTAGTTAACCATTACAACCTCTATTTTGGGCCAAGAAAATAAACTGCAGTCGGCTAAAAAGAAATTATGTGAACATTCCTTATATGGGTAAGAAATCTAATTTTGCAAGAAAACGTGACGTGATGGAACATTTTGGCTATTTTTCCTGGATTCAGCACCCCAAAATCTATAGGAATCAGTTGCAAAACTGGAGGTAGTTTTTTGGTAGTGTACCTGTGTTATTTTATAGACCTCAATCATATCTACTGATACTTATCATTTGTGTAACACTATACGGCATATGCAGCGCTGGACAGACACATGTGAAAGACAGTCCCTGCTCATTAGAGCTTACAGTCTAGTCAAGACAAGCAACACAACAACCGGAGAATGGTAAGGAAGTACATAGAAGGTGAACAGCAGGTTGAGATGATCAGGATCTGGAAGCAGGCTTAAAGAGGTGAGTTTGAACAGGGCCAGAAATGGAGCCTGATGTACTGATTTAGCCATCAGTTTTCCTACTACAACTACTAATGAGCATTTGTATAGCAATACAAGACGTACGCAGCGCTGCACAGACATGTAAGAGACGGTCCCTTCTCATCAGAGCTTACAATCTAGTCAAGACAGATAACACAAGGGAAACACAAGGAGATCAGATGAGTCAAGATCCGAAAGCGACAGTGAAGAGGTGAGTGTTCAGCCTGAATTTGAAGAGGGTCAGTGAAGGCACCTGACGTACAGACTCAGGTAGTTTGTTCCAGGCGTAAGGTGCAGCAAGGTGAAAGGAGCGACGTTTGGAGTTAGCAGTAGAAGAGAAGGGCACAGATAGAAGTGATTTGCCAGAAGAGCGTAGTTCCTGGGGGGGGGGGAGGGGGGGTAAGGGAGAGATAAGAGAGGAAAGGTAGTGAGGAGCTGCAGAGTGAATGCACTTATAGGTCAGCAGGAGAAGTTTGAACTGGATGCGGAAACAGATAGGGAACCAATGAAGTGACTTGAGAAGAGGGGTAATATGAGCTTGACAAGGCTGGCGGAAGATTAGCCATGTAGCAGAGAGTTGAACAGATTAAAGAGGAGAGAGATGATTCAAAGGGAGACCAGCAAGAAGTAGGTTACAAGATAGGAGGTGATTAAGGAGTGGATAAGTGTCTTAGTGTGTTCAGAAAGGATTGGGCAGATTTTGTTGATGTTTCCAAGCTGAGGAGCCCTAACTTTTTAAGCCTTTCCCTGTAGGGTATCCTTCTATGACCTTTATTATTTTGATGGCTCTTCTCTGTACCTTTTCTAATTTGACTACATCCTTTTTTAGATATAGTGACCACAACTACATACAATATTCAAAGTGTTGTTGCACCATAGAACAATACAGAGGTATTATAATATCCCTGGTTTTATTCTCCATTCCTTTCCTTATGATTCCTAGCACTCTATTGGGTTTCTTGGCCGATGCTTCACACTGGGCAGAGGGTTTCAAGGTATTATCCATGATTACATCCAGATCTTTTTCTTGGGTGATAATTTCTAATGTGGGACCTTGCATTGAGTAACTGTAGTTTGGGTCATTCTTCCCTAACAGCCCGATTCCGTTCCAGACATAGAGGCCCTCTGTACTTCCGGTCTGAACAGGATGTACAGATGGCGTTGCGATTCTGATCCCACGGGGCATGTCTAGCCCTGCGGGATCAGAAACGCAATCAGGTCCGTACGTGCAGGCCAGGACTGTGATTCAGCCCGGCCTGCAAGTACAGGCACTGCCCGACTAACTCAGAGCTTTTAAAAGGAGCCGTGGCATCATGGTGTCCGGCTGACATGGCACCACAGCTCCATTTAAAAGTTGCAACCCCGGCTGCCGGCTCCTGCAAATCATTCCCTGCAGCCCGACTCCTGATCTGGCCACCTATGGCCAGGATCAGGCTGCGGGGAATGTCCTCTGACCCCCTTCCCCATCCGTGTCCCGGATCTACCGATCCACAACTTCCCCGTACAAGTCGCCAGTCCTGGACTTCCAGGGCTGACATTAGAATCAGCCCTGTACGTCCAAGGCAGGCAACCACCCACTGCCTGCCATAACTCTGCCCCCGATCCACCCCTTCCCCACCCCCGTCTAACTTCCCCATACAATCGGTGGGGAAGTTAGATGCTGGCGGGGGGGGGGGGGCATGAATAGTGGGAATGGATGTCCTGTTGAGATATCCATCCCCGCTATTCGTTGGACAGAATAACCCCGTAAGTGTATAACTTCGCACTTGTCCACATTAAATTTCACCTGCCATTTGGACTCCCAGTTTCTCAGGATCCTCTTGTAATTTTCACAATCCTCTTGCAATTTAACAGCTTTGAATAATTTTGTGTCATCTGCAAATCTGATCACTTTTCTAGTTCCTATTTACAGGTCATTTATGAATATAACAAAAAACAGCGAGCCCCTGGGTACCCCACTATTCACCTTTCTTAACTGAGAAAACTATCTTATTTTATAAGGGAGTTGTGTAAAGATATATGCCATTTGTATGTCATTATTTTTAAAGACTTATACACGTGAATGGGCACTTACTGTATTCTGCATAAGACTGATGCTAAAAACTTTCAATGCCGGTGTGCTTATGGATGGAGTTTAGGCAGAGTTTAGGAAAAGTGCAAATTTATGCGCATAGGTCATAAAATAATACAAATGATGTCCAAGTGCAATCTGGAATATCCATGCCAGAATGGGAAAAAACAAACACAGGCACGTCCAAGTTCAGGCACAATTTCATAAATGTGGACATGCCCGATATGGACACCTGCAGGAACATCTACATAAACCTTCCTGGAATATTTATTTATTTATTTATTTATTTACAGTCTCTTATATACCGCACTATTCAGCATCAGTGCGGTTTACATGGAACAGAAATGCTCAGTACAGTTAACACGTATGAGTTTACAGATAACAGGGCAAATAACTTGGATAACAGGGGTAACTATTTACAAAACTTACTACATAAACTTGGATAACAGTGCTAAACTTTTTACAAATATTGCTACATAGAGTCGTATAATCATGAATTCCATAGAAACAACTGCACCACTAAGGGTTAGAGAATCTTTCTTGGCATGTTGTTGGGAACCATATATTAGCTTAGCGGATTACATCTTCAGTCTCAGTGGGTGAGGTTGGGTTCTATGAGGTACTTATTGAAAAGGTGGTATTTGAGGGCTTTCCTAAACTGTGTAAGGCTCTTAATAGCCCGGATATCTGGAGGTAGTGCGTTCCAGCATCTTGGCGCACTGATACTAAACGCCCTGTTGGCTGTGGATGCGGTGCAATCTGTTAATGCTTTCGGGACTTTTAGGGTGTTTGTAGCTGTGGATCTCCTTGCTCTATTAGGAGATGTGGTATGGATGAGGGCAGTTATTGATTCAGTGGAGAGCTTGTTAATAGCTTTAAAAGTGAATAGCAGAATCTTGAAAACGATTCTAGCCTGGATAGGTAGCCAATGTAACTGTATCAGCAGAGGTGTCACGTGGTCACTTCTGGAGGCTCCATGGATGACCATGGATAGTATCACAGACCTTGGATGTCTAGGAATAGCCTAATGCTTAGAGTAGTGGACTAGCAACAAGATAGCTAGAGTTCAAATCCCACTGCTATAGCATACTGGGCATGATGGAGGGCCATCTTTTCTACATCCTTTGCATGTTTTACAGCCAAAACAAGCATTTTCCGGATGCCTATTCATGCCTGGAACAGGTATAACCTTATATGCATCTAGGACTTCTCTGAGATCAGGCGGTGGTGTCCAAGTTCTTAGGAACAACCCAGTCACGTCTCCGCCATGCCTCCATTCAGACTTGGATGTCCTCATGCTGGGGATGACCACAGACCCGACTTCTAAAATGCCACTGGAGATATTTCCATGTTTTGGACATCTCTATGCCTGTTTTCAAAGCACAGATAGGGCTTCTAAAATAACCTCCTATGTGTGTTCCTGCAAAATCTAGAAGCCGGCATTTACACCTGGTACTGGGCAGATGTAAATGCTCACGATTAGTTTGATACACGTTTTCCCACCACTTATGCCCCTACTTCATAAAGTAGAGCACGTCCATATTTCACTTTTATAAAATAGGCCTCAGACGTGCACATACTAATGTGCTTTTAGACCACAGTTTATAAAAGTACCCTCCAAATGCCAAAATCATGCAGTACATGAATTTACCTTAATGCATATGAGTTTATCATAAAGCATGCTACATAATAATTAGATGCAAAGCATGAAAATACATGCAAATCGAATGACACGGCTTATGGTAAACTTTGTTCTTTATTTGACAGCTGAGGTCAGTACCGCAGACTAGTTCTAGAAGTCCAATCCACCATTTTGATCCTGGGCAGATGATGAGGCAGGAATGATTGGAAATCATTCCAATGTCCCTTCTACTAGATGCAAAGATAAACCTGGTAGGTTCGGGAGGAGGGGTATGGTAGGGGTGTCTCTTTGGGTGGGATCGGAAGGCTTCTTTGGGGTGGGGGTATCTTCAGGGTGGTAGGGTCTATTGACAGGGGTAAGGGGGCACGGTGTCTATTAGGAGGGATCCAAGGGATTTTGTTGGCAGGGAACCAGGAGTGGATGCAAATATTAAAAAACCTATGACTCCTTTAAGAGATCCCCCAGGAATGCTGGACCATGCTATAGCAACCCAGTGCTCCCAAGGAGCAAAAACAATGCAGCTTGTGAGCAGGGCCAGCTGGTCCGCGTGGGCGGCAGCCATGGCAGTGGCATACATAGGTGGCCATACTGCCCCCCCCCCACCTGCCACTGATTCCATTTGGGGGGGGGAGCCGAGTAGCAGCAAAAAGCCACCACTTTTGGAAATACTGCTGCTGTTACTGCCCACTTCTCCCGCTCAGGACGGAATTGGCGGCAGCTGGGGGGGGGGGGGGTGGCGAGGCCAGGGTTTCTGCTTGTGAGGCTGAATGCAAATTGCCTTATTCATTTCTTTCAGAAGTTGCTAGTCTGTAGTGCTGAGTTACCACAGATTTAGTGGCTGCAGCAGTGAATTGAGCAATGGTAAAATGCAATATTTTACTGCAACTTAGTAACTATCCCCTAAGAGGGCCATGTTTAGGCAATAGGAATGTGCATGGGCAAAAGGTTCATTTTATCTTGTTTTATTTATTTTTCCCTTTTATTGCTCCTGCATTTTAGCATGAACTAAATTGATGGATCATGTGCTGAAATACAGAATGGAAGTAAAACTAAATGTTTTCTCTTACTGCTAGTTGGAAGCACCAAATATCAATGATTTATGTATTTTATTTATATTCTCTTATATACAGTGCTATTTGGCATCAGTGCAGTTTACATTGAACAAACTGAAATTACATTGAACAGGGCATTATAACTTGGAGATAACTATTTTACAGGGAACATGGGCTATGGAGGGTTAAGGGGCTTGCCCAAGACCACAAGGAGCACCTGTGGGACTAGAAACCCCAGTCCTTCTGGCCCAAGGTTGCTGTCCTCTAGTGGGATTTGAACCCCTGACCTTCTGGCCTGAAGTACCTTGCCCCAACCACTAGGCCACTCCTCCACTCCAATGAATGCCAATGAATTCAGAGGCAAAAGCTTTCAGTGGAGCTCAGAACAGAAAAACATGTTAAAATGACCTGAAACTTGGGCAGGATTTGTGCATGTTTTTCTCCATAAATAGGATCATTCCAAAACCTGAATAAGCATTTGGATATGCCCCAGGGACTTTTATGTGCCGAAGACGTCTACAAACGTATTCCAGTGCATGGCACCAGCGCATGTTTATCTCACTTGATTGGAGATGTCCGTACTCATCCCTGAGGGGATGGAATGGGGGCGTGTCCAGAAGAGGAGACATGTATTTCATATTCTCGAAAGCGCCGTAAATAATTTGGAAAAACTTAGAGAAGCTAGCACAGTAGTCAAGAAGGCAAAGATTCAAAAGGAGGAGGAAATAGCCAATGCAATAAAATGGGGGGATAAGACATTTTTCAGATATATTAGTGAGAAGAGGAAGGGCAAGAGTGGTATTGTCAGACTCAATGCTGCAGGGGAGGAATATGTAGAAGCTGATAAGGATAAAGCGGAATTGCTTAACAAATATTTTTGTTCTGTGTTCACAGATGAAGAATCAGGAGCAGGACCTCAGAAAACACCCACAAATAGGAACAGAAGCAAAGGACATCTTGAACAATTTTCAAAAGACTGTGTTCATGAGAAACTATCTCAACTTAAAGTAGACAAAGCGATGGGACCGGATGGGATACACCCGAGAATACTGAGGGAACTTGGGGACATTCTAGCAGCTCCACTGACTGACCTTTTCAATGCCTCGTTGGAGTCGGGAGTGGTGTCAAAGGACTGGAGAGAGGCTCATGTGGTGCCTTTACACAAAAGTGGAAGTAAGGATGTTGTTGAAAACTACAGGCCGGTTAGTTTAACTTCGGTGGTGAGTAAATTATTGGAAACACTGCTGAAAGAGAAAATAGTGAGGTTTCTGGAGTCCAGCGGATTAAAGGATCCAAGGCAGCATGGATTCACCAGAAGCAGTTCTTGTCAGACAAATCTGATTGATTTCTTTGACTGGGTGACCAGGGAGTTGGACCGAGGGAGAGCCCTAGATGTGGTGTATTTAGATTTTAGTAAAGCCTTTGACACTGTTCCTCACAGGCGACTTATAAACAAACTGAGCACCCTAGGGATGGACCCTAAAGTTACTGCTTGGGTTAGAAATTGGTTGGGTGGGAGGCAACAAAGAGTACAAGTAAATGGAGCTCACTCTGAGGAGAAGGATGTTATCAGTGGTGTGCCCCAGGGATCTGTCCTTGGTCCGATTCTTTTTAACATCTTTGTTAGTGATATAGCGGAAGGGCTTTCAGGTAAGGTTTGCCTCTTTGCGGATGATACCAAAATCTGCAATAGAGTAGACACCCAGGAAGGGGTAGATAACATGAGGAGGGATCTAGCTAAGCTTGAAGAATGGTCTAGAATTTGTCAGCTGGGATTTAATGTTAAAAAATGTAAGGTCATGCATTTGGGCTGCAGCAATCCAAGGGAGCAATATAGTATAGGGGGTGAAGTACCTTTGTCCACTAAAGAAGAGTGGGACCTAGGCGTGGTTGTGTCTGATGATCTTAAAGTAGCTAAACAGGTAGAAAAGGCGACGGCAAAAGCTAAAAGGATGCTTGGGTGCATACGGAGAGGAATGGCTAGCAGAAAAAAGGAGGTGATAATGCCTCTGTATAAGTCTTTGGTGCGACCTCATTTGGAGTATGGTGTGCAATTATGGAGACCGCACCTTCAAAAGGATGTGAACAGGATGGCGTCGGTGCAGAGGGTGGCTACTAAAATGATTAGTGGTCTTCATTATAAAGCATATGAGGACAGACTGAAGGATCTTAATATGTACACCTTAGAGGAAAGGCGGGATAGAGGTGATATGATTGAGATGTTTAAATACCTCCGTGGCATAAATGTTCAGGGAGAGAGCCTCTTTCAATTGAAAGCAAGTTCTGCTATGAGGGGACATGGGATGAGGGTGAAGGGAGATAGATTCAGGAGTGATATGCGATAATATTTCTTTACAGAAAGAGTAGTGGATCCGTGGAATAGTCTCCCAGTGGAGGTGGTAGAGATGAGGACAGTAACTGAATTCAAAAAAGCATGGGACAAACACAGAGGATCTCTAAAGGTAAAAAGGGGACTGTTGTAGTTGTTATGGAAGGACAGACTAGATAGGCCATGTGGTCTTTTTCTGTCGTCATATTTCTATGTTTCTATGTTTCTATAATTACAGCCTCTTCTGAAGACATGCCTGTTATTCCTGTCGGAAATGTGGAATAAAGCCAGGACTTAGAAAATTTTCTGCTGTGTTCTACAATGTGTCTCTGTAAGTGAGAGAGTGTGTGTATGATTTGAGGGTTGTACAGGAGGATCTGGTGTGCTGATCTTCAGTTCTGGCAGGACATGAATGCCTGGTCAGTACCTGGATCTTCTGGATGACTGCAGTGTCACCAGGTTCCACTGTGATAGGGCAATCATATATCAGCGATGCCAGGCACTGGGAGACATGACTGATGTTGTGCCATCATTCCCCAGATTGACCCATAAGTCCTACATCCTTACCCAATCCAGGATCTTTGCAAGCTGCAAGAGTAGTGATATTATCTGGAGGCTGGCTATTCAGTGTGATGGCACAGGGATCCCCCTCCCATGCTCCCCTCCCTGACAAGGAGGGCATTGCCACAAAGCAGATTGTGGGAAGGCAGGCAGGGTTGCCCCATAGATAGCAGATGTTTAAAGACTGAAAGAAGCCAGGACACAGAGTGGACTTTGTATGGGACAGGTGTAGCCACATGTAGGGAGCTGCTATGAGAAATGCCAGTACCCAGATATGTGGGAAATAGATGCCATAGCCAGAAAGCATGGTCATTAAAAGAGCATACTTTTGTAGCGCAGCAATATTATGTATCTTGTGGGGAATTGCAAAATTATTTTAGGATATTGTGAACCTGGTAAAGGTCCATACTTAGCTTTTTGAAGACTGTTCTTAGAGATGACCAATGCAAGAATTTGTGAAGCAGTTTTATTCTGCCAAGTAATTTTTGATACAACATATGTCATGACAAACATGTTAATATTTACTTTATCTCCTAATATATTTAAGTGCACTGAGATTACTTAGAAAAAGAATAGTATATATAATCTAGTTTGCATCAACCTATATTTATCATCAATATTTATGTCTAGTTTGCATCAGCAAAATACTGTCAATGAGAACAGTAGCTTAGGAGATACACGTTTTAACCGACAAGGCGAGGCCGCCAGAGACTTCCACATGCACTGTATATCATGGAGATGGGCATGATCGGAAATGTGCAGCTGTCCAGAATACAGTGACCTTGGAGATGTTCAAACCCATTTCGGCATTTACCCATGTCCTGTAGTGTTAGCGAGGATGTGTTTCTCCTATGCACTGTAAGACCCATGCATGGTTCTTGCTGTGAAAACGTGCATGGGCCAGTTGAAGAGCATGTTGGATATGTCACGCCAGGCACAGTCGGAGGTAGGTGCCCACCACCTGATCCCAGCTCTGGTGTCCCCTGCCAAGATCCAGGCAGTGGGGAACAAAGAGCAGGATGGCAGCAACCCTACCTGAGCCTTGTGCATGGCGTCCCGATGTTGTGGCGACGATGCCACAGAACCAGGGCTCCTGCAGGAGGGTGGGGATGGCTAGCCGGGGAAAGGGATGGACATCCGGGCCCTTGGGATCAGTGCTTGACTAGTCCATCTAGCTCCTGATTCTGCACCAGCAGGACTGCCTGGCTCCTGCGATTACAGAAGCGGAGTCTAATCTGGCCCCTCCAAATTTTGGATATCCAGATAGGCCAGACGTGCCCCTTTCAGCATTGGGCTCCACCCTTCTAAATGCTAATGTACTGTAAATTACATTGTCTTTGAGCCCTTAGGTTTTCTCGTTGGGATCTTTTATATTTGTATCTGTACCTGCTCCCTCTTGGTTATAATTCCTATTAACTTTACCTTGATATCCTCCTAGATAGAAGGCTTCTCCTCAACCTATTTATTGTGGATAACAGTATGTTGCACAGGAGGGCTCAAGAAATCTGTTCTCTGAATGTTAGTTCAAGAATGATGTCCAAGTATTTGAATGTCTGTGAGAGCTATGGGAATGCCAGAGAGTAAAGGAGCAAGAGAGAGTTGAGTGGAGTGGTTGGTAATCCATGGACTAGTGGTTCTGGATGGATTACACGTACTATGATTAGAATAAAGTCATTGGAATATTTACTTAATATTCAGACCAGATAAATCAGGGGTAATGGGGTCTGAGTATGTGACTAGTAAGATATTGTCCGCATAGAAATTTGAGTTTATTCCGAAATCTTGGATTATTGCAGCCAGTAGGCTCACAAGATGTTGAATAGGAGAAGGGACCAAGAGGCACTGCACGGGGTAGGTTCAGGTTGGTGAAGTAGTAGAACCAGCAGTTATATAAAAAGAGTGGTCAGTCCAAAAGGATGTGAACCAACGAAGAACAGTGGCATGAAAGCCAATGTCATGCAAGCAAGAGAGCAAAAGGTCATGACTGACAAGGTCAAACGCTGCTTTTAAGTCAAGGGAAGTTACAAGAACTATTTTACAGTGATCACGTTCATTATGGATGTCACTCAGAAGGGCAGCCAAGATTGTCTCTGTATTCTGTTCGGGTCAGGAACTGGACTGGTGAGAGCGGTTTTTATCTCACATCTTTTTCAGTAGTAGTTCAAGGCGAATTACATTCAGGTGCAATAGGTATTCTCAGGTGCCAGTCTTACAGTCTCTGTCTGCATAGTGCTGTTGAATATTTCCTCTTCACTATCTAGATGGTGTTGGGCATCCCATGGGCAGGGCATGAGTTGAGATTGCGCTTATCTGGGTAGCAGCAATATTCAAGTGCTAGCCAGACAATTTATCTGAATAGATTTGAGGTATCTGAAAATCTGCCCTAAATATATCTGATTAGCCTATGCAGATGGTAGCTATCGGCATCATCTGGGTAGATGTCACATTGAGTGGCAGAGACGTAAGTTCTAATGAGGAGCACCTAAATAAAATTTTGTCTAAGGGCCCCTCCACCAGCAAAGTTAATTGAAAGTGTTTGCTGAGTTGCCTTCCACTTCTCTACTGCCTGCCTTTAAGTTTTCAGGTGCAGAAGTCATCACATCACTCTCCTGGGCCAAAGCCTTGCGATAACAGCTGTGAACTGCGGATCAGTAGCAGCAGATGATGGCCACCAGCCCTGAAAACCTCAACACCGCCATGTAGACACCCTTCCTTCCTGCACCTCCCTCCTCCCCCGCATTATGGAGCCTGCTTGGACAGAATTTGTGCCACTGCTGACTGGTCTATCTGAATATTCAGGACTGGCTACAATCCTGAAACCGGTGCTGGATATCCGGAATAAATATAAATGACGCCGCTGGTGCGTATCAGTATCGGGCCCATTAATCATAAATGCGACATTAACTGTTATTATTAAATTGAAAAAAAAAACAATATAAGCAAAATAAAGCTGAAACAGAACAACTTAATGGCACAAAACAACATGTTTTCCATGCATGTCCCTATTCTACTGTCTCACTCTGCCCATGAAAGGGATGAGGTACTGTCTGCTGTTAAAATGTCAAAACTACATTTGGCATCTATTCAGCCAGCTTCATGTTTGTTCCTAGCATGGTAAAGCTTGTTGGTGCTTGACTGAATGTAATTCAGGAGCATTCAATGGAGCAAATATCATTTGCTTTCCCTCTGCAAGCCTCAGCTAATACATCCTCTCCTCTCAGTACTGAATATATTTAGTCATGATAACGCCAACTACAATATTAGAACTGAAAAAAATGTCCATATATATAGAAGTGAAGCCGCAATATAAATGTTCATCTTCTTTCGCTATTTGTTTGTGCCATGTTACCTGTCTTCCTGCACTCCCTAAGACAGAAAAAAAGCAAAGTGAAGCATACAGAACTTACAAATAGTATGCAAATATAAAATACAAGACAATGCTTGCTCAACCAGCCTATTTATTGCAAGAATTATTGTTAACAATCTAAACATTTCCAAATATATGTATTTTGAATACTTCCTCAATTGAGGGGTTAGAAACTGGAAATCATCATCTATCTTATCTATGTATATTTAATATTTCTTGGTTCTGTGGGACCCTGCTATAACGGGTCCTACTATGCACTTAGGGGCGTGTTTACTAAAGGATGCGCCGGCAGCAAGCAATTGAGCCATGGAACTAGCTCTTAGGACTGCGCCAAATTCAGGGAGCATGTGCTTCCATCAGCCTGCCTTTGGTGCATTCCTAACACGCAGCATCATGCAATGTAGCATGTGAGTGTGTTTAATGCCATCCACTGAGGTGGCAATAAGTGTGCCCTCGTTAATGGGAACATTGGCGGTTAGTGGGTACCCATGATGACTACACTAACGACAATGTGCCGTTACTGCCCACATTCTGCCTCTAACCCACCCAGTCCCTACCCAATGACACACTAACCAGTCAGCATGGGAATTTTACTGCAAGGCCCCTTGCTAATTTATAGCACAGTGTTCTTGGCACAAGGCAAAGCCCATGCTAAGGGTTAGCGCTGTTTAGTAAATATGCCACTTAGTTTACTAAAGGGACAATTTCAGAGAGTTTAGGTGCTTTACTTTGGGAGTTTGTCCCCTTTAAATTTAGGTGTTCAAGACTTAAGACCCTAAGAGGCAGACTCCACTAAATCCATGCCCGACCCGTGCACATGTTTAAATCAGAAACGGGCACAATTCCATGCCAATTCCACATCTGCGGGTATAGATGCACCTGTGTTTATGGAATCAGCACGTAGACGTATCCAGTGCGGCATGTTCAACATGCTGTTCAGCTGGCCCATGCACGTATCCAGCATGAGGCTCGCACACGGGTGCAAGCATGGGCCATAGAGTGAAGCAGAGAAACACGTCCCTGCTAATATTATGGAACACTGATAAATGCTGCAGTAGTTTAGGAGTGGAGGAGTAGCCTAGTGGTTGTGGCAAGGTACTTCGGGCCGGAAGGTTGGGGGTTCAAATCCCACTAGAGGACAGCAACCTTGGGCCGGAAGGACTGGGGTTTCTAGTCCCACAGGTGCTCCTTGTGGTCTTGGGCAAGCCACTTAACCCTCCATAGCCCATGTTCCCTGTAAAATAGTTCTCTGTGTGTTGTGCTTTCCTGTCTAATCAATGTGTTTATACCTCAAAAATGTCCTGTCATGATTTGACAATTTCCAATCTGTAATCAAAAAAACCGCTGCTGATCGCTGGAAGTAGCGGTATACAAATGTATACTAAATAAATAAATAAATAAATCTCCAAACTCATCGTATTCTATAAAGCTTCACATTTCTGATCCTGCCTATCTCTGTGATATACCCGTGGATGTCTCCGATGGTCACGCCTCCTCTGTTATAACATGCATCTCCTAAGCTGCTCCTCTCACTGACAGTGTTGTGCTGATGCAAACTACACAAATACCGATGATACATAAATGCTGATGCAAACTAGACTAGATATACTAGTCTGTTTCATGCCCAGAACACTGCAAGGTAATCTCAGTGCACTCTAGGATAATAATAAGATCAAATAGATACTAATATGTTTGTCATGACATACCTTGCATCAAAAAGTACATGACAATATAACAACTCCTCGGTTATTCTTGCATTGGTCATTTCTAAACACACTCTTTAAAATGCTAAGAATGGACCTTTACCAACCTCACAAAAGTCTAAACCAACTTTTCAATTCCTCAAAGGATGCATTGTCTTGCTGAGTGACATAACTATGCTCTTCTAATACCTATGGCTGTCTGACTATGGCATCTGTTTCCCACATATTTGAGTACTGGCATTTCTCACAGCAGCACTCTACATGTGGCTACACCTGTCTCATACAATGTCCACTCTCTGTCCTGGCTTATGTTGGTCTGTATATATCTGCTATCTGTGGGGCATCCCTGCCTGCCTTCCCCCATTGGCTTTGTGGAGCAACTCCCCTGGTCATGCCTGTGTGGGCATGGGAGTGGGGATCCCAGTGTAATCATACCAAGTAGCCAGCATCCAGATATAGCACTGCTTTGGCAGTTTGAATAGATCCTGGACTGAGTAAGGATGTAGGCCACATGGCACAATGTGCGGAATATTGGCACAAAAGCTGTCAAGTCTCCCAGTGTCTGGCACAGTTGCTGTATGGCTGCCCTATCGCAGTGGCATCTGGTGTCATTGCGGTCATCCGTAAGGTCCAGGTACTGGCCAGGCATTCATGTCCCCCCCTGAATTGCAGATCAGCACATCAGATCCACCAATGCAACCCTCAAACTACACAGTCAGTTGAAGGGACGAATTGTAGAACGCAGCAGAAAATGTTCTAAGTACTTGCCCTATTCCAGTACGCCAGCAGGAATAACAGACACATCTGCGGGAAAGTTAGAAAACATACCCAGGCCTTTCCTGAATATGTTATACACAACTCTGTGACAAACCAACCACACCCCCGTTCTGCCCCTCCTGGACACGTTCTGACATCCTTATGCAAGCGCTACATACTGAAAGACGTCCATAGATGTTTTGGGCACATAAACGTCCCTGGCACACATGCAAACCCTTATTCGGCTTCTGGAATAACCATCTAAAAGGATAACTTTGGATAGGATATGTAGGTAGGAAAATGGACATTTAAGCCCGTGTGTTTAAAAAATAGGGACATGTTTACTAAAGGATTTAATGTGCATAAATGAAATTAGTGTGCATTAAATGCCCAGAGGTTGATTATTTCTATGGACGTGTGACGTTTAACATCCGTTAACTTTATTAATGTGCATTAACCTTTAGCAACCATGCCCCATAGTATTTTAGAAAAGGCTCTGGAACAAACTATTTGTGGATTTAAGAATTAATATGACTTTATTAGATTTTTGGAAAAACAAATAAAAGCTTACCTTTTTAGGTGAGCTATTAGTACTCTGATTAGGAAACTGTTGAGTCAAGATGGGATGAATTTCATCATTTTAGCCCATTGATGTGTTGTTTTGAATTATGTCTTGTTTAATAGTATGTCTAGGGGGGTGTTTTAGTAAAGTGTTCTAGTTGTCTGCGCAGGTCTGGCACATGTGTAGGGCCATGACAGTTACTGCTATGGGATTTTGGCGCCAACTGGCATTGTACTTGCTATCCCTGCACAGCAGGCTAGTAGCGTGGGTACACTCACTACCACCTCCATAAGTGAAATTGAATGCACCTGTGGAGGAGGCAGTGAGTGCACCCGCACTATTATCACGCCACAGCAGGGCCGCATACACTGCAGTAATTTATTTATTAGTTGTTCTTATATACCGCACTCTTAAAAATCAGCGCGGTTTACATATAACAGCATTGTGCATTAAGAAGCACTTACAATGAACAGGGTAGAGTAACTTGGAGTTCAACTAGCGGTAACTATATACATCGATGGCTGGGAACATGCTGTCCATGTTCGTAGCAGTTAACGCTATGGTGTTGCCTTAATGCACCATGGAGTCAGGCATTATAGGTGCATTTGGCGTAACACCACAACGTCCTTTAGCAAACAATACCTTTTATAACATAAAGCATACTTACTCAGTCCTCTCTAGCGGTACAGTAAATCATAGCTTTACATCAGTTTATTAGCTAGCTCACATGCTTATGTAGATCATTTAAATAATACTTCACAAGCAGGCAGATCTCCCTCTGCACGTTTGCACTCCACATATCCTTTCTCTACTCTACCTGAGACTGATTTCTGAGCATGCTCCAATCAGCTGGGCCCTACCAAATTCAAACTATTGTTACTAAAGAGTCCCTGTGTGTTTTCTTATGTCTATTTTTTTTTATTGTGAACCACAGAGGATGTTCAACATCTACAATATGTAAATAAATATATACACACGCAAAGTTCATGGCAATACAGATTGTATTATCTTAAGTGTCTATGTCTGGGATCCCAATCTGAAGGCCTGGCTGTCCAGCTATAAGCAGCAGGTTCCCTTCAAGAGTTCCTAAAGTATCCAGCAGACACCATACTCGGTCAGATCAAGGGTCCATCAAGCCCAATATCCTGTTTTCAACAGCGGACAATCCAGGTTCCCAAAAAGATACACAGATTCCATATTGCTTATCCCAGGGATAAGCCGTGGATTTCCCTGGTCCTATTTAATAATATGTTATGGATTTTTCCTCCAGGAACCTGTCCAAACCTCTTTTAAACCCAGCTACACTAACAGATTTTAGTATATCCTCCAGTAACAAATTCCAGAGTGTGATTACATGTTGAGTGAAATAAATTTTTCTCCTATTTGTATTAACATTGTAGCTTCATTAGGAGTTCCCTAGTCTTTCTACTTTGCGAAGGAGTAAACAACTTATCTACATTGACCCGTTCCACGCTATGCATTGTTTTATAGACTTCTAGCATATCTCTCCTCAGCCATCGTGTTTCCAAGTTGAAGGAACTTATTTAATGCTTTTTTCATAATGTATATTGCGTAATTTTAAGTGATTGATATTTTTGCAGAAGATGCATTTTTGGGAGGTAAAATCATGAATGGACAGGTTGAATGTCGACTTAAAAATGGAATTGTGAATTAGTTGACCTAATCAGGAACCTGAACATTATAAAAGCTTAAGTACTTTATTTCAATATACTCAATTGTACTTATTATAGTGGAAAAAATTAATGGCTTCTGCAAAAGAGAAGTTTTTCTAACCACATCAAAAATATGAGAACGGAAGGGCAAGGAAGAAAATGTATTTTTAAATGGTGTCACAATCTGTTTCAACTGAAAACTTTTTGAGCCCATTTCCAGATAGGTTGTCTACTATGACTAATGTTTTCTTCGGCGCATTACACTTAGGTGTAGCACTGATTGTTGGGGGTATGGATTGCAGCAAAATTGTCTCTCCATACGCATGCTTGTTTGCGCATGCGAGGCTACTGAAATGCTACGGTTTAGGTCCCCCCCCCCCCCCCATCGCGATCCACTCTCTTGAATGATGGAGTCCTGCAGTGGAGGACATTTAAATGATCTCATGTTTTAGAGTCTTCCCGTGATGCACCCAAGCCCCTGATACCCCCAAAACACAAAACACACAACACCCACACCCACGTACACCCCCTATGAGATGCACATATGAAACCCCCCCCCCAATGCCTGATTGTAGAAATGGGGGAAATGCACCATCGTGTCACACTGATATTATACTTTTCAACTTGTTTGAAATGTATATATTGAGGTAAAGTTTAAGTTTGTCGAGAAGAAAATTTTAATCAAGTTTGAGTTATTGTCCCCTGCAATCATTTGGATTTTTAATAAAATAACATCCATTATATTTAACACCAATTCACTTGCTTTATGGTTGGGGGAGGGAGAGGAATCAGTAGGGATGTGCAGTTGGTTAGTCTTTGTTTGAAATGAAGTTTTCCCTGTTCCTTACATTTGTCTTAATTGTGGACCTCCTACGCATTCTGCAGCTTTTTAATTTGAAGGTATACATGCACACATACTCTGCATGTACCTTTAATGAGTCCGAAATGCATATATCTAGCAATCAGTGCTGTAGTTATAACAAAACGAGGAGGTTGGACCTCATTCCATGGCGTTACACTCCTAGCAGAAGTATAGCATACACTGAGATGTAATAAGTAAAGCTTAGACCTAACACCCACAGATTGCAGAAACAAATAGTCGTGTAACTAGACCACTACAACCTTCAGGGAATATAAAGTAACAGAGGATCCAGCATCCCAATTACAGAAGCATGTTAATGATTGGTGAACTGTATAATAAACATGAGCACGGAATGCCTTGTTTAGTTAATAGGATTCAACTAGAACCTAGACATTGCTTTCATTGGTTTCAACAGCTCGTTTTTAGATGAAGCAATTTTAGAGAATTAGAAAGTCAAGAAGGCATGCTAAATACTACCTAAACATTTGAAAGAGGAAAAAAGATCTGCAAACTGTTGAACTTGATGAGCCATTTTGAGAAAAAATTTCACTTTGATTGGACATCAGTCATGCACCTGGTTTTTGCTTTCTATCCGTCTATTGTCTGCTTTGAGAGATTCGTTTTTGGGCTACTTTGGGAGGTAATTTTAAAGCCAGTTGTGTAAAATTACATGCCATCAACATGTATACGTCACCTATTTTCCATAACCTACATGCGGAGAACGGCACTCAGGCACGTAGGCAGGTACATTGTATCATGCCGATGGCGCATAATTTCAGTGTGCGCGCGCAGGGGCAGAGCTTGCGCAAAACACAAGCAGGTCCCAAATTTATGTGCGTTATAAACTATTAGAACATTTGTGCATTTCCTACAAATTTAGGCACGTTCATGTACATCGTCTAGGGCTGTGTAATTTCCCATGCCAAGAACACACACAAGCTATAGCATTTTATAACTTATGCACATAAATTCATACTCCGCCCATGCAGTGCAAAACTCCGCCCCTGTGCCCGTCCACACTGAAAGTACATGTCATTGATCTTTATGCACGTGCTTACTGAATAGCGACTAATTAAAGTAAATGTAAAAGTTCCCATTCAGAACACGTAAGTGGCACATATCTTACTTGACTCTCTCATCAAATCGACCCCTTAATGCACAGCAGTTTGGTGGATATATTCAATAGAAGTTAATTTAAAAAGTAGCCCAGCAGTAAATGCAGGGCCGGCGCTATCTGGTAAGTGGGGTAAGTGCAGCAGGGGGGGACACATCCTCTGAGGGTCCCAATCACTAGATGCCTCTACTCCCCAAGCAGGGTCGGCCCTAGGCATGTATAGGAGTGGAGGAGTGGCCTAGTGGTTGGGGCAAGGTACTTCAGGCCGGAAGGTTGGGGGTTCAAATCCCACTAGAGGACAGCAACCTTGGGCCGGAAGGACTGGGGTTTCTAGTCCCACAGGTGCTCCTTGTGGTCTTGGGCAAGCCACTTAACCCTCCATAGCCCATGTTCCCTGTAAAATAGTTCTCTGTGTGCTGTGCTTTCCTGTCTAATCAATGTGTTTATACCTCAAAAATTTCCTGTCATGATTTGACAATTTCCAATCTGTAATCAAACCGCTGCTGATCGCTGGAAGTAGCGGTATACAAAATGTATATAAAATAAATAAATAAATAGACACAAGGGGTCCTGAGTGTGCCTGACTGGCTTCTGAGGGAGCCATTAAGTCCCAAATTCCAGTGCCCCAACTTACCTCTGCACAGCTGTGGGAGTAAAAAGCAGCATTTTCCTTTACTCCCACAGTGAGAAGTTGCAGATACCGGTGCCACTGAATTCCTGGAGATTAAACAGGGGCACTTCCTGTCTTGCGCAAGAGACATGAAGTGCCCCTGTTTAACCTCCAGGAACTCAGCGGCACCAATATCTGCAACATCACAGCTGCAGAAAGAAAGGAAAATGCTGCTGTTTACTTCCATAGCTCTGCAGAGGTGAGCTGGGGCACTGGCCTTTGGGCCTCACTGATTCTCTCTGAAGCTGGTCAGGCATGCGTGGGGCCCCTTGTGGTGTGGAACCATGTGTGTGTGGGGGGGGGGGGGAGAGCCGCTGGCACTGTAAGAGGACTGGGGCTAGAATGGGAAATGAGCTAATGTTGGGGGATGGGAAGACTGCTATTGAAAAGGAGACATTGAGGGACTAGGACTGGAGGGGGGCTGATACTGGGGGGCTAGTACTGGAAATGGGATGATGCTGGGGGATGGGGAGCCTGGCATTGGAAGGGAAATGATTCTGGAAGGGACTAGGACTGGAGGGGGGCTGATACTGGGGGTGAGCTAGGGCTAGAATGGGCTGATGCTGGGGGATGGAGAGATTGGAAGGGGATTATGCTGGGGGAGCTAGGACTGGAAATGGGCTGATGCTGGGAGATGGAAGGATTGGGACTGGAAAGGAGACGATGCTGGGAGGGGCTGGAACTAGAAGGGAGATGATGCTTGTGGAGGACTGGAAGGGGGTAGGACTGAGGTTGGCAGGAGAAAAAAAAGAAGCTGGGGAGTGAGGATGGAGAGGGGGACAGATATTTTGTGTGGGAGGGGGAAAAAAAGGTTATACAACGGGAACAGTTGGAACAATTGCAAGGGAGGGGCATAAGAATGAATGCTGGAGTAAGAAGGTGGAATGGCAGAGTTAATGAATATCGGAGAAGGAAGTAGCAGAGTGGGTGTATAGAAAGGATGTAGGAGGTGGTATTGGGGAAAGGGAGATGGGAGAGAGCAGAGACTGGGACTTAGGTGGAGACTTTAAAATTGGGTGGGAAAAAAGAAGAATACCAGAATCTAAGATTGACTGGATATTGGGAAACTAAGTGGGGACTCAGATGGTGGGCCCAGGAGCTGGCACAACTCATTGTGCATGCAACTCCAGCATTGTGCAGCAGCATCCCCAGCTTCATCCTTCTTTCTCTGAGTCAGTAATGTCAGCCAATTCTGCCCGTAGCATTCACTTCCAGTGCACGGGGCCATTCACCAGAAGTGAATGCTACAGGCAGCACTGGCTGCTGTGTGCTGACTCAGAGAAATAAAGCTGGGGATTGTGCTATGAGATCTTTCTGCTGCTGACTTGGAAAAAGAAAAAAGACGGGGATGGTGTTGCACAATATTTTTTTACAAGGGAGAGGATAGAGAGAGGGAGAAAAAGAGAGATGGGATATGCTGGGGGGGGGGCGAGAAGAGAGAGAGGGAGAATGGGGAATAATGCACTAGTAAAAAAAGAGATGGGGATGGGAGGACTGGGATGAGAGTTGAAAAGTGTTATGTAGATGGAGTAAAAAAAAGAGGGGAATTGAGGACTGAATAGT